>CM041776.1:233059494-233659494 GCA_023374045.1 Limonium bicolor
GCCCCTCGGCCAAGAACCACTCATTTGGGGAGGCATCTCAATCATTTATGCCACTACCATCAGTTGCCTGGCCATTATGCTGACAATTGTCGAGCATTGAGGCACAAGATTCAAGACCTCCTCGAGCAAGGAGTCCAATTTTCTTAAGTATGTAGATCATTTTATTTATGTTTTCTTGCATCTTCAAATTTTCCTAGTAGCTTATTTTCTTGTTAATTTTCAGTCTCCTAAGATTGTAATTTTTAAGTTCCTTTCATGATTCATAAATAAAATCATAGTTCCATTTTCACAATTTCTGTACAAACCATCTTTCATTCATCGAAACAAAAAGAAAAAAACAAAAATGTTTTTCAAGGAAAGGGATCACGGAGTAATCATTTCCCGACTATGGAACAAACGATTTATCTCTTGTTTCTAAAAGTTGAACATGCCACGCTAAACATCACAGCGCTCACCCCTAAGCATCCAAACATGCCACATAGCGGTTCGAAGTCCACATTTCTCAAATTGTCATCATAAACCCTGGATTAATACTGGGGCAATCTAAGTTTAAGTTCATCATCTTTTATCTTTTGTTTAAATGTGCAAACGAGTTTCCGAGTGAAAATCTCGCGAGAGTGTCTTGAGTGGAAAAACCATGAGTGAACGAGTGTGTCATTTTTACACGACTCCGGTGAGACCACATTCAAAGGTGAGGTAAATGGCATAACTCTGACCGAAGGAGATAATTTGTAAATTTACTCTTAGACCTGTGAAAGGTAACAAAGAATGGATACACGACTATCAGGAATGACGAAGCACCTAGGTACAGTGTTGGGGTAAAACCTAACGGTAAATTGTTGTTGGGGGGGGGGGGTTTAACCTAACGGCAAGTGTACCGGTCGATTATAGCAAGTTTTAAATCTCGGAGTATTCCCTGAGTATTGAATCCAAGGAGGCAGCTGCTAGTTTAATTTCTACTTACACACAAAACAAGAATAATATAAAAATGACAGGAAATTGGGGGTTTTTGTATGTGATGATGAATATTGTAAAGGAGTTCAATGAGCAATAAATAACAGGTAAATAATTGTTTTGGTTTTGTTTGATAAGGGAAATTCCGGTTTACTACTTCTCTCTAGATTGAAATTTCTTCCCCTGAGTGATTTCTACAGTATTCTGAATAAAACCCTAGAATAAGGATAACTCGTATTCGGTCTCCCGCTCCACGAATTCTAATTAGCAAAGACCGAATCCTAACTCTCGTTATGAATCCACTGTTTACTAATTGCTTTAAGTGTAGTCTAGATTAATGGTCAGCTAGCGTTTAGAGGAATTACCATCTCTATACTAACTGGTTCTTTCCCTGTAGTCAATTGATAGCCGCAGTTCTCACTTATAAGCTAACAAACTGATAAACTCAATTAATTGATCAGATTAACAAGTCTAGTAATTAATCAGGGAAAAGAACTTTATTCTATTGTACTGCAGAAAATCACAATGGTTCAGAAATAATTATTCTAGAGATATATAGTAAACCGAAATTAAAAGCGACTACTCAGCTATAGACAAAATAACAATGCTCAATATAAACAGCATAAGGATAGAGGGATTTAGCAGAAAAACTGATTTTAGAAGCCGTGGTCGAGTCTGTAATTTCCACAATTGTCTGAGTCACGCCCGGCTGTCTCGGGTCGGACGCTGATCCGGACACCTTATCCTGGTCACGTCCGGATCCGGACGTCAATCCGGACGTGGGTAAATGAAGCGCTGTGAGCAAGGTTTTGTCTGTGAATGAGGGTGAAGAACTACAGAGAAAGATTTGTGAATGGAAATGGATGGTTTATCGCGGATGAGAGGGTGATGTGTAGAGAGGAAGAGGGGATTAGACTCTGAGAGTCTGGGACAAATTGTAATGAAGGCTGAAGCTGGGTTTATATAGGGTTAGAAGGAAAACAAATGTTAGTGGAAGTTTGGTGTACGAGTGATTAATTGAGCATGGGCGTTTATTAATATATGTTGCTGTATGGGTTAGAACGCCGCTCGACTGATAATTGCGCCGAAAGCCTGATTATCAGCGTGATGCATTTTTATTTTTCATCTCTGTGTGATGTCCCGATCTGTGTCCGGATCCGGACGTGACACAGAACTTTTAGATCTGAAACTCGGAATATGTATGGATCTGTGTCCGGATCCGGACAAGACACAGAACTTTTGGAGTTGAATCTCGGGTCATGTCCGGCTGTCGTGGGTCGGACGTAGATCCGGACATGAGACGTCCGGTTATGCGTCCGGCCCAGTTGATCCGGACGTGACCAATCTTTGTCTCTTTTTCCGGATTTGTTCCCCGTTTGTTGTGTTGCAATCCTTATGATGTAAAATCTTCCTTTCTCAGGGTTTTTCCTATATTTAGCATATAAAATGCATCATTCATATTAAAACATCAATCTTAGGAAAAACATAGAATAAGTGGGAAACATTGCTTAAATTGTAGCAGATTATAAGGTAATTAAGCCCTTAAAAGCCTATATGTTTCACACTTATCAACTTCCTCACACTTAAGCTTTTGCTTGTCCTCAAGCAAAATAAGGAATAAGAATATCTCTAAAACCGTCACATAATCTCAAGATTAAACAGGTGTAGAGGGAAATCAAGCAAAGTGACAAATGAAAGAATAATCTTGCTCTTTAGAGGTAGGTTTTCATAAACAGTGAAGGAAGAACAATTTTGTAAAAGCATAGAGAAACTAGATTGTAGAAAACAAGTTAACTTAGCTTGGGACTTTCCACCAATTTTCATTCCTCTAACCTTTGGATGGCAAGGGGTGTGAAGTAATGCCTTATTCCGCAATACCTTTCAACACCACGCACTCATGATTAAATGCATAATTTTAACTGCAATCATCTCTTCTGTAAGCAAAAACATTCTTCTTCAAGAATTATGTATAAAACAAGCTAATAATTGTGAATTGCAGAGTTATTCCGTAACCCAGACTTTTCTCTCTATCCTTGTAACGGTGTTGGGCCAATTATCCCAGATCCCGAGACCTTAGGTAGATAGGTGTTAAGGCACCCTTAAGACTTAATAACAGGATAGACGAGGCCTGCTATTGTTAGGAAGAAATTTTTTTATCAGTGGAGTACCTTGCCTTACCCTTTTCATTCCAAACATTCTCTTCATTTCCAAAATCCCAAGCTAAAATAATCTGATTTCCACAACTAGCTAATCCACCCGGTTTCAGTGAAAATAGAGTATTTTTTAAATAAAATTATTTATCAAACCTCATCAAGCAAAACGATTCTTACGGTTGTCACTTGGTTTAATTTCAAATGCTCCTTCAAAAAAAAATTTTTGGTGTGCATAGTCATTAGAGCAGCAAAAAGCAAGTGTGGCATTAAAGAACAACTAGCATGTTTTCCGGGAAAGGTCTTTCCTTCCTCACACTTAAGAGGAGCAATGTCCTCATTGTTCATAGAAAAAGCAGTGAAAAGAGCTTTCAAAACATGCTATAATCATAATAGATGCATATGCAATAATTAACCCTCAACGCAAGAAAGGTGGAACATAAATAAGTAAAATTAGGAACTGAGACTCCCCTGGTGTTATAGATTGAGGGAGATGTTCTTCCTCACACTTGATGTTTTGCAGGGGTCGAGATATTTCTCATGAGTCACAGACAATATGCGTGTTGTGTAGAGTAAAAGTTGCTAATTTCCCAAGCCATTCGTTTCGCAGTAGAGAGGGCATGTAAATAAATCAGTGACGAATGCTTTACTGCTCAGAGAAACAAGAAACTTAGCAATTCAGAAATTAAGCACAGCCAAATATAACACCATCACTTCACCTATTAGTCTCGTGATGTACCGTTAGTTTTAACAGACAAAAAGTAAAGCAATGCAGAAAAGTAGAAAAGTACTGAAAAACAAATAAAATAAAAGAAAACAGTAAAGATATGATGGCTGTCACTGAGGCGGCGGCGGTGGTGGAGGTCTCACGCCGAACTGGGTCATGAGCATCTGTAGGATTTGGGTGGTCTGGGTCTGATGAGCGGCTGTCTCTCTCTGCAAAGTATCACTGCGCTCCAAGCGTCTGCTATAGTCTGTGTGTCGCGAATAGAAGTCTGCTCTGCCTGGAGGTGCTCGTGTCTGGCGGATGTCATCTATGTCCCTCCATGCGCACCTGGCGCTGCTGGACATCCCCAAACTGCTGCTACATGCCCCCAAAGCGCTGCTCCATCCTCTGCTGCTGCTGAAGGGGGAGTCCATCATGGCCTGCATCTCTGGTGGGATGCTCATCACTGGGGCCGTAGGGGGCCATGGTAGCAGTGGGCGCTGAAGTAGAGCTACAGCTCGCAGAGGTGCCGGTCGATCCTAGACCCGAGCTACCCCTCACCCAGCTGCCGTCATCGAGGCGTAAGAAGCCCCATCTCTTGAAGGTCCCAAGGGAGATGGGTGTCTCACCCTCCTCACCGCCATATCAGTGAAGAGCTCCTCGGGGAGGGTAGAGGCAAGAAGATGCTAGACGAAAATGGGAAAAATAGGGGTGATCTTCTTCTTCTTCGTCCATAGATAGGTCACCACCTTATGCAGCTGCCTAAACATGACGAAAGGAAGCGAGAGCTACTGAGCTGGTGGATGTGGTGAGGTCAGGAGGTAGTCCAGGAGCACACAATCCTCGTCAGAAGCATCATTTCCGGCATGAGGCCGGATCTGATGACTGAGGATCTCTGCCAGGGTCCTCTGTGGAAGGGAGGGGAGGATAGCATAGGGAGCACAGTCTTATTTTCCTCACCCCGTCGGCGAGTAGTACTCCCGACCTCTTGTAACCACCTAGACTTACTCTCCCTACGTGACTCCTCCGTAAACTCTAAATGTGTAGCATCATTGTCCGGGAGGAATAAAAGATCAGCAAAAGTCTCAGGGGTTACCTTCACCTGGAACTGGCGTACGTATGATGTGATGTTGTGTGTCGTATCTGATGCCACAGCATTGGCGTAGAACTCGCGTACTAGCTCTGGAGAGAAGACACCCACGCCCATGCGCAATATGCTACGGGTGCCAGGCCCAGCTATGTGCCTCCCAATGACGAAGGCCCCGCCCTGATCGTACCAAGCCCGGGCTCTAGCAGATCTGAATCCATCATCGCGTAGTGGGGTCTGGGCTGGCTCTGACTGGTCGTCAGGGCGTGGGTTCCTCGAAGAAGAACCCATGCGTGTAAAACCTCCTCTAGTGCGAGCCATCTAAACGATAAACAAATGCAGTAAGAAACCACAACAACATGAAGCAGGAAAAGAAAAACAAACGACACACAAAGACCCGAAACCGATCGAGCATCAAGTTCGATTTGAACACATTCTTGCACACAGTTTATCTACAATTACCATTGCATTAAAACATCTAAACATAGCAAACAAGCATTAAACAATATAACATTAACCTAGATAACAATTGCAGAAAAATTGAAAATTTTGAACATGTCCGGATCCACGTCCGGGTCAACTTAGCCAGACGCAGATCCGGACGCGACATAAACCCTAGAAAAATGGCGCCGCGAACAGAAGTGTTCAAATTCTTCCAAGAATCACACAAATGCAACCAGATACTCACAAATTTCACAGAAAACTTCACATTTCCGCCTCTAACTACGCAATTAACACTATAAAACACAAAATACTATCTAATCTATCATAATTCAAATTTGAAAATGTTAAAATCGAGAACCTGTTGCAGGGTGTTTTTCGGTTGCGATTTTTGGAGAAAGGAAGAAGGAATGCGGCGTCGGGATGGTGGTGTTCCTGGTGGTCGCCGGCGAGAGCGAAGGGTGGTTGTGGTGGTGGCGTTAATGGTGGAAGGAGAAGGGAGGAGGTGGTCTGGTTCGAGTTTGTCGGAAGCAGAAGGAAGAAAGAACGAGGAAGAAAGAAGAAGGAAGTAGAAAGAAGGAAAAGAAGAAAAGAAAAAGAAAGAAAATCGCGGCGCTATTTCTAGTCAAGTCCGGATGAGGTGTCCGGATCCGGACATGGTTAATTTTGTGAGCGTCCGCTTTGGCGTCCGATTGAGTTTAGCCGGACGCTTTCAAAATCTCTTCTTTTTATATTAATAAGTTAAATTAAAACCATTAATCTAAAAACACCTCATTTAAAATAAAAACATTTCCATAAATAATTAAACAAAAATAAAACAAACACAAGAAATGCAGAAAAGAAATAGCGAGAGTGTTAAAGGACTCCCTGATCAGTGGTGAATACTGCCATGATTTTTTCTCACACTTGAGTTCAGTTTAGCATTAGAATGAAGTACCTGAAAGATTAAATCTGCAAAACCAGAAGAACTCAAGGAAAAACTAGGCAGAGTTATGTATTGAAATCAGGGGAGTCGGGGCTCGTGCTGTAAATTATAAAAAATCTCAATAATAGATTAAAAGTAAATTATATCAGGTAAAAGGAAAGTGTAAAAAGAAGTAGAGAGAAGATTTATACTGGTGGGCTGCCTCCCACCAAGCTGCCCGTCTTTTCGGTCTTTGGCTAGACCTTAGTGCATCAGTTTGAAGAGTCAGGATCCCGGAGCCAAAGTGTTGAATCAGCGATATCAACATCGCTCCCTTGGTACAATTTCAGCTGTGATCCATTAACCTTGAATGCTTCCCCTTTCTCGTTGACCACACCAATGACTCCATAAGGGGAAACATCTTTAACTGTGAATGGACCGGACCAGCGAGATTTCAGCTTTCCCGGAAATAGTTTCAGTCTTGAATTAAACATTAGCACTCGGTCACCAATCTGAAATTCCCGTTTCACAAGCAATTTATCATGCCATCTCTTAGTCCGTTCCTTGTAAATCTTGGCATTTTCATAGGCCTCTTCTCTGAATTCATCCAGTTCACATAACTGTAGTTTCCTTTCCTCACCGGCCTTCTGAAGATCACAATTCAGAACTTTAAGTGCCCAAAAAGATTTATGTTCCAGTTCTACCGGAAGATGACAAGCCTTTCCAAAACCAAACTTGTAAGGAGACATTCCCAAATGTGTCTTATAAGCTGTCCGGTAAGCCCACAACGCATCATCCAATTTCATAGACCAATCCTTACGGGATGAACTAACAGATTTCTGTAGAATCCACTTGATCTCCCTGTTAGTCACCTCAGCTTGCCCATTGGTCTGTGGATGATAGGGTAAGGATACCTTATGTCTCACTCCATACTTTTGCAGCAAGGCTTCAAACTGCTTGTTACAAAAGTGAGATCCTCCATCACTTATGATTGCCCGTGGTACCCCAAACCTAGTGAAAATGTTTTTCTTCAAAAATCTCAGCACAACCTTTGCATCATTAGTAGGCGCAGCCACTGCTTCAGCCCATTTAGTCACGTAATCTATAGCTACCAAAATGTAGAGGTTCAAATGTGAAGAAGGAAATGGCCCCATGAAGTCAATCCCCCATAAATCAAATGGCTCAACCTCCAGGATGTAATTAAAGGGCATCTCAAGCTTACGTGAAAGGTTACCTTGGCACTGACAGCTATCACATGTGGATACAAATGTATGGAAGTCTTTATGTAGCGTCTTCCAAAACAAACCTGCCTCCAATACCTTAGCTGTTGTCTTAGCTGGCCCGAAGTGCCCTCCAGCTTCTCTTTAATGACAGTGGATAAGGATGTCACGAATCTCAGTCTCTGGGACACACCGACGAATAATTCCATCACCACAAACCTTGAAAAAGAATGGATCATCCCACCGGTATTGCTTGACAGTAGAAAAGAATTTCTTCCGCTGCTGATACGACATTTCTTGTGGCAAAATCTGCTTAGCAAAGTAATTCGCAATATCGGCATACCAAGGGTCCTCCTTAAAACCAATTGCATACACTAGTGCATGAGGAAAATATTCATTAATTGGTATACCGTTATCAGGAACTTGCATCCGTGATAAATGATCAGCAACTCCGTTCTGCACTCCGGGCTTGTCTCTCACCCCAATGTCAAACTCCTATAAGAGTAGGATCCACCTGATCAACCGGGGCTTAGCATCAGCTTTCTGGAACAAATACCTCAAAGTCGAATGATCAGTATGTATGATGACTTTGCTCCCGATGATATATGGTTGAACTTGTCACAAGCAAAAACAATGGCCAACAACTCCTTTTCTGTGGTGGCATAGTTTTTCTGAGCGTCATTGAGTGTCTTGCTGGCATAATAAACAACTCGCAGTACCTTCTCGTGCCTTTGACCGAGAGCCGCTCCCACAGCAAAATCGCTAGCATCACACATGATCTCGAATGGTAGAGACCAATCAGGCGCAACAACAACTGGTGCAGATACTAGCTTTTCGTTGATGATGATAAATGCCTCAAGACATTCTTTAGTGAAGTCGAATTTCGCCTCCTTGGTCAGCAATTCAAACAACGACTTAGATATCTTCGAAAAGTCTTTAATGAACCGTCTATAGAAGCCCGCGTGACCTAGGAAACTCCTCACATCTTTTACTGTTGTTGGTGGTGGTAACTTATTGATCACTTCAACCTTAGCCTTGTCTACCTCAATACCTATGCTAGAGATCTTGTGTCCCAGCACAATGCCCTGTTGCACCATGAAGTGGCATTTTTCCCAGTTTAGGACTAAATTGGTTTCTCTGCACCTGGTTAAGATATGATCCAAATTTTCCAAACAAGAGTCAAAAGTTAGTCCAAAAACTGAAAAATCATCCATGAATACCTCGATGCATTTTTCAATGTAGTCGGAAAATATGGCTGTCATGCAACGCTGGAAGGTAGCTGAAGCGTTACATAAACCGAAGGGCATGCGGCGGTAGGCATACGTGCCATATGGGCATGTGAAAGCTGTTTTCTCTTGGTCCTCTTCAGCAATAGGTATCTGAAAATACCCAGAGTAACCATCCAGGAAACAGTAATATTTATGCCCTACAAGTCTCTCCAACATTTGGTCAATGAAAGGAAGAGGGAAATGATCTTTTCTGGTTGTAGCATTCAACTTTCGATAGTCAATGCACACTCTATGCCCTGTAATAGTTCTCTGAGGAACTAGCTCACCTTTATCATTGGGAATTACAGTAAAACCCCCTTTCTTGGGCACTACTTGTGTAGGGCTCACCCATTCACTATCAGAAATTGCATAAATAATACCTGCATCGAGAAGCTTAATGACTTCCTTCTTCACCACCTCCTTCATGTTTGGGTTCAATCTTCTCGGGGTTGAACTAGTGGTTTATAGTTTTCTTCAAGAAAGATGCGGTGTGTACAAAAGTGAGGAGCTATCCCCTGGATATCAGCGATTGACCAACCTATTGCCTCCTTGTTCTTCCTGAGTATCTGCAAAAGTTGCTCCTCCTGCGAATGTGTTAGATCTGCAGAGATAATAACAGGTAAACCAGAGGGCTCAACTAAAAAGACATATTTTAAATGACTAGGAAGAGGTTTCAGCTCTAAGGTGGGTGGTGCTTTGATGGAAGGTATCAACTCCTTAGGTTCTCGCTCTAATCTCTCATTCTCCATATGAGCACCCCTGAGAAACGGCCTACCAGCTGATAAATGGAATGCAACCTCAGCAATCTCTGGATCCTCGTGAGCTCCATCAAAAGAATTAATTAAACACTTTTTTAACTCATCTAATTCAGCTGGACCAAAAATATATTCCTGCATCAAAGAGTCAATAGCATCTAGACTAAAACAGGCATGCACGTCAGAAGGATGTTTAGTAACCTTGGACATGTCAAACACTAGCTGCTCATAATGCATTCTCAAAATAATCTTACCACCCTCAACATCAATGAGGGTCCTAGCTGTTCGCATGAAAGGGCGTCCAAGAATTAAGGGTACTTCCTTGTCTTCCTCCATATCTAGAATCACAAAATCATCGGGGAAAACAAAAGTACCAACAGAAACAACCAAATCTCTAACCACACCCTTTGGAAAGATAATGGATCTATCTGCTAATTGTAAAGTAATGTGAGTAGGGTTACACTCTCCTAATCCGAGCTTAAGATACATGGATAAAGGCATCAAATTAATGCTAGCTCCCAAATCATAGAGACCCTTACCACAATCGACATTACCTATTGAGCATGGGATGATTGGTAAGCCTGGATCATCGAGCTTTGGTGGAAGGTTCTTGCTAAGCACTGTAGAAACTTTTTCTGTCAATTGTACCGTCTCCTTCTCAACTAATGACCTTCTATTTGAAAGGATGTCCTTCAAGAACTTCGCATAGATAGGCATCTGCGTCAAAGCATCTAAAAAGGGAATATTAATTGTTAGTTTCTTAAAAATGCTAAGGAACTTACCAAACTGCTCGTCGAGGTCTCTCTTTTTCAATCGATTTGGGAATGGCACTCGGAGCTCAGGGACCACCCGTCGTGATGGTCTAGAAGACTGGGCAGCTTCACCGGTCAGCTCACTATCTTTCTATGCACTGTTATCAACTGGAGTATTTTCTGACAATAGCCCTTCAATGATCTCTACCTCTTGACCAATAACTTTGTCTTTTTCAGCTGGAGTGTTCTCAACTTCTGGGATCGAAGGATCAAGCTGCTTGCCACTCCTCAAAGTCACTGCTTTAGTGTATTCGCGAGGATTCTTCTCTGGCTGGCTAGGTAGAGCCCCTGCAAGTCTATCAGAAAATTTTTCACTCAGTTGGGCAATCTGAGTCTCAAGATGTTTGTTGAAGGCTTTCTGCTCCAAGATGAATGTCTTGTTCTCATGGTTGGTGTTCTCTTGCTGTTCGAGTTTCCTATTGGTCGACAGGATAAACTCTCGCATCATATCTTCCAAACTTGAACTCACACCAGCTGGCTGTTTCTGTGCCTGCTGGTTCTGCATTTGCTGATGTTGATGAGGTCTCTGAAAATGCTGAGTGTTCTGCTGTGGAGGCCTCTGACAGTAGTTATTTCCCTGGAACCTCTGCTGCTGATATCCTTGATTGTTTTGGTTGTTGTAGAAATTCCCTTGCCTGTTTCCCAGATAGTTTACCTCTTCATTTTGCTGAGAAGTACACTGACACATGTTGGAACTTCTACCACAATACTCACACTGCGGGAAAGAGTCGGTCACAACAGCTGCACTTGACTGAGGGTTCATCATTGCACACATCTTCTCAAATTGCTTAGACATGCTATCCATCCTAGCAGCTAAAAGAGTGTTCGAATCTACCTCATAGATTCCAGCGGTCTTCCTTGGGGGAACCTTAGTAGATGCCCTAGTACCTCCCCACTGATTTGCTGAGTTGGAAAGAGTTTCCAGCAGATCCTTTATCCTTGTGATTGGTAGCTCCATGAGACTTCCTCCTGCACAAGTATCCACCAAAAGACGGCTTTGGGGATCGAGATCTTTGTAGAAAGATTGTAGTACGACTTCCCCTCCCAGACCATGGTGCGGTACTCTTCGAACAATTCCCTTGAATCTCTCCCAAGCCTCTGAAAGAGTCTCCCCACTGTATTGCTTGAAGTTGGTGATCTCACCTCTCATGGTCAGCATGCGAGATGGTGGGAAGTACTTTGCCAGGAATGTGTTTGCTAGCTCGGTCCAGGAAGTGATACTGTTTGGAGATAAGGAGTTCAGCCACTCTGCAGCTCTGTCCCTGAGTGAAAAAGGAAACATGGTTAGTCTGGCTACCTCCTGAGAAGCTGGTGTTGAACATGCTCCAACCAATCGCAGGAAGGATGTAAGTGAACGTTTGGGTCTTCAGTGACTACTCCACTGAACTGTGGGGCATTTAGGACCATCGTGACATAATGGGTCTTGAATTGCCATTCTACCCCTTCCGGCAGTGCAGGGATTATTATTAGTGATGTGAGTCCCTCCACATTCGGACGAGTGTAGTCGTTCACCCTTCTTTCTCCGCTGATACCGTCCATAAGATACTCTTCTTCATCTTGAACAAAGGTATCACCTGGTGAGTCTTTGAGAAACACCTTTGGTTCAACTGCTGACTCCAGTACCAACCCCTAACGACTTCTTCTTGTGAGTCATTCTATCTCAGGTTCCAGATCAAATTCCGGATTTCCATCAGAACAAGTTTTAACCATAAACCAAAAATCAGATAATTGATAGTAATGTAGTTGTACATGTAAACTCAAACGGGTAAACAAAATAAAATAAAACAAAACAAAAATAAACTAAACTAAAAAAACAAAAACAAAACAAAATTAAATGAGATAATACCAAAATAAAAATTAAACTGAGTAACCGTGCCTCCCCGGCAACGGCGCCAAAAACTTGTTGGGGTAAAACCTAACGGTAAATTGTGCTGGGGGTTTAACCTAACGGCAAGTGTACCGGTCGATTATAGCAAGTTTTAAATCTCAGAGTATTCCCTGAGTATCGAATCCAAGGAGGCAGTGGCTAGTTTAATTTCTACTTACACACAAAACAAATAACAAGAAATTGGGGGTTTTTGTATGTGATGGTGAATGTTTGTAAAAGAGTTCAAAAAGCAATAAACAACAGGTAAATAATTGTTTTTATGTTTGTTTGATAAAGGAAATTCTGGTTTACTACTTCTCTCTAGATTGCAATTTCTTCCCCTAAGTGATTTCTACAGTATTCTGAATAAAACCCTAGAATAAAGATAACTCGTATTCGGTCTCCCGCTCCACGAATTCTAATTAGCAAAGACCGAATCCTAACTCTCGTTATGAATCCACTGTTTACTAATTGCTTTAAGTGTAGTCTAGATTAATGGTCATCTAGTATTTTAGAGGAATTACCATCTCTATACTAACTGGTTCTTTCCCTGTAGTCAATTAATAGCTGCAGTTCTCACTTATAAGCTAACAAACTGATAAACTTATTTAATTGATCAGATTAACAAGTCTAGGAATTCATAAGGGAAAAGAACTTTATTCTATTGTACTGTAGAAAATCACAAAGGTTCAGAAATAATTATTCTAGAGATACATAGTAAACCGAAATTAAAAGCGACTACTCAGCCATAGACAAAATATCAATGCTCAATATAAACAGCATAAGGATAGAGGGATTTAGCAGAAAAACTGATTTTTGAAGCCGTGGTCGATTCTGCAATTTCCACAATCGTCTGAGTCACGTCCGGCTGTCTTGGGTCGGACGCAGATCCGGACGCGTTCTCCTGGTGCTGTCCGGATCCGGGCGTCAAATCCGGACGCGGGTAAATGAAGCCCCGTGAGCAGTTCTCTTATCTGTGGGTGAGGGTGAAGAGTTACGAAGGCAGATATGTGAATGGAGATGGATGGTTTATCGTGGATGAAAGGATGTGTAGAGAGGAAGAGAAGGGGTTAGACTCGCAAGTCTGAGACGACTGGGAATGAAGGCTGAAAGACTCCTTAAATAGGCTTAGGAAATAGACATAGGTTAGTGGGTTTGGTGTATTCGTCATTTATTGAGCATGGTTGTACATTAATAAACGCTGAGGTTATGGGCTTAACTTGCTTTCCGCTGATAATTGCGCCGAAAGCTCGATTATCAGCGCGATTGCATTTTTATTTTTCATCTCTGTGTGACGTCCGGATCTGTGTCCAGATCCGACGTGACACAGAACTTTTAGATCTGATACTCGGAATATGTCCGGATCTGTGTCCGGATCCGGACATGACACAGAATTCTCGGATCTGGAATTGGGTCACGTTCGGCTTGCGTCCGGATCCGGACATGTGATGTCCGTATTTGCGTCCGACTATCTTGGTCCGGACGTGACCAACCTTTGCCTCTTTTCCGGATTTGTTCCCCGTTTGTTGTGATGCAATCCTTATGATGTAAAATCTTCATTTCCCTAGGTTTTTCCTATATTTAACATATAAAGTGCATCAGTTCATATCAAAACATCAATCTTATGAAAAACACAGAATAAGTGGGAAACATTGCTTAAATTGTAGCAGATTATAAGGTAATTAAGCCCTTAAAAGCCTATATGTTTCACACTTATCAGAAGCCCTACTACGAAGTCCATGGAAATGTCATGGAACTTCCACTCTAGCACTGACATTGGCTACACCATACCACCAGGCCGTCGGTGCTCAAACTCGACCTTCTGACAAGTGAGACACCTAACAACATAGTCATTCATATCCTTTTTCATTCCAGTCCATCAAAAATACCGTTTCATGCCCTTATACATCTTTGAAGCTCCGGGGTGAATTGAAGTAGTAGAACAATGGGATTCACTCAGTAAGCGCTCCTTCAGCTCTGCGCTACTTCTCGGAATACACAGTCGGCCATTAAGCCTAATCAGGTCATCTTTGTGAAGTCGGAAGTCACACTTCTGACCCACGAATGTGCCATCAATAAGCTTCTGCCTAATCTCTTGCATATACTGATCCGACATCTGAGAACTCTGCACCTCTTCAACCTGGCTAGAGTGAGAGACTAGCAAATGGAGAGAGTGTGCTCGGTGACTCAATGCGTTAGCTACCACATTTGCCTTACCCTCTTTGTACTGAAGGTTGATGTCGTAGTTGTTTAAGAACTCGACCCACCTTCTTTGCCTCAATTTCAACTCTTTCTGAGTGAAAAGGGTACTTCAAACTCTTATGATCCGAATAAATTGTCACGCTTACCCAATACAAATGGTGTCTCCATATCTTTAAGGCAAAGACAATGGCACCCAACTCTAAGTCGTGGGTTGGGTAGTTCTCTTCATGCTTCTTCAGCTGTCGGGAGACGTATGCTACGACCTTCCCATGTTGCATCAACACACAACCCATACCTCTACCTGATGTGTCCTAGTACACCTTAAAACCATCTATACCGTCTGGTATTGTCAAGACTGGTGCAGAGGTAAAAGCATCTTTGAGACTCCAAAAGGAACTCTCACAGTCGTCTGTCCACTCGAATGGTGCATCCTTCTTCATTTAGGAAGTCATCGGCTTCGAGACACTGGAGAGCTCCGTCACAAATCTCCTGTAATATTATGCCAGACCGAGGAAGCTCTGGATGTCGGTAACTGTCTTCAGCCTAGGCCAGGTGCGCACTGCATCTATCTTGGCCGGATCAACAGCGACCCCAGCCTCAAAAATAACATGACCAAGGAATGAAACTTGGTTCAGCCAGAATTCACACTTTAAAATTTTTGCATACAACTGATTTTCTCTCAACGTTTGCAACACACAACTCAGGTGGCTTTCATGCTCACCCTTTGACTTCGAATATACAAGAATATCGTCAATGAAGACTACCACTGACTTGTCCAACTGATCTCGGAACAAGCGGTTCATTAAGTCCATAAACTTGGTTGGTGCATTGGATAAACCAAACTGCATGACCGTGAACTCGTAGTGACCGTATCTGGTTCAGAACGCGGTCTTCTCAATGTCACCCTCTCGAATAGCGATTTGGTGGTAACCGGATCGCAAGTTGATCTTGGAGAATACTGATGCTCTGTAGCACCCCTCTTTAAACACATAATAATCCCTCACGTAGCGATAAATAAAACGTCTTACAGCGGAAGAATAAATAACAACATTAATACTCACTCGGGTGTCACCTGCCATTACTCGCCCATGCGAGTAACGAAGCATAACTATATCCAACGACCAAAATAAATAAACTGCCAACCGCTGTGATAACGAGATAACTCCTATACATCATACTAAGTCCATACACCATAAACGTCGACAAGTGAGCGTCTACCCAATCCCGAATATACATAACCGTACCATAATATAATTCCCAGTCTAACATCGTTATACAAATAAACTCCATGTGTGGTAATTAAAGTAAACTCTGACAACCCTGATCCCGTACTTCGGCTTTGGCGATAATCAACAACCTACACAATGAGTGTAGTCTCAGCGATAAACGCTGAGTATGCCGGGCCTGGACCCTATTGGTCACTTAGTCATTTTAACCATCTTATTATTAGATTAGTTTCATGCTTCACCATTTTACAGTTATAATCAATACTGTAATAAACATACTTAAATACATAACAATCCATCCAAACAGTCATAATTACCTAACCATCCATCCAATCCAAACATTCATTAAATATCACAAACAACAATTGTATATCGAACATATCGATTAATAATACTGAATAAACACCGTAGCGAACACCATCCTTAGTTAATTTAATTTGGCCTTCAAGGCCCCATCCATCCAAACCACGTTAATTAAATACCAGTTGGCCGTCATGTTGGGACAACCCGATAACAACCTCACCATGGACAGTAGTTCTCCCGTACACACAAAGGTGCTCATTTCGCTAGAGGTCCGGAGGCCCCTGATTATTCACTTTGCCTCGTAAGGCGTCCATATAAAGGCCGTAGCCACCTGACCCACAATCCAAATAGGGCTCGTTGGGTATATACCTGGAGCGGAACCCGATCGGGAACCCCTCAGTGATGACAAATGCGCAACCAAGTTGTTCGTAAACTACCGGGATTCCTCAACTCATACCAACTCTTTCATAATGTTGAAGATAAACTCTTAGTTTTATGGAGAATACAATTTATTAATTAGCTGCCCAATGGGTCTCACGCATACCTAGAA
The DNA here is from genome assembly GCA_023374045.1 of Limonium bicolor. Classification (NCBI taxonomy): domain Eukaryota; kingdom Viridiplantae; phylum Streptophyta; class Magnoliopsida; order Caryophyllales; family Plumbaginaceae; genus Limonium; species Limonium bicolor. Next base: position 233,075,940 of record CM041776.1, read on the forward strand.
GTAATCTAGGTTATATTCATGTTCGAGATCCATGCTCTAGAGACCGACAATGTCGTGACTCGTTCCTAAGTGTTTTACTTAGGTTACCATATACTTAATATTAATACTAAGGGTATTATATATTAAGTAATCGTCATGTCATCACATTAAACGCATATGTATGTTTATATAAGTCGATCTATAGTCGACGTAGTGTAGTCCCGTTGACACTCATGCATAAGTAAATAATGCAGTAACAGACATAATCACATACACGTATCCACACACATAACACACATGTTATATCAACCAAATCCGAGCCCAAGGAATTCCTTAGGACAACCCGGATCAAACCCCTTTACATACCGTACACCTTAGACCAAGGATGCGCAGTGTAGACCACTAGCTCATCAAGCACCTTCGTCTGAAGTATGATCTAAACGGTAATAAAACTATAAGTCAATCTCCATGACTAACTAAATCCAGTATTTCCGAATAACAAGTAACCCCGACAGTTCATCCCCGGATTTCTACAGTTAATTGTTACGGGTTTCTCTAAACCAGTCGGCTTTGTTACTAAAACTCGTAGGTCGAAATGTTTCGACTGTTAAGTTTAATTCATTTTATTTCTTTAATCTTATCCATCATTGGACTTAGGTGTATAACCTATTGTTGCATGAATGTTTGCGTTATTTATTTTATAGTATTATTTTTCCACCATCCATTATAATACATTGTATTATATAATCCATTAATCCTTTTACAATTATATTTGAATTCAAAAACTTATAACATATAGTTTATAAACTATTTCCATGTAATAATCTCCACCATTATATTATATGGTTTCCAACCATAGTATATATCCGTCCTTATATACATTATTCTCGCATATGTGTATATTTACCATATAGGTAAGTTTCATGAGTTGTAAAACTCTTATATTATATGTTAAATTTTATCATCTTATATTAGATGATCATTCCCATTAATTGAATTATATTATACAACTTATATTAAGATTTTTATCCTAATATTATGTAACATCTTTATGTTGTATGATTACAACTCCTAAAGTTTATTCAATATACCTTAGTTTATAAATCTTATTTATTTATAGTTTGTCACATTATTTAATGTGAATATCCTTACTTATATTAATTCCATTTAAACCACCTTTATACCCTATATGTTATAACATTTATAACATTGTAGACCATAGTCTAAAATTCATTCTCCAACCTATTCAAATTCGGTATACAGTACTATATTTCATTTAATTTCATTTTGACCACATAACATTATGTAATGTTATACCATATACTAATATCATATAATATGATATTTTTATTTCCTTTAACTTATATCCTATAGTTTTTATACAAAACTATATTTAATGCCGCATAGGCATATACATTTAAACCTTATTCTTTTCCATAACCCATAGTTTTCTTTAATTACAAAATCATCCCATAATTTATACCATGTTATATATACCATATAATATAACATTTTTAACTTATAAAAAGGTATAACCTATGGTTATTTTAATTAAAAAACCGAACAGGCATTGGCTGTTTTGAATTTATTTTCCAGCCCCATTAACTTTCCAAATTTATTATTTGACAACATATGTAATGTTATGTAATATATATCATATATTATAACATTTTAAACCTTAATATTAATATAACCTATAGTTATATATTTTTTTAAACTTGCGAACAGACCCCATGTCTATTCTTAATTATTTTTCAACCCACCAAGTTTCTATAATCACAATGTGACCCACTTTTTAACATATAGTTTTGTAATATCATTAAAACTATATATTATACACATATCTTATTAAAATACCTTATATTACTCCAAAAATCACCAAATTTTACCCAAGGGTTATAATTAACATTCCTAACCCATATAATCTCGGTATTTACAATTCCACCTCATATATTTATCCAAAGTGTCACAATGACATAATAACTATATATTATACATATATAGTTTATTTTAATTCCAAAATCAACCAAATAAATTCCTAAAAATTCCTAATAGCCCATGGTTGTTTATAATACCATTTTACACCCTTTAGTTTCGGTAATAACATATTTACCCCATATGTTATAAAAATGTTACAATTAAATGCTTATTTTATTATAAAACCTTAAATAATTTATTTAACTTATCCAATTTGGTCAAAGCCTACCATATGGTCAAGGTTGACCTCCTTAATATTTCCTTGACCATCTATTTCCAATAATTACGGTTTGTACCCATATTTTTCAGAAATTACCATTTAACCCCAAAACTTTATAAAATCTTATAATTTTTATTTTAAATGATTTTAACCTCAAACTTTTGGCCTTATTATTATATAGCCCCCAAATTTAATTTAATTACACATTAAACCCCTATACCTTGCGGTAATATATTTTTATCACCTAAACTTAATTAAAACCTTATAAATACATAAATAAAATGGCCTAAAGTACATGACCTTATTACAAACATTAGCTTATAAAATAAATTACACATAAATGCCCAAAAATGCATTAAACTCTCAGCCTCACCATATAGTTTTCCATATTTACCAATTTTCCACATAATGTCTTAAATTTGACAATTATGTTAATTAATTACTTATATAAATTTACCAAACCATTCCTTAATCACCTAAGGTCAAAATATGACCCTTTATACCTTGTTCACTCACGACAATCATATATATATGTATAAACACATATTAATATACCAAGTGAAGGTTTATGTGATTTATACCTTATTTTTGCCAAGTTTAGCCCTTGTTTGGCCACGACCAGCTTAGGATAATTTTTCTACAGCTTCTTTTACATGTTTTCAAACAGCAATTAAGGAATGATTAGTCTCCAAACAAGAGCTAACCATAAGAAGTGTTTAATGTATATTTTCAAGGTAAAATTTACCTTAGAATACCAAGGGAAAACAAGATGTTCTTTGGCCTGTTTTTACAGAAGAATAAGAGCATCAAAAGAGCTACTAAAACCAAGTTTAAAACCGGTATAACTCAGATTAGAAGATGGCTAATTTTTACCTTGATTAAGATGCCAAAAATGGTGTTTTTGGCATGGATTTGGCTATACCTTGAAGCTCTTGATATACCAACTGAATAAGCATGTTAAGAAGAAGATTATACGCCTAAGAAATCAGGTTTTACAACCGGAAATGAAAGGAATTAAGAGATAAGTGCTTAAAGCACATTTTTACCTTAAAAGATCAAGATTAGAACTTCCCTCCTTATTCCCTTGTTACAGCCGAGAATCACCCTCTTTTTAACCTCCAAAAAAATCTAGAAACATGGATGGAAATGGTTGATGTTTAGCTCCATGGAAAGAGGAAAGAAAAGTGAAGAGAATGAACATAAAATGGCTTAATAAGCTTACCTAGATCAATTGGTGTTCTCCTCTGAGTTTGGTGTGTTCCCACGGTAATGGAGGAGCAAAAGAGAGGATGTAGGCTGAAGAAATCGGCTGGGAAGGAGCTAATGAGAGGAAGAGAAAGAATTAAGCTTATAAGGTAAAGTTTACTACTTTATTGAATAGTATTTAGATGACTCATTGGTAGATATTTTAGGTTGCTTAATGGGTGGGTATGACAGCCTAAAGAGGTCGGAAATGGGTGGTTTGGTCAATGGATGACATTTGACCATGGTTAAAGTTAAGTAATTAAATGTTATTTTGGGTACTATTCACCCAAAATCACCCATTTTGATTTTATTTTTAAACTTTGATTTAAACTTTATAATATAGTCTATCATGTCACATTAATGATATAAAGAATGTAATATCTTTAAAGTGACAAAAAGACAATATCTTAGAGCTCATACACAAAAACGTGCTTTAAGGTGTTTTAGTGCACATTTTGTGTCACAAGGTGTTTTTGAGCTTAGTTTTGTTTGAGAACGGTTTCATTGTGTTCCTTACATGATAAATGAACTTAGGAACCACATTTTATATCAAATAGAGGTCATAAGACCTTTAAGGTTTCTTAGAGCACATTTTTGCCCTACTTGACCTTTAAGCATGGTAATGCTTGTTCTTTGTGTTTGAGTTTTATCCAATGATTGTAGTATATTCCTTTATGTGTTAATATGCTTAGGACAAAATTTTGGGTCCTAATAAGTTCATTTGGGTATGTATTTACCCTAAACAGTCAAAGCATGCAATATCTTGCTTTATGTTGACCATTATTGTTTTCAATTGACTTTTAAGGCATGTTTAGGCCTTAATTAATGTGATTAGATGTTTAATCCATGTTTTATTAGTTTGGGGTATTTCATGCTCCTTTCAACTGGTCGAATAGATCGTCGATACGTGGTAAAGGATAACGGTTCTTCACCATAACTGCATTCAGCTCTCTGTAGTCGATGCAGAGGCAGAGACTAGCGTCCTTCTTCTTCATGAAGAGGACCGGTGCTCCCCATGGTAAAACGCTCGGGCGTATAAATCCCTTGTCGAGTAGGTCTTGCAACTGCTCTTTGAGCTCAGTCATCTCAGCTGGAGCCATATGGTAGGGCGCCTTGGCTATTGGTCCCGTTCCAGGCACCAATTCAATTTCGAACTCCACTGCCCGTGCTGGTGGCATGCCCGGCAGTTCCTTAGGGAAAACATCAGGAAACTCCGACACTACCGGCACGTCTGGGCTAAACTCCGGATCTCTCTCTATGTCCTGGACAAAGCAGAGATATACATCACTCTTTCTTCGTAACTCACGATACATAGACATAGCGGAGATAATCTGAGTCGAAGGCTCTCTGGGCCTCTGGCGGTATGAAATGTAACCCTAGTCGGACTCCGAAGAAGTAGACGATGTCGGCACATAGGATTCGACCTTTGTACCGCTCCAACCAGTTCAACCCCACAATCACATCAAATTCGAGTCCCTCAAACTCTATCATGTCGATCGGAAACTCTTCATCTTTAATTCGTACAACAGCATCTCGGTGATAGCGGGTACACTTGATCCGTTCTTGTGAAGGGAGAGTGACTAGGAAGTCAGGCATCTCTGCACCGTCTAACCCCAGCCTCTTCGCATAGGGAAGCGAGACAAATGTGTGCGAGGCTCCAGAGTCAAAAAAGATCGATGCGTCCATGCCATTAACTGGGAAGGTACCAGTGAGGATAGTGCTGCTTTTACCGGCTTCTAACTCATTACATACACCCAGTCTACCTCCTGTTCCGAGTGCACAGCCTAATTCAGTTCACAAACATATAAGTACACAGTAACTACACGGCTGACATACTTCAAAAGAATGTCGTTTTATTCATTAACATACTCCTTACACCATAAGTAGGTTTATATTGTGTCGACATAGCTAGTTATGTAGCATCCTTATATACAACTTGTTTCACCCATTACATGGTTACATAAGGCTTTAGAATTGCCTAAATGTCAAATTCAAACGTCCGGGTTTCATGTGTGTGGCATTGATTATGGTCAGTGGTGCGGTATTCAGTCTGATCTTCTTGATACCGTGATATAGCATCCTCGACTGCCCACCCATGATTAATACATCTCCTGACTTTAACACTAACTTCTTTACCAGATCAGCACGCTTCTAATCGCCATACACAAACACTACGGTATCACCAATGGACCAAGACACCACGGGTACTCCCTTACTTAGAGACTCGGGTGTTTCGTCCTTATCTTGGTGTAAACCTAACCGTCACCTTTCTGGTAGAAGTTCAAAATACACAAATCTACTTCAACACTCGGAATTGGATCCGATTCCACTCGCTGAGCAATTCCCATGGCGTCGTTGACGACCGCAAGGAACTCCTCGGGTATCCTTGGTACAGTTGCTCCATCTTCCACTCGAACGTCTTGATATGTCTTGGTGTAAGGATTTCAGTCCTTACCCATGCACATCATCTTCAACTTCATCTTCGATCCGCTCGGGTATTCCAATGTGTAGAAATTTCTAGGTGCTGCTTCAGTTCATCGCATCATTGAATGATGTGGATTTGTGCTTCGGCTGTCAGGTATCCATTTAATAACATCATACTGGTTGGATAACCTGACATTACTCCACCGGGAATTCGGTGATGTTGATGGTGGTTTCTTCGGGGTTTGGTGTGGGAGGGATTGGATAGCAAATATTGAAGGTTCCTAAGGTTTAGAATTATCTAACTTAGGTGAATTACACATTATACTTTAGCATGTTATTCTAGTAGTCATACACCTAGACTTGCTAACACTCATGCACGAAATGCGGTAAGCAGTCAATTACTTCGCTTAACAGTTTAAGTAATACCTGGTCTAGAAGAGGGTCCAGTAGCCTCTGACCGGTCTACCACATTCTGGGCGGCCTTGCCACCTCCCGACCCTTTCCCCTTCTGGGAGTTAGTGTTCCCCTGATCTGAGGATGGCTGGTTAATCGCTTTCGGGCCTTCAGTGGTCGCGGCAGCCTTACCCTTCCATTGCCCCTTAGGCCTGTAGTTTCTGCCATTGGGGTTCTGGTAGCACTCGTAGTCGCGGTGCCCCATCTTCTTGCAGTAGTGACACTGCACATCATTTCCCTTGTAATCTTTGCCGGGGTGGTCATAGTAGTGGCTCGGATCCAGAGCCCGCGCTAGCTGTTATCACATTACACATTCAGTACACACTTACAACTTAACAATTCACACCTAAATCTGGTATTTAGGAATTAAGTAGTTATCCTTAGGCAGGTGAGAGTGTAGGGGCTTAGCCGCATAGGCATAAGTGAGCTGCAATGGCTCCTCAGCAGTGGTGGTCTGGGCTTGGCCTTTGCCACCCTGTTGCTGGCCTTTCTTGGACTGGGGATAAGGTTTCTTCTTCTTTCCTCCCCCGAACCCTTGCGTGCTTTGGTCCTCGCTCGAAGCCTTGCGCTTGTGCGCATTCTCCTCGTCCCTTAGTCGGACGGTGATCTCGACCTTAGCAGCGGCATGATAGCACTCCTGAATTTACGATGTCAGTCATGCCCCGTGAATCAAACTCACATTCACACTTACTTGTTGTATTCACTTACTTATATCACACTGTATTTTAATTACCTGCAAGGTGGTATATTCAGCTGGCCCCATCCCGTAACGTAGGCGGTGGCTGAGTCCGTTGTAGAATCGGTTTACCAGAACCCGGTTTGAATAACCTAGGTCCGGTAATAAGTGGATAAGGTACGTGAAGGCGGTATAGTACTCGTCTACCAACATCTTGTCCCCTTGTCTTAGACTATCAAGCTCGAGGCGCTTAGCCTCTTATACATGCACCGGGTAGTACTTAGCTCACAGCAGAGTCGTGTACTCCCTCCATCCAAACGCAGGATCAACAATTTCGTCGTCCCGCACAAGCTTCCACCAACTCCTTGCCGAACCCTTCAGATAGTAAGCGGCAAGATGAACCTTGGCACCAGCAGGCACGTCCAAGGTCTCGTAGGCGGTCTTCAGCTCGGAGATGTATGCCTCCAACTTACTCAGGTCGGTCTCCCCGTGGAATGACAGTAGTCTCAAATCTGCCAACGCCTTGACCCAGTTGGTCTCGCGTGGCGGTGGTGGTGGCTGTACCTCGGGCTATGCCCCTGCTGCATCATAGCGACTAGCTGAGGCACCATTTGGGCAACGGCAGCCGCAACTGCGTCGGCCATTACTTGTGTCGTAGGGTTATCCCCCAGTTCTCCCGTACCATGCCCGCGGCCTCCTCCCCGTGGTCGGCCTTCCATCTCAATTGACACAAACATGTATTAGCATTGTGCTTACAAACTTATCGGTTCCAACGGTTGTAACGCCTTTCCGACGATTAGGTAAATCCACACTTAATTAGTGGTTAACCATTCCTTAACTGCTCACTCAGGTAACTAAGGTTAAATTTCCTAACTCGGTATGTTCCTCACCTCGATATTCCGGTCATCAGGGCGATACTTCACTCTGATACCACTTTTTGTAACACCCCTACTGTAAACTTAACAATAAATCAAACCATAGCGGAAACTTGTAACTTAAACGGTACTAAACGAGTTGCTGTTACACGTCGTTAGCCACCCACGTGGCTAACAAGGCAGAATACATACATTAGTATCGGTCTGATGCACAGACTCCCGAGCATAGTACTAACATCCATAAATACAACCAACTATACCGAGTATACAAATATTTACATCCATCACTGTAATCTGTTACTACCAAAATACATCACCACAGGAGCACAGACACATCCTGGGTCCAACATCCAAAACTACCAAAAGTACTTCATAACACCTAGGATCTATAGCCACTCCGCTTCCTCAATCCTCATCCTACAAAATGAAATATGGTGCCCCAAAGGGGCTCAGCAACCCATGGCTGGTATGATTAACGTGCAGCCCGTCGGCTATCGGGATACACGCAACCAATTGTCATGATAACATGGCATTCATTTTAACATACAACATAAACAAGCATAGCAATAAACATTGCATAATAACAACAACATATAACATAACAGGAATGTTTCTCTTTAGGAAACAAACCAAAGATTAGTTAGTCAAACTTGGTAAGCCTAGAGAATGGTCTCACTCTCATGTTAAGCTTGTTACATAACTCGTAAGTGTTCTGTTTGTCGAACGAATAACTTAACCCAAAGATGTGTCGGATATAGTGACCCAAGCACACCGTACATATAATCCCCTTAATGATCTGATCAATAGTCAGATAGGTAAGGTTTGGTTAAGCTTGTGGGTGATTGTAATCCAAGAAGGAAAAACAACCATAACATAAAGAGGGTCAAATCTGATTCAGATATCAACTCCCGTACATATTTATAAGCCTCAGACTTATCATGTTTTAGTATATATAATTATAAGATTAGTAGCCAAATTAAGGTTAGAATAATTAATATTTATGCTATATTATGTATTAAGTCTACTATTTGTTCAGATTAATGTTTTTATATGTTTTTCCATGCAAGGGAACATTTCTGACCAAACTGCCGGACATAAATCAGGGATGAGTCTGCTCGGCACAAATACGGAACAGGAAAGAAGCTTTGCCGGGCCGGATGACGGGTACTTCCCATCCGGCATGGGTGTACAGTCGCCTCGGTTGGTCATTCGACAACACATATTTTCCACGTGATAATTACCAATGCCGGGCATGGCGCCGAGTATATCCTACCCGGCACATGCATCTCTTCGCCAGACAGTTATGACAGTTAATGGTTACCCGCGTTTAACACGTGGTTCTGGATAAATGGGATCCGGCAAGCTACCCGACACAAGGAATATATGATGCCTATAAATAGGCCGAGAAGGGCTGCACTTTGACACACTTCAACATCATATTACACTCCATTCATTACTCCATTTCCGCCTCATTCCAAGGTGTTGGTGTCCAAGGAAGTTTTATGCAACTTTCCACGTGAAGAGAAGAAATCCATGGCGGGTTAAGGCTACATCCAATTTTCTTATCTCCTGTGCATTCTCTCTTGATCTGTGTGGATAGTGGAGTAGGAATTCCTTGTTAGTTCTTTGTTTAGGGAATGAAACTCTCTTTGTAAAACAATATGGTCTTCTTAATATAATTGCCAAGTTTATTAAGAGATGGTTCTTATTGCAAGAGAATTGGTTGATCACTTGTTCTCTTCATGCAAATTTTACTTGAGGAAGAGAAGTCCAAAAGTAGAATAGGTTAGACACTCATAATGATCTTCCTACTTGAGAAGGGCAAGAATGTGACGAAGACAATAGGTCAAAGCGGTCCACACCTTAGACCCCGGCCCAAACCATGAGCCTCCTTCAGGACCCTGTTCAGGCTCCAATTTGGGCACCAAGCATCAATCCGGGTCCTAGGCGCCATGACAGGTCCTATATTCCGGCCCCGCACTCCATGATCGGGTCCCATATTCCGGCCCCGCACTCTATGACCGGGTCCCACATTCCGGCCCCGTGCCCCATGACCGGATCTCGTATCTCACACTTTGGGATCGGAAGGCTTTACAAGGAGAGATGTACCAAAATTAAGAAGGTTCCTCTAATAAAGTGATAACACATGTACAAGGATTAAGAGATAGACTTCACCCTAGAAAGTCTATAAATAGAGATAGGGGGCTCATTGGTAAGGGGACACAAGATTAGAAGAGAGAGAAAAACACTAGAAAGCTCTCTAAAGTTGTAATACCAAAGGAAGTAATAAAGATATTGCCAATGAGTGGATGTAGGCTGGATTATTAGCCGAACCACTATAAGTCCCGGTGTTCTACTAGTTTGTGGGATGCGAGAAACCAAATTATGTATTTTCATTTGGCGCAATTCGGCTTCCTTGACTGCATCGCAATCCATGACCGGATGGAAATTCGGCTTCCTTGACCGCATTGCAATCCATGACCGGAAGACAATTCGGCTTCCTTGACCGCATCGCAATCCATGACCGGAAGGCAATCCGGCTTCCTTGACCACATCGCAATCCATGACTGGAAGGTAATTCGGCTTCCTTGACCACATCTCTGTCCATGACCGGAAGGCAGGTAGACTTCCTTGACCGCATCACAGTCCATGACCGGAAGACAATTCAGACATCCTTGACCGCATCCTCAAGTACAAGGCTGGACGGTATCCTCGACTCAAAGCCAAACGACGTCTTCCTTCCAGAATAGTCGGGAGTCTCAAATTCTAGCTCAGTTCAGCACTTCAAATTCTGAAGAATCTGAACATCAAACGAACCAAGAGAGGAAAAGAAATCTGGGGCAGTGAGTAGCCAAGCCTAGTGGAGAGAAACTCATCTTCAACCAAAGAATCGCCGATCAAAATGTCTTCAAAAGTTTGTACCTCTCAATACCTTCCTTCACAAAGCAATAAGGCCTGGGCGCGAGTCGCAACCCCCCGGGCACCAGTATGCCGCAGCCACATTCCGCACAACTCTGGACTGTACAAATCGAAGAAGTCGGTAAAGTTCAAAAGTTCTGAAGTTTATATCTCCCTTTTTCTTCACAGAAACAAGGTTACAACTCTTAAAACTATATCTTAAGGGTATATTCTGGCTATGGTATGGATCTGAATTTATGAATTTCAATGCGTCCCTGAAACATGAGAATATTGATTGTTCCTGTTATTTAGTGCTGAAGCCTTAATAGTTAAAGCTGTCTGTTTTTTTCGCATTGCCAGAGCAAAATTGCGTAGGAATATTGTATAAGTCCCTCCTGATGATTATTTTAACCTATTTAAGCAATTCACATCAGCCAGGGTATGCTCTTAAACCTCATCTAAACTTATACTGCTGCTATGTGGACACTTCTAATATATAATTACGATTTGACCCGAGGTGTTGGACGTCTGTTTATACAACAGCATGTAATCCAATTTTGGTCAGTTTAATAAAATCTGTGAAAACCTTTGTTTGGTATTACTGCAAGTTGAAAGTATGGAGTAGAGCAAGTGTTTACACTGCATCTATTTTTGCTTCTAAAAATCACTGGGTTTCAAACATCATTTCTAATTTTGGTTACAGTTTACGACAAGTATTTTGCCTTCAAAAAACGCAACAAGGCCAAAACTGAGTGAATACCTTCAAACATGGCCCGAACTCAGTTATCTTGCAAATTGCTGTTGCTGCAATTTATCTATCTATCTTCAATTTCTTGCTTAATCAAGATCAGGAATAAATATTTATGCTCAATTAAAACTGAAGTTGTGTTCAAAGTTTCGCTTTTGGTATTGCTGCTAACAAAAAAACAAACTCTCTCTGATTTAAACATTCTAATTATAAATCTGATTATGCCGAGCTTTGACAACTGATCTATGAGCTGTTATTAAAATAGAGATTTGAATTTCTTTTATTCATGATTTTTTCACTACTATCGACAGGTCTGTCACAAGAACACTTATGACCATGATTATCCCCCGTTTATTTCTTCAGTTTTGCATATTGGTATAAGCCACAGTATGACATATGTAGTAAATATGTTTTACCTCTTTAGCTATTATATAACAGTTTCGTAGTTTTATTTCGCTTCCGATTTTCACAAGAGGTGTATGCCTGTTTTGATCTAGTATTCAGTTTTGACCATCTAAACATCTGAAAAATGTTAGCGTGTAATGGGGTTTCCTGAATTACTCTTATTTTGGCTATAATGAAATGGTGAGAGTCATACAGAACGTGAAACTCCTGTTTCATATGCATTCTCTGACTTGGGCTACTAATGCACGTTACCAGTAAGTAAAGATAGTTCATTTGTTTTGCTGATATTAGAAAAATCTCGTATGTGATTTTATTTTTTCCATTACTGCTTTTTGCTGTTATAAAGCTGGCCAGGATTTTTCCCGTTGATAGACCTTACTTCTACGATGTTCCAGTACACATCCCTCACCATATATTTTCTCTGCTGACATAGACTACCTTTTCAGCTATTAAGAATCTGAAACAATAAGATTACTACACATGCTTTCTTCCATTTAGTTTTTTCTAACATACTGAATGTATATATTAGTTAGCACTTTCTGCACTAACTATAGCTGTGTGCAAACATTTTGACTTGTTTTAAAAATCTGTTCACTTAATTGTTCAAATATAAGGCAACGACTGTAGTGTCTAATCAGATGTGCATTTCTTGGGCTATTTTAGGAGCCTTCTAGTGTCTATTTTTTGTACCTGTTTTTAAAATCCTTGTTAACAGGATGCTTTAAACAGAAAAAGCATGGTACATGCCCCTTGTTGCTGCTGTTTTAACAAACAGTTTTAGCTTTAACACACTGAAAATTTCAAAAAGCATATGTATTGTATAACTTTGTAGAATCAGTCTTGTTTTACCTTTTCAATAAAGCTGTGGTTGCATGTTTTTGAATTTGAGAAATTGCGGAAATTCTGTGAAGAATATATCCACTTTCAGCTGTTAAAAAAAAAGGGGGTACAATCTGATCAGTTAACCAAACTGAATCCTCTCTATTAGCTGATTTTTTCAAAACCTGTCACAGTTAAAACACTTGAACATTGGAAAACTTAATTTGTGTCTACTGCTTGCTGCTAGCCAACTCCAATTCTGGTTTATACCTGCTGCTGTAACTCATGAATGGTTGGACCTGTTTTTTACTGTATCTATTGTATCTACGTGCAGCTTTTTCTTATGATCAATGTATGCCTTCGATTATTTCTGCTAAACTGAACTATTGCCCTCTTTTACTTTCAAAAATTACCACTTTGCATGATGCATTCGTCATTGCTGCAGCATAACCGTTCCTATCACTCTACAGCATATCCGTTCCTATCACTCCCCTATTTCAGTCTGGGCTTGCTCTTTTACCATCAATAAAAACTGTTTTCAATGATGCAAAACCAAGAATATTTGGTAGCAAGCTGAGATTTTTCTTGGAGGAAAGCTATTAAAACCTATAATCCATTTCTAGAATCTCAAACAAGTGAATGCAAAAGGTGTTCTACAGTTACTCTTGCTCAAAATTGTTGTTTCAGCTTTGCCTTTCCGATTAATTGTCTTTAAAATTCTTCTATTTTGCTGTTTTTACTTAACAATATTTTCGGCATTAAAAAATATTCAATTAAGCTTCAACATCATACTCTCACTTTTGAGCAAAACATGCCTTAAAAGTATAGTTACCATCAATTTAAACTCCTAGGTAAAATACTATGTTTAATATCCAGTTTGTGCTGCTAATGTTCTCTTCTTGTCTTTTCTTAATGTTTTCCACTGCTACAACTCTAGAATGATGAGGAAAAGGAAGAAATCCAGTCAGCCGAGGAGAGGCATACCGGTTTTTTAGAGTTACAGACCTAAGAATATCATAAAACCCACCATGCCGGGGCAGTCAACTTTGTGTCGACTCTGTTATCACCTAAAGGGGCACGCTCATTCTCTGTCTGATCGAGTATGTTGTGTGAAAGATTCAGCGAGAACCATTTTGCCTCAGGATCGAGAGCGAAATTAAAGAAGAGGTCAGCAAGGACCATAGACTACAGCAAAGTGCAGTCACAGCCAGGATGAAAATTTCTGCGCAGAAAGTCCCGACAAGATGAACGGGGTTGCTGAACAAGTAACAATTCCCTGGTGTTGCTGCTCCAAGATCTGATCTGGTTAAATTAAAGAGGGAATCTTCCGGGGTAAAATGCAAAGAAGAGCTAACAGTGGGCTAAAAAAAAAACAACAACTCTCTCATTATTCAGCACGGGTCTATATAGAAGGGTGTCCAAGCTCCCTCAAGTGTCGTGATTTCAAATGTTAGGGCTGCTACTGAATCACCATCGATCCAAATTCGCAAAGTCCTCTTCCAGAAAGGGAACATAATGCGGCGGGCAGCTGTCAAAAGAGCTATTGAACAAAGTCCTAAAAAGAAATGACGGTGGACTTAAGAAGAAACATACTCTCGTTTCTCAATCCAGTCGGAGAACTGTCACAAGAAATTGCCAGAAGAATATCCACACTTCCTTCAAAAATCATGATATCAAACCTATTTCAAAAGCGTCGGGAGTATCGGATTTAGATCGGTCAAAGGTGGGATTCACCTTCGCAGGGCTTACATAAAAGTTCAGGCTTCAGCACAACTATTGTGCGCAGTCTTCCGCCCAGAATAGCCTTCGATCAGATGCGGCCAAAGAAAGGAATGTAGCGATCAGAAGCTGTCCTGGAAAGATAACAATCTAGTCTGGTTCAGAAACTTATCACCAGCCACGATCATCATCCGAGCGCCCTTCCAAAAGACAATCAGAGAATTTCTCATATACGTAGGGCGGTTCGCAAAAAGCTTTACGTCAATAAATGTTGGAAGAGTATCATCAAAAATCCATGGCGCTCTCACAGGCCCTCTGGTCCATGGCGCTTTCATAGGCCCTCTAGAAAAAATAACATCTACAGGCTATCATGCCTTGAAAGAAAGCACCGGCCAACGAGCCACAGGCTATCATGCCTTGAAAGTAAAAGAAAGCACCGACCAACGAGCCGTAGGCTATCATACCTTGAAAGTAAAAGAAAGCACCGGCCAACGAGCCGCAGGCTATCATGCCTTGAAAGTAAAAGAAAGCACCGGCCAACGAGCCGCAGGCTATCATGCCTTGAAAGTAAAAGAAAGCACCGGCCAACGAGCCGTAGGCTATCATGCCTTGAAAGTAAAAGAAAGCACCGGCCAACGAGCCGCAGGCACTTGTGCCTTGAAAAGTAACACTTTGGGTTGAAATGAAACCCGGCCATCGAGACAACAAAAAAAAACCATCTCTGGACCCATCAGGAGCTCTGGTCGCCTGTAATGGGTGCATTGTTAGGTGTGGGACGCCGCACCATACTTGAATCACAAGTACCATCCTTTGGCTAGCATAAGCAAAGTTGGGAAAATATATGATCTATGTTCTCCCTTTAAGGGAATTATCATCCTTTGGCTAGTAAAAGAAAAGACTTGATCATCATATTATTACACCCCTTTCAAAAAGGGAATTATTCTTATTAAAAGAACCATTGGTCTTCTTTATGAAGATCTTATTATGGACTTCTGGATTTCTGGATTTCTGGATTTCTGGCCTTCTTAAATATTATATATCAGAGCATCAGGGGATCCATCCATCATGATATTACGGGATCTATTCATCAAGATATTACGGGATCCATCCATCAAGATTTATTATCTCAAACATTTATGTCCCAGAATTTCCAATTTGTCAGATTCAGAAGAAAGGCACTTGTGGGACTTTTATTGTACTAATTGTACCGACTTTTTGTAAGTTCATGTTTCTTTGTAAAAGCAAAAGAAAAAGAACTTGTGGGACTAGGAGATAGGAGAAAGGAAAAAAGAATGTAAATTTCGATCTCTTTTTTTTTAAGCTCCACTTTTTTAAGTGCCAAAAAGTAGAACTTGTGGGACTGATGAGAATGGCAAGAATGTGACGAAGACAAAAGGTCAAAGCGGTCCACACCTTAGACCCCGGCCCAGACCATGAGCCTCCTTCAGGACCCTGTTCAGGCTCCAATTTGGGCACCAAGCATCAATCCGGGTCCTAGGCCGCATGACTGGTCCTATATTCCGGCCCCGCACTCCATGATCGGGTCCCATATTCCGGCCCCGCACTCTATGACCGGGTCCCATATTCCGGGCCCCATGCCCCATGACCGGATCCCGTATCTCACACTTTGGGACCGGAAGGCTTTACAAGAGAGATGTACCAAAATTAAGAAGGTTGCTCTAATAAAGTGACACATGTACAAGGATTAAGAGATAGACTTCACCCTAGAAGTCTATAAATAGAGATAGGGGCTCATTGGTAAGGGGACACAAGATTATAAGAGAAGAAAAACACTCTCTCTAAAGTTGTAATACCAAAGGAAGTAATAATGATATTGCCAATGAGTGGATGTAGGCTGGATTATTAGCCGAACCACTATAACTCCTGGTGTTCTACTAGTTTGTGGGATGCGAGGAACCAAATTATGTATTTTCACTACTTTCTTCTTATGAATTAAGGGTTAGTTGTAAGAGTGAGAATTAATCCATCCTCCCCCATTTCCTTGTTCATTTCGTGGCATGATATATGCTCGATTTGTTAATAGGGATGAGTTTCTTGTTTTTGTTTCGAAGCAAGAGAGTGGCATTTACATTTTGAACGTGTCAAGTGTAATGCCGGATCTCCTGTGTCCGGCACATTCAATGTCTTTGAATGTGCCATGCATCTGGTGCCCGGCAGGATGTCCGACGCATTCAATTGTTGGTTAATTCGAAGGCTTGTGTTTATGTTTCGAGTTCATATTGATACTTAGATGGTCTTAAGCTCTGAATCAAGAATAATTTCCTCATAAATACCACTTTGTTTAGTTAGTTTTAATTAGGGTTAGGAAATATTTCACATTCCCCCCTTCATTATAGAATAGGTTATTACCGGATTAAGACTAGTTTTCTATTAGTCCCTTGGGTTCGATACTCTCGGTCGTAATATACTAATACTATACTCCGACCGGGTTTTATTTGCTACCTGTAGTAGAGTTGTAGGTTTAGTTTAGCATATGTTCTTTTATGTATATAGTTTTTCCTATAATTTTCCGCCTAGCAAAATGGCGCCGTTGCCGGGGACTTGGAATTAGTCCAAGTCCTAAAAATGGTAATCGCCCTGTTCTTTTATTATTATTTTTTTAATTATTATTCTTTATTCTTTAAATTAATGAGTTCATTATTATTTATCTAGTTAAATATGCCGGATCTACTGCCTGGCATGATAAACCCGGCATACACTGAAGATGTTCCATGCCGGATATATCTTATCTAGCATATTAGCCGGCATGTTTGAGTTCACTTTCTTTCTTTTTGGTTATTTCTGTAAAATGTTATATTTTCACTTAATGCATTTATTCTTTACGCTTCTAATTGTTTATACGTATTTGAACCATTGATTTTACTCATTTAACACAATCCTTCGTTTATTTGAGTATGTCGTGACCAATGCCGGTTATGGTAACCCGACCCACTAAAAAAACTCATGTGCCGGATTAAATTTACCCGGCACTCAACCCGACACTCAACAAATCTAGAAAGAAGCCCCCAGGGAGACATGCCGTGCAGAAGGCCAGGTAACATCTACCCGGCATCAAGAAAATGCATAGTGCCGGATCCCATATACCGGCAAACAACCCGGCATGTACGAAATTTCAAAAAAATATAACCGGTAAGTCTATCTCTCTCACTCACTTTTACCCTACCAACATACAAACTAGCGCAAAAACTGAGCAGGCACCGCGCCCCACACCAGAACCAACAGACCTTCACTTAGTATCCATCCGTTTGCGTCGTTTTACTTCTCAAAACAGGTTCTAATTGTCCCCCCTTCTCTTACGTATTTGTTTAAGTTTTCAGTTCCAGATTTTTAATAAATGTAGTTTGTTTATGCGATTTATGTTGTGGGGAGACTTATTTAGCACACAAGGTCTGTGATTTGAACATTTACGAACTGTCATGTGGTTTTTTTTTGGGGGTGAAATTTGTGTTTCTGGAAAATCTCTGGTTCGAACTGCATTCTGGGTTCTTGTAACTCCCCAACTCAATCCAAATGTGGTCTCGCAACTTAACAGCATATATATATACATGTCACAGCGGAATTCTTTACACTCCAGGACCTTGCCACGGTCTGACTATAGAATATACCGAACAATAGTGCATTACAACCTTAACCAAATACATATTCTTCTTACAATCCTCTCACAACCTATACACCTTACTAACTCAATTGCCATACGAGTGTACTTGCACTTGCACACTCGTAGGTCACACTTGATCCTTAACACTTGTGTCCTCTTCTTACTCTTGCGACGGCCGCCTCCTGATGTACACCTGTGTAGTAAAAACAGCCCCCAAAGGGGGTCAGCACGAATGCTGGTACGATCCCCTCATGGCCCCCAAGCTAACGTGGCTACGATGACTAATTGTCGATAGCATGGAGGTTGATTAAATGCACAACATAATAGTAAATGCTGTAAACAACAATCCATATATGAACAATCAAAGTTCACACACAATGAACGACTTAAATGCGTTCCCTTAATTAGAGAGTTAGTTATTTAACTCCTTAAGTAATGTTCCCTCTTAATCTTAGTCCATCTTATCTCACCTCAATCTTAGTCTTATCTTAATCTGAAAAAACCATCCTTTAATAAGGAGTGGATGTCACTTATCTTAATCTTAATTATACAAACCATCCTTTAAAAAGGAATGGTTGCAACTTATCTTAACCTTACCTTAATCTTAATCTCAACTTAATCTCAATATACAAACCGTTCCTGGAAGGAAATGGTTGTAGCTTAATTCGAACCTGGGATTTAGGTGATCCCACCGCACCATCTTAATGCCACCTACTCTGGACGGGAGTCCAGCGTAGCTGAGCCGGCAACCGGCCCTAGGCTACAAGTCCAAAGACAAGTCCTTAATCGGAAGTCGAATCTGCTATAGATACCGACCCCCTTTCCTTAGCATGCATGACCGGAGATCGGTCCCGAGTTTCCTCACTCAAGTTTCAGTTAGTAGTAATCTCAAGACCCTGTTTGTTGGTTAACCTCTTTCGGTTCATATCGTCCATTATTAGGGGCGTTCCTTAGTCTCACTTAATTCCTTACTAAACATTGGTTAGTAAGTTCTCACGGTATGTTGTGTTAGTTTTCAAACATCACACACAATACAATAAATATAATATATTCCGGTTGCATGCTTTATCTTGTTTAGTGGGCACACAAAACAAATAGCACACAAGCCGAGGGACACCTCGTTAGCAACCAGGTCACAAGAGAACTGTACCGTTCACCGTTGGCCGTTCAGTTGCTTAATCTCTCCCGGAGTCCAATTTCCAAGTCCTAAAACATTCATTCAGTTTTAGGTTATTAATCACTTAACTCAATTCAACTTACTTATCTACTTAACTTACTTAACCCTTAATGATCCCATCCTAACACCTCTTAAGTCTTACAACTTAATCTTACGAACTTAATCTTAAGCTTTTAAGTTTATTTTTAACTTAATCCCTTAGGTCTTTATACCACTAATCATCATTGCCCCCTTAATGGGGTACCATTAATACCACTAAACTCTCTTAGGGTTCCTTTTTTTTTTTAAGTCTTAAGGGTCGACCGACCCACCGACCCGACCCAACCCCTGGGTCGGTCCATTACAGAAACTTTTCCGTCTTTTGAAACCCATCCGTCCGACCCAAGCTAGACCGACCGACCCAAACCCTCTGGGTCGGTCCATTACAGAACCCATTTCCTACGTTAAATTTTTGCCCGACCGACCCAAAGCCAAGCCGACCGACCCAAACCCTCTGGTCGGTCCAGTCCAGAGACATTCCGGCTGGCTCAACATGGCCCGACCGACCCAAGACTGGGTCGGACCCTGGGTCGGTCCACTACAGATTTTTCTCTTAAATTCCTCTTTCAATTCCAAATTCTTCCACAAGTGTCCTAATAGGTCCAACACCATCTTGGCACTTTAAACCCACCTTATAACCTCCACCAAACTCATTAATACAACTTCCGAAGATCTTCTCAAACTTTTACTCAATTCTTGCAAAAACTCCTAACACTTGTTAGTTAATCCCTTTTCTTTCCAACATGTACATTATGTCTAAAACTTCAACTATCCAAAGTGTTTCTTTTCAACCCATATAACTCCTCCTTAACATCATTGCACTCCATCTTTGCCTGTTTAACCTTTCAAGGTCATCTTGCATGTCCATGCACAATTTCTCTTCTTTTCACTTGTTACTCATCACTCTTAAACTCTTAAGCTTGCTTATACATTTCTTTCCATTACCTTAATACCTTGACATTGTTCTTCATTTACCTTAACCATGCAACACCCTCCTTAGGCATTTCCACTTCTTTTATGCAACTTTCTCACCATTCTCCTGATCATACACTCTTATACGTTTCCAGTCAATTCCCTAGACAGTCGACAACATTCTCCTTCAATCTTCACTCCCATCACCTTAGTCCACTCATTACCATCTAACTAAAACCTTATTGTTCCACCACTAACATCACCACCTCTTACACAAACTTCCCGAAACTCTCATTGTTCTACTCTTTAGCTCATACCTAAATCACCTCAAAGCATTATACATCATTTCCTCCAGATTCTTGCACAAGTCTTACATTCCTCATACCATGATTTTGGTGTGTTTAATACACTCACCAATCCTCTAATTCCTCCTAGACATCTCTAGGTCATTCTAAACCTCGAGAACTCCTTAGTTAACTCATTTCCACTAAAATTCCTCATAATGACTCCTAGTAAATCCTAGGTCATATTAATTCACCACCATCACCTAAACACTTATTTTCTACTCAAATTTCGCCATAGCTCCTCTAGTATCTTATCATGCCCAAACATATTATTTTTCCTCATTCAACCATCTCACACACATCAAGTTCTTTCTCATCATATCTCATCACCCAAACCAACTCATTCACAACAAACTCAATATATTGCAAAAATCTTAAATTGCATAGCACTAAGGCTCTTAAATGACATGGCTCTTAGGCCCTTAAATGACTTAAACTTAAACACTGAATTTCCCACATATAAAAGCTTTCAACCTGCAAATACACCCATCAATCTCATAGTAATTATAATGCTCTTAAAATCCATCTTAAACTTATATTACTAACTCATTCTCATTGGCTCCTTAGTCACAAGTTCATAAGCTTGTTTAAGTTCTTTTTCTTAGGTTACGTAACCCAATACACAATGTAAGCTCTAAGCCACATTGGTATACACCTAAACTCTCATCCCTTAAAATTTAAACCACCATTAGGTAAGCATTTTACCTTTTTTCCTCAAGCTTATCTTAACTTCCTCCTTAGACCTTCTTCTTGCATGAATCTCGGCCACCACTTAAATTCCCCTTGCCAATGTTCTAATCAATATTCAATGATCATATGAGTACTAAACAATACACTAACCTCAAGGAATAAAACCTAGGTTAGAAATGTGTTCTAAGGCATAAAAGTGGATGATTACCTTTGAAGTCTCAAGGTAGACTTTGGCATTGAATGAAATAGGACCTCCACTAGTCCTTGGTGAATAAATCAAGCTAGAACAAGGCATAAAAACATATCCCCATGAGAAGGAATTTTCGGCCATATAAGGAAGATGATGGAAACTTGGTTTTTCTTACATTTTCTTTACCTTAAGAGAATGAGAAGCTAATGAGCTCTTCAAACTTGATTTTCCTCCATCAATGGAGTTTTCTCATGGCACCAAACTTGAGCTTTGCAAGATTTGAAAAGATAGAAAGCTAGAGCTTGAGCTAACTAAGAATAATATGTGTTTAGTTTTTTTTTTTGGAGCTAAGATGAGTGAGTTGTAGACAAAGCAAGGTGAGGCAACAATGGAGCTTGTTCTCTCTGTTTGGGAGGATGAAGAGCATGAAGAAAACCGTGGAAGAGAGAATGAATGGAGAAGAGAGAGAAGGTAGGCTAAAAGGTAAGATATTTGCTTTAATAAAGCAAATAGTAATCTTCTTACTTATCTCTTCTTTTCTTCCTTATTTGATGAAGTCTATGGTGACTCATCCCTTAGAAAACCGGCCCCCATCTTAAATAAGGCTAGTCATGGTCTTTGTTGACCAACTAATTAGCTTATATTGATTAAAATTAAACTAGTCACTATTTGGCACTATTCACAAATTAGTGCACATATTTCTGAAATTTTTGATTTCCATTGATTTAGGCTTCCTAATGTGATACTAATTAGTACACATGTTGATTAAAGAGTAATGATGGACATTTAGCCACTCAAAACCAATTCTAACAATTTCTCAAAAATGTGCTTTAAGACTTCTTAAAGCACATTTTGTGTTTAACTTGTTTTCAAGCTTGGTTTTCTTTGATAATTGATTTAAATGTCCATTAGCATATTACTAAAGTCTTATAATGTATTTGGGTGCTAATCAAAGTCACTCCAAGCTTAGAGCACGTTTTTGCCCTGATTGCCCTTAAGGCACTTTCTTGTGTTTTCCTTGGTTTAAATTGTCTACCAATCTTTCTAAGGCATATTCTAGCCTTACTACATCATATTTGATGTTTACTTAGCATACTTAGGTTTGGGGTATTTCAATCTACCCCCCTTAAAATAACTTTGTCCACAAGTTCCCATGCATCTTTTCTTATTAGAATACATGTCTTACCTCATTCCTTAGATCATATAGATCATACTTATGTATACTTAATCTCATGGATCATTGGATCCACCATATTCTTATACTTAAATATCACACAACATGCCTAAGCATGTGTAGCACTCAAATTCCTTTTGTTCCTTTTTGATGATTAAAACATTCACATAACTTCCAACGTATTCTCCCATGTCACCGGTCCGTAGACAATGGCTCATTCGTCCTCGTCACCATGGGCCAGAATACAAAACACCCTGCTCTCCCATGTCACGGTCCGAAGACAAAGGCTCGTGCGTCCTCGACTTCATGGGCGAGACTCAGTAAAAAGGTAACCTTTTACAGGTCATGTGAGGAAATTCCTCTAATTAAAAAACAAGCAACTCCAATTTCATTTTAACCTAAGGCCTCTATCCATAGTGTTATTTAATTGTGACCACTGGTAGGGAAGTTTCAGGAATCATCCAACCCTGATGTGATCAGCATCAGTGTAAAACTATCTTCCACCCCAATTTGTGTTCGGTTTTCCCTTGATCCCTAGAAATCAAGTTCCACCTCCCACGTCATTTTCAAACATCCAAATAATTCACTCATGTCCAATTCTATCTTTTTAGTTCTTCTAATCATAATCAATAATCTCCAAAGTGTGGACTCATTCCATCAACCATTCCCAATTCATCTCTTAGTAATTACCTCCAAGACTTAAATTCCTACTAAATTCTATATCAGTCCCTCATACCACTTCTCACCATCTTATATCTCATAGCATTACTTTCTTCCTCATAATCATATCAAATTGTATCTCATAATGTTATCTTATTCTTATCTCACACATAGTCCTCATACTCAATCTATTCCTTATTCTTAAGTCTCCTTAATCCTCCTCCTTAATCCTAACTTGTACTCACACCGGAGTTAACAAGATAGGTACTTAACTGTGTTGTATGGGATTCACATCTGCTATGTGTGCATAAACCATGATTTATCTCAAAATGTTTATGTAAAACATATTCTCAAATTATTTTGTGCCATGCACACCGTAGTTTATGTACTCAGTACACAAACATACGCTAAGCGGTTTTTGCTCTACCCCCCTTAAAATTGATTACGCCCACGTAATCAGCGTTACCTCATCGTTGAACATAAGTTCAAGATGTCTAATTCTCACCAAGCATTCTAGCTTCCATGTCAGTTATCTTACTTATAATTCGATGAGAAATAACTTAGTCTTTGTATCGAGGATTCTTAACGGTACTATACCGTTTCCTTAACTTAGTTTGGTCTAATCTCAAAGGTAGTGATCTGCTAGCTTCCGCTGCGCGACTCTGATAATCTTAGGCTTAACCGCCTTTCTAATCGTCCATAGTATTGTATATCCTTCTGCCTCCTTACAGTTTAGGAATATTGGTCTCTCAATGGGCACGTGTTATCTTTATATATACACGGCCTTAATGAGTTGTAACTCGTCTATTTATTCTCCTTGAAGATCTTATGCTCATACTCTTAGTATTTTCTCGAATGTCTAAATCGTTCTCCCCAACTGACCTTTTGTCTGAGGATGATTCTTAGTCTGAAACTACTGTTTAGTGCATATTGCGCTTTACAGTCTTAATCCCTTACATCTTAAGACATGTCCAATGTCTGTACTTAACAATCCGTGCTCTTCGCATTTCATAGTCCTTAATTATCTGTTCTCTGGTTCGTCTGTGTTGCTGGTTCAACTGAATTCTTCTCTTCGACTGTCTGTGGTAGTAGCTGCTCTTGTGTGATCTTGCGTCATTGTCCGTGGTACGGAGTCGACTACCTCCCGTGTTCCTTCCACTACTCGTCTACATGCATGGGGTACCTTACTGGTACATTACTACTTACCCAACTAACTCATAAATGAGCGTGTCAGGCCTGCAAGCCCCTGTGGGGTGCAGTCGTCCCACGTCTCGTTTTAGTAAACTCATAGTGTCCGTCACACGTTTAGCTATTGCTAATTATGAAGTATTCTGTTGTCGATCTCCTCTTTCATCATTCCATAATAACATTTATTGTTCTTCTTGAAGTTAATCAAGGGAAGTCCATTTACTGTGTTCTTGGGTATGGTATGCTCCAGCTCCTTTCTGCATCCCGTACTGATTCGGTCTCTTAATAATTGAGGTCTCTTTCCGTAGAGCCTCTTATCATGTTTCTCATATTTGTTCTACTAGGAATGCACTTCTAGTTCCATGAGGAATGGGTAGTGTGCTTCCTGTGAAATCTTACCTAACTAGGTCCAGACTACTGGCATCAATGCTCAGTTCGTCTACCATCTTATTTCCTTACTTATACTGGTCTTAACTCATAAATCTCATTGGCTCTGTGTCAATATTTGACGGCTCATACCTAACGGTCGCTTTACCGCGCACCACGACTTAATTCCCCTTCTATAACTATTGTACTCATGACCACTACTACCGTGGTAGTTGGCTCTTACCATGTTGCCCTATGATGGTGCAACCTCTTACTCATTTATTCTAATGTCTTACCTTATAATCAATCCCTTCTTGGTGTAAACACACTGGGAGTTCTCTCATTTCGGTATTGGCGGTTGTCGTACCGTGTTGTAAAATAGTTGACTCTTGATATGAAGATGTTCTGCTCCAATCTCAGAATCGTAAGTAGGCTAATTTCTTTCGCTTTCTTTCATCCTTAGTGATGTTACCTACCATGTAGTTTAACTGATTACTGAAGAAGTCATCCACTGAATCACAAGCTCTTCTGAGCATTGATTAATTGACGTGCCACAATGTGCAGTCACAATGTTTATCTCTGACCATTACTAATTCTTACATCCTGGGTGTTGGATATGGGGTCTATCTGTGCAACCTTCCTTATTACTCAAGTGTATCTGGTATGTTCTAAGGTAATCTCAAGGTTCATAGTTTCCATTTTCTAAATAAAGTGTATTTTATCTCTAATAAGTGAAAGCCCTTTTGAGGGGTTCATTCCCATTCATGGCGTCACAACAAGGAGAGGTATCCCCACCCTAAAAGGCATGGTTCGTTCTCCGCTCCTATCCTTAGCATTATCTCAATATTCTCATTGGTACCCTTTCTTGGTAATGTTCTTCCCAATCTAGTTATAGGTTTGGTAACCGTTCTATCTACAAATTGTATCCCTTTGTGGCTTACAAGCTCTCTTTATAACACTTACTGCGCCTCGGGCTCTGATGTGGTTAACATCCTTGGCTCGTAGGCTCTTAATGCTTAATGTCTCAGTTCATTACTTATATTCCTACTCATCCTAGGTCATCCTGATAGGTTCTGATCCTTTGAACACTATCTACCGTGAGGTTTCATACTAAATGTAGTATGTGGGTTTCATGGTAAGTCGCTGCATCCTGCTTCCTGCTGTGGAAGTTTATTCAGGTATTCTGAGGTTACTTTGTCTTTGACAATACTGTCGTTTTAATTAGACCTATGTCTTTTCACTAAGGATATGTTCGTATTATTCGTCTGCCTTAAGGTGTCCAAGTTGGATATTATCCTCTCATCTTATACTTCCATCTCAACGCTTCGTTCAACTTCCGTTGACTATGCCACCCGTTGATGATCAATCATACTCGGTGTTAATGAGTTAAACAAACATATTAACTGTCATTCATCAGTTGTTCGGCTCGACTATGCCCGCTTTGTGGGGGTAGTCCTCTGAGCTTTCCTTTTCCAGGGTTGTACGACTTTAATCCTTAGTAGGTTATAGCTTATGTTCATTTCTTTTACTCTTATTTTCTGGGTTTTCCAACATCTTCATTGAAGAATGTTGTTATTGGTACTCTTAGTGGTCACTCTGGGAGTCTTATCCCGTTTTCGTTGTAAGTCGTTGCTTCAACAGTCTCAATAGTATCTTATAATACATCCCCTGTATGTTATTGCTTACATAGTGTTTTGCTCGCTATACCGAGCGATCTCTTAGGTTTTCCCCTTGGAGTTCGGGATTATGTTCTTACCGTACTGTCGGTTGTTGTTCTAGTGGGTTGTACCGTTGCTAATATTTATATGGTTTAATACTTTGTCCAAGTTCCGCTCCTGGCTGACTGGTGTGTTACCTTATCTCATCATGGTCAGGCCGTCGGGCCTTTCCAAGGTCTTATTTTTCTGTTCTCGTGGATTTACAATTCGGTATTAATATGCGTTTCAACTGTAGCGTTCTCCTATCTTGCCATGATGGCTTTCCGTGTAGCTTAACCGTGGTAGCACTTGCTATGGCAAGTGCGCCATGCAGGATGGGCTATTGGTACAAGGTACGTCGGTAGTGACACTTCCTTCTAATTTCCATGTAATTGGTAGTCCTCGGGACTCCTTCGATAATCTCTTATTTTGGATAACCGTCCATCCGACAGTTTCCTTGTTGTTTTACAGTACTGTCGTTTATCAGGGCGTTCCTCGCTCCTGTCTTCACACATTTTGTTGTGGTTACTCAGTAATGATTCTCCTTTAGGCACTACTTCGTAGCCCTATTTCGGTATACAATTTATATGAGTTCCTATCGTCGTCCGCACTATGTGGCCAGGTTTTATAACCTTCCTCATTGTATGGGGTTTGGAGTTCCGTTTCTAACTGACTTCCCAGTAATCTCAATCCTCATGCTTTGTATTATCCCACTGTTATGCTCACTCGGACCGCTGTCCGGTACTCATGTCCCTTATCATTCCTTATCCATTGCACGCGTAGTGCTTTCCTTGCCATTGGTATCGCGGGTTATTTCGACTGTGTAGCATGTCGACCCATGTTGCCGGTAATTTCCGTTCCCTTACTGATAGTATTCCATAGGTAGCGCCTGTTTCTCTATTGCGCTCCATTGAAACCTCCAAGTTCTCCATAACTGTTGTGCAACAAGATGTTTCTCGTATTGCTCACTGTTAGCTAACTGCCAGATCGGGTTTCCCCAGTAAGAGAGGCTTTCTTCTCTCTGGCGTTTGTTCCATGTATTCAGGGTCAGGGATGTGGAGGGCGGGTCTAGGTACTATGGATATCCGGTAAACACCGGGAAGTCCTGACTAACGCACCTCTCACTCTATCTCTCAACCCTTAACCCATAACTCAATCTCAACCTCATCATTCTCCTAAGTTCAGTATTTCTTGTCTTCAGAGCGTAACTACGCTCTTATACCACTTTTGAACACCCCAACTCAATCCAAATGTGGTCTCGCAACTTAACAGCATATATATATACATGTCACAGCGGAATTCTTTACACTCCAGGACCTTGCCACGGTCTGACTATAGAATATACCGAACAATAGTGCATTACAACCTTAACCAAATACTATTCTTCTTACAATCCTCTCACAACCTATACACCTTACTAACTCATTGCCATACGAGTGTACTTGCACAACTCGTAGGTCACACTTGATCTTTAACACTTGTGTCCTCTTCTTACTCTTGCGACGGCCGCCTCCTGATGTACACCTGTGTAGTAAAAACAGCCCCCAAAGGGGGTCAGCACGAATGCTGGTACGATCCCCTCATGGCCCCCAAGCTAACGTGGCTACGACGACTAATTGTCGATAGCATGGAGGTTGATTAAATGCACAACATAATAGTAAATGCTGTAAAACAATCCATATATGAACAATCAAAGTTCACACACAATGAACGACTTAAATGCGTTCCCTTAATTAGAGAGTTAGTTATTTAACTCCTTAAGTAATGTTCCCTCTTAATCTTAGTCCATCCTTATCTCACCTCAATCTTAGTCTTATCTTAATCTGAAAAACAACCATCCTTTAATAAGGAGTGGATGTCGCTTATCTTAATCTTAATTATACAAACCATCCTTTAAAAAGGAATGGTTGCAACTTATCTTAACCTTACCTTAATCTTAATCTCAATATACAAACCGTTCCTGGAAGGAAATGGTTGTAGCTTAATTCGAACCTGGGATTTAGGTGATCCCACCGCACCATCTTAATGCCACCTACTCTGGACGGGAGTCCAGCGTAGCTGAGCCGGCAACCGGCCCTAGGCTACAAGTCCGAAGACAAGTCCTTAATCGGAAGTCAAATCTGCTATAGATACCGACCCCTTTTCCTTAGCATGCATGATCGGAGATCGGTCCCGGGTTTCCTCACTCAAGTTTCAGTTAGTAGTAATCTCAAGACCCTGTTTGTTGGTTAACCTCTTTCGGTTCATATCGTCCCTTATTAGGGGCGTTCCTTAGTCTCACTCAATTCCCTACTAAACATTGGTTAGTAAGTTCTCACGGTATGTTGTGTTAGTTTTCAAACATCACACAACAATACAATAAATATAATATATTCCGGTTGCATGCTTTATCTTGTTTAGTGGGCACACAAAACAAATAGCACACAAGCCGAGGGACACCTCGTTAGCAAGCAGGTCACAAGAGAACTGTACCGTTCACCGTTGGCCGTTCAGTTGCTTAATCTCTTCCGGAGTCCAATTTCCAAGTCCTAAAACATTCATTCAGTTTTAGGTTATTAATCACTTAACTCAATTCAACTTACTTATCTTACTTAACTTACTTAACCCTTAATGATCCCATCCTAACACCTCTTAAGTCTTACAACTTAATCTTACGAACTTAATCTTAAGCTTTTAAGTTTATTTTTAACTTAATCCCTTAGGTCTTTATACCACTAATCATCATTGCCCCCTTAATGGGGTACCATTAATACCACTAAACTCTCTTAGGGTTCCTTTTTTTTTAAGTCTTAAGGGTCGACCAACCCCCGACCGACCCAACCCCTGGGTCGGTCCATTACAGAAACTTTTCCGTCTTTTGAAATCCCATCCGTCCGACCCAGAGCTAGACCGACCGACCCAAACCCTCTGGGTCGGTCCATTACAGAACCCATTTCCTACGTTAAATTTTTGCCCGACCGACCCAAAGCCAAGCCGACCGACCCAAACCCTCTGGGTCGGTCCAGTCTAGAGACATTCCGGCTGGCTCAACATGGCCCGACCGACCCAAGACTGGGTCGGACCCTGGGTCGGTCCACTACATATTTTTCTCTTAAATTCCTCTTTCAATTCCAAATTCTTCCACAAGTGTCCTAATAGGTCCAACACCATCTTGGCACTTTAAACCCACCTTATAACCTCCACCAAACTCATTAAAACAACTTCCAAAGAACTTCTCAAACTTTTACTCAATTCTTGCAAAAACTCCTAACACTTGTTAGTTAATCCCTTTTCTTTCCAACATGTACATTATGTCTAAAACTTCAACTATCCAAAGTGTTTCTTTTCAACCCATATAACTCCTCCTTAACATCATTGCACTCCATCTTTGCCTGTTTAACCTTTCAAGGTCATCTTGCATGTCCATGCACAATTTCTCTTCTTTTCACTTGTTACTCATCACTCTTAAACTCTTAAGCTTGCTTATACATTTCTTTCCATTACCTTAATACCTTGACATTATTCTTCATTTACCTTAACCATGCAATGCCCTCCTTAGGCATTTCCACTTCTTTTATGCAACTTACTCACCATTCTCCTGATCATACACTCTTATACGTTTCTAGTCAATTCCCTAGACAGTCGACAACATTCTCCTTCAATCTTCACTCCCATCACCAAAGTCCACTCATTACCATCTAACTAAAACCTTATTGTTCCACCACTAACATCACCACCTCTTACACAAACTTCCCGAAACTCTCATTGTTCTACTCTTTAGCTCATACCTAAATCACCTCAAAGCATTATACATCATTTCCTCTAGATTCTTGCACAAGTCTTACATTCCTCATACCATGATTTTGGTGTGTTTAATACACTCACCAATCCTCTAATTCCTCCTAGACATCTCTAGGTCATTCTAAACCTCAAGAACTCCTTAGTTAACTCATTTCCACTCAAATTCCTCATAATGACTCCTAGTAAATCCTAGGTCATATTAATTCACCACCATCACCTAAACACTTATTTTCTACTCAAATTTCGCCATAGCTCCTCTAGTATCTTATCATGCCCAAACACATTATTTTTCCTCATTCAACCATCTCACACACATCAAGTTCTTTCTCATCATATCTCATCACCCAAACCAACTCATTCACAACAAACTCAATATATTGCAAAAATCTTAAATTGCATAGCACTATGGCTCTTAAATGACATGGCTCTTAGGCCCTTAAATGACTTAAACTTAAACACTGAATTTCCCACATATAAAAGCTTTCAACCTGCAAATACACCCATCAATCTCATAGTAATTATAATGCTCTTAAAATCCATCTTAAACTTATATTACTAACTCATTCTCATTGGCTCCTTAGTCACAAGTTCATAAGCTTGTTTAAGTTCTTTTTCTTAGGTTACGTAACCCAATACACAATGTAAGCTCTAAGCCACATTGGTATACACCTAAACTCATCCCTTAAAATTTAAACCACCATTAGGTAAGCATTTTACCTTGTTTTCTCAAGCTTATCTTAACTTCCTCCTTAGACCTTCTTCTTGCATGAATCTCGGCCACCACTTAAATTCCCCTTGCCAATGTTCTAATCAATATTCAATGACTCATATGAGTACTAAACAATACACTAACCTCAAGGAATAAAAACCTAGGTTATAAATGTGTTCTAAGGCATAAAAGTGGATGATTACCTTTGAAGTCTCAAGGTAGACTTTGGCATTGAATGAAATAGGACCTCCACTAGTCCTTGGTGAATAAATCAAGCTAGAACAAGGCATAAAAACATAGCCCCATGAGAAGGAAATTTCGGCCATATAAGGAAGATGATGGAAACTTGGTTTTTCTTACATTTTCATTACCTTAAGAGAATGGAGAAGCTAATGAGCTCTTCAAACTTGATTTTCCTCCATCAATGGAGTTTTCTCATGGCACCAAACTTGAGCTTTGCAAGATTTGAAAAGATAGAAAGCTAGAGCTTGAGCTAACTAAGAATAATATGTGTTTAGTTTTTGTTTTGGAGCTAAGATGAGTGAGTTGTAGACAAAGCAAGGTGAGGCAACAATGGAGCTTGTTCTCACTGTTTGGGAGGATGAAGAGCATGAAGAAAACCGTGGAAGAAGAGAATGAATGCAGAAGAGGAGAGAAGGTAGGCCAAAAGGTAAGATATTTGCTTTAATAAAGTAAATAGTAACTTCTTTACTTATCTCTTCTTTTCTTCCTTATTTGATGAAGTCTATGGTGACTCATCCCTTAGAAAACCGGCCCCCATCTTAAATAAGGCTAGTCATGGTCTTTGTTGACCAACTAATTAGCTTATATTGATTAAAACTTAAATTAGTCACTATTTGACACTATTCACAAATTAGTGCACATATTTCTGAAATTTTTGATTTCCCATTGATTTAGGCTTCCTAATGTGATACTAATTAGTACACATGTTGATTAAAGAGTAATGATGGACATTTAGCCACTCAAAACTCAATTCTAAGACAATTTCTCAAAAATGTGCTTTAAGACTACTTAAAGCACATTTTGTGTTTTAACTTGTTTTCAAGCTTGGTTTTCTTTGCTAATTGATTTAAAATGTCCATTAGCATATTACTAAAGTCTTATAATGTTATTTGGGTGCTAATCAAAGTCACTCCAAGCTTAGAGCACGTTTTTGCCCTGATTGCCCTTAAGGCACTTTCTTGTGTTTTCCTTGGTTTAAATTGTCTACCAATCTTTCTAAGGCATATTCTAGCCTTACTACATCATAATTTGATGTTTACTTAGCATACATAGGTTTGGGGTATTTCAGTTCGATTTTCAACGTGCCGGTTTTGTATGCCGGACTTCGCTATCCGGCATGTTAAAAAATTTTGAATGTGTCGGGTAGATCCTATCCGGCATCCTGCCCGGCACGGCTGTCTGAGTAATATTTCTTTGTTTTTTTATAACTCTGGTTTCTGAATTGATGCTTAGGATAATATGGTGTGATAATGTTTGCAATTGTACATCTGAATTACAACGATGTAGTACCTCTTGTGGCTCCAGATTTTTCAGGATTTAAAAATTCTTATGAACTAATGAGCTAACATTTTTTGGTTGTATGTGGTATCTTCCTCTGTTCTTTCTTATTAGATGCCTCCCAGAAGAGCCACCACCCCTCCACGCGCTTTATGTTTTGACTCAGAGGGGATGAGCTCTTTGAGCAGGCAGATGCAGCCCTCACCGACGCTACTACAGAGGAGGAAGAGGCTCCTTCTGCACCTGCGCCACCTCGTCGATCTACCAGACGGGCGGGCAAGGAGCCAGCCTCCAGCAGTGCCGCACCGCCTCCAGCCAAGAAGTCAAGGGCTGGCAAGAGGAAGAAGAGGGCATCTCTAGAGATTCAGAGTGGCCCTGGATCCACTTCATCTGCTCCAGAGCACGATGATTTTGGTACGCCTCTCCCTCTCCCTCCTCGCATTCCTGATGTACCTACCTTTGATGAGGAAGGATTCATAAATCCTTCTGCTGCTCAGTACTTTCATTAGTCCAAGATGAAAGGTAAGTGGGTATGGGAGAGGCGAGTGCATCCCGAGGTCTACCTACTATCAGAGATTTCAGAGCTCTTCGACCGACATGGTTGGTTGGGGATCTTAGACTTTGGCCATGGACATTATTACCCCGAGTTGGTGCATGAGTAGTACGCCAACTCCGAGTACCATGGGGCCCCTAGACGTCAGGAGTTCTGATTCTCTCATTTGTATCTACATGTTGAATCATTATTTTGCCAGAGAGAATTACGCAAATCTTAGGCATCGACACTGATCCTCGCCAGCGGTCCTTCAGCCGATAGACTCTTACAGATGCTCATACCGCTATCCGCTCTCGATTTGGATCACGCACCCGCTTTATGGATAGAGCTCATACTAAGGAGCGAAGCGTGATCCCCCTGACCTACATCACCGATCTCTAGTTGCGTGTGGCCATGGAGATTATCCGCCATAACATTCGGCCGTGCAAGCATGACGAGCTGAATGATATGGACTGCGCTTTACTACAGTACGTTCTCGGGCCAGCTCAATGAGAAGTTGACTCACGGTTCCCGGTCCAGAGATTGATGTTCACGTAGTTGGTCTGCGCCAGCATGCATCGAGAGGGACAGCGCCCTATCTTCCCCAGGCTCATTCACCAGCATATTATACAGACGATAAGGGAGACTCAGATTCTTAGAGGCCTGCATTTTCAGCCCGAGGCTGCCCCTATTGATCGTGCTCTCATTCGCCGTTGGTGGTTCAGAGAGTCACCCTCAGGGGAGTTCCTTTATGTTCCCCCAGATTAGAGGTCCCGGACTGTACTGCTCAGGACTACCCCAGCTATCAGGGGGAGGGTACTCAACTGTTACTGCCTCCACCACCTCCGATCTTCACCGCACCGCCTCCTACCTCTACTTCAGATGCAGACCCTAGAGTGGCTGCAGAGCTCGATCACTTCTGTTAGGAGCTCCAGCAGCAGCGCCACTCTATGGAGGCCTTCCAGGCCGCTCAGCAGGCCGCGTGGGGTGATTTTGATTCCTTCTGGCAGAGTTATGAGGGGATGCGCACAGAGTTGACTACCAGAGTAGACTCTGTGGTGCAGCAGCAGGCTGAGGTTGGGCAGAGACAGGAGGCGTTTGAGGAGCGTATATCTCAGCACCAGGATGAGCAGGAGAGGCGGGTTGATGATCGTCTCATGTTGGCTGTAGAGGAGATGAACAAGTCAATGGCGGCCGACAGAAAGAAGGCGAGAAAGGAAATGAAGCAGAGGGTATCTTGTTCCATAGCAACTTTGGTTAAGAATCTTCTACGTCGGGACAAGGAGAAGAGGAAGGCGCGTCAGAGGCGAAGAAGAAGGGGCTTCCTACCCCTAGCTCTTCTAGCATTTATGATGTTCCAGATGATTCCCCTGATTCTTCTTCAGACTCTCCACCACCATCCTCCTCCACGCAGGCAGCAGTTCATTAGTCCTTCTCTCTCTCTATTTATTTTATTTTCTTTTCTTTCCATTCCTTTTGCTTTTCTTTTAGTTTATTATTTGTTCTTTTTTAGTTTATTTGCTTTTCTTATTCTTGTATGCCTAATGGATTCTCATTTAACTCTCTCTTATATATATGGAAGTTCTGTACTTTTGTGAGTTTTTGGTTACAGTTGCCTTTATTTTAGTTGGCTAATGCTGTGACAATTTTGATTCCTCGGCTCACCACAAGTGTAGGGCATTTATGCTCTCATTCTTCCAAGAGGGAGAATTTTTTATTCTTTATATCATTCTTTTGTTTATTTTATTTTATTTTTACAACATTCTTTTATTCTGTTAATTTTTTATTCTTTATTCTTTTTGAAACACTGAGGACAGTGTTCCTCCCAGTAGTGTAGGGCAGGGGTCCCCTCTTAAAAAAATTATTTTTTGCTAAAACTACTTAGTATCTAAATAAAATGTTATAAGCTGAGATTTTATCAATGTTCTACTAAGCTTTTGCATGTTGTTGGCAAAGAAAGAGTAGAAAAGGATGAAAGCTTGTTCTCTCAAGAGGTAACCTTTCTAATGACTAGTAGATTCATGTTTCGAACTTCTTGATTCTCTTTGTTAGCATGAGTATATGACCTTACTCCTAATTCTATCACAGATTTACTTAGGGGTAATATTTTCTTTTCTTTTTCAAAATGGTGAGAATTCTTTTGGGTGAATATCTCAAATAGGGATTGTGTAAAAAAAAAGAAGGAAAAAAAAAGAGAAGCCTCGAAAAGAAAAAAAAAGAAGAAGAAGAAAAAAAGAAGAATCTTCTTTCAAAAAATGAATGAAGCATGAGGTTGCAAAAATTACCACAAAATAAAAGAAACAAACGAGAGTTTTCCCTTTTATTTTTCTCCTAAATTCCCCGTTCTTCAAAGCAAAAAAATCATGGTTGATTTAGAAACCCTTGAAAAATAGGGCTGAACACATAAAAACCATCGATGAGTGTCTTGGCCACATTCAGAAACACTTGAAAAATAGAGCTGAATGATGGAAACCGGAAAAAGGAGAGGTTACAAAATCCCGTATGGTTAGGAATATTTATCTAATTGTCATTCTAAAGTTTATCAGTTTTGTGCATAAGTATTTATTCCTTTCTAATCTAGTTTTGCTCGAGGACTAGCAAAAGGTAAGTGTAAGGCCTTGATAAGCCTCAGACTTATCATGTTTTAGTATCTATAATTATAAGATTAGTAGCCAAATTAAGGTTAGAATAATTAATATTTATGCTATATTATGTATTAAGTCTACTATTTGTCAGATTAATGTTTTTATATGTTTTTCCATGCAAGGGAACATTTCTGACCAAACTGCCGGACATAAATCTGGGTTGAGTCTGCACGGCACAAATACGGACGGGAAAGAAGCTTTGACGAGCCTGATGCCGGGTACTTCCCATCCGCCATGGGTGTACAGTCACCTCGGTTGGTCATTCGAAACACATATTTTCCACATGATAATTACCAATGTGGACATGGCGCCGGGTATATCCTACCCGGCACTTGCATCTCTTCGCCAGACAGTTATGACCGTTAACGGTTACCCGCGTTTAACACATGGTGCCGGACAAACGGGATCAGGCAAGCTACCCGGCACAAGCAATATATGATGCCTATAAATAGGCCGAAGGGCTGCACTTTGACACACTTCAACATCATATTACACTCCATTCATTACTCCATTTCCGCCTCATTCCAAGGTGTTGGTGTCCAAGGAAGTTTTATGCAACTTTCCACGCGAAGAGAAGAAATCCACGGCGGGTTAAGGCTACATCCAATTTTCTTATCTTCTGTGTATTCTCTCTTGATCTGTGTGGATAGTGGAGTAGGAATTCCTTGTTAGTTCTTTGGTTAGGGAATGAAACTCTCTTTGTAAAACAATATGGTCTTCTTAATATAATTGTCAAGTTTATTAAGAGATGGTTCTTATTGCAAGAGAATTGGTTGATCACTTGTTCTCTTCATGCAAAGTTAACTTGAGGAAGAGAAGTCCAAAAGTAGAATAGGTTAGACACTCTTAATGATCTTCCTACTCTCTTCTTATGAATTAACGGTTAGTAGTAAGAGTGAGAATTAATCCATCTTCCCCCATTTCCTTGTTCATT
This sequence comes from Limonium bicolor, assembly GCA_023374045.1. Classification (NCBI taxonomy): domain Eukaryota; kingdom Viridiplantae; phylum Streptophyta; class Magnoliopsida; order Caryophyllales; family Plumbaginaceae; genus Limonium; species Limonium bicolor. Next base: position 233,112,555 of record CM041776.1, read on the forward strand.
TCGTGGCATGATATATGCTCGATTTGTTAATAGGGATGAGTTTCTTGTTTTCGTTTCGAAGCAAGAGAGTGGCATTTACATTTTGAACATGTCGGGTGTAATGCCGGATCTCCTGTGTCCGGCACATTCAATGTCTTTGAATGTGTCGTGCATCTGGTGCCCGGCAGGATGTCCGGCGCATTCAATTGTTGGTTAATTCGAAGGCTTGTGTTTATGTTTTCGAGTTCATATTGATACTTAGATGTTCTTAAGCTCTGAATCAAGAATAATTTCCTCGTAAATACCACTTTGTTTATTTAGTTTTAATTAGGGTTAGAAAATATTTCACATTCCCCCTTTATTATAGAATATATTACGGATTAAGACTAGTTTTCTATAAGTCCCTTGGGTTCGATACTCTCGGTCGTAATATACTAATACTATACTCCGATCAGGTTTTATTTGCTACCCGTAGTAGAGTTGTAGGTTTAGTTTATTATTTGTTCTTTTATGTATATAGTTTTTCCTATAATTTTCCGCATAACAAAATGGCGCCGTTGCCGGGGACTTGGAATTAGTCCAAGTCCTAAAAATGGTAATCGCTCTATTCTTTATTGTTTTATTATTATTTTTTTATTATTCTATATTCTTTAAATTAATGAGTTCATTATTATTTATCTAGTTAAATATGCCGGATCAACTGCCTGGCATGATAAGCCCGGCATACGCAGAAGATGTTCCATGCCGGATATATCTGATCCGGCACAGTAGCCGGCATGTTTGAGTTCACTTTCTTTCTTTTTGGTTATTTCTGTAAAATGTTAGATTTTCACTTAATGCATTTATTCTTTACGCTTCTAATTGTTTATACGTATGTGATCCATTGATTTTACTTATTTAACACAATCCTTCGTTTATTTGAGTATGTCGTGACCAATGCCGGTTATGGTAACCTGGCCCACACAAATCTAGAAAGAAGCCCCCAGGGAGACATGCCGTGCAGAAGGCCGGGTAACATCTACCCGGCATCAAGAAAATGCATAGTGCCGGATCCCATATACCCGGCAAACAACCCGGCATGTCGAAATTTCAAAAAAATATAACCGGGTAAGTCTATCTCGCTCACTCACTTTTACCCTACCAACATACAAACTAGCGCAAAAACTGAGCAGGCACCGCCCCACACCAGAACCAACAGACCTTCACTTAGTATCCATCCGTTTGCATCGTTTTAATTATCAAAACAGGTTCTAACTGCCCCCCCTTCTCTTACGTTTTTTTATGTTTTCAGTTCCATATTTTTAGTAAATGTAGTTAGTTTATGCGATTTATGTTGTGGGGAGACTTATTTAGCACACAAGGTCTGTGATTTGAACATTTGCGAACTGTATGTGGTTTTTTTTGGGGGTGAAATTTGTGTTTCTGGAAAATCTCTGGTTCGAACTGCGTTTTGGGTTCGATTTTGAACGTGCCTTTGTATGCCGGACTTCGCTGTCCGGCATGTTAAAAAATTTTGAATGTGCCGGGTAGATCCTATCCGGCCATCCTATCCGGCACGACTGTCTGAGTAATATTCTTTGTTTTTTTATAACTCTAGCTTCTGAATTGAGGCTTAGGATAATATGGTGTGATAATGTTTGCATTTGTACATCTGAATTACAATGATGTAGTACCTCTTGTGGCTCTAGATTTTCAGGATTTAAAAATTCTTATGAAATAATGAGCTAACATTTTTGGTTGTCTGTGGTTCTCTTCCTCTGTTCTTTCTTATTAGATGCCTCGCAGAAGAGCCACCACCCCTCCACGAGCTTCATGTTTTGACTCAGAGGAGGATGAGCTCTTTGAGCAGGCAGATGCAGCCCTCGCCGACGCTACTACAGAGGAGGAAGAGGCTCCTTCTGCACACTGCCCCACCTCGTCGATCTACCAGACGGGCGGGCAAGGAGCCAGCCTCCAGCAGTGCCGCACCGCCTCCTGCCAAGAAGTCAAGGGCTGGCAATAGGAAGAAGAGGGCATCTCTAGAGATTCAGAGTGGCCCTGGATCCACTACTTCTGCTCCAGAGCACGATGACTTTGGTACGCCTCTCCCTCTCCCTCCTCGCATTCCTGATGTACCTACCTTTGATGAGGAAGGATTCGTAAATCCTTTTTCTACTCAGTACTTTCATTAGTCCAAGGTGAAAGGTAAGTGGGTACGGGAGAGGCGAGTGCATCCCGAGGTCTACCTACTATCTGAGATTTCAGAGCTCTTCGAACGAGATGGTTTGTTGGGGATCTTATACTTTGGCCATGGACATTATTACCCCGGGTTGGTGCGTGAGTAGTACGCCAACTCCCAGTACCGTGGGGCCCCCTAGACGTCAGGAGTTCTGATTCTCTCATTTGTATCTACATCTTGAATCATTATATTGCCAGAGAGCATTACGCAGATCTTGGGCATCGACACTGATCCTCGCCAGCGGTCCTTCAGCCGATAGACTCTTACAGATGCTCATACCGCTATCCACTCTCGATTTGGATCACGCACCCACTTTATGGATAGAGCTCATACTATGGAGCGAAGCGTGATCCCCCTGACCTATCACCGATCTCTAGTTGCGTGTGGCCATGGAGATTATCCGCCATAACATTCCGCCGTGCAAGCATGACGAGCTGAATGATATGGACTGCGCTTTACTACAGTACATTCTCGGGCCAGCTCAACGAGCAGTTGACTCACGGTTCCCGGTCCAGAGATTGATGTTCGCGCAGTTGGTCCGTGCCAGCATGCATCGAGAGGGACACCGCCCTATCTTCCCCATGCTCATTCACCAACATATTATGCAGACGATAGGGGAGACTCAGATTCTTAGAGGCCTGCATTTTCAGCCCGAGGCTGCCCCTATTGATCGTGCTCTCATTCGACGTTGGTGGTTCAGAGAGTCACCCTCAGGGGAGTTCCTTTATGTTCCCCCATATTAGAGGTCCCGGACCTGTACTGCTCAGGACTACCCCAGCTATCAGGGGGAGGGTACTCTGCTGTTACTGCCTCTACCACCTCCGATCTTCACCGCACCGCCTCCTACCTCTACTTCAGATGCAGACCCTAGAGTAGCTGCAGAGCTCGATCACTTCTGTTAGGAGCTCCAGCAGCAGCGCCACTCTATGGGGGCCTTCCAGGCCGCTCAGCAGGCCGCGTGGGGTGAATTTGATTCCTTCTGGCAGAGTTATGAGGGGATACGCGCAGAGTTGACTACCAGAGTAGACTCTGTGGTGCAGCAGCAAGCTGAGGTTGGGCAGAGACAGGAGGCGTTTGAGGAGCGTATATCTCAGCACCAAGATGAGCAGGAGAGGCGGGTTGATGATCGTCTCATGTTGGTTGTAGAGGAGATGAACAAGTCAATGGCGGCCGACAGAAAGAAGGCGAGAAAGGAAATGAAGCAGAGGGTATCTTGTTCCATAGCAACTTTGGTTAAGAATCTTTTACGTCGGGACAAGGAGAAGAGGAAGGCGCGTCGAGAGGCGAAGAAGAAGGGGCTTCCTACCCCTAGCTCTTCTAGCATTTATGATGTTCCAAACGATTCCCCTGATTCTTCTTCAAACTCTCCACCACCATCCTCCTCCACGCAGGCAGCAGTTCATTAGTCCTTCTCTCTCTCTATTTATTTATTTTCTTTTCTTTCCATTCCTTTTTCTTTTCTTTTAGTTTATTATTTGTTCTTTTAGTTTATTTGCTTTTCTTATTCTTGTATGCCTAATGGATTCTCATTTAACTCTCTCTTATATATATGGAAGTTGTGTACTTTTGTAAGTTTTTTGTTACAGTTGCCTTTATTTTAGTTGGCTAATGCTGTGAAAATTTTGATTCCTCGGCTCACCACAAGTGTAGGGCATTTATGCTCTCATTCTTCCAAGAGGGAGAATTTTTTATTCTTTATATCATTCTTTGTTTATTTTATTTTATTTTTACAACATTCTTTTATTCTGTTAATTTTTTATTCTTTATTCTTTTTGAAACACTGAGGACAGTTTCCTCCCAAGTGTAGGCCGGGGTCCCCCCTTAAAAAAATTATTTTTGCTAAAACTACTTTGTATCTAAATAAAATGTTATAAGCTGAGATTTTATCAATGTTCTACTAAGCTTTTGCATGTTGTTGGCAAAGTAAGAGTAGAAAAGGATGAAAGCTTGTTCTCTCAAGAGGTAACCTTTCTAATGACTAGTAGATTCATGTTTCTAACTTCTTGATTCTCTTTGTTAGCATGAGTATATGACCTTACTCCTAATTCTATCACAAATTATTTAGGGGTAATATTTTCTTTTCTTTTTCAAAATGGTGTGAATTCTTTTGGGTGAATATCTCAAATAGGGATTGTGTAAAAAAAAAGAAGGAAACAAAAGAGAAGCTTCGAAAAGAAAAAAAAGAAGAAGAAAAAGAGAAGAATCTTCTTTCAAAAAAATGAATGAAGCATGAGGTTGCAAAAATTACCTCAAAATAAAAGAAACAAACGAGAGTTTTTCCTTTTATTTTTCTCCAAAATTCCCCGTTCTTCAAAGCAAAAAATTCATGGTTGATTCAAAAACCCTTGAAAAATAGGGCTGAACACATAAAAACCATCGATGAGTGTCTTGGCCACATTCAGAAACACTTGAAAAATAGAGCTGAATGATGGAAACCGGAAAAAGGAAAGGTTACAAAATCCCTTACGTAAAATAGCCCAAAAGTTTTTATTTGGTTTTGAAATTGTTTATTTTATACCCATTAGTATGTTTTTGATGGAATAAGGATGATTAAGTGATACCTATGAATTAGAGTCATATGGTTAGGAATATTTATCTAATTGTCATTCTAAAGTTTATCTGTTTTGTGCATAAGTATTTATTCCTTTCTAATCTAGTTTTGCTCGAGGACTAGCAAAAGGTAAGTGTAGGGCCTTGATAAGCCTCAGACTTTTCTTGTTTTAGTATATATAATTATAAGATTAGTAGCCAAATTAAGGTTAGAATAATTAATATTTATGCTATTATGTATTAAGTCTACTATTTGTTCAGATTAATGTTTTTATATGTTTTTCCATGCAAGGGAACATTTCTGACCAAACTGCCGGACATAAATCTGGGTTGAGTCTGCACGGCACAAATACGGAATGGGAAAGAAGCTTTGCCGAGCCTGATGCCGGGAACTTCTCATCCGCCATGGGTGTACAGTCGCCTCGGTTGGTCATTCGACAACACATATTTTCCACGTGATAATTACCAATGCCGGACATGGCGCCGGGTATATCCTACCCGGCACTTGCAACTCTTCGCCAGACAGTTGTGACCGTTAACGGTTACCCGCGTTTAACACATGGTGCCAGACAAACGGGATCAGGCAAGCTACCCGGCACAAGCAATATATGATGCCTATAAATAGGCCGAGAAGGGCTGCACTTTGACACACTTCAACATCATATTACACTCCATTCATTACTCTATTTCCGCCTCATTCCAAGGTGTTGGTGTCCAAGGAAGTTTTATGCAACTTTCCACGCGAAGAAAAGAAATCCACGACGGGTTAAGGCTACATCCAATTTTCTTATCTTCTGTGTATTCTCTCTTGATCTGTGTGGATAGTGGAGTAGGAATTCCTTGTTAGTTCTTTGGTTAGGGAATGAAACTCTCTTTGTAAAATAATATGGTCTTCTTAATATAATTGTCAAGTTTATTAAGAGATGGTTCTTATTGCAAGAGAATTGGTTGATCACTTGTTCTCTTCATGCAAAGTTAACTTGAGGAAGAGAAGTCCAAAAGTAGTATAGGTTAGACACTCTTAATGATCTTCCTACTCTCTTCTTATGAATTAACGGTTAGTAGTAAGAGTGAGAATTAATCCATCCCCCATTTCCTTGTTCATTTCGTGGCATGATATATGCTCGATTTGTTAATAGGGATGAGTTTCTTGTTTTCGTTTCGAAGCAAGAGAGTGGCATTTATATTTTGAACATGTCGGGTGTAATGCCGGATCTCCTGTGTCCGGCACATTCAATGTCTTTGAATGTGTCGTGCATCTGGTGCCCGGCAGGATGTCCGGTGCATTCAATTGTTGGTTAATTCGAAGGCTTGTGTTTATGTTTCGAGTTCATATTGATACTTAGATGGTCTTAAGCTCTGAATCAAGAATAATTTCCTCGTAAATACCACTTTGTTTATTTAGTTTTAATTAGGGTTAAAAAATATTTCACATTCCCCCCTTTATTATAGAATAGGTTATTACCGGATTAAGACTAGTTTTCTATAAGTCCCTTGGGTTCGATACTCTCGGTCGTAATATACTAATACTATACTCCGACCGGGTTTTATTTGCTACCCGTAGTAGAGCTGTAGGTTTAGTTTATTATTTGTTCTTTTATGTATATAGTTTTTCCTATAATTTTCCGCATAGCAAAATGGCGCCGTTGCCGGGGACTTGGAATTAGTCCAAGTCCTAAAAATGGTAATCGCTCTATTCTTTATTATTTTATTATTATTTTTTTATTATTCTATATTCTTTAAATTAATGAGTTCATTATTATTTATCTAGTTAAATATGCCGGATCTACTGCCTGGCATGATAAGCCCGACATACGCAGAAGTTGTTCCATGCCAGATATATCTTATCCGGCACATTAGCCGGTATGTTTGAGTTCACTTTCATTCTTTTTGGTTATTTCTGTAAAATGTTAGATTTTCACTTAATGCATTTATTCTTTACGCTTCTAATTGTTTATACGTATTTGATCCATTGATTTTACTCATTTAACACAATCCTTCGTTTATTTGAGTATGTCGTGACCAATGCCGGTTATGGTAACCTGGCCCACTAAAAAAAACTCATGTGCCGGATTAAATTTACCCGGCACTCAACCCGGCACTCCACAAATCTAGAAAGAATCCCCCAGGGAGACATGTCGTGCAGAAGGCCGGGTAACATCTACCCGGCATCAAGAAAATGCATAGTGTCGGATCCCATATACCCGGCAAACAACCGGCATGTCGCGAAATTTCAAAAAAATATAACCAGGTAAGTCTATCTCACTCACTCACTTTTACCCTACCAACATACAAACTAGCGCAAAAACTGAGCAGGCACCGCGCCCCACACCAGAACCAACAGACCTTCACTTAGTATCCATCCGTTTGCATCGTTTTAATTCTCAAAACAGGTTCTAACTGTCCCCCCTTCTCTTACGTATTTTTTTATGTTTTCAGTTCTATATTTTTAGTAAATGTAGTAAGTTTATGCGATTTATGTTGTGGGGAGACTTATTTAGCACACAAGGTCTATGATTTGAACATTTGCGAACTGTCATGTGGTTTTTTTTTGGGGGGTGAAATTTGTGTTTCTGGAAAATCTCTGGTTCGAACTGCGTTCTGGGTTCGATTTTGAACGTGCCGGTTTTGTATGCCGGACTTCGCTGTCCGGCATGTTAAAAAATTTTGAATGTGCCGGGTAGATCCTATCCGGCATCCTGTCCGGCACGACTGTCTGAGTAATATTTCATTGTTTTTTATAACTCTAGCTTCTGAATTGAGGCTTAGGATAATATGGTGTGATAATGTTTGTAATTATACATCTGAATTACAATGATGTAGTACCTCTTGTGGCTCCAGATTTTTCCGGATTTAAAAATTCTTATGAACTAATGAGCGAACATTTTTTGGTTGTCTGTGGTATCTTCCTCTGTTCTTTCTTATTAGATGCCTCGTAGAAGAGCCACCACCCCTCCACGAGCTTCATGTTTTGACTCAGAGGAGGATGAGCTCTTTGAGCAGGCAGATGCAGCCCTCGCCGACTGATAAGTGTAAAATATATCTATTCTTAGGACTTTAATTCTTCCTATTTTTTATAACAATGCATGTCATATTTTACACTTATCATATGATTTTCCTAGATTTATATTTTGATATGAATTGATATATTTTATGTGTTAAATGTAGGAAAAAGCTATATAAATGGATAGATAATCTCATGAGCTTTCCAACGCAACAAACGGCGAGTAAAACGGACTTATAACGAAGAATCTGGAGCCGGTTGAAGATTGCAGTAATAATTATAATATACGGATATATATATATAGTCCGCCTGGCGGACAAGCTGTGTTAGTACCGCCTGTTATCGCGCGGACTAGACAGCAGCGACCGCCTGTTATCGCGCGGACATCACAGAGGAGTTCGCCTGGTTTGGTCGCGGACAAGACTCAGGCGACCGCCTGGCGGACAGGAGCAGAGACGACCGCCTCTTATCGGGCGGACAGCACACAGACGACCGCGAGGCGGACGGGACCAACACACGCGGACAAGAGATCGCAGCGCACGGAACAGAATTGGAATTTCGACATCGAACAGAGTTTTCTTCTTCCACGGCGCCGCAGTCGAACTACCTTCATTAATTGCGACGATCGCCCACCTTAATTTGTGCACGCGTGACTGTAATCAATTCTCTGACTACAAATCTTCACGGATCTGCTCACCAATTCCAACGCCATATCAACTCACCAACTGCACCACCCCTGACTGCTCCATTGTCTGCTTCTCATTTCCTTTCCTATAAATAAGCTACGTTCCCTTCAGTAATTTTCATCCCTTCTTTAATCCAAAGACCACAGCTCGTCGCCCACCACACTCGTTCATAACCACCACACTCGCTCACCACGCTCTCTCACCACGTACAAACCCATTCATTTCTTTTCTCCCCGCTTTCTCCATTTTAATTTGTTTTTCCACCACACCACATCTCTACCATTAATTAGTATTGTTAGTTATGGACGACGTGGATACAGAGGCGGAGCTAGGATTTAGAGTCAACTTGCTAGCTGGAGTTTTCTCTACCCTTTCTCTTATTTTGTTTAAACGTTGTTTATATATAGTTATGTTTAATTAATAAACTTAAGCCCTCCCAGGTTTGAGATGCGAGCCTATTTTATATAATTATGTTGTGTTAAGCTTCCACTATGATTTTATCTAAAGTAGTAGTTTAATTCCAGTTCTTCATCTGCTTTAATTCTCTGATCAATTATTAAAGCAATATTTGTAGTTTTCTAATCAACACGCGAGAGCTGAGATAGTAAACAAGACATAGGAATTAAACCTGATTAACAGCTAGAAGCCTGATCCGGCCTATAGGTTAATTAGTCTCAAATGGAAGCTGTTCTCTATGCGATTGGTTGTGTCCGGATTAGAGCATTAGTCTGCTGCTAGTTCTAGCAACTGGTTAGGGTTCGTTAGATTTAGTCGTCAACGAATTATTTATAGTTTCTGAGTTTATTACTTAAGTGGTAAAGTTTATATTATAAATTGATAAATAAAATAGGTGAGCAGAACAACCCGGGATGCTTTCTCAAAAACAAAAAGATTTATAATTCCTATTTTTATTATCTTGTTCTATTTTAATTGTTTTTATTATATTTGTTTAAGTTAAGGTTTGTAATTATTTCTTCTCCTAAAAAATTGATAAAATCTATTTACTAGAAGCCTCAGTAAATTTAATCCACTGTCAGTTATCCACAGCGAGGTCCCCAAGAGTACGACAACCCCACGAATCCACTATCCCGCAAAACGATTAGGTACACTGCCTATGTGGTAGATAGAAGTAGTCACATATTTCTTCCAACAAGTTTTTGGCGCCGTTGCCGGGGACCTCCAGCACGGTTAATTGATAGTGTTTAAATTTATTGGGATTTCTATTTTTATTTACTTTTATTTTATTTTCGCTTTATTTAATTTTACTTAAAAAAAAAATCTTGTATTTCTATATTATTTCTTATTTGTTTCTCTTTCTAGTTAATTTTGTCTATTATTTTTATTTTCTGTTTCTATTTCTTTTCTACTTGGTATTTTTGTTTTTGTTTTTATAGGATAATTACTGACAATGGAGAGCAGCCACGATGAGGTGAGAAGATTGTTGATCAATCTGGAATGGACACGAATGCAAGAGGAGATATCCTCATATCAAAGATTGGTCAAGGATTATCAACCACCTCAACAATTAAATCGAGAGCCGTATTGGTGGGAAGTCGACCAGGCTAATGCACAGTACAACGAAACTCAGTTGGGGTATTACTAATTCAATCAGAATGAGCAGCAATCTACACAAGGGCCAGATGAATTCCTCCCAAGTATGGTCGAGCCACCAGAAGAAATTCCAGTGGTGACTCCAAGGAGTGAAGAGCAAACTGAGCCAGATATTCATGACGCAGCAAGTTCTGATGAGGAGATAATGAAACTTCTCAAGACATTTTTCTCCGACGCCGAGCTGGAGCAGATGTCTGAGAGTTACAATCTTCCTCCATCTCCATCCCCAACACAGGAGGAGCAACTAAAATTCGAAGATAGTGTCTGAGCTGGTCAACCAGCTAGAAGAGCGCTATCCTGTTGAGCCTCACCAACCGGAAGAGGAAATTTACATCCTCGAATCTGAGGAAGGAACACCACTACCACCGGTCTCTCATCAACTTCCATCCTGCCTCCATAAGCCTCAACAGCAAGAGGAGGATATTTACATCCTCCAATTTGAGGAAGAAAAGCCAATCACACCTGGTCTCCTGTTACAACTACGTTACAGGCAGTACCTCCTCAAACACCAGGGTTTGTGGAGTATTCATTTTCCAATTTTATTTGCCGAAGTAACGTTTTGTTTTGATCCAGGTGGTTTGCTTTCTATTACTACCTTCGTTTTCCTGGCAAAGGTATTGTCTACTTTTATTTTTGATCCAGGATAACGAAGCGATAGTCTAGCCAAAGACTAAAACTACGGGCAGCTTACTGGGAGGCAACCCAGTGGTTAAACTTTATTATCCTACTATTATTTTTATGATTTTATTTTAAATTTTAATTTTAACGAGAAAAAAAAAAGAAGTTGAAATGGTGTCTATGCTTTCACGCAACGCTTTTTAGCGTTTATTTTGGGTGTAGTAGTATGCAGGTGAAATTCTGATCATGGTATCTGAAGAACTCCAAGGCTGGACACTTGCTTGAACGCAAGTGTGAGGAACGCTACTACCCCCATTGTTCGCACTTAAGTGTGAGGAAGGACACCTTCCTCAGTCTACGATATCAGGGGAGTCTCAGTTTCTTTATTTTAAATGTTTGTGTCCAGTCTATCACGCTTAATGATTATTATTATATCAGTCCATGATTGTCCTGAATGAAATTCTTCATGAGTCTGGCATATTTTGAAAGGTCTTTTCTTGAGATTTTATGAACAATGAGGACATTGCTCCTCTTAAGTGTGAGGAAGTAGAGACCTTTCCCTGAAAATATGCCAGTTGCACTTAATGCCACACATGTTTTTAATTGTCTTCTTGCATTGAGGGAATCATTGCTCTGAGTGCTTATAAATGTTAAATTCTTGGGTGAAAATTTTTGCATAAATTTGAAGTAAAGCCAGGTGACCACCTCAAGAATCTTTCTGCTTTAGGTTGTTTGTATATATAGTTTTATTCAAATTAATCTGTTTTCACTGAAATTTGGTGGATTAAGTTGATTGGGGAAACTGAATTAGTTTATCTTGGGATTTTGGAAATGATGTGAAAGTTTGGTATGAAAAGGAAAAGGCAAGGTACTCCTCTGATCATAAAATTTCTGAACCAAAACAGGCCTCTTCATTCGGTTATTAAGTCCTTGGGGTGCCTCATCACCCATCTACCTAAGGTCTTGTGATCTGGGATAGAAGGCCCAAAGCCGCTACATGGGTGAAGAGAAAAGTCTGGGGGATGAAACAAATTGTGCGAAAAAAAAATGAACATGCAAAACTCTTAATGCTGGATGATTGTCGCAACTTTTCATATTTTGATCATGAGTATGTGGAGTTGAAAGGTATCGCGGAATAAGGCGTTACTTCACACCCCTTGTCATCCAAAGGTTAAAGGAAAGAAATGGTGGAAGATCCCAAGTTAATCTACATTCAGATTTTGTAGTCTAACTTATCCATGCTTTAAAAAAATTTCTTTTTCACTGTTTGCGAAAACCTACAATTAGGAGCAGAACTATTCTTTTGATCGTCACTTTGCTTGCTCTGTTTTGCATCTGTTTAATCCTAAGGTTTGACACTACGGCCTTAGAGATATATTTATTCTCTATTTGCTTGAGGACAAGCAAAAGCTAAGTGTGAGGAAGTTTGATAAGTGTAAAATATATCTATTCTTAGGACTTTAATTCTTCCTATTTTTTATAACAATGCATGTCATATTTTACACTTATCATATGATTTTCCTAGATTTATATTTGATATGAATTGATATATTTTATGTGTTAAATGTAGGAAAAAGCTATATAAATGGATAGATAATCTCATGAGCTTTCCAATGCAACAAACGGCGAGTAAAACGGACTTATAACGAAGAATCTGGAGCCGGTTGAAGATTGCAGTAATAATTATAATATACGGATATATATATATAGTCCGCCTGGCGGACAAGCTGTGTTAGTACCGCCTGTTATCGCGCGGACTAGACAGCAGCGACCGCCTGTTATCGCGCGGACATCACAGAGGAGTCCGCCTGGTTTGGTCGCGGACAAGACTCAGGCGACCGCCTGGCGGACAGGAGCAGAGACGACCGCCTCTTATCGGGCGGACAGCACACAGACGACCGCGAGGCGGACGGGACCAACACACGCGGACAAGAGATCGCAGCGCACGGAACAGAATTGGAATTTCGACATCGAACAGAGTTTTCTTCTTCCACGGCGCCGCAGTCGAACTACCTTCATTAATTGCAGACGATCGCCCACCTTAATTTGTGCACGCGTGACTGTAATCAATTCTCTGACTGCAAATCTTCACGGATCTGCTCACCAATTCCAACGCCATATCAACTCACCAACTGCACCGCCCCTGACTGCTCCATTGTCTGCTTCTCATTTCCTTTCCTATAAATAAGCTACGTTCCCTTCAGTAATTTTCATCCCTTCTTTAATCCAAAGACCACAGCTCGTCGCCCACCACACTCGTTCATAACCACCACACTCGCTCACCACGCTCGCTCACCACGTACAAACCCATTCATTTCTTTTCTCCCCGCTTTCTCCATTTTAATTTGTTTTTCCACCACACCACATCTCTACCATTAATTAGTATTGTTAGTTACGGACGACGTGGATACAGAGGCGGAGCTAGGATTCAGAGTCAACTTGCTAGCTGGAGTTTTCTCTACCCTTTCTCTTATTTTGTTTAAACGTTGTTTATATATAGTTATGTTTAATTAATAAACTTAAGCCCTCCCAGGTTTGAGATGCGAGCCTATTTTATATAATTATGTTGTGTTAAGCTTCCACTATGATTTTATCTAAAGTAGTAGTTTAATTCCAGTTCTTCATCTGCTTTAATTCTCTGATCAATTATTAAAGCAATATTTGTAGTTTTCTAATCAACACGCGAGAGCTGAGATAGTAAACAAGACATAGGAATTAAACGTGATTAACAGCTAGAAGCCTGATCCGGCCTATAGGTTAATTAGTCTCAAATGGAAGCTGTTCTCTATGCGATTGGTTGTGTCCGGATTAGAGCATTAGTCTGCTGCTAGTTCTAGCAACTGGTTAGGGTTCGTTAGATTTAGTCGTCAACGAATTATTTATAGTTTCTGAGTTTATTACTTAAGTGGTAAAGTTTATATTAATATAATTGATAAAATAGGTGAGCAGAACAACCCGGGATGCTTTCTCAAAAACAAAAAGATTTATAATTCCTATTTTTATTATCTTGTTCTATTTTAATTGTTTTTATTATTATTTTGTTTAAGTTAAGTTTGTAATTATTTCTTCTCCTAAAAAATTGATAAAATCTATTTACGAGAAGTCTCAGTAAATTTAATCCACTGTCAGTTATCCACAGCGAGGTCCCCAAGAGTACGACAACCCCACGAATCCACTATCCCGCAAAACGATTAGGTACACTGCCTATGTGGTAGAAGTAGTCACATATTTCTTCCAACACCGACACTACTACAGAGGAGGAAGAGGCTCCTTCTGCACCTGCGCCACCTCGTCGATCTACCAGACGGGCGGGCAAGGAGCCAGCCTCCAGCAGTGCCGCACCGCCTCCAGCCAAGAAGTCAAGGGCTGGCAATAAGAAGAAGAGGGCATCTCTAGAGATTCAGAGTGGCCCTGGATCCACTTCTTCTGCTCCAGAGCACGATGATTTTGGTACGCCTCTCCCTCTCCCTCCTCGCATTCTTGATGTACCTACCTTTGATGAGGAAGGATTCGTAAATCCTTCTGCTGCTCAGTTCTTTCATTAGTCCAAGATGAAAGGTAAGTGGGTACGGGAGAGGCGAGCGCATCCTGAGGTCTGCCTACTATCTGAGATTTCAGAGCTCTTCGAACAACATGGTTGGTTGGGGATCTTAAACTTTGGCCATGGACATTATTACCCCGGGATGGTGCGTGAGTAGTACGCCAACTCCGAGTACCGTGGGACCCTCCAGACATCAGGAGTTCTGATTCTCTCATTTGTATCTACATGTTGAATCATTATTTGGCCAGAGAGCATTACGCAGATCTTGGACATCGACACTGATCCTCGCCAGCGGTCCTTCAGCCGATAGACTCTTACAGATGCTCATACCGCTATCCGCTCTCGATTTGGATCACGCACCCGCTTTATGGATAGAGCTCATACTAAGGAGCGAAGCGTGATCCCCCTGACCTACATCACCGATCTCCAGTTGCGTGTGGCCATGGAGATTATCCGCCATAACATTCGGCCGCGCAAGCATGACGAGCTGAATGATATAGACTGCGCTTTACTACAGTACGTTCTCGGGCCAGCTCAATGAGCAGTTGACTCACGGTTCCCGGTCCAGAGATTGATGTTCGCGCAGTTGGTCCACTCCAGCATGCATCAAGAGGGACAGTGCCCTATCTTCCCCATGCTCATTCACCAGCATATTATGCAGGCGATAGGGGAGACTCAGATTCTTAGAGGCCTGCATTTTCAGCCCGAGGCTGCCCCTATTGATCGTGCTCTCATTCGACGTTGGTGGTTCAGAGAGTCACCCTCAGGGGAGTTCCTTTATGTTCCCCCAGATTAGAGGTCCCAGACCTGTACTGCTCAGGACTACCCCAGCTATCAGGGGGAGGGTACTCAGCTGTTACTGCCTCCACCACCTCCGATCTTCACCGCACCGCCTCCTACCTCTACTTCAGATACAGACCCTAGAGTGGCTGTAGAGCTCAATCACTTCTGTTAGGAGCTCCAGCAGTAGCGCCACTCTATGGAGGCCTTCCAGGCCGCTCAGCAGGCCTCTTGGGGTGATTTTGATTCCTTCTGGCAGAGTTATGAGGGGATGCGCACAGAGTTGACTACCAGAGTAGACTCTGTGGTGCAGCAGCAGGCTGAGGTTGGGCAGAGACAGGAGGCGTTTGAGGAGCGTATATCTCAGCACCAGGATGAGCAGGAGAGGCGGGTTGATGATCGTCTCATGTTGGCTGTAGAGGAGATGAACAAGTCAATGGCGGCCGACAGAAAGAAGGCGAGAAAGGAAATGAAGCAGAGGGTATCTTGTTCCATAGCAACTTTGGTTAAGAATCTTCTACGTCGGGACAAGGAGAAGAGGAAGGCGCGTCGAGAGGCGAAGAAGAAGGGGCTTCCTACCCCTAGCTCTTCTAGCATTTATGATGTTCCAGACGATTCCCCTGATTCTTCTTCAGACTCTCCACCACCATCCTCCTCCACGCAGGTAGCAGTTCATTAGTCCTTCTCTCTCTCTATTTATTTTATTTTCTTTTCTTTCCATTCCTTTTGCTTTTCTTTTAGTTTATTATTTGTTCTTTTTTAGTTTATTTGCTTTTCTTATTCTTGTATGCCTAATGGATTCTCATTTAACTCTCTCTTATATATATGGAAGTTGTGTACTTTTGTGAGTTTTTGGTTACAGTTGCCTTTATTTTAGTTGGCTAATGCTGTGACAATTTTGATTCCTCGGCTCACCACAAGTGTAGGGAATTTATGCTCTCATTCTTCCAAGAGGGAGAATTTTTTATTCTTTATATCATTCTTTTGTTTATTTTATTTTATTTTTACAACATTCTTTTATTCTGTTAATTTTTTATTCTTTATTCTTTTTGAAACACTGAGGACAGTGTTCCTCCCAAGTGTAGGGCAGGGGTCCCCCTTAAAAAAATTGTTTTTTGCTAAAACTACTTAGTATCTAAATAAAATGTTATAAGCTGAGATTTTATCAATGTTCTACTAAGCTTTTGCATGTTGTTGGCAAAGTAAGAGCATAAAAGGATGAAAGATTGTTCTCTCAAGAGGTAACCTTTCTAATGACTAGTAGATTCATGTTTCTAACTTCTTGATTCTCTTTGTTATCATGAGTATATGACCTTACTCCTAATTCTATCACAGATTTACTTAGGGGTAATATTTTCTTTTCTTTTTCAAAATGGTGAGAATTCTTTTGGGTGAATATCTCAAATAGGGATTGTGTAAAAAAAGAAGGAAAAAAATGAGAAGCTTCGAAAAGAAAAAAAAAGAAGAAGAAGAAAAAAAGAAGAATCTTCTTTCAAAAAAAATGAATGAAGCATGAGGTTGCAAAAATTACCTCAAAATAAAAGAAACATACGAGAGTTTTTCCTTTTATTTTTCTCCTAAATTCCCCGTTCTTCAAAGCAAAAAAATCATGGTTGATTCAGAAACCCTTGAAAAATAGGGCTGAACACATAAAAACCATCAATGAGTGTCTTGGCCACATTCAGAAACACTTGAAAAATAGAGCTGAATGATGGAACCCGGAAAAAGGAGAGGTTACAAAATCCCTTATGTAAAATAGCCCGAAAGTTTTTATTTGGTTTTGAAATTGTTTATTTTATACCCATTAGTATGTTTTTGATGGAATAAGGATGATTAAGTGATACCTATGAATTAGAGTCATATGGTTAGGAATATTTATCTAATTGTCATTTTAAAGTTTATCTGTTTTGTGCATAAGTATTTATTCCTTTCTAATCTAGTTTTGCTCGAGGACTAGCAAAAGGTAAGTGTAGGGCCTTGATAAGCCTCAGACTTATCATGTTTTAGTATATATAATTATAAGATTAGTAGCCAAATTAAGGTTAGAATAATTAATATTTATGCTATATTATGTATTAAGTCTACTATTTGTTCAGATTAATGTTTTTATATGTTTTTCCATGCAAGGGAACATTTCTGACCAAACTGCCGGACATAAATCTGGGTTGAGTCTGCACGGCACAAATACGGAACGGGAAAGAAGCTTTGCCGAGCCTGATGCCGGGTACTTCCCATCCGCCATGGGTGTACAGTCGCCTCGGTTGGTCATTCGACAACACATATTTTCCACGTGATAATTACCAATGCCGGACATGGCGCCGGGTATATCCTACCCGGCACTTGCATCTCTTCGCCAGACAGTTATGACCGTTAACGGTTACCCGCGTTTAACACATGGTGCCGGACAAACGGGATCAGGCAAGCTACCCGGCACAAGCAATATATGATGCCTAACACATAGTCATTCATATCCTTTTTCATTCCAGTCCATCAAAAATACCGTTTCATGCCCTTATACATCTTTGAAGCTCCGGGGTGAATTGAAGTAGTAGAACAATGGGATTCACTCAGTAGCGCTCCTTCAGCTCTGCGCTACTTCTTGGAATACACAGTCGGCCATTAAGCCTAATCAGGTCATCTTTGTGAAGTCGGAAGTCACACTTCTGACCCACGAATGTGCCATCAATAAGCTTCTGTAATCTCTTGCATATACTGATCCGACATCTGAGAACTCCGCACCTCTTCAACCTGACTAGAGTGAGAGACTAGCAAATGGAGAGTGTGCTCGGTGACTCATGCGTTAGCTACCACATTTGCCTTACCCTCTTTGTACTGAAGGTTGATGTCATAGTCATTTAAGAACTCGACCCACCTTCTTTGCCTCAATTTCAACTCTTTCTGAGTGAAAAGGGTACTTCAAACTCTTATGATCCGAATAAATTGTCACGCTTACCCAATACAAATGGTGTCTCCATATCTTTAAGGCAAAGACAATGGCACCCAACTCTAAGTCGTGGGTAGGGTAGTTCTCTTCATGCTTCTTCAGCTGTCGGGAGACGTATGCTACGACCTTCCCATGTTGCATCAACACACAACCCATACCTCTACCTGATGTGTCCTAGTACACCTTAAAACCATCTATACCGTCTGGTATTGTCAGGGCTGGTGCAGAGGTAAGAGCATCTTTGAGACTCCAGAAGGAACTCTCACAGTCGTCTGTCCACTCGAATGGTGCATCCTTCTTCATTTAGGAAGTCATCGGCTTCGAGACACTGGAGAAGTCCGTCACAAATCTCTTGTAATATTCTGCCAGACCAGGAAGCTCTGGATGTCGGTAACTGTCTTCGGCCTAGGCCAGGTGCGCACTGCATCTATCTTGGCCGGATCAACAGCGACCCCAGCCTCAAAAATAACATGACCAAGGAATGAAACTTGGTTCAGCCAGAATTCACACTTAAAAAATTTTGCATACAACTGATTTTCTCTCAACGTTTGCAACACACAACTCAGGTGGCTTTCATGCTCACCCTTTGACTTCGAATATACAAGAATATCGTCAATGAAGACTACCACTGACGTGTCCAACTGATCTCGGAACAAGCGGTTCATTAAGTCCATAAACTTGGTTGGTGCATTGGATAAACCAAACTGCATGACCGTGAACTCGTAGTGACCGTATCTGGTTCAGAACGCGGTCTTCTCAATGTCACCCTCTCGAATAGCGATTTGGTGGTAACCGGATCGCAAGTTGATCTTGGAGAATACTAATGCTCTGTAGCACCCCTCTTCATAAACACATAATAATCCCTCACGTAGCGATAAATAAAATGTGTTACAGCGGAAGAATAAATAACAACATTAATACTCACTCGGGTGTCACCTGCCATTACTCGCCCATGCGAGTAACGAAGCATAACTATATCCAACGACCAAAATAAATAAACTGCCAACCGCTGTGATAACGAGATAACTCCTATACATCATACTAAGTCCATACACCATAAACGTCGACAAGTGAGCGTCTACCCAATCCCGAATATACATAACCGTACCATAATATAATTCCCAGTCTAACATCGTTATACAAATAAACTCCATGTGTGGTAATTAAAGTAAACTCTGACAACCCTGATCCCGCACTTCGGCTTCGGATAATCAACAACCTGCACAATGAGTGTAGTCTCAGCGATAAACGCTGAGTATGCCGGCCTGGACCCTATTGGTCACTTAGTCATTTTAACCATCTTATTATTAGATTAGTTTCATGCTTCACCATTTTACAGTTATAATCAATACTGTAATAAACATACTTAAATACATAACCATCCATCCAAACAGTCATAATTACCTAACCATCCATCCAATCCAAACATTCAATAAATATCACAAACAACAATTGTATATCGAACGTATCGATTAATAATACTGAATAAACACCGTAGCGAACACCATCCTTAGTTAATTTAATTTGGCCTTCAAGGCCCCATCCATCCAAACCACGTTAATTAAATACCAGTTGGCCGTCATGTTGGGACAACCCGATAATAACCTCACCATGGACAGTAGTTCTCCCGTACACACAAAGGTGCTCATTTCGCTAGAGGTCCGGAGGCCCCTGACTATTCACTTTGCCTCGTAAGGCGTCCATATAATGGCCGTAGCCACCTGACCCATGATCCAAATAGGGCTCGTTGGGTATATACCTGGAGCGGAACCCGACCGGGAACCCCTCAGTGATCACAAATGCGCAACCAAGTTGTTTGTAAACTACCGGGATTCCTCAACTCATACCAACTCTTTCATAATGTTGAAGATAAACTCTTAGTTTTATGGAGAATACAATTTATTAATTAGCTGCCCAATGGGTCTCACGCATACCTAGAAGTAATCTAGGTTATATTCATGTTCGAGATCCATGCTCTAGAGACCGACAATGTCGTGACTCGTTCCTAAGTGTTTTACTTAGGTTACCATATACTTAATATTAATACTAAGGGTATTGTATATTAAGTAATCGTCATGTCATCACATTAAACGCATATGTATGTTTATACAAGTCGATCTATAGTCGACGTAGTGTTAGTCCCGTAGGACACTCATGCATAAGTAAATAATGCAGTAACAGACATAATCACATACACGTATCCACACACATAACACACATGTTATATCAACCAAATCCGAGCCCAAATAATTCCTTAGGACAACCCGGATCAAACCCCTTTACATACCGTACACCTTAGACCAAGGATGCGCAGTGTAGACCACTAGCTCATCAAGCACCTTCGTCTGAAGTATGATCTAAACGGTAATAAAACTATAAGTCAATCTCCATGACTAACTAAATCCAGTATTTCCGAATAACAAGTAACCCCGACAGTTCATCCCCGGATTTCTACAGTTAATTGTTACGGGTTTCTCTAAACCAGTCGGCTTTGTTACTAAAACTCGTAGGTCGAAATGTTTCGACTGTTAAGTTTAATTCATTTTATTTCTTTAATCTTATCCATCATTGGACTTAGGTGTATAACCTATTGTTGCATGAATGCTGCGTTATTTATTATATAGTATTATTTTTCCACCATCCATTATAATACATTGTATTTAATAATCCATTAATCCTTTAACAATTATATTTGAATTCAAAAACTTATAACATATAGTTTATAAACTATTTCCATGTAATAATCTCCACCATTATATTATATGGTTTCCAACCATAGTATATATCCGTCCTTATATACATTATTCTCGCATATGTGTATATTTACCATATAGGTAAGTTTCATGAGTTGTAAAACTCTTATATTATATGTTACATTTTATCATCTTATATTAGATGATCATTCCCATTAATTGAATTATATTATACAACTTATATTAAGATTTTTATCCTAATATTATGTAACATCTTTATGTTGTATGATTACAACTCCTAAAGTTTATTCAATATATACCTTAGTTTATAAATCTTATTTATTTATAGTTTGTCACATTATTTAATGTGAATATCCTTACTTATATTAATTCCATTTAAACCACCTTTATACCCTATAATTGTTATAACATTTATAACATTGTAGACCATAGTCTAAAATTCATTCTCCAACCTATTCAAATTCGGTATAGTACTATATTTCATTTAATTTCATTTTGACCACATAACATTATGTAATGTTATACCATATACTAATATCATATAATATGATATTTTTATTTCCTTTAACTTATATCCTATAGTTTTTATACAAAACTATATTTAATGCCGCATAGGCATATACATTTAAACCTTATTCTTTTCCATAACCCATAGTTTTCTTTAATTACAAAATCATCCCATAATTTATACCATGTTATATATACCATATAATATAACATTTTTAACTTATAAAAAGGTATAACCTATGGTTATTTTAATTAAAAAACCGAACAGCATTGGCTGTTTTGAATTTATTTTCCAGCCCCTTTAAATTTCCAAATTTATTATTTGACAACATATGTAATGTTATGTAATATATCATATATTATAATTTTAAACCTTAATATTAATATAACCTATAGTTATATATTTTTTAAACTTGCGAACAGACCCCATGTCTATTCCTAATTATTTTTCAACCCACCAAGTTTCTATAATCACAATGTGACCCACTTTTTAACATATAGTTTTGTAATATCATTAAAATATATGTTATACACATATCTTATTAAAATACCTTATATTGCTCCAAAAATCACCAAATTTTACCCAAGGGTTATAATTAACATTCCTAACCCATATAATCTCGGTATTTACAATTCCACCTCATATATTTATCCAAAGTGTCACAATAACATAATAACTATATATTATACATATAGTTTATTTTAATTCCAAAATCAACCAAATAAATTCCTAAAAATTCCTAATAGCCTATGGTTGTTTATAATACCATTTTACACCCTTTAGTTTCGGTAATAACATATTTACCCCATATGTTATAAAAATGTTACAATTAAATACTTATTTTATTATAAAACCTTAAATAATTTATTTAACTTATCCAGTTTGGTCAAAGCCTACCATATGGTCAAGGTTGACCTCCTTAATATTTCCTTGACCATCAATTTCCAATAATTACGGTTTGTACCCATATTTTTCAGAAATTACCATTTAACCCCAAAACTTTATAAAATCTTATAATTTTTATTTTAAATGATTTTAACCTCAAACTTTCGGCTTTATTATTATATAGCCCCCAAATTTAATTTAATTACACATTAAACCCCTATACCTTGCGGTAATATATTTTTATCACCTAAACTTAATTAAAACCTTATAAATACATAAATAAAATGGCCTAAAGTACATGACCTTATTACAAACATTAGCTTATAAAATAAATTACACATAAATGCCCAAAAATGCATTAAACTCTCAGCCTCACCATATAGTTTTCCATATTTACCAATTTTCCACATAATGTCTTAAATTTGATAATTATGTTAATTAATTACTTATATAAATTTACCAAACCATTCCTTAATCACCTAAGGTCAAATATGACCCTTTATACCTTGTTCACTCACGACAATCATATATATATGTATAAACACATATTAATATCCAAGTGAAGGTTTATGTGATTTATACCTTATTTTTGCCAAGTTTAGGCCTTGTTTGGCCACGGCCAGTTTAGGATAATTTTTCTACAGCTTCTCTTACATGTTTTCAAACAGCAATTAAGGAATGATTAGTCTCCAAACAAGAGCTAACCATAAGAAGTGTTTAATGTATATTTTCAAGGTAAAATTTACCTTAGAATACCAAGGGAAAACAAGATGTTCTTTGGCCTGTTTTTACAGAAGAATAAGAGCATCAAAAGAGCTACTAAAACCAAGTTTAAAACCGGTATAACTCAGATTAGAAGATGGCTAATTTTTACCTTGATTAAGATGCCAAAAATGGTGTTTTTGGCATGGATTTGGCTATACCTTGAAGCTCTTGATATACCAACTGAATAAGCATGTTAAGAAGAAGATTATACGCCTAAGAAATCAGGTTTTACAACCGGAAATGAAAGGAATTAAGAGATAAGTGCTTAAAGCACATTTTTACCTTAAAAGATCAAGATTAGAACTTCCCTCCTTATTCCCTTGTTACAGCCGAGAATCACCCTCTTTTTAACCTCCAAAAAAATCTAGAAACATGGATGGAAATGGTTGATGTTTAGCTCCATGGAAAGAGGAAAGAAAAGTGAAGAGAATGAACATAAAATGGCTTAATAAGCTTACCTAGATCAATTGGTGTTCTCCTCTGAGTTTGGTGTGTTCCCACGGTAATGGAGGAGCAAAAGAGAGGATGGAGGCTGAAGAAATCGGCTGGGAAGGAGGTAATGAGAGGAAAGAGAAAGAATTAAGCTTATAAGGTAAAGTTTACTACTTTATTGAATAGTATTTAGATGACTCATTGGTAGATATTTTAGGTTGCTTAATGGGTGGGTATGACAGCCTAAAGAGTTTGGAAATGGGTGGTTTGGTCAATGGATGACATTTGACCATGGTTAAAGTTAAGTAATTAAATGTTATTTTGGGTACTATTCACCCAAAATCACCCATTTTGATTTTATTTTTAAACTTTGATTTAAACTTTATAATATAGTCTATCATGTCACATTAATGATATAAAGAATGTAATCACGTCTTTAAAGTGACAAAAAGTCAATATCTTAGAGCTCATACACAAAAACGTGCTTTAAGGTGTTTTAGTGCACATTTTGTGACACAAGGTGTTTCTGAGCTTAGTTTTGTTTGAGAACGGTTACATTGTGTTCCTTACATGATAATTGAACTTAGGAACCAAATTGTATATCAAATAGAGGTCATAAGACCTTTAAGGTTTCTTAGAGCACATTTTTGCCCTACTTGACCTTTAAGCATGGTAATGCTTGTTCTTTGTGTTTGAGTTGTGTCCAATGATTTTAGTATATTCCTTTATGTGTTAATATGCTTAGGACAAAATTTTGGGTCCTAATAAGTTCATTTGGGTATGTATTTACCCTAAACAGTCAAAGCATGCAATATCTTGCTTTATGTTGACCATTGTTGCTTTCAATTGACTTTTAAGGCATGTTTAGGCCTTAATTAATGTGATTAGATGTTTAATCCATGTTTTATTAGTTTGGGGTATTTCATGCTCTTTCAACTGGTCGAATAGATCGTCGATACGTGGTAAAGGATAACGGTTCTTCACCATAACTGCATTCAGCTCTCTGTAGTCGATGCAGAGGTAGAGACTAGCGTCCTTCTTCTTCACGAATAGGACCGGTGCTCCCCATGGTAAAACGCTCGGGCGTATAAATCCCTTGTCGAGTAGGTCTTGCAACTGCTCTTTGAGCCCAGTCATCTCAGCTGGAGCCATACGGTAGGGCGCCTTTGCTATTGGTCCCGTTCTAGGCACCAATTCAATTTCGAACTCCACTGCCCGTGCTGGCGGCATGCCCGGCAGTTCCTTAGGGAAAACATCAGGAAACTCCGACACTACCGGCACGTCTGGGCTAAACTCCGGATCTCTCTCTATGTCCTGGACAAAGCAGAGATATACATCACTCTTTCTTCGTAACTCACGATACATAGACATAGCGGAGATAATCTGAGTCGAAGGCTCTCTGGGCCTCTGGCGGTATGAAATGTAACCCTAGTCGGACTCCGAAGAAGTAGACGATGATCGGCACATAGGATTCGACCTTTGTACCGCTCCAACCAGTTCAACCCCGCAATCACATCAAATTCGAGTCCCTCAAACTCTATCATGTCGATCGGAAACTCTTTATCTTTAATTCGTACAACAGCATCTCGGTGATAGCGGGTACACTTGATCCGTTCTTTTGAAGGGAGAGTGACTAGGAAGTCAGGCATCTCTGCACCGTCTAACCCCAGCCTCTTCGCATACGGAAGCGAGACAAATGTATGCGAGGCTCTAGAGTCAAAAAAGATCGATGCGTCCTTGCCATTAACTGGGAAGGTACCAGTGAGGATAGTGCCGCTTTTACCGGCTTCTAACTCATTACATACACCCAGTCTACCTCATGTTCCGAGTGCACAGCCTAATTCAGTTCACAAACATATAAGTACACAGTAACAACACGGCTGGCATACTTCAAAAGAATGTCGTTTTATTCATTAACATACTCCTTACACCATAAGTAGGTTTATATTGTGTCGACATAGCTAGTTATGTAGCATCCTTATATACAACTTGTTTCACCCATTACATGGTTACATAAGGCTTTAGAATTGCCTAAATGTCAAATTCAAACGTCCGGGTTTCATGTGTGTAGCATTGATTACGGTCAGTGGTGCGGTATTCAGTCTGATCTTCTTGATACCGTGATATAGCATCCTCGACTGCCCACCCATGATTAATACATCTCCTGACTTTAACACTAACTTCTTTGCCAGATCAGCACGCTTCTAATCGCCATACACAAACACTACGGTATCACCAATGGACCAAGACACCACGGGTACTCCCTTACTTAGAGACTCGGGTGTTTCGTCCTTATCTTGGTGTAAACCTAACCGTCCACCTTTCTGGTAGAAGTTCAAAATACACAAATCTACTTCAACACTCGGAATTGGATCCGATTCCACTCGCTGAGCAATTCCCATGGCGTCGTTGACGACCGCAAGGAACTCCTCGGGTATCCTTGGTACAGTTGCTCCATCTTCCGCTCGAACGTCTTGATATGTCTTGGTGTAAGGATTCCAGTCCTTACCCATGCACATCATCTTCAACTTCATCTTCGATCCGCTCGGGTATTCCAATGTGTAGAAATTTCTAGGTGCTGCTTCAGTTCGTCGCATCATCGAATGATGTGGATTTGTGCTTCGGCTGTCAGGTATCCATTTAATAACATCATACCTGGTTGGATAACCTGACATTACTCCACCGGGAATTCGGTGATGTTGATGGTGGTTTCTTCGGGGTTTGGTGTGGGAGGGATTGGATAGAAAATATTGAAGGTTCCTAAGGTTTAGAATTATCTAACTTAGGTGAATTACACATTATACTTTAGCATGTTATTCTAGTAGTCATACACCTAGACTTGCTAACACTCATGCACGAAATGCGGTAAGCAGTCAATTACTTCGCTTAACAGTTTAAGTAATACCTGGTCAAGAAGAGGGTCCAGTAGCCTCTGACCGGTCTACCACATTCTGGGAGTTAGTGTTCCCCTGATCTGGGGATGGCTGGTTAATCGCTTTCGGGCCTTCAGTGGTCGCGGCAGCCTTACCCTTCCATTGCCCCTTAGGTCTGTAGTTTCTGCCATTGGGGTTCTGGTAGCACTCGTAGTCGCGGTGCCCCATCTTCTTGCAGTAGTGACACTGCACATCATTTCCCTTGCAATCTTTGCCGGGGTGGTCATAGTAGTGGCGCTCGGATCCAGAGCCCGCGCTAGCTGTTATCACATTACACATTCAGTACACACATACAACTTAACAATTCACACTTAAATCTGGTATTTAGG
Source organism: Limonium bicolor (assembly GCA_023374045.1). Lineage (NCBI taxonomy): Eukaryota > Viridiplantae > Streptophyta > Magnoliopsida > Caryophyllales > Plumbaginaceae > Limonium > Limonium bicolor. The sequence goes on from CM041776.1 coordinate 233,139,052, forward strand.
AATTAAGTAGTTATCCTTAGGCGGGTGAGAGTGTAGGGGCTTAGCCGCATAGGCATAAGTGAGCTGCAATGGCTCCTCAGCAGTGGTGGTCTGGGCTTGGCCTTTGCCACCCTGTTGCTGGCCTTTCTAGGACTGGGGATAAGGTTTCTTCTTCTTTCCTCCCCCGAACCCTTGCGTGCTTTGGCCCTCACTCGAAGCCTTGCGCCTGTGCGCATTCTCCTCGTCCCTTAGTCGGACGGTGATCTCGACCTTAGCAGCGGCATGATAGCACTCCTGAATTTACGATGTCAGTCATGCCCCGCGAATCAAACTCACATTCACATTTGCTTGTTGTATTCACTTACTTATATCACACTGTATTTTAATTACCTGCAAGGTGGTATATTCAGCTGGCCCCATCCCGTAGCGTAGGCGGTGGCTGAGTCCGTTGTAGAGTCGGTTTACCAGAACCCGGTTTGAATAACCCAGGTCCGCTAATAAGTGGATAAGGTACGTGAAGGCGGTATAGTACTCGTCTACCAACATCTTGTCCCCTTGTCTCAGACTATCAAGCTCGAGGCACTTAGCCTCTTATACATGCACCGGGTAGTACATAGCTCACAGCAGAGTCGTGTACTCCCTCCATCCAAACGCAGGATCAACAATTTTGTCGTCCCGCACAAGCTTCCACCAACTCCTTGCCGAACCCTTCAGATAGTAAGCGGCAAGATGAACCTTGGCACCAGCAGGCACGTCCAAGGTCTCGTAGGCGGTCTTCAGCTCGGAGATGTATGCCTCCAACTTACTCGGGTCGGTCTCCCCGTGGAATGATGGTAGTCTCAAATCTGCCAACGCCTTGACCCAGTTGGTCTCGCGTGGCGGTGGTGGTGGCTGTACCTCGGGCTGCTGCCCCTGCTGCATCACAGTGACTAGTTGAGGCACCATTTGGGCAACGGCAGCCGCAACTGCGTCAGCCATTACTTGTGTCGTAGGGTTATCCCCCGGTTCTCCCATACCACGCCCGCGGCCTCCTCCCCATGGTCGGCCTGCCATCTCAATTCACACAAACATGTATTAGCATTGTGCTTACAAACTTATCGGTTCCAACGGTTGTAACGCCTTTCCGACGATTAGGTAAATCCACACTTAATTAGTGGTTAACCATTCCTTAACTGCTCACTCAGGTAACTAAGGTGAAATTTCCTAACTCGGTATGTTCCTCAGCTCGATATTCCGGTCATCAGGGCGATACTTCACTCTGATACCACTTTTTGTAACACCCCTACTGTAAACTTAACAATAAATCAAACCATAGCGGAAACTTGTAACTTAAACGGTACTAAACGAGTTACTGTTACACACCGTTAGCCACCCACGTGGCTAACAAGGCAGAATACATACATTAGTATCGGTCTGATGCACAAACTCCCGAGCATAGTACTAACATCCATAAATACAACCAACTATACCGAGTATACAAATATTTACATCCATCTCTGTAATCCGTTACTACCAAAATACATCACCACAGGAGCACAGACACATCCTGGGTCCAACATCCAAAACTACCAAAAGTACTTCATAACACCTAGGATCTATAGCCACTCCGCTTCCTCGATCCTCATCCTACAAAATGAAATATGGTGCCCCAAAGGGGCTCAGCAACCCATGGCTGGTATGATTAACGTGCAGCCTGTCGGCTATCGGGATACACGCAACCAATTGTCATGATAACATGGCATTCATTTTAACATACAACATAAACAAACATAGCAATAAACATTGCATAATAACAACAACATATAACATAACAGGAATGTTTCTCTTTAGGAAACAAACCAAAGATTAGTTAGTCAAACTTGGTAAGCCTAGAGAATGGTCTCACTCTCATGTTAAGCTTGTTACATAACTCATAAGTGTTCTGTTTGTCGAACGAATAACTTAACCCAAAGATGTGTCGGATATAGTGACCCAAGCACACCGTACATATAATCCCCTTAATCTGATCAATAGTCAGATAGGTAAGGTTTGGTTAAGCTTGTGGGTGATTGTAATCCAAGAAGGAAAAACAACCATAACATAAAGAGGGTCAAATCTGATTCAGATATCAACTCCCGTACATATTTATAAGCCTCAGACTTATCATGTTTTAGTATATATAATTATAAGATTAGTAGCCAAATTAAGGCTAGAATAATTAATATTTATGCTATATTATGTATTAAGTCTACTATTTGTTCAGATTAATGTTTTTATATGTTTTTCCATGCAAGGGAACATTTCTGACCAAACTGCCGGACATAAATCAGGGTTGAGTCTGCACGGCACAAATACGGAACGGGAAAGAAGCTTTATCGGGCCGGATGCCGGGTACTTCCCATCTGGCATGGGTGTACAGTCGCCTCGGTTGGTCATTCGACAACACATATTTTCCACGTGATAATTACCAATGCCGGGCATGGCGCCGAGTATATCCTACCCGGCACATGCATCTCTTCGCCAGACAGTTATGACAGTTAACGGTTACCCGCGTTTAACACGTGGTGCCGGACAAATGGGATCCGGCAAGCTACCCGACACAAGGAATATATGATGCCTATAAATAGGCCGAGAAGGGCTGCACTTTGACACACTTCAACATCATATTACACTCCATTCATTACTCCATTTCCGCCTCATTCCAAGGTGTTGGTGTCCAAGGAAGTTTTATGCAACTTTCCACGTGAAGAGAAGAAATCCATGGCGGGTTAAGGCTACATCCAATTTTCTTATCTCCTGTGCATTCTCTCTTGATCTGTGTGGATAGTGGAGTAGGAATTCCTTGTTAGTTCTTTGGTTAGGGAATGAAACTCTCTTTGTAAAACAATATGGTCTTCTTAATATAATTGCCAAGTTTATTAAGAGATGGTTCTTATTGCAAGAGAATTGGTTGATCACTTGTTCTCTTCATGCAAATTTTACTTGAGGAAGAGATGTCCAAAAGTAGAATAGGTTAGACACTCTTAAAGATCTTCCTACTTGAGAAGGGCAAGAATGTGACGAAGACAAAAGGTCAAAGCGGTCCACACCTTAGACCCCGGCCCAGACCATGAGCCTCCTTCAGGACCCTGTTCAGGCTCCAATTTGGGCACCAAGCATCAATCCGGGTCCTAGGCCGCATGACCAGGTCCTATATTCCGGCCCCGCACTCCATGATCGGGTCCCATATTCCGGCCCCGCACTCTAAGACCGGGTCCCATATTCCGGCCCCGTGCCCCATGACCGGATCTCGTATCTCACACTTTGGGACCGGAAGGCTTTACAAGGAGATATGTACCAAAATTAAGAAGGCTGCTCTAATAAAGTGATAACACATGTACAAGGATTAAGAGATAGACTTCACCCTAGAAAGTCTATAAATAGAGATAGGGGGCTCATTGGTAAGGGGACACAAGATTAGAAGAGAGAGAAAAACACTAGAAAGCTCTCTAAAGTTGTAATACCAAAGGAAGTAATAAAGATATTGCCAATGAGTGGATGTAGGCTGGATTATTAGCCGAACCACTATAACTCCCGGTGTTCTACTAGTTTGTGGGATGCGAGGAACCAAATTATGTATTTTCATTTGGCGCAATTCGGCTTCCTTGACCGCATCGCAATCCATGTGTGAGCCTCGATTTTAAACCCAATCCTATGTGGATTAACTTGATTGGGATCTAATCGGGTTTTAGGTCCACTTATAGCCTAAGGTTAATAACTATGTCGTATAACAATAATTATTAAAACCTAAGCTAGCTCACTGGAACCTATTATGAGTCGCCACCTAATTTTAACCTAGATCAAATTAGGAAAGGAGAGTTCGGGTTCGGGGCTTGATATTCGACTTAATTAGGGTTCAATTACTTTCATTACCCTTCCTAGGTCGTTTTTCCTCTACTTGGTTTATTTACGGCTTATTACGAGTCGTTTTAACTTAAGTGCGAGCTTCTGTTTTTTTTTGTGTTTTTTAGCATTTTTTGACAGAAATTTAAAGTGGAAATTAAAATTACCTAAACTAGGGTTTCGGAGGCAGAATTAGGTCAATTTTATTTTCGTCCGTAGCCACGGACCTAATGTCCGAGACCACGGACCCCAGTTAACCTATATGAAAATAAAAGTCGAATTAAACAGAAAACAGAAAATTGTGAAGTCCGGGGCCACGGACAGGCTGTCTGTGGGCCCGGACATTATTAGAAAACCTAAATTTTAAAAAATTAAAAAAAATCCCGCCGCCGTCCGTGGGCGTCCGGGCTTACGGACAAGGAGTCCGGGACCCCGGACATGACGTCCGTGGTGCGGACCGCCCTCGGACGGTGGCGTTAAGGCTGTTCCCGAAGGTGTTTTTGGCTCAAATTTTATGGGTGTGTAGCCTGAAAGATGTACAAGACGTTAGTGATTGAAAGTTTTCAATTTGAGTTCGAATTAAGCACGAAACTTAGTAAACAAGTTATTGGACATAAACTTAAACAAACAGCAATACAGAAGCTTACGAAGGTTAGTTTGAGCCCAAAATTTGACAGAGAGTTAATGAGGTTGTGGGGATTAGAAAAGTGAGTTGTAACCTGTTTTACCTTCGAATTCAAGGTGATTCTTCACACCGGGATTCGTGTGCTTCGTTGACGGCAGACCCGAAAGGATTTCGAACCAAGCTTCTGGTTGTTGGTTGTTCTTGCTGTTCTTCACGTTTTGGTGTGTTTTTGTGGGGTTTTGATGACTATTGGTGCTTTGGGGATTGGAAAACGTGTTTATGGTGATTTCGGGGGACTTTCGGTATGATTTGGGTGGCCGGGTGTTGGAAAACGTGAGAGAGAGAGAGAGGCTGTGTTTTCCGACTCTCTAGGGTTCTTGCGCATATCAGGTCCTTCCTTTATCAAAAACCTATCCCCTTATAGAGACTTTCTTAAAGATAAAGAAAATCTAGTAAAAGTAAGATTTTTAGTATTTTAATTAAAAGACTTCCCAAATGAATTTTGCTGTGAAATTTTAACCACATGTTAAGGATGGATATTATGAATTTTCTGAGGGGGAACCGAAATTTTAAATGTTGGAATATTTTTAAATTGAATTTCTTGTCAGATCCAGTCAGAAATTGCTAGAAAATTATTGGAAACTCAAAAAATCAAAATTCCAACGCCATTATGCTTAGAATGTCATCCTCTATCATAGGTTAAAATATCAAAGCATTTCAAGCTGATTTGGGCACCCTTTGGAGGAGAGAGAAAGCTTATAGGAGGTCTCAGGAGCCTTTAAAGATTACCAAAACGCCCCTAAAAATGACGAAGCTGCTCCCCATGCCATGGAAAACTCCGATCGAGCCGGGATCCCTCACCATTTGATTAAAATGCCTCTCACAACACCAGCACCCCGTAGACCGTAACCCAGGGGGTCAAAATTTTGGGTATAACAGATTGCCCCCGTCAACTAGACTTTGTAGCGGATGTGAAAAGTCTGGTTGATGCTTGAGTGATGCCCCAAAATTTTGGACCTCATGAAATTCTCCATGTTGTGTGAAACCGCGTTGATCGCGCGTAGCTATTCGGAGGCGCTGACTACCCAAGCAACAAAAACGCTGTCGAGCTATTCTAAGGTGCTGACTACCTATAAGTGAAAATGTGTCAAGCTGTTCTAAGGCGCTGACTACCTAGGTGACGAAAACGGAATAATGTCAAGCGGTTCTAAGGCGTTGACTACCTATAATACATTGAATGATGCGATGCCAAGCGATTCTAAGGCGTTGACTACCTATAAGTAAAATGAAGTAATGTCAAGCAATTCTAAGGCGTTGACTACCTATAATGATGATATGATGTCAAACTATTCTAAGGTGTTGACTACCTGTGACGAATGAGATGATGTCAAGCTATTCTAAGGCGTTGACTACCTATAAGTAAAGTGAAATGAAGTAATGTCAAGCAATTCTAAGGCGTTGACTACCTAAAATGTGAAAATAAGATAATGTCAAGCGATTCTAAGGCGTCGACAACCTAAAATGTGGAAACGAGATAATGTCAAGCGATTCTAAGGCGTTGACAACCTAAAATGTGATAACTGGGCGGTATGCAAATTCAAAAATACTGAAATGTTGATGATGCTAATGATGCTGATGACGTTGATGATAATGCTGATGATGCTGATGATAATGCTGATGATGCTAATGATGCTGATGATGCTGATGATAATGATGATGCTGATGATGCTCGGATGCTTCTAGGGACCGAAACCCGTGTCAATGCTCCTGGCTGGACCCAATGTGGACTTATTGCCATCGCCCCCCAAGCCGGTGTGCAGGGATAACTCCTGGTAAAAACCTTGGGGACTTATTGCCTTCTCCCACCATTCGTTGATCCCGAAAATAAGTTGACATCGCAAAAGGAGGATTTATTGCCATCACCTCGCCAACTTTTCTGTCGCCAGGTCTTGTGACGCGCCTGGATAATGAAACTAGGTCTTATGACAAGCCTATATGAATGTGATGAATACAATGTGTTTGATAAGAGCGGGTGAGCTAAAGGGTAACCTAGGTCTTACTACGAGCCTAAGGGAATGCAACTAGGTCTTACGACAAGCCTAAAGGAAGGATCTAGGTCTTATGGCGAGCCTAAAAATGGTTCAAGGTCTTATGGCGAGCCTAAAGGACGGATCTAGGTCTTATGGCGAGCCTAAAAATGGTTCTAGGTCTTATGGCGAGCCTAAGGGTTGGATCTAGGTCTTATGACGAGCCTAAGGGAATGCGACTAGGTCTTACTACGAGCCTAAAGGATGCGACTAGGTCTTACTACGAGCCTAAAGGATGGATGACGAGCCTAAGGGTTGGATCTAGGTCTTATGACGAGCCTAAGGGTTGGATCTAGGTCTTATGACGAGCCTAAGGATGGTTCTAAACGAAAGTGGGCCAAGTGTATAATGGGTCCAAAAGGATGTAGAAGGATTAGGGCTCAAGACGGGCCTGTGAATGTTTGAATGTGGAGGAAGGGCTTAGGACGGGCCCGTGGGAATTTGATGTGGAGGAAGGGCTTAGGACGGGGCTGTGGGAATTTGACGTGGAGGAAGGGCTTAGGACGGGCCTGTGGGAATTTGATGTGGAGGAAGGGCTTAGGACGGGCCTGCGGGAATTTGATGTGGAGGAAGAGCTTAGGAAGGGCCTATGAATGTTTGGATGGTTTGAACCTTCGGGTTTTGGACTTTTGGGCCTCAATCGGTGTCGTTGTTGCAATTGTTGGAACCAACAATTGCCCCCAGTATTCTTTCTTAAGGCAATCTGAGTTAGAGTTCATGGCGATCGATCGGAACGATCGATTGCCCCCAGTATTTTCTTTGGCTAAACGTGCGAACAAGTCTCGTCCTTACAGGGTCAAGGCTTATGTTTTGATGTGGTGCTTCCTAACATACACTGGACGTGTTTGGTGTTTGCACTCGCTTCTCACTTACGGTCACAACTTCTCAACCATTGAATTTGGCATTTGTTAGATTTACGTGTTCAACCTGTTACTTTCACTCGATTGGATACACAACTACTAAGTCGGAAGTCTTTTAAGCTTATAACGTGGCTATGGGGTGTGATGAATGATAACAGGACAATGGAGGAATGTTTAAGATATGTGGAGCTTTAAGGGTGACCAAAGCTGCAACTTGCACCGTCTCTCGGACTTGTCTTCTTTGCCTTGAAGTCATTTGGCTACTTCGTGATGACTTCGCTTGGGACTTGGAACTTTTGGGTTGTTCCTTGCATCTTCTTTCTTTTTTCCGATTTTGGATTTCTTCGAGGCTTTTCAGGTTTGCCTTTCTTTGAATTTTCCTTTCCTTCGGGGTTCTTGTGTTTCCCGGCTTCGAACTTTGAGAGCTATTTTTGATGTTAGCTCATTCAGATCCTGTGTCACTTTGGGACCATTTGCGGATCGTTTCGTCATGCTGGTAGCAGTTTTGCCTCTTTGGACTTGTGAAGTTGATGTTCGGAAGTCGGGCTCCTTGCTTCCTTTGGTCACCGGGTCGGTTATTCATCATTGGCTGGCTTGTTTGTGGAGCTTGTAGTGTTGTAAAAGGGGAACGTATATGAAAAGCTCAGCGGGGGTGCCTAGGGTGTTGTAACACCCCATCCAACAATAATACACTTACAATAAACTACAGCGGAAAAACAACCTCATCGCATTACTTATCTCGTTGGTGTTACACGCCGTTAGCCACCCACGTGGCTAACAAGGCTAATACATACACATTGTACCGGTCTGATGGGCTAAATTCCCGAGCGACTACACATTACTATCCCTTTCCATTAATCACAACAACAACATACACCTTCCAACTATACCGAGTACTTATAACTAATGCCGATAACAATTTCGGTCTTACTGCACCTACTGTATATATGCAACATAAACGATTACCCATGTACAACGACTACCCGTCCTACTCTCGAACGGCTTCCAGCACTTCGTACCTAAAATAGGAAAGAAGAGAAAGGGTGGCCCCCAAGGGGCTCAGCACCTTCGCTGGTATGGTAATCCCGCAGCCCCATGCTACCGGGCCACGCACAACTAATTGTCGTCTTAGCATGCGGTTGATTATTTTTAAATCATACATGCAACTGTAAACACAACACATAATCATTTCGCCTCAACGGCTCAACAAACGGATAATATATCCTTACTTAATAAGTCACTCAAGGTATTCAATATCCCTAGAGTGTTCCTCCTCTAATGGAGCTACTTCCTTAACAGACGACACTTACCCTTACATCGGGTTATCCTTAAACGCCTCTTTTCTCAAACTGGGACTCATATCCATGATCCACATACTCCACATTTTACAACATATAACATACACTACATAACAACACTTAACAACACCTTGCACGTTCCACGTGCACACATAACACCGCAATATATATTGCATCACAACAAGATACATAACATAACGGGAATGGTCCTCTTAGGAACCGACCCAAACATTGTTAATACACTGGTGAGCCTAGAGAATGTTGCCAGTCTCATGATAAGCTCGTTACATAACTCGTTACCGTCTCGTTAAATGAACGGTTAACTTAACACAAGGTGTCTCGGATATAGTGATCCAAGCACACCGAAACAAACATAACAATAGTATGCCCCTGTGGCCCGACGTGAGTCAGTAATAGCCTTGGTTAAGCTAAAGGGAAGGTTGGGAACCAAATTGGAAAACAACCATAACATACAGAGAGGATCGAACCTGCTATGACAACGACCCCCATACTCACACGCGTGGCCGGAACAGACCGGACTCCTCACTCCCCTTTAGCACTTGTTAGTAGTTCAACTTTGAACTTTATTAAACATTCACAAACATTGGGTTAAGTCTTGTTAGACATACACAAGGGAAGAGAGAGTCATACATTCACATACAAACAACACACACAAACATCACATAACCAACTCACGCATAACCGTGGTTAGAACGTTCCTTAAGTCGGAAACGTTGTTACCGGATACCGTTCTCCTACGTTTACCTAATAGTGGTTAACTAGCCCTTCAAGCGCATTCGAGGTTACCGGTATCGGCACGAAACATACAATAACAAGAACGACTGTAAACTCGTTTCATGATTTATCCCGTAACGTGGCAAACATACAGAAAAACACATTGGCATACAAGCCGGTGTAATCCGGTAGGACACAGGTTGCAAGAAAACCATACCTGTCACCGGAGTCCACTTTACCACGTCCACTTATGTTCCTCGAGCAATTCTCGAACAACTGTTAACATCACATGTGTTTTTATTAACATCGGGGTTGCTTGATTATTTAATGTCTAATGCTTAACTTTCCCCGTTAACTTAGTTACATAACTTTACATTTTAACTTGTTTTACTTTTACATTTTGATACAACTTTTCACCCACTTAATTGCCATTAAAACTCACCTAACATGTCCTTAACAACTTTATAACATCATTACTAATCAATCCCCCCATTACATATCATTTTATAACCTTAACATTTAAATCATCTTACTTAACTTAATCTCTCAAGTCCATATATATTTATCTTTCTAACCATCAATACTCTCTTAATGGCATACCACTAACACCACTTAACATCCTTAAAATTTAATTTAATTTAATTATTATTTTTTTTTTTTTTTTTTAAGGTCCGACCGACCCACCGACCGACCCACCCCCTGGGTAGGTCGGCTGCAGAGAACATCCAACTTCACAGTTTCAGCCCGACCGACCCAGACTGGGGTCGGTCCCCTGGGTAGGTCGGGTGCAGAAACTTCCCATACATTGTCAAACTTTCTCCAAATTTTTCCTCAAGCCTCCTAATGTGTTCCAACATCATTTGGCACATCAAACACACCTTTAGCCATGTACTAAACTCTTTAAATCACACACCAAAACCATCTTATCATTCACAAATTCCTTACAAGATTCTTAGCACTTGGAATGTTTCCTCCTTAAGATTCCTAAGTGATATTTCACCAATATTGACCATTATACCAAGGTGTTTCCTCTACACCTTAACATCATCTCTCAACTTCTTTTCTTACTAACTAAATCTACTTTTTCACATCTTACCTAAACATCACTTCTTCCTTGTACATCAACATTCCTAAACCTTAAACAAACTTCTCCAAGACTTAAATACATTCTCCAAATTTGGCCATAGCTTCTCTTGTATATACTCACATCCAAACACCTAGGTTTTTACCTTATTTCATTCAAGAACACCTAAAATCCATCAAACACATTTTATACACAAACTTCACACATTTAGCACTACATCACAATATAGTGCATAACTTAAATTGCTTGGCACTTAGGCCCTTAAATAACATGGCTCTTAGGCCCTTAAATTGCATAAACCTTAAACACTGAATTTCCCACATAAATAATGCCTTTGACCTGCAAATACACTCAACATCACATATGCCCTTAATAAACTCCTTGAGAGCATTTCTCTAGGTCATTCACCATTGGCTCCTTAGGTATTTTCCATAAGAAACACAAGCTCATTTCTTCTAAGGCTTTTAAACCACATTAGGTTAACACATTTACCTCTTTTCTTTCAAGACTTCCCACTTGTTTTTCTTTGTTCTTCCTTGATAGAAAATCGGCAAGGGCTTTTTATCACTTGTCAATCTTCTAATCAATACACATATAAGGGTAATGAGCATTAAGTTTAATACTCCATCTCATAGTTAAACCCTAGGTTTACATATGTGTCTTAAAACACCAAAATTTGATGATTACCTTTGGAATTCGGAAGAGAGCTTGGTTAAGTAGCAAGATAGGACTCCTCCTAGTCCTTTGAAGTTTGAATTAAGCTATGAAGAAGCAAAAAAACACCATTGTGAGGTGAATTTTCGGACACATACAAAAATGAGAGGAAACTTAGATTTTCTTTGGTTTTTGTTACCTTGAAACAAAGGAGAATGACAATATGAAAGAAGATGAGCTTTTCCCCCTTCAATGGAGATTCTTCATGGCACCAAAATGGAGTTCTTGAAGATTTGAAAAGATAGAAGTGAAGAGCTTGGTCTAACTAAGACAAATATGGTCTTAGAATTTGATTTGGAGCATTAATGAACATTTGGTGAGCAATTGAAGTTGGAGAAGAGAGGTGCTGCACCATGAACGGTTTTGGTTGGGAGAATGGAGAAGATGACGGTGGGAACAAGAGGAAATGAAGAAAGGTGAGGAGAGAGGCAAAGTTTGAAGATATTTATGTTATAAAGCAAATAGTAACTTTACTTTATTTTCTTTTACTTTTCTTAGTGGATGGCCAAGTATGGTGACTCACACCACTAAAACCGTGCCCCCTTACATATTAGAAGGGTGTTTTGGTCTTAGTTGACCAATTTAATTACTTATAACAACATATGTTACAAACTAGCTTATTTAGTTACTATTCACTAAAACAAGGCACATAGATGTGAAATTTTTGATTTCCCATTGATATAGACTTCCAAATGTGATACTATATAGTACACATGTTAATTAAAGAGTAATGATGGACATCTAGCCATTCAAAACTCATTTACAAGACAATTTTTCAAAAACGTGCTTTAAGACTCCTTAAAGCACATTTTGTGTTTTAACTTGTTTTCAAGCTTGGTTTTCTTTGGTAATTGATTTAATATGTTCATTAACATATTTATAAGGTGTAGGTATGACCATTAGGTCTTATACAAATTTATCCCAAGCTTAGAGCACATTTTTGCTCTTATTGACTTTAAGGTATTTATTTGTGTTTTGTTTGGTTTCATTGTCTACCAAGGTTTCCTAAGGACTTAATTAGCCTTATAAAATCATAATTAAATGTTATTAAGTCTTGGTAGGCTCTTTGGGTCCTAACCAAGTTCACTCATAGCTTAGAGCATGTTTTTGCTCAAACTGTATCTTAGTGCTTTATTGCATTTACTGTGGTTTAAATTGTTCACTAATGTTTCTAAGGCACTTTTTAGCCTTTACATACCATAGTTTAAATGTTTAACAACATATCAAGGTTTGGGGTATTTCAATCTACCCCCTTAAAAGAACTTCGTCCTCGAAGTTCACACTTTCCACACATCATTAGCTTTGAACACAGGAATCACTTGGAAATAAACTTCCATAACCAAACACACTTTACATCACAACCTCGGACTTAATGGTCAGGGCAACACATTCACATCCACACATAACATAACATATCCACATGATAACCTCGGACTCTATGGTCCGGGTATCTTAACAACACTTACACATACATAACAACCCCTTGGACTCACTGGTCTCGGGTAACATCACAACATTTGGACACATAGGTCCCCATAACATAACAGTCTTCAGACACTTAGGTCTATGTAACACAACACATTTAGACTCATAGGTCTTGATAGCATACACTTTAGGAAATCCAAGTAAAAACAACATTTATCACACATACCACACACATGTCATAGCATGTATAGCAATCAAAAATATTTATGATATACACTGCGATCCCGCAGAACCCGGTCGCGATGGACACCTTCCGTCCCCGTGCCTTTGGGAGATTAAAACAATCACTTAAGTTTAAAATTTCCTTGTGAGGTTAAGTAAAAGACTTTAATTACGTAAGTATCCATCAACGTTTTATAATACCAATTGAAAATCCTTTTGAAAACACACACAACTCCAAGTCCAACTTAAGCTCTTTGCTTCTTTTCTTAGCGTGGTTATTTGTGACCACTTATAGGGAGTTTCAAGAATCGTCCAACCCTAATGTGATCAGCACCAGTGTTGAACTATCTTTCCACTCCAATTTGTGTTTGGCTTCCCTTGATCACATGCAAATCAAGTTCCACCTCCCACTTCATTTTCAAGCATCAATAAATCACTCATTTCCAATTTTCTATCTTTTAAATCATTCTAGTCATGATCATAACATCTCCAAGGGATAGAACTTCGTCTATCAGTTATTTCCATGCACTTTAATGTAGTTACCTAGGGAATCTCATTCTCACTAGGTTCTATGTCAGTTTCGTATTCTTTCATGAATCACTATAGTATATATATACATATATATTTTATCAAAATACAACACCATTTCACATTTATACACTGTCGGGGCTTTTGTTCCCCCGGGAGTTTCTCTACTCCCCACACTTGTACTATCACACACAGCTGTTAACAAATACACACACTTATCACAATGGTATTCGCATCTTCTGTGCGCAATTACCACAATTAAACCATGAATGATGTGTATGTTTACGTAACACACACACCAATCATCAAAACAATAATATAATTTTGTGCTATGCACAATATAAGTCACATACACTACGTACACTTGTACGGTAATACACTAAGTGGTTTTGCGCTCTACCCCCTTAAAAGGGATTACGCCCACGTAATCAATCACTAAACATTGGCTTAAATGTTCTGCCGTCGTGAAGTGTTTTAACTTCCACGCGGTCTATTACCAATGGATTCTGATTAGAGGATCTTAACCATATTGGCGGTTTAGTTCCTAAACCAAGAATTCTCATTGGAGTTTGTTTAAACTCTTAGTTGGTTTCGATTCTGGCCTGTTAGGCTTCTAGGCGTTAATAATTAGCCATTCACTCATGTTCACCATGTACATTCAACACTTGAATCACTGGCTCACTAGTTTCTGCTGCGAAACTCTAATAACTGTAGAGCTTAATTGCTCCATTTGTTATTCTTACTGTATTGTACATCCCCAATTATTACCTTTATCTTGGTGACAATGGTTTCTCAACCGACGCGTGGTATCTTTTACCATTAGCGAATTCGGTGAGTTATAAACTTTCTATCCACTTCCATAACAATTTACTGTGTATACAGCTATGTATTTCACAATGATTGACTTGTTGCCTTCCGACTTATTGTCGGTTGAGATTGGGCTACTACCTAGTGTGTAGTGCTCTCTCAGCTATTTACAACATTTGGGGTATATTCCATACCGATATTAGGTAGTTAGTGCTACTGTAGTCACTTACTGTTATCATGCCTCCACATTTGGTTTTGTACAAGTACTCTTTTATTGGTGCGGCCTTGCATTTCCTATGCATCGGCCATTATAACATTATTTCCCCCATTAACATGTTTCCAATTCCTAGCTATCCCACTCGATCATTACTGCGCAAGTGCAATACCAAAACACTCAGTCATACAGAGTGCAGAGGCGTAACTCTTGACAGTAAATCCCTTATGTGATTCGCCATGGAATTCTACATAGTACCTACCACTGGCTTATTGCCCAGTCTGTTTTAACATCGCTTATCTTGCATCTCTACTAAGTTTAACTCATACTGGTCTTATCTGTTACATTCGTTTAACAACACTTATACAACAGTCGCTTGTTGCGCACCGTGCTCTTACTCCCTGTATAACATCAGCTTATATCGTGTTTACCGTCACATTAACTTCCAGACATATACTTACATTTTCACATTATGGTTCATCCCTCCCTTGGATGACTACTAAATGCTCCTTGAGCATCAATCATTCGAGTCACAAGCCGGCATTATTCAGCCAGGTTCTTCACTTATATACACGTACTACTAAGCTAACTGCTCTCTTTCAATAATAACGTTGTCAATCCTTAACATATTTCTTGAACTTGATTTACATACTATACCGCTCCTGCTGGTCTCACAATATCGAGAGGTATCCCCACTCTTAATGCAGTGGTTCGTTTACCACTCTATTCATTTATACAACATAAACTTCTACAATCAATCGAATTTATATAACATCTTCTTATGGCTTATAAGCCTTATTTGCCTTGAGCTGGGCTCATTGTAGGCTGTTCACACACATGTACTTCTCTGTACAACATTATATGGTTTGGATATTATACTGAGCTCCATGACAAGGTCGTTGCATTCCGTTTCCTTTCATGGGATGCCCCTTAGGATTGTCAGTCCGTCTCCTGACAACTTATGTCTAAACTGGGTGTTATTCCGACCCTTGTGTTTTGTCATGCATTTCATTCAACGATTGTTGATGCGAACACCCTTCAAGGATTCTCCTGGGTGTTGCTAAGTTATGCCATTACATTTGGTTCACACTTATTGGTATATTCTGTTAGCCACGCCGTTTGCGTTCTTAACTGGTTTATTATCTCCTCCTAGTGAAGATCAACCTTTCCTGGTATGTAGGTACTCAATCTGGGAGTTTCATCCCGTTCATTGCACGTTAATGTGTCCACATTAGGCATGCTTGCCTTGCATGCACAGGCTGGGTCCCGTTCCAGCTATCATGTTTATTCCTCGGAATTCTTAAGACATGGTGTGATGTCTTTATATAACAGTTTGTGCCCTTCGCACTTCATAACTCTTAAACATTTCCTTGAGAGGAATTCATTATTTCCTTTAGTCTAGTTAACTTAACTGAGTTCCTTAACTTCAACTATTCCTTGTAATCCTTAGCTCTTGTTTAATTTATACTGCTGACCGTAGACGGAGTTGACTACTTCCCGTGTTTCGGACTCCACTCGTATACATATGTGGGTACCATACTGATACATTACTACTTACCCAACTAACCCATAAGTAGGTCTGTCAGGCCCACAAGCTCCTATCGGAGTGCGGTCGTCCCACAATTCAGTTGGTACACTCGTAGTGTCCGTCACACGCCTAGGTGAAGTATTCTGTTGTCAATTCCCTTATATTGTCCCGTGACAATATTCATTCCATGCTTCCCGGACTTAATCGAGGGAAGTTTATCCAATGCTGAATTCTTATCAACTGCCCTTGGTTTTACTGGTTTGGTTTAAAAGAAGGTTGGAAAGAAGTGTTGGTTTGAAGGAAAATGTGTTTTGAAAAGAAAAGGGTTTGAATAAATCTGGGGAAAGAAAATTTTCATGGTTTCACAACATCTTCTTACCTTAGCCAAGTCTAGCTTCTTGCTGACTGCTGTACTTACAATCACAGAGGTTAGGCTATTAAGCCCTTCCACGGTTTACAATGATCTCACTTAACTTCATGGTACTTCACCAAGTACTCTGTCGTGGTTATAAATTTCCCGAACAGCCCTGTTATAGCTGCACTTGCTATGGCAAGTGCGCCATGCTAACTGGCTATCGGTTTAGCACATACCAGTTGTGGTATTGTTTTTTATCCATACTGTCAACAGTGGCCTTGTTGGCCCCCACTGATCTTACTGCCTTGTTAATAACTCTTCTAGGTGACTTCTCACTGTCTTCACATGACGATCATCAACTAGGGTGTTTCCCCTTCTGGGAGACCCCTTTGTCTTAGTATTGTATTCTCTTTATAGCCCGTTCCACGCACTTGTCGTGGTTACTGAGACTTGTCTCTTGTTTGGGCACTACGTTGCAGTTCCTTTACCGGTTGGTATACCGTCGGTGTATTATTTCAACTGTGGTCCCGTAGACACTCGTCTCGGGTTTTACTAATCCACTTCTTGCCTGTTGCACAATTGGCGCGTGCAAACTGGTTATTCTCGACTGCTTAGCATGTCGACCCAGGTTGCCGGAAATTCTATTCTTCTATACACAAAATCCTTCATTCTTCGCTATTAATGCGGTTAACATCATTCAGATGGAGATCGTCTCCGGATTCCCAGTTTTCGGGATCTACCGTATGACAGGTTCTCCGTACCTTTAGAGGTACTTAATAACAGCCAGATCGGGTATTCCCGAGTAGAGAGGACTTCCATCTCTGGCGTTCTTTCCCAAGTTATAAAACAGGGACTGTGGAGGGTGGGATGGAGATTGTAGGTTTCCAGTACACACTGGTAATTCCTATCTAGCGTATCTCTCACGCTATCACTCAACCCTTAACCCAAAGTACTTAAATCCTAACTCGGTACTTCCTAAGCTCGGTAATTCAGTCATCAGAGCGATACTTCGCTCTGATACCACTTTTTGTAACACCTCATCCAACAATAATACACTCACAATAAACTGCAGCGGAAAAACAACCTCATCACATTACTTATCTCGTTGGTGTTACACGCCGTTAGCCACCCACGTGGCTAACAAGGCTAATACATACACATTGTACCGGTCTGATGGGCTAAATTCCCGAGCGACTACACATTACTATCCCTTTCCATTAATCACAACAACAACATACACCTTCCAACTATACCGAGTACTTATAACTAATGCCGATAACAATTTCGGTCTTACTGCACCTACTGTATATATGCAACATAAACGATTACCCATGTACAACGACTACCCGTCCTACTCTCGAACGGCTTCCAGCACTTCGTACCTGAAATAGGAAAAGAAGAGAAAGGGTGGCCCCAAGGGGCTCAGCACCTTCGCTGGTATGGTAATCCCGCAGCCCACATGCTACCAGGGCCACGCACAACTAATTGTCGTCTTAGCATGCGGTTGATTATTTTTAAATCATACATGCAACTGTAAACACATAACACATAATCATTTCGCCTCAACGGGCTCAACAAACGGATAATATATCCTTACTTAATAAGTCACTCAAGGTATTCAATATCCCTAGAGTGTTCCTCTCTAATGGAGCTACTTCCTTAACAGACGACACTTACCCTTAAATCGGGTTATCCTTAAACGCCTCTTATCACAAACTGGGATTCATATCCATGATCCACATACTCCACATTTTACAACATATAACATACACTACATAACAACACTTAACAACACCTTGTACGTTTCCACGTGCACACATAACACCGCAATAGATATTGCATCACAACAAAGATACATAACATAACGGGAATGGTCCTCTTAGGAACCGACCCAAACATTGTTAATACACTGGTGAGCCTAGAGAATGTTGCCAGTCTCATGATAAGCTCGTTACATAACTCGTTACCGTCTCGTTAAATGAACGGTTAACTTAACACAAGGTGTCTCGGATATAGTGATCCAAGCACACCGAAACAAACATAACAATAGTATGCCCCTGTGGCCCGACGTGAGTCAGTAATAGCCTTGGTTAAGCTAAAGGGAAGGTTGGGAACCAAATTGGAAAACAACCATAACATACAGAAGGATCGAACCTGCTATGACAACGACCCCCATACTCACACGCGTGGCCGGAACAGACCGGACTCCTCACTCCCCCGTTAGCACTTGTTAGTAGTTCAACTTTGAACTTTATTAAACATTCACAAACATTGGGTTAAGTCTTGTTAGACATACACAAGGGAAGAGAGAGTCATACATTCACATACAAACAACACACACAAACATCACATAACCAACTCACGCATAACCGTGGTTAGAACGTTCCTTAAGTCGGAAACGTTGTTACCGGATACCGTTCTCCTACGTTTACCTAATAGTGGTTAACTAGCCCTTCAAGCGCATTCGAGGTTACCGGTATCGGCACGAAAACATACAATAACAAGAACGACTGTAAACTCGTTTCATGATTTATCCCGTAACGTGGCAAACATACAGAAAAACACATTGGCATACAAGCCGGTGTAATCCGGTAGGACACAGGTTGCAAGAAAAACCATACCTGTCACCGGAGTCCACTTTACCACGTCCACTTATGTTCCTCGAGCAATTCTCGAACAACTGTTAACATCACATGTGTTTTTATTAACATCGGGGTTGCTTGATTATTTAATGTCTAATGCTTAACTTTCCCCGTTAACTTAGTTACATAACTTTACATTTTAACTTGTTTTACTTTTACATTTGATACAACTTTTCACCCACTTAATTGCCATTAAAACTCACCTACATGTCCTTAACAACTTTATAACATCATTACTAATCAATCCCCCCATTACATATCATTTTATAACCTTAACATTTAAATCATCTTACTTAACTTAATCTCTCAAGTCCATATATTTATCTTTCTAACCATCAATACTCTCTTAATGGCATACCACTAACACCACTTAACATCCTTAAAATTTAATTTAATTTAATTATTATTATTATTTTTTTTAAGGCCACGACCGACCCACCCCTGGGTAGGTCGGCTGCAAGAACATCCAACTTCACAGTTTCAGCCGACCGACCAGACTGGGGTCGGTCCCCTGGGTAGGTCGGGTGCAGAAACTTCCCATACATTGTCAAACTTCTCCAAATTTTTCCTCAAGCCTCCTAATGTGTTCCAACATCATTTGGCACATCAAACAACCTTTAGCCATGTACTAAACTCTTTAAATCACACACCAAAACCATATTATCATTCACAATTCCTTAAGATTCTTAGCACTTGGAATGTTTCCTCCTTAAGAATTCCTAAGTGATATTTCACCAATATTGACCATTATACCAAGGTGTTCCTCTACACCTTAACATCATCTCTCAACTTCTTTTCTTACTAACTAAATCTACTTTTTCACATCTTACCTAAACATCACTTCTTCCTTGTACATCAACATTCCTAAACCTAAACAAACTTCTCCAAGACTTAAATACATTCTCCAAATTTGGCCATAGCTTCTCTTGTATATACTCACATCCAAACACCTAGGTTTTTACCTTATTTCATTCAAGACAACACCTAAAATCCATCAAACACATTTTATACACAAACTTCACACATTTAGCACTACATCACAATATAGTGCATAACTTAAATTGCTTGGCACTTAGGCCCTTAAATAACATGGCTCTTAGACCCTTAATTGCATAAACCTTAAACATTGAATTTCCCACATAAATAATGCCTTGACCTGCAAATACACTCAACATCACATATGCCCTTAATAAACTCCTTGAGAGCATTTCTCTAGGTCATTCACCATTGGCTCCTTAGGTATTTTCCATAAGAAACACAAGCTCATTTCTTCTAAGGCTTTTAAACCACAATAGGTTAACACATTTACCTCTTTTCTTTCAAGACTTCCCACTTGTTTTTCTTTGTTCTTCCTTGATAGAAAATCGGCAAGGGCTTTTTATCACTTGTCAATCTTCTAATCAATACACATATGGGTAATGAGCATTAAGTTTAATACTCCATCTCATAGTTAAACCCTAGGTTTACATATGTGTCTTAAAACACCAAAATTTGATGATTACCTTGGAATTCGGAAGAGAGCTTGGTTAAGTAGCAAGATAGGACTCCTCCTAGTCCTTTGAAGTTTGAATTAAGCTATGAAGAGAGCAAGAAAAAGCACCATTGTGAGGTGAATTTCGGACACATACAAAAATGAGAGGAAACTTAGATTTTCTTTGGTTTTTGTTACCTTGAAACAAAGGAGAATGACAATATGAAAGAAGATGAGCTTTTCCCCCTTCAATGGAGATTCTTCATGGCACAAAATGGAGTTCTTGAAGATTTGAAAAGATAGAAGTGAAGAGCTTGGTCTAACTAAGACAAATATGGTCTTAGAATTGATTTGGAGCATTAATGAACATTTGGTGAGCAATTGAAGTTGGAGAAGAGAGGTGCTGCCATGAACGGTTTTGGTTGGGAGAATGGAGGAAGATGACGGTGGGAACAAGAGGAAATGAAGAAAGGTGAGGAGAGAGGCAAAGTTTGAAGATATTTATGTTATAAAGCAAATAGTAACTTTACTTTATTTTCTTTATTTTCTTAGTGGATGGCCAAGTATGGTGACTCACACCACTAAAACCGTGCCCCTTACATATTAGAAGGGTGTTTTGGTCTTAGTTGACCAATTTAATTACTTATAACAACATATGTTACAAACTAGCTTATTTAGTTACTATTCACTAAAACAAGGCACACAGATGTGAAATTTTTGATTTCCCATTGATATAGACTTCCAAATGTGATACTATATAGTACACATGTTAATTAAAGAGTAATGATGGACATCTAGCCATTCAAAACTCATTTACAAGACAATTTTTCAAAAACGTGCTTTAAGACTCCTTAAAGCACATTTGTGTTAACTTGTTTTCAAGCTTGGTTTTCTTTGGTAATTGATTTAATATGTTCATTAACATATTTATAGGTTGTAGGTATGACATTAGGTCTTATACAAATTTATCCCAAGCTTAGAGCACATTTTGCTCTTATTGACTTTAAGGTATTTATTTGTGTTTTGTTTGGTTTCATTGTCTACCAGGTTTCCTAAGGACTTAATTAGCCTTATAAAATCATAATTAAATGTTATTAAGTCTTGGTAGGCTCTTTGGGTCCTAACCAAGTTCACATAGCTTAGAGCATGTTTTTGCTCAAACTGTATCTTAGTGCTTTATTGCATTTACTGTGGTTTAAATTGTTCACTGATGTTTCTAAGGCACTTTTTAGCCTTTACATACCATAGTTTAAATGTTAACAACATATCAAGGTTGGGGTATTTCAGGTGTAATGTCAGGGTTCACAAGCTTTTGGCTGTGTGGGGCTGTGTACCTAGGTGCTTCGTATCCCTAATAGTTGTGTATCCGTCTTTGTTACTTTTCACAGGTTTAAACGTAAATTTACAAATTATCTCCTTCGGTTGGAGTCATGCCGTTTACCTCACCTTGAATGTGACCTCTCTAGAGTCGTGTAAAAAATGACAGGCTCTTTCGCTCTTGGTTTTACCGCTCAAGGCACTCTCGCGAAGTTACACTCAGAGACTTGTTTGCACACTTAAACAAGATAAATAAACATTAATGTCCCTTAACTCAGATTGCCCCCAGTATTGTTATGGGGTCTTGTGACAAGCCTTTTGAATACCCAGGTTATTTGTTGGAGGTGGCTATATGTGTGGTGGTACATGGCGATGAAGTCTTGTTGTTTTGGTGGAGTGATGTAGTGATGAAAGTAAAACATGGCAGTGGGATGCTTTCAGTGTACGGTGAATGAAATTTTCCATTGAGAGGTGATGAGTGGTGGAAGCCAACAAGGTAGTGAGATATTCCTTGCACAAGAATGAGTTTCATGTGGAGAGGGGAGTGTGGTGAGACACATGAGATGTATGTGATGAAGGTAGTGGATGTGGGTGAAATGACGTGATGACCTATTTATTTTTTGGTGTTCTGGTTTTGTGAATAAATGCACAAAAAATAATGAAAATGGAACTATGCTCTAATTCATGAATGGAAGGACAACATCAAAAATTGAAATCTTAAGTAAACTACCTAATATGATAAAGGAAGCTAGCTACCATAAAAGCTGGAAGAACGAAAAAGAAAACTACCAAATCGAGAAAACTTCTAAAATAGTGATGTTGGGCTGTATGATGCCAACATACTGAAGACTTGAGCTCTGGACCATCGGGACGCCATTGAGATGACCATGATTGTCTTCCTTCCAAACTTCGAGTAGGCCCTGTAAAATGTTTGAACTAGGAATGCCTATGGGTTATGTAGGAAGTAACTGGGCCTGAGTCTTCTCCAAACTGAGAGTGGAGTGCACAGATTATAGTGATTCCTAGACTAGAACGGACATGTAGGCCTGAATCCCTTAATCTAGGAACCGAGCAAACAAGCTGAAGGAAGTCACATGGACGTGAATGGGCCACTGGGTCGAGAGATAAGCCTTGAAGTCTAAGATTCGTTTGATGTTCTTGTTGGGCCTTGAAGCCGGAAACTGGAATGAATGAATTATGCAAACTATCTTGGATTCAGATGTTTTATGGGCCGAAATTCTGGATTGAGAGCGAAGCTCATGGGCCAAAACTATGAATTGGTCTATGGGCCTAGATGAAATGAGTCATGAATGTGGTAGGGCCAGAATGAAAGCTCAATATGTGAGCTGGAATCTGGGCCGAGTGATTTGGTTGGGCCTAAAGATGACACCTAGATCTAGGTTTTGGGTTGGGGTCATGATAAGGAGTCTACCTGGACTAGAGTGAGCCCTTGGGCCAGAATGTGTTTGGGCCTGAAGTAAAGCACATGAGCCAGAATGCTCCCTAAATCACAAATGGGCCTAACTTTCATCAGGCCAGAGAAGATGGTTGCTAAGCCGAAAAAGTTTTTTCAGGACTTATGAGTTATTTTAGGTGGATTTTTTATGGGCCTAGAACTAATTGGATAATTCAAATTGGGCCAGGAGAGAAATCACCTAAGTCTAGGCTTTTGGGCCGAAGCCGAACGACTCACATGTTAAACCAAACAGGGCCTCTGGCCGCAAACAAATAGAGCTGCCAATTCGGGTTGGGCTAGGTTGATGTAGGAGAAATTCCTATCAGTTTCTAGGCTGGGTAGGGCCGATCACACAAGCAAACAAGGCCCACACAGATTCAACATGTCCTCACTAGATGTTTAAATCAACTAGGTATGGATCGATCCGGAGAGGTGCTTGGGGCGCGGGCCCAGGTCACCACAAAGGAATAGGGCTTGCACGCTATTCTCTTTGGGCTTCCCCACTTTTTCCACATCACCTGAAGGTATGCGTCTACGGTCGGGTCTTTGACTGACCAAACAATGGGCTAGGTAAGGGTACTGCCAGGAAAATGCTTGGGGCTAAAGCCAGGTATTAAGGGGATGTGGTTAGACGACAACCCTCCTCTTTTCCCTCACTTATTGACATCACCTAAAAGGTGTGAGTCCCTGACAGGGGACCCTAGATGGGTCCCGGGGTGGTGAAACTGGTTTGTGTGGACCCTCGCTCTCATATGATGCAAAAGGTGCATAAAATTAAAGTGCGCACAAAAGTAAATAAACAAAGTAATAAAGCCATAAATAAACATTTTCAAGTTAAGCCCTCTTTCTTAAAATTAAACAAGTTAAAATTAAGAAGTTTATCCCCAGCAGAGTCGCCAGTCTGTGAGCCTCGATTTTAAACCCTATCCTATGTGGATTAACTTGATTGGGATCAAATCGGGTTTTAGGTCCACTTATAGCCTAAGATTAATAACTATGTCGTATAACAATAATTATTAAAACCTAAGCTAGCTCACTAGAACCTATTATGAGTCGCCACCTAATTTTAACCTAGATCAAATTAGGAAAGGAGAGTTCGGGTTCGGGGCTTGATATTCGACTTAATTAGGGTTCAATTACTTTCATTACCCTTCCTAGGTCGTTTTTCCTCTACTTGGTTTATTTACGGCTTATTACGAGTCGTTTTAACTTAAGTGCGCGAGCTTCTGTTTTTTGGTGTTTTTTAGCATTTTTTGACAGAAATTTAAAGTGGAAATTAAAATTACCTAAACTAGGGTTTCGGAGGCAGAATTAGGTCAAATTTTTTTCCGTCCGTAGCCACGGACCTAATGTCCGAGACCACGGACCCCAGTTAACCTATATGAAAATAAAAGTCGAATTAAACAGAAAACAGAAAATTGTGAAGTCCGCGGCCACGGACAGGCTATCCGTGGGCCCGGACATTATTAGAAAACCTAAATTTAAAAAAATTAAAAAAAATCCCGCCGCCGTCCGTGGGCGTCCAGGCTTACGGACAAGGAGTCCGGGACCCCGGACATGACGTCCGTGGGTGCGGACCGCCCTCGGACGGCGGCGTTAAGGCTGTTCGCGAAGGTGTTTTTGGCTCAAATTTTATGGGTGTCTAGCCTGAAAGATGTACAAGACGTTAGTGATTGAAAGTATTCAATTTGAGTTCGAATTAAGCACGAAACTTAGTAAACAAGTTATTGGACAGAAACTTAAACAAACAGCAATACAGAAGCGTACGAAGGTTAGTTTGAGCCCAAAATTTGACAGAGAGTTGATAAGGTTGTGGGGAATTAGAAAAGTAGAGTTGTAACCTGTTTTACCTTCGAATTCAAGGTGATTCTTCACACCGGGATTCGTTGAGTGCTTCGTTGACGGCAGACCCGAAAGGATTTCGAACCAAGCTTCTGGTTGTTGGTTGTTCTTGCTGTTCTTCACGTTTTGGTGGTGTTTTGTGGGGTTTTGATGACTATTGGTGCTTTGGGGATTGGAAAACGTGTTTAGATGGTGATTTCGGGGGACTTTCGGTATGATTTGGGTGGCCGGGTGTTGGAAAACGTGAGAGAGAGAGAGAAGGCTGTGTTTTCCGACTCTCTAGGGTTCTTGCGCATATCAGGTCCTTCCTTTATCCAAAAACCTATCCCCTTATATAGACTTTCTTAAAGATAAAGAAAATCTAGTAAAAGTAAGATTTTTTGGTATTTTAATTAAAAGACTTCCCAAATGAATTTTGTTGTGAAATTTTAACCACATGTCAAGGATGGATATTATGAATTTTCTGAGGGGGAACCGAATTTGGTTTAAATTGAATTTCTTGTCAGATCCAGTCAAAAATTGCTAGAAAATTATTGGAAACTTGAAAAATCAAAATTCCAACGCCATTATGCTTAGAATGTCATCCTCTATCATGGGTTAAAATATCACAGCATTTCAAGCTGATTTGGGCACCCTTTGGAGGAGAGAGAAAGCTTATAGGAGGTCTCAGGAGCCTTTAAAGATTACCAAAACACCCCTAAAAATGACGAAGCTGCTCCCCATGCCATGGAACACGCCGATCGAGCCGGGATCCCTCACCATTTGATTAAAATGCCTCTCACAACACCAGCACCCCGTAGACCCTAACCCAGGGGGTCAAAATTTCAGGTATAACACCATGACCGGAAGGCAATTCGGCTTCCTTGACCGCATTGCAATCCATGACCGGAAGACAATTCGGCTTCCTTGACCGAATCACAATCCATGACCGGAAGGCAATCCGGCTTCCTTGACCACATCGCAATCCATGACCGGAAGGTAATTCGGCTTCCTTGACCGCAACTCTGTCCATGACCGGAAGGCAGGTAGACTTCCTTGACCGCATCGCAGTCCATGACCGGAAGACAATTCAGACATCCTTGACCGCATCCTCAAGTACAAGGCTGGACGGTATCATCAACTCAAAGCCAAACGACGTCTTCCTTCCAGACTAGTCGGGAGTCTCAAATTCAAGCTCAGTCCAGCACTTCAAATTCTGAAGAATCTGAACATCAAACGAACCAAGAGAGGAAAAGAAATCTGGGGCAGTGAGTAGCCAAGCCTAGCGGAGAGAAACTCATCTACCACAAAAGAAACGCCGATCAAAATGTCTTCCAAAGTTTGTACCTCTCAATACCTTCCTTCGCAAAGCAATAAGGCCTGGGCGTGAGTCGCAACCCCCCGGGCACCAGTATGCCGCGGCCACATTCCGCACAACTCTGGACCGTACAAATCGAAGAAGTCGGTAAAGTTCAAAAGTTCTGAAGTTTATATCTCCCTTTTTCTTCACAGAAACAAGGTAACAACTCTTAAAACTATATCTTAAGGGTATATTCTGGCCATGCTATGGATCTGAATTTATGAATTTCAATGCGTCCCTGAAACATGAGAATATTGATTGTTCCTGTTATTTAGTGCTAAAGCCTTAATAGTTAAAGGTGTCTGTTTTTTTCGCATTGCCAGAGCAAAATTGCGTAGGAATATTGTATAAGTCCCTCCTGATGATTATTTTAACCTATTTGAGCAATTCACATCAGCCAGGGTATGCTCTTAAACCTCATCTAAACTTATACTGCTGCTATGTGGACACTTCTAATATATAATTACGATTTGACCTGAGGTGTTGGACGTCTGTTTATACAACAGCATGTATTCCAATTTTGGTCAGTTTAATAAAATCTGTGAAAACCTTTGTTTGGTATTACTGCAAGTTGAAAGTATGGAGCAGAGCAAGTGTTTACACTGCATCTATTTTTGCTTCTAAAAGTCATTGGGTTTCAAACATCATTTCTAATTTTGGTTAGAATTCACGGCAAGTATTTTGCCTTCAAAAAACGCAACAAGGCCAAAAATGAGTGAATACCTTCAAACATGGCCCCAACTCAGTTATCATGCAAATTGCTGTTGCTGCAATTTATCTATCTATCTTCGATTTCCTGCTTAATCAAGATCAGGAATAAATATTTATGCTCAATTGAAACTGAAGTTGTGTTCAAAGTTTCGCTTTTGGTATTGTTGCTAACAAAAAAACAAACTCTCTCTGATTTAAACATTCTAATTATAAACCTGATTATGCCGAGCTTTGACAACTGATCTATGAGCTGTTATTAAAATAGAGATTTGACTTTCTTTTATTCATGATTTTTTCACTACTATCGACAGGTCTGTCACAAGAACATTTATGACCATGATTATCCCCTTTTATTTCTTCAGTTTTGCATATTGGTATAAGCCACAGTATGACATATGTAGTAAACATGTTTTACCTCTTTAGCTATTATATAACAGTTTCATAGTTTTATTTCGCTTCCGATTTTCACAAGAGGTGTATGCCTGTTTTGATCTAGTATTCAGTTTTGACCATCTAAAAATCTGAAAAATGTTAGCGTGTAATGGGGTTTCCTGAATTACTCTTATTTCGGCTATAATGAAATGGTGAGAGTCATACAGAACGTGAAACTCCTGTTTCAAATGCATTCTCTGACTTGGGCTACTAATGCACGTTACCAGTAAGTAAAGATAGTTCATTTGTTTTGCTGATATTAGAAAAATCTCGTATGTGATTTTATTTTTTCCATTACTGCTTTTTGCTGTTATAAAGCTGGCCAGGATTTTTCCCGTTGATAGACCTTACTTCTACGATGTTCCAGTACACACCCCTCACCATATATTTTCTCTGCTGACATAGACTACCTTTTCAGCTATTAAGAATCTGAAACAATAAGATTACTACACATGCTTTCTTCCATTTAGTTTTTTCTAACATACGAATGTATATATTAGTTAGCACTTTCTGCACTAACTATAGCTGTGTGCAAACATTTTGACTTGTTTTAAAAATCTGTTCACTTAATTGTTCAAATATAAGGCAACGACTGTAGTGTCTAATCAGATGTGCATTTCTTGGGCTATTTTAGGAGCCTTCTAGTGTCTATTTTTTGTACTTGTTTTTAAAATCCTTGTTAACAGGATGCTTTAAACAGAAAAAGCATGGTACATGCCCCCTGTTGCTGTTGTTTTAACAAACAGTTTTAGCTTTAACACACTGAAAATTTCAAAAAGCATATGTATTGTATAACTTTGTAGAATCAGTCTTGTTTTACCTTTTCAATAAAGCTGTGGTTGCATGTTTTTGAATTTGAGAAATTGCAGAAATTCTATGAAGAATATATGCACTTTCAGCTGTTAAAAAAAAGGGGGTACAATCTGATCAGTTAACCAAACTGAATCCTCTCTATTAGCTGATTTTTTCAAAACCTGTCACAGTTAAAACACTTGAACATTGGAAAACTTAATTTGTGTCTACTGCTGCCTATACTGCTTGCTGCTAGCCAACTCCAATTCTAGTTTATACCTGCTGCTGTAACTCATGAATGGTTGGACCTGTTTTTTACTGTATCTACTGTATCTATGTGTAGCTTTTTCTTATGATGTAACACCCCAACCGTTAATCTCGTCATTACCTCTTAAACCGTTACTAATTACTCCTACTCACGCAGCGGAACTCTAATTACAACGAGGGGTGAAACAACGCCGTTAGCCACCATGTGGCTAACCAGGCCATTCTTACATGCAGTAACGGTCTAATGAACTGGAACAACCGAGTATCTCATACAAATACAATACTCAATTCATATCTCTACTATACCGAGTCTACAATATACGGATGCCGATAACATACTCGGACTTACACCTCTTCCAAATGCATTAGTAATTACTATCTAACTACCCATGCTTCATAGCAGTCCCCGTCCTACTCTCTCGAACGGTGGTCAGCTTCAAGTACCTGCACACTAAAAACGTTCCCCCTAGGGGGTCAGCTTACGCTGCGCATGAAATTCGCATATACCGCGTGCTAACCGCGGTACGCCGACTACTTTGGGTCGGATATACATGGAGTTCATTTTAATCAAACAACATGCATCATGGCAATACAATATATATGTATATCACACAAGGAATCTACATCCAATCACGGAACACGATTCCTAACTAACATAACAATGTTGTTAGTGGTAACTGGTTACTCTTAGGCATTGAGGGTTATTCCTCACTATGCCTTGTTTACTTATTCAATACCTCACCCTCTCTCTCGGGTTACTTATTCGTATACACCCATTCTCTTGGGCTACTCATTCTTATACTTACCCATTCTCTCGGGTTACTCATACATATACTCACCCCTTTCTTTCGGGTTATTTATACTCGTTATCTCACCCACACTCTTGGGTTATTCATACTCAAGCTCTTGTAGATTCTCGAGACACTACAGGTCTCCTACGTCACGCTTGTTACTCTTATTACATACTTAAGCCAAAACTCATGGCTCTCTAGCATAGTCTTACTTCCCCGGTTTCGACCCTACTCTGGGTCTAGCATGGTGGGAAGGTTCAACTAGCTCACGGAACTCTCTCTTAGTTCCTATCTCTTTTACTTAGGTCCGACTACTCTCGGACTACTCTCGTTCCCATACACTCCTCTCTCGGAGTTATAATAATATCATGTATATTAGTCTAGAAGCATCATTCTCGATGTTTCTAATGACTTTGGGAACTTTACTTAAATTCGGGTAATCTTAGGTTTAAGGGTTACCCTCACAATCATATGATTATACATTAGGATATTTTCTTATACCGGGTGAAATTCCTCATATAAGAGGTCGACCGTATCTCAAGGGAGTCACATAGTCCCTTAGGTCTCTTTTACCTTTCTTATATGTTTACATTATTGGACTAACTTCGATCCTCTCGATGGAGGTTCGTTTATCCCTCCACTCATATTTATTCCGTGGATTGTTTCAATAAGGTTTACTAACCGTTATCGGGTATATACTCAACCCGTACATCTCCTCACACTTTAGGGAGTTCATATGTTTGTGTTATCGTTATACTTTAATCGATAGCTTGTGTGTGTTTGCATATTACCATTGGTTATGTGACTACCCGTTCAACGGGATTCTAGTCAATCAATACTCACTAAGAGTCGGTCTATGCACTACGTTAGACCACACCGGCATACAAGTATGTTAGCTCATACAACATACAACAATGCATGCATAATCAAACAAGGGATTATTTTCATGCTTTAATCTTGATTAAGCCGGCACACAAACACACAAATCAGAGTAACTCGGTTAGCATACGGGGCATGAGAAAATCATACCTTTCACCGGGGTTTTTACTTTACCGTGGCATCTCACCATGCTCGGGTCACGCACGACTCTCTGATAATGTTTCAAACATTATTGTTAACACTAAACTCATACGGTACATAATAAAATGTTATTCCCGTATTTACCCCGTTATCCCATTAACTCGGTTTTACTCTTGTCAATTTGAGTTCTCACTTCTCAATCACTTCTAACACTTTATCACACTTCCTAGGGCCTTTACATGTCACCAAACAAGGCCTTAACATCTCATAACATCATTAACATTCAAACCCCCATCATTTAAACCCTTTAAAACACTCTCTGTAGGTTTCTGGGGGTGGTCCGGGACTTGGTCCCTATCTTAAGTCCCGGACCAAAGCACTACTAAACTCTCGGGTGAAAAACAATACCTGGTCCGGGACCTTGTCCTGGAGTATAGTCCCGGACCAAAGCAGGGGTGTACTCTCGGCATAAAAACAGGGGGTGGTCCGGGTCCTTGTCCATGGACTAGGTCCCGGACCCTGCTAAAACCTGCAACATCATTTTTCAACCCCAATTCAATCCTTAATCCACACCCAATCCTTCTAATCTTTCCACAAGATTCCTACATGATTAATCACCTTTAAACATGCTCTAAACCTCTTCAAATCATAGGCTCAAACCTTACTCAAACTCTTGCTCAAATTCACACATTTTGCATTCTCCCTTTTGCACTAATGCACACTTGTGCATTTTCTAACCTCTCTTGACACTTGCATTATTGTTCTCTCTTCATTTAACCATTCCAAAACTTCCAAGATAATGCACACCTCATACCAAGTTCCAAGACTCACTTTTAAAGCCTAAAATCTTCTTTGTTTTCTAAAAACTCCTAAGGCACTTACACAACCTCTTTTGCTACAGATTTTTTGCACATCTCACCACAATCATCCTCTCGTATTCTTGGGTGATCATTTACCCAATTCAAACTCCAACAACACCTAGCTAACCCTAGGTTATTCTCCACACAAAACATCACTTAAACCACTTAGGTTTCCACATAAATTTTGCCATAACTTGGCTACTTCTCCAACATTGCCCAAAACTCATACCACCATTTAAATCATCCTAAAACTAGCCAAACCACAAGGTTCTATCAGCACTCAATATCTCCTCATTAATCAAGCAAAACTCATTACACCATATAGCATAATTCATCAAATACATAGCTCCCAAACAAGCATTAACTCACAAATGTTTTCTCACTTGCATTATTTCTAAGCAAGCACATTATCACCACAACTCAAGTGGGGTTCATTCATTTAATTAACCCTTCCCAAATGCTAAAACACATAGGATACACATTAGGGTTGGTTTCTTACCTTAATTTCTCTTAAGTTTCTTTTATTTCTCTTCTCTCTTCTCCCCTCTTCTTCCTTCAAAATCGGCCAAGGCAATTCATTTGCCCATTTCTCTAGCCACATTCAAATTGCAAAATAAGCACCAAGGAGCTCCCTTAGGCTCACCAAAAAACTAAAATTCACAAGGATGCTTAAAGCACCAAATTAGGTTTTACCTTTGGAATTTCTTGAATGGTT
Organism: Limonium bicolor; assembly: GCA_023374045.1. Classification (NCBI taxonomy): domain Eukaryota; kingdom Viridiplantae; phylum Streptophyta; class Magnoliopsida; order Caryophyllales; family Plumbaginaceae; genus Limonium; species Limonium bicolor. Next base: position 233,171,029 of record CM041776.1, read on the forward strand.
TTCAACTCTTGAATCTTAAGAGGGACTCCCACCACCATTAAAGCTTGGAGAATATCTCAAACAAGGAAGAAAAGCTAGTCATTACCAAAAGCCAAAATCGGCCAAGGTGGGAAAATGGAGAAACATGACTTTTTCATGGATATTTTTACCTTGCTAGAAAGGGGAAGCTTCAAGCTTCAAGTTTATGTGCTTTTCTCCTCAAATGGGCAACACCCATGAAAATGAACTTCAAGCTTTTGGGATTTTGAAAAGAGGGAAAGGTAGAGTTTGATGAGAGGAGTTTAAATATGCAATTATTTTTCAATTCGGAGCAAGGATGAGACTTGAGCAAGGAGAAGAAGATGGAGAACCCTTGTTGAGCTCCCATGTCGCACAGCACCAGAGAGGGAGGAAGGGAATCGTGGAGAAGGAGAAAGAAAAGAAGAAGGAGGGAAAGTGAGAGGAAAGAGAGTGAGGGAATAGTTTTATGTTTTTACTTTTTACTTTTCTCTCTCCTCCTTTACTTTCTTTCTTTCTTTATTTGCTACTAATTAACATGAGAGGGGGAGGCTTCTTATTTAATAAAACCGGCCCCCACTAGCTAGTTAAGCTGGAGCGTTTTTCAGTTTCTGACAGAAAACGCTCGTTATTTTACCCGGTTTGGCACTATTCACTAACCGGGCCCGTTTTTCGGATTTTTCTCGTTTCTTTATTTTTAATGGCTATTAAGCTTCCATTAATACTTAATTATAGTTATATATCAACTATAATTTTTTTACGGGTCCATTTGACCACTTAAAGTCACGTTTTCGGGTTTCTCAAAACGTGCTTTAAAACTCCGTTAGCGTTTTAATCCATTATTTGGATCCGTTTTCTTCGGGAATCATTCCCGTATACTTATTAGGCCTAACTAAGCCTTAGGAATCCATCTCGGACCCTCTCGAGATCATATATCTCTTATACTCATTTAACGCACATTTTAGCGTTTTTCGCTTTTCAAGCGTTTTCCCCTCTTTCTTTTGGTTTTATTTCTTTTTACCAATACTCTTTAGGCACCATTAGGCTTTTATAATCATATTAGAGTAATTTTCGCCATTTTTAGATCCGGGGTATTTCAATCTACCCCCCTTAGGAACTTTGTCCTCAAAGTTGATGAATCTAGGTGGTTACTCTCATGCATTCAATGCCAAGGTTATAGTACATGTAAACCCTACTGACTCCACAAGTCAGTCTCATTTCATACTACACATACCACACACGTATCACAGCATGTATAGCAATCAAAAATACTCTTTTTTACTCTCTCCATGGAATCGGTCCGAAGACAAGAAGGCACTACAGTCCTCGAATCCATATTGAGTAATATACTACTGATCCCTCAGGTACCGTCACGTTGAACACTTACTCTTTCTTGTTCACGGCCGTTTCATGACAAATGGGCACTTACTCTCTCTGGCCCACGGTCCCTTCGTTCTGATCAAAACATTACACATATACATATCCTCAGGCACTCTGGTTGACTCACTCAACACAGGAACATCTCAGGGTATTCTCCCCGTCCCGCTGCCTTTGGAAAATCACACACTGTCACCCCCAGCCCCAACCGGTCACTTAGGACCGCCGCACGTACGGTGCAATGGTTTCAAAACTAATACACGCCCACCGTTCTAACCGGTCATCAAGACTTAAGCTCAGCCATCGGCGGGTGATAGCGGTTTCAAAACCAGTTTCATTTCCATCTTCATACTTGAAGGAAATTCTTTTTCAAAATCTGTTTGAAAATTCTTTTTTTTAAAACATCACACAACTCCAAATCAGATTTATGGTAGTTGTATCTTTCTTAGCGTGATTACTTGTGACCACTATAGGGAGCTTCAGGAATCATCTAACCCTGATGTGATCAGCATCAGTGTTGAACTATCCTTCCACCCCAATTTGTGTTCGGTTTCCCTTGATCGCTAGCAGATCAAGTTCCACCTCCCACGTCAGTTTCAAACAATCAGATAGTCAAACATTTTTGTTTTCTATCTTTTACTCTTTCTAGTCATATTCACGAAACAATTCGTTTCAATTAATCTCTAGTTCCTAGTACTTAGGTCATTTGTCATTCTCATTGCTTCACTACTTTACCTAGGTATTCCATACTTATGGCTTCATTTACTCAAATTGTTGCTCAATTTAAAACACATAACATACAACTCCAAAGGATGGAACTCACTCCATCTATCATTCTCAAGTAAAATCACCTAGGGAACTCACTCCCTCTTAGGTTACACATCGGTTTCATGCCGATTCATACTCATTATGTCTCATGTCTAATCTCACTAGACATATACTATAGGGATTCTCATTCCCCAGGAGTTTCTCTACTCACTCTCTTCATATTTATTACATACACATTACTCGCATCTCTCATGCATAATACTCATACTTACACGATGAATGGGTAGACATGTTTATGTAACATGAGTTCCAATCATCAAAATGATTTCTTTTGTGCTATGCACAGTAGTTTACGCACCAATACGTAAAAATACTCTAAGCGGTTTCTCGCCCTACCCCCCTTAAAAGGGGTTACGCCCGCGTAACCAACCATATGTTATCACTGAACATTGGTTCATTAATTCGAGTATTATGAAGTGTTTAACTTCAGTACGGTTAATTAACTCATAACCGGGTTCGGTTCTAGCCTCTAAGGTTTCAAGGGGTTTATGATATAGATATACTTACCCTGAATCACGGTCCACAAGCTTCTGCTGCGTGACCTGATAACTAGAGCTTAATTCGCTCTTTGGTATTCTCAATGTATTTCAATCGTCGCTTGGTATCTCTTACCGTATGCGAATTCGATGAGTTATAGATTTTCTCTCCAACTCTCTGGAAATCTACTTCGTATAACACTGTATACCTTTGTGATTATTCACTCATTTTTCCCGACTTGTTGTCGGTTGAGGTCAAGCTACTACTTAGCATGTAGTGCTTCCTCGTTTAATAGTGGCTCATGGATTATGTTTGTTTCTTGGTTCTGTACCAGAGTTCTTCATTCATACTACTCTGCATTTTTCCACATATCGATCCTGGGCCCTGTGGGTTACTGCCCACGTTCTTTGTGCATCTTTAGCCAATGGCCGCACGGTTATCTCTCTAGATTCTCACTCAACAGGCTTTGTTGACATTTCTCAATTCCTGGCTCTCCCACTCGATCATCACCGCACAAGTGCAATACCAAAACACTCAGTCATACAGAGTGCAGAAGCGTAAACCCTTGGCAGTAAATCTCTCATGGGATAGGAATGATTATGTCTCCTTACCACATTTTCTCATCAACTTCATATCATGAACTGGCTATACTCTTACAATGGTTGCTTGCTGCGTACCATGTTCTACTCATTAACAACATTCGCTTATAAGGCATCCGCTACTACTTTAGTTTCCGCTCATATACTCCCGCCATTCATACTATGGCTAAATCTCTCTGCGCTTCTTGCGCATTGTTTACTCTGCAATTCATATTGCACACATACAGTGTTACTACTCATCCGATTACTCTATCGGTTTCCTTTTTACTGTTATCAAGGTTCCTCTTTACACACTACTATAGTTCATATGCTCCTTGGCAATATACACATGCTCAAGTTTTACTACACCGCTCTAGCGGTTTCACATTTCATGCCAACGTGGTAGCCTTTCTCTGGAGGATTCACGCAATTGCCGCTCCCTAGGCCCCACAGTAACAAGTGGTATCCCCACTCCAAAGTAGCGGTTTATTCTCCACTGTTTCTTCTATGCGTTTATGCTTAGATTGGCAATGTTTAAATCTACAATTTGTAGTTAGTTACCGGCTTACAAGCCACCTCGCCCCGAGCCGTGCTCCATGCGGGCTGTTTAGACAAGTTTCTTTTTCTCCGTACACCATTAAAGGGTTTGGAGGTATTACTGGGCTCTTTAATATGGTTATCTCACCACACTTCCGTACATGGAAGTCCCTCTAAGTTTCTTGGTATTAATTCATGCTTTCTGGCAATTTAGGGTACCCCGTGTTACATGGGATCCCTTCGGGTTCTACCCGAGTGTTCTCTTTAACACTTGTGTTCTTAGCACGATATCTCGTTCAACTACTGTTGATTCCGGCACCCTTCTCGGATTGCTCCTGGGTGTTACTGAGTTTTTGCCATCTCATCTGGCCTGAATTCATGGGTATATTCAGATTCTTACTCCGCCTTGCGGTTATGTATACTTTGAAATATTCCCTTTGGGTTGTAACATCTCCCGTTATTGGGTAGATCATTGGTTCTTTCTCTTAGTGAAGTATACTATGGGAATTCTATCCCGTTCATCGAACATTAATATGTTCATATTAGGCATTCGCCGTATTGCTTACGCTGATGTTTATTCCAGTTATTATTTGTTTCCTTCATGATTTCTGAGACATATCCAATGTCTATACTTAATACTCTGTGCTTCTCGCACTTTTTAATGTTATGTCCTTAGATCCATCATCTTGCTGGATTCTTGACTCCTTTAGCTTGGTAAGCTTCCTTGTGTTCTTCGATCATTCGAGGTGTCCAACTGTCTTGGTTTGAATTGGCTCTTTCGTCCGTAGTATGGAGTGGGCTACTTCCCGTGTTCCGTACTCTACTAGTATACATACATGGAGTATCTTATTGATACGTTGCCACTTACCTGACTAACTCATAATTGGTCTGTCAGGTCCGCAAGCTCCTTCGGAGTGCGGTCGTTCCATGTCTCATTTGTGTACACTTGTAGTGTCGGTCACGCCTAGGTGAAGTATTCTGTCGCCAACTCCTCTTAAATCGTCCTATGATAACTTACCGTGATTCTCTGGTTTGGTTTTTAAAAATTTGGGGGTTTTTGGAAAATTTCATGTTTTGAAGAAAAGTTTGAGTCTTGAAAGTAAACTCTTTGCGGCATTTCAATGCCGGTTGCTTCTTACCAGGTCTAGCCTCTTGCTGACCGGTATATTCTTTATACAGTGGTCAGGCCTTTAGGCCTTTCCAAGGTTTCATTTCAGAATTTTTAGGGTTTGTGGTGCTATATTGGCTTCTCTTGCCGTCTTGGTACTTGCTAAGTACTTTTTATTGCAAAGGTTCCTCTTAATAATCCCGCTATTACTGCACTTGCCTTGGCAAGTGCGCGGTACAGGTGGGTTTTGGGTTAACTCATACCGGTCACGGTATTGTTTACATTGTATTTGGTAGCCTTGTTGGCTCTTCCTTGATCCTTTAACTGGATAACTGCTCCTTAGAGCTGCTTCTCACTCATCTTGACATGACTGTCATTCAATTTAGGCGCTTCTCCACTCTCGGAGTTCCTTAATTACTTAGTGCTTTGTTCTACCTCGTTGCTCGTTCCCATGTCTTTACTGTGGTTACCGAGGTTAAAGTCATTTAGGCACTACTTCTGTAGTCCTATTCGGGTATATCCCGTAGTTATGCTTGTAGCTGTCTAAGCTGTGCCCGTTAGGTATTGCAGCCTCTTCGGGTGTGGTAGGGTGGGTGTACCTACTCTTGACTAGATTCTTAGTCGGTTAGTGTACCGATGTTGGTATTACTTACTATGGCGGTCCGTAGACTTGTGTCCCGGTTCCCGTTAGTTTTCATAAGTCCGTCTTGTCGCACGATTGGTGCATCCTTCTCACTGCTGCTCGACCAGCTGGGTTCTCGCGACTGCTAAGCATGTCGCCCCAAGCTGCCACAAATTCTGGTCTCCTTGGATTAGGATGTCTCGACCTTCCGTCATTGCATGCAGTTTTTGTCATTTCAGCGGGATCCGTCTCCGGGATTTCCGGTTCTCGGGATTTACCGCATGACAGGTTCTAGTTCATATTGAAATATTAAATAACTGCCAGATTGGGTTTCCCCGTCTCTCTGGCGTTCTTCCCCACGCTTCCAATACGGGGGTTGTGGAGGGCGGGTTTGGTATTGTAGGTATCCAGATCATACTGGAAGTTCCTATCTAGCGCATCTCTCACGCTACCACTCAACCCTTAGCCCTAAGTTCACTATTCCTAACTCGGTATTTCCTAAGCTCGGTATTTCCAGTCATCAGAGCGATACTTCGCTCTGATACCATTTTTGTAACACCCCAACCGTTAATCTCGTCATTACCTCTTAAACTGTTACTAATTACTCCTACTCACGCAGCGGAACTCTAATTACAACGAGGGGTGAAACAACGCCGTTAGCCACCCATGTGGCTAACCAGGCCTTTCTTACACAGTAACGGTCTGATGAACTGGAACAACCGAGTACTTCATACAAATACAATACTCAATTCATATCTCTACTATACCGAGTCTACAATATACGGATGCCGATAACATACTCGGACTTACACCTCATTCAAAGCATAAGTAATTACTATCTAACTACCCACTACCATGCTCAAGCAGTCCCCGTCCTACTCTCTCGAACGGTGGTCAGCTTCAAGTACCTGCACACTAAAAACGTTCCCCCTAGGGGGTCAGCTTACGCTGCGCATGAAATTCGCATATACCGCGTGCTAACCGCGGTACGCCGACTACTTTGGGTCGGATATACATGGAGTTCATTTTAATCAAACAACATGCATCATGGCAATACAATATATATGTATATCACACAAGGAATCTACATCCAATCACGGAACACGATTCCTAACTAACATAACAATGTTGTTAGTGGTAACTGGTTACTCTTAGGCATTGAGGGTTATTCCTCACTATGCCTTGTTTACTTATTCAATACCTCACCCTCTCTCTCGGGTTACTTATTCGTATACAAACCCATTCTCTTGGGCTACTCATTCTTATACTTACCCATTCTCTCGGGTTACTCATACATATACTCACCCCTTTCTTTCGGGTTATTTATACTCGTTATCTCACCCACACTCTTGGGTTATTCATACTCAAGCTCTTGTAGATTCTCGAGACACTACAGGTCTCCTACGTCACGCTTGTTACTCTTATTACATACTTAAGCCAAAACTCATGGCTCTCTAGCATAGTCTTACTTCCCCGGTTTCGACCCTACTCTGGGTCTAGCATGGTGGGAAGGTTCAACTAGCTCACGGAACTCTCTCTTAGTTCCTATCTCTTTTACTTAGGTCCGACTACTCTCGGACTACTCTCGTTCCCATACACTCCTCTCTCGGAGTTATAATAATATCATGTATATTAGTCTAGAAGCATCATTCTCGATGTTTCTAATGACTTTGGGAACTTTACTTAAATTCGGGTAATCTTAGGTTTAAGGGTTACCCTCACAATCATATGATTATACATTAGGATATTTTCTTATACCGGGTAAATTCCTCATATAAGAGGTCGACCGTATCTCAAGGGAGTCACATAGTCCCTTAGGTCTCTTTTACCTTTCTTATATGTTTACATTATTGGACTAACTTCGATCCTCTCGATGGAGGTTCGTTTATCCCTCCACTCATATTTATTCCGTGGATTGTTTCAATAAGGTTTACTAACCGTTATCGGGTATATACTCAACCCGTACATCTCCTCACACTTTAGGGAGTTCATATGTTTGTGTTATCGTTATACTTTAATCGATAGCTTGTGTGTGTTTGCATATTACCATTGGTTATGTGACTACCCGTTCAACGGGATTCTAGTCAATCAATACTCACTAAGAGTCGGTCTATGCACTACGTTAGACCACACCGGCATACAAGTATGTTAGCTCATACAACATACAACAATGCATGCATAATCAAACAAGGGATTATTTTCATGCTTTAATCTTGATTAAGCCGGCACACAAACACACAAATCAGAGTAACTCGGTTAGCATACGGGGCATGAGAAATCAGACCTTTCACCGGGTTTTACTTTAACCGTGGCATCTCACCATGCTCGGCACGCACGACTCTCTGATAATGTTTCAAACATTATTGTTAACACTAAACTCATACGGTACATAATAAAATGTTATTCCCGTATTTACCCCGTTATCCCATTAACTCGGTTTTACTCTTGTCAATTTGAGTTCTCACTTCTCAATCACTTCTAACACTTTATCACACTACCTAGGGCCTTTACATGTCACCAAACAAGGCCTTAACATCTCATAACATCATTAACATTCAAACCCCCATCATTTAAACCCTTTAAAACACTCTCTGTAGGTTTCCGGGGGTGGTCCGGGACTTGGTCCCTATCTTAAGTCCCGGACCAAAGCATTACTAAACTCTCGGGTGAAAAACAATACCTGGTCCGGGACCTTGTCCTGGAGTATAGTCCCGGACCAAAGCAGGGGGTGTACTCTCGGCATAAAAACAGGGGGTGGTCCGGGTCCTTGTCCATGGACTAGGTCCCGGACCCTGCTAAAACCTGCGACATACATCATTTTTCAACCCCAATTCAATCCTTAATCCACACCCAATCCTCCTCTAATCTTTCCACAAGATTCCTACATGATTAATCACCTTTAAACATGCTCTAAACCTCTTCAAATCATAGGCTCAAACCTTACTCAAACTCTTGCTCAAATTCACACATTTTGCATTCTCCCTTTTGCACTAATGCACACTTGTGCATTTTCTAACCTCTCTTGACACTTGCATTATTGTTCTCTCTTCATTTAACCATTCCAAAACTTCCAAGATAATGCACACCTCATACCAAGTTCCAAGACTCACTTTTAAAGCCTAAAATCTTCTTTGTTTTCTAAAAACTCCTAAGGCACTTACACAACCTCTTTTGCTACAGATTTTTTGCACATCTCACCACAATCATCCTCTCGTATTCTTGGGTGATCATTTACCCAATTCAAACTCCAACAACACCTAGCTAACCCTAGGTTATTCTCCACACAAAACATCACTTAAACCACTTAGGTTTCCACATAAATTTTGCCATAACTTGGCTACTTCTCCAACATTGCCCAAAACTCATACCACCATTTAAATCATCCTAAAACTAGCCAAACCACAAGGTTCTATCAGCACTCAATATCTCCTCATTAATTAAGCAAAACTCATTACACCATATAGCATAATTCATCAAATACATAGCTCCCAAACAAGCATTAACTCACAAATGTTTTCTCACTTGCATTATTTCTAAGCAAGCACATTATCACCACAACTCAAGTGGGGTTCATTCATTTAATTAACCCTTCCCAAATGCTAAAACACATAGGATACACATTAGGGTTGGTTTCTTACCTTAATTTCTCTTAAGTTTCTTTTTATTTCTCTTCTCCTCTTCTCCCCTCTTCTTCCTTCAAAATCGGCCAAGGCATTTCATTTGCCCATTTCTCTAGCCACATTCAAATTGCAAAATAAGCACCAAGGAGCTCCCTTAGGCTCACCAAATAAACTAAAATTCACAAGGATGCTTAAAGCACCAAATTAGGTTTTACCTTTTGAATTTCTTGAATGGTTTTCAACTCTTGAATCTTAAGAGGGACTCCCACCACCATTAAAGCTTGGAGAATATCTCAAACAAGGAAGAAAAGCTAGTCATTACCAAAAGCCAAAATCATCCAAGGTGGGAAAATGGAGAAACATGACTTTTTCATGGATATTTTTACCTTGCTAGAAAGGGGAAGCTTCAAGCTTCAAGTTTATGTGCTTTTCTCCTCAAATGGGCAACACCCATGAAAATGAACTTCAAGCTTTTGGGATTTTGAAAAGAGGGAAAGGTAGAGTTTGATGAGAGGAGTTTAAATATGCAATTATTTTTCAATTCGGAGCAAGGATTAGACTTGAGCAAGGAGAAGAAGATGGAGAACCCTTGTTGAGCTCCCATGTCGCACAGCACCAGAGAGGGAGGAAGGGAATCGTGGAGAAGGAGAAAGAAGAAGAAGAAGGAAAGTGAGAGGAAAGAGAGTGAGGGAATAGTTTTATGTTTTTACTTTTTACTTTTCTCTCTCCTCCTTTACTTTCTTTCTTTCTTTATTTGCTACTAATTAACATGAGAGGGGGAGGCTTCTTATTTAATAAAACTGGCCCCCACTAGCTAGTTAAGCTGGAGCGTTTTTCAGTTTCTGACAGAAAACGCTCGTTATTTACCCGGTTTGGCACTATTCACTAACCGGGCCCGTTTTTCGGATTTTTCTCGTTTCTTTATTTTTAATGGCTATTAAGCTTCCATTAATACTTAATTATAGTTATATAATCAACTATAATTTTTTACGGGTCCATTTGACCACTTAAAGTCACGTTTTCGGGTTTTCTCGAAAAACGTGCTTTAAACTCCGTTAGCGTTTTAATCCATTATTTGGATCCGTTTTCTTCGGGAATCATTCCCGTATACTTATTAGGCCTAACTAAGCCTTAGGAATCCATCTCGGACCCTCTCGAGATCATATATCTCTTATACTCATTTAACGCGCATTTTAGCGTTTTTCGCTTTTCAAGCGTTTTCTCTTTTCTTTTGGTTTTATTCTTTTTACCAATACTCTTTAGGCACCATTAGGCCTTTTATAATCATATTAGAGTAATTTAATCGCCATTTTTAGATCCGGGGTATTTCATATGATCAATGTATGCCTTCGATTATTTCTGCTAAACTGAACTATTGCCCTCTTTTACTTTCAAAAATTACCACTTTGCATGATGCATTCGTCATTGCTGCAGCATAACCGTTCCTATCACTCTGCAGCATATCCGTTCCTATCACTCCCCTATTTCAGTATGGGCTTGCTCTTTTACCATAAATAAAACCTGTTTTCAATGATGCAAAACCAAGAATATTTGGTAGCAAGCTGAGATTTTTCTTGGAGGAAAGCTATTAAAACCTATAATCCGTTTCTAGAATCTCAAACAGGTGAATGCAAAAGGTGTTCTACAGTTACTCTTGCTCAAAATTGTTGTTTCAGCTTTGCCTTTCCGATTAATTGTCTTTAAAATTCTTCAATTTTGCTGTTTTTACTTAACAATCTTTTCGGCATTAAAAAATATTCAATTAAGCTTCAACATCATACTCTCACTTTTGAGCAAAACATGCTTTAAAAGTATAGTTTCCAGCAGTTTAAACTCCTAGGTAAAATACTACGTTTAACATCCAGTTCGTGCTACTAATGTTCTCTTCTTGTCTTTTCTTAATGTTTTCCACTGCTACAACTCTGGAATGATGAGGAAAAGGAAGAAATCCAGTCAGCCGAGGAGAGGCATACCGGTTTTTTAGAGTTACAGACCTACGAATATCATAAAACCCACCATGCTGGGGCAGTCAACTTTGTGTCGACTCTGTTATCACCTAAAAGGGCACGCTTATTCTCCGTCTGATCGAGTATGTTGTGTGAAAGATTCAGCGAGAACCATTTCGCCTCAGGATCGAGCGCGAAATTAAAGAAGAGGTCAGCAAGGACCATAGACTACAGCAAAGTGCAGTCACAGCTAGGATGAAAATTTCTGCGCAGAAAGTCCCGGCAAGATGAACGGGGTTGCTGAACAAGTAACAAATCCCTTGTGTTGCTGCTCCAAGATCTGATCTGGTTAAATTAAAGAGGGAATCTTCCGGGGTAAAATGCAAAGAAGAGCTAACAGTGGGCTAAAAAAAAACAACAACTCTCTCATTATTCAGCACGGGTCTATATAGAAGGGTGTCCAAGCACCATCAAGTGTCGTGATTTCAAATGTTAGGGCTGCTACCGATTCACCATCAATCCAAATTGGCAAAGTCCTCTTCCAGAAAGGGAACATAATGCGGCGGGCAGCTGTCAAAAGAGCTATTGAACAAAGTCCTAAAAAGAAATGACGGTAGACTTAAGAAGAAACATACTCTCGTTTCTCAATCCAGTCGGAGAACTGTCACAAGAAATTGCCAGAAGAATATCCAGACTTCCTTCAAAAATCATGATATCAAACCTATTTAAAAAGCGTCGGGAGTATCGGATTTAGATCGGTCAAAGGTGGGATTCACCTTCGCAGGGCTTACATAAAAGTTCAGGCTTCAGCACAACTATTGTGCGCAGTCTTCCGCCCAGAATAGCCTTCAATCAGATGCGGCCAAAGAAAGGAATGCAGCGATCAGAAGCTGTCCTGGAAAGATAACAATCTAGTCTGGTTCAGAAAATTAGCACCAGCCACGATCATCATCCGAGCGCCCTTCCAAAAGACAATCAGAGAATTTCTCATATACGTAGGGCGGTTCGCAAAAAGCTTTACGTCAATAAATGTTGGAAGAGTATCATCAAAAATCCATGGCGCTCTCATAGGCCCTCTGGTCCATGGCGCTTTCATAGGCCCTCTGGAAAAAATAACATCTACAGGCTATCATGCCTTGAAAGAAAGCACCGGCCAACGAGCCGCAGACTATCATGCCTTGAAAGTAAAAGAAAGCACCGGCCAACGAGCCGCAGGCTATCATACCTTGAAAGTAAAAGAAAGCACCGGCCAATGAGCCGCAGCCTATCATGCCTTGAAAGTAAAAGAAAGCACCGGCCAACGAGCCGCATGCTATCATGCCTTGAAAGTAAAAGAAAGCACCAGCCAACGAGCCGCAGGCTATCATGCCTTGAAAGTAAAAGAAAGCACCGGCCAACGAGCCGCAGGCTATCATGCCTTGAAAGTAAAAGAAAGCACCGGCCAACGAGCCGCGGGCTATCATACCTTGAAAGTAAAAGAAAGCACCGGCCAATGAGCCGCAGGCACTTGTGCCTTGAAAAGTAACACTTTGGGTTGAAATGAAACCTGGCCATCGAGCCAACAAAAAAAAACCCATCTCTGGACCCATCAGGAGCTCTGGTCGCCTGTAATGGGTGCATTGTTAGGTGTGGGACGCCGCACCATACTTGAATCACAAGTACCATCCTTTGGCTAGCATAAGCAAAGTTGGGAAAATATATTATCTATGTTCTCCCTTTAAGGGAATTATCATCCTTTGGCTAGTAAAAGAAAAGACTTGATCATCATATTATTACACCCCTTTCAAAAAGGGAATTATTCTTATTAAAAGAACCATTGGTCTTCTTTATGAAGATCTTATTATGGACTTCTGGATTTCTTGATTTCTGGCCTTCTTAAATATTATATATCAGAGCATCAGGGGATCCATCCATCAAGATATTACGGGATCCATCCATCAAGATATTACGGGATCCATCCATCAAGATATATTATCTCAAAGATTTATGTCCCAGAATTTCCAATTTGTCAGATTCAGAAGAAAGACACTTGTGGGACTTTTGATTGTACTAATTGTACCGACTTTTTGAAAGTTCATGTTTCTTTGTAAAAGCAAAAGAAAAAGAACTTGTGGGACTAGGAGATAGGAGAAAGGAAAAAAGAACGTAAATTTCGATCTGTCTTTTTGTAAGTTCCACTTTTTTAAGTGCCAAAAAGTAGAACTTGTGGGACTGATGAGAAGGGCAAGAATGTGACGAAGACAAAAGGTCAAAGCGGTCCACACCTTAGACCCCGGCCCAGACCATGAGCCTCCTTCAGGACCCTATTCAGGCTCCAATTTGGGCACCAAGCATCAATCCGGGTCCTAGGCCGCATGACCAGGTCCTATATTCCGGCCCCGCACTCCATGATCGGGTCCCATATTCCGGCCCCGCACTCTATGACCAGGTCCCATATTCCGGCCCCGTGCCCCATGACCGGATCCCGTATCTCACACTTTGGGATCGGAAGGCTTTACAAGGAGGATGTACCAAAATTAAGAAGGTTGCTCTAATAAAGTGATAACACTTGTACAAGGATTAAGAGATAGACTTCACCCTAGAAAGTCTATAAATAGGGATAGGGGGCTCATTTGTAAGGGGACACAAGATTAGAAGAGAGAGAAAAACACTAGAAAGCTCTCTAAAGTTGTAATACCAAAGGAAGTAATAAAGATTTGCCAATGAGTGGATGTAGGCTGGATTATTAGCCGAACCACTATAACTCCCGGTGTTCTACTAGTTTGTGGGATGCGAGGAACCAAATTATGTATTTTCACTACTCTCTTCTTATGAATTAAGGGTTAGTAGTAAGAGTGAGAATTAATCCATCCTCCCCCAATTCCTTGTTCATTTCGTGGCATGATATATGCTCGATTTGTTAATAGGGATGAGTTTCTTGTTTTTGTTTCGAAGCAAGAGAGTGGCATTTACATTTTGAAGTGTCAAGTGTAATGCCGGATCTCCTGTGTCCGGCACATTCAATGTCTTTGAATGTGCCGTGCATCTGGTGCCCGGCAGGATGTCCGGCGCATTCAATTGTTGGTTAATTCGAAGGCTTGTGTTTATGTTTCGAGTTCATATTGATACTTAGATGGTCTTAAGCTCTGAATCAAGAATAATTTCCTCGTAAATACCACTTTGTTTAGTTAGTTTTAATTAGGGTTAGGAAATATTTCACATTTCCCCCTTTATTATAGAATAGGTTATTACCGGATTAAGACTAGTTTTCTATTAGTCCGTTGGGTTCGATACTCTCGGTCGTAATATACTAATACTATACTCCGACCGGGTTTTATTTGCTACCCGTAGTAGAGTTGTAGGTTTAGTTTATTATTTGTTCTTTTATGTATATAGTTTTTCCTATAATTTTCCGCCTAGCAAAATGGCGCCGTTGCCGGGGACTTGGAATTAGTCAAGTCCTAAAAATGGTAATCGCCCTATTCTTTATTCTTTTATTATTATTTTTTTAATTATTATTCTTTATTCTTTAAATTAATGAGTTCATTATTATTTATCTAGTTAAATATGCCGGATCTACTGCCTGACATGATAAGCCCGGCATACGCTGAAGATGTTCCATGCCGGATATATCTTATCTGGCACATTAGCCGGCATGTTTGAGTTCACTTTCTTTCTTTTTGGTTATTTCTGTAAAATGTTAGATTTTCACTTAATGCATTTATTCTTTACGCTTCTAATTGTTTATACGTATTTGAACCATTGATTTTACTCATTTAACACAATCCTTCGCTTATTTGAGTATGTCGTGACCAATGCCGGTTATGGTAACCCGGCCCACTAAAAAAAACTCATGTGCCGGATTAAATTTACCCGGCACTCAACCCGACACTCAACAAATCTAGAAAGAAGCCCCCAGGGAGACATGCCGTGCAGAAGGCCAGGTAACATCTACCCGGCATCAAGAAAATGCATAGTGCCGGATCCCATATACCCGGCAAACAACCCGGCATGTCACGAAATTTCAAAAAAATATAACCGGGTAAGTCTATCTCTCTCACTCACTTTTACCCTACCAACATACAAACTAGCGCAAAAACTGAGCAGGCACCGCGCCCCACACCAGAACCAACAGACCTTCACTTAGTATCCATCCGTTTGCGTCGTTTTACTTCTCAAAACAGGTTCTAACTGTCCCCCCTTCTCTTATGTATTTGTTTATGTTTACAGTTCCAGATTTTTAGTAAATGTAGTTAGTTTATGCGATTTATGTTGTGGGGAGACATATTTAGCACACAAGGTCTGTGATTTGAACATTTACGAACTGTCATGTGGTTTTTTTTTGGGGGTGAAATTTGTGTTTCTGGAAAATCTCTGGTTTGAACTGCATTCTGGGTTCGATTTTCAACGTGCCGGTTTCGTATGCCGGACTTCGCTGTCCGGCATGTTAAAAAATTTTGAATGTGTCGGGTAGATCCTATCCGGCATCCTGCCCGGCACGACTGTCTGAGTATTTCTTTGTTTTTTTATAACTCTGGTTTCTGAATTGATGCTTAGGATAATATGGTGTGATAATGTTTGCAATTGTACATCTGAATTACAATGATGTAGTACCTCTTGTGGCTCGAGATTTTTCAGGATTTAAAAATTCTTATGAACTAATGAGCTAACATTTTTTTGTTGTCTGTGGTATCTTCCTCTGTTATTTCTTATTAGATGCCTCGCAGAAGAGCCACCACCCCTCCACGCGCTTCATGTTTTGACTCAGAGGAGGATGAGCTCTTTGAGCAGGCAGATGCAGCCATCACCGACGCTACTATAGAGGAGGAAGAGGCTCCTTCTGCACCTGCGCCACCTTGTCGATCTACCAGACGGGTGGGAAAGGACCCAGCCTCCAGCAGTGCCGCACCGCCTCCAGCCAAGAAGTCAAGGGCTGGCAAGAGGAAGAAGAGGGCATCTCTAGAGATTCAGAGTGGCCCTGGATCCACTTCGTCTGCTCCAGAGCACGATGATTTTGGTACGCCTCTCCCTCTCCCTCCTCGCATTCCTGATGTACCTACTTTGAGGAGGAAGGATTCATAAATCCTTCTGCTGCTCAGACTTTATTAGTCCAAGATGAAGGTAGTGGGTACGGGAGAGGCGAGTGCATCCCGAGGTCTGCCTACTATCAGAGATTTCAGAGCTCTTCGAAACGACATGGTTGGTTGGGGATCTTAGACTTTGGCCATGGACATTATTACCCCGGGTTGGTGCGTGAGTAGTACGCCAACTCCGAGTACCGTGGGGGCCCCCCAGACGTCAAGAGTTCTGATTCTCTCATTTGTATCTACATGTTGAATCATATTTCGCCAGAGAGCATTACGCAGATCTTGGGCATCGACACTGATCCTCGCCAGCGGTCCTTCAGCCGATAGACTCTTACAGATGCTCATACAGCTATCGCCTCTCGATTTGGATCACGCACCCGCTTTATGGATAGAGCTCATACTAAGGAGCGAAGCGTGATCCCTGACCTACATCACCGATCTCCAGTTGCGTGTGGCCATGGAGATTATCCGCCATAACATTCGGCCGTGCAGCATGACGAGATGATGATATGGACTACGCTTTACTACAGTACATTCTGGCCAGCTCAATGAGCAGGTTGACTCACGGTTCCCGGTCCAGGGATTGATGTCGCGTAGTTGGTCCGCGCCAGCATGCATCGAGAGGGACAGTGCTAACAGAGAAATTGTTAGGATAAACTATATACAAAGAACAAAATAATAAACTAATCCTACAACTCTACTACGGGTAGCAAAATAAAACCCGGTCGGAGTATAGTGTAAATATATTACGACCGAGAGTATCGTACCCAAGGGACTTATAGAAAACTAGTCCTAATCCGGGCAAAGCCTATTCTATAATAACAAGGGGGGAATGAAAAATGTGATCCTAAACTAAATAAATAATAAATAAACTAACTTTGATTTGGAAGATTATCAATGCAAAAGGTTCGTATGACCAATGATCAAAGGTGGCAAGTCTCAAAGAGGATTAGGTCTCGCAAAAATGCATATGCCGGATGTGATGCCGGATCCTCGCTACCCGGCAGATTCATGGCCTTGAACGTGCCGGATACTTATACCCGGCCCCATCCGGCATGGTACATTTTGTAAATAACATTTCCAGATTCGGATCTGACAAAAGGAACTCAACATTCATACTTGCATCGTGCATAGCTAATGCCGAATACAACAGAATAATGGGAAATAAGAGATTAACCCTAAACCTTAAGTCTTGCTCCCGCTATGGCGCAGAAGACAACGTTAAAGATTACCTAAATCCTAATCTGTCCTATTCTAGTCTTGTGAACATCAAATAGGATTTAGAGATAAGAGAATGAATAGCTACTTCATTCTACTTGTAAGAAGATTGGAACTCGGGTTAGAAACTTGAAAATTCCATAAATGATCATAAGAGTTTTACAAGGAAATCATCCCTAACCAAAACTAACAAGGATTCTGCATCCCCATCCACACAACTACAAGAAGAGAATACAAAGAGGGAGAAGGAGATGTTAATAGCCTTAACCCTGACAAGGTCTTCTTCTTCTCTTGCGTGGATGGATCTGCAAACGTTCCTTGGACACCAACACTTGGAGTGGGGCGGAAACTGAGATGTGAATGGAGTATAATATGGTGTTGAAGTGTGTCAAATTGCTGCCTTCCTCGGCCTATTTATAGGCATAAAATGTGTCGATGCCGGGCGTCGTGCCGGGTCCCCAATAGCCGGCACACGTGTTAAATGCGCCCAACTGCTAACGGTCGAAACGTCGATGTCCGTGCGAAACAGTGCTTATGCCGGGTAGAAGTTACCCGGCATCACACCCGGCATTGGCTAAATCTCCAACGGTCAATAACGGCCATCGTCTGGTCAACCGTGGCGACTCTTCACTTATGCCGGATAGCATATACCCGGCATTATGTCCGGCAATGCCTCTTTCTGTTCTGTACTTATGCCGTGCAGTAACTACCCGGCATGGAGTCCGGCTTCAACTAACTTTTGCCTAGAAAATCATCTTTGCACAGAAAACTCATAAAAACATAAGATTGCACAATATTATACTTTAACATATAATAAGCATAAATAACATAAATATAACTTTATTTAGATAAATATAATACTAGATCTAGTGCATAAAATATGATAAGTTTACGGCTTATCAAGGCCCTACACTTACCTTTTGCTAGTCCTCGAGCAAAACAAGATTTAGAAAGGACTAATTACTTATGCACAAAACAGATAAACTTTAGAATGAAATGTAGATAAATTCTCAACTCTAAGACTCTAATTCATAAGTATCACTTAATCTACCTTATTCTATCAAAACATACTAATGGGTATAAAACAAAGAATTTTCAAAACCGATCAAAAGCTTTTGGGCTATTTTGCATAAGGGATTGTTGTATCTCTCCTTTTTCCGTTTCCATCATTCAGCTCTATTTTTCAAGAGTTTCTGAATGTGGCCAAGACACTCATCATTGGTTTTTTTATTATTCAGCCCTATTTTGCAAGGGTTTCTGAATCAACCATGATTTTTTTCATTGAAGAACGGGGAATTTAGGAGAAAAATAAAAGGAAAAACTCTCTTTTCTTGCTTTTATTCTGAGGCATTCTTTTTTAATGACCTCAAGGAATAATATGCTTCTCCTTTGGAAGAAGATTTTTTTCTTTCTTTTTTTTTTCTTTCTTCTTCTTCTTTCTTTTGCACAAAAACCCTTTTTAAGATTTTCACCCAAAAGGTTTTTCACGATTTTGAAAGAAAAGAATAACACCCAGAAGTATATAAAGGAAAGAATTTAGGAGAAAGATCATATACTCATGTTAAACAAAAGAATCAAAAAGTTAAAAACAGGAATCTATAAGTCATTAGAAAACTTACCTCTTGAGAGAACAAGCTTTTAGTCAATCCTAATCTTATCTTAATCAGAAACACGCAAGAAGTTTAGTAAAACATTGAATAAAACGCAAAACTTATGCATATTATTAAAACTTATTTTTTTTAAGGGGGGTCCCTGCCCTACACTTGGCAGGAACACTGTCCCCAGTGTTCGAAAGAAAACGAATAAGTAAAACTTTTTTTTTTTTTTTTTTAATAAGAAACTAAATAACTAGGTTGAAATATTGACGAAAACAAATCATATATATAAAAAAAAAAATAGAAATTAAATGTAAGAAAGGCTCCCCTGTGTGACATTGAAGGTGTGAGGAGGACCCGCCCTACACTTAGCCTTTTAGGCTACTTGGCGTTATCTGAGATCCTTGGTAGAATGGTGACCGAATTCGCATGCTCCCGTGGATTTGTCTGTGTTTGGGACGGGAGTTGGCCTTGCTGTCTTGGTTGCATCAGAAGTTGCTGTAACTGCAACTGCAACGATTTGTGCTCCTTGCGAATGGTCGAGATCTCGTTGTTGTATCCTGGGTCTTGTTCATCAGGGCTGACATCATGTCACGAAGTTCAGCCATTTCAGCCTCTGATGATGATGCAGGGTGGGATGGTCTGTATTGTCTTGGACCTCCCTGGTAGCCGGCTTGACTTTAGAAGTTATGTGGGGGTTGGTTCCCCTGTTGCCATGACTGCCGATACCCTTGGTTACTCACATAGTTGACTTCCTCAACATTCTGGAAGTCTGGAATGTCCCTCCTATTTACGATAATAATATTGAGAAAGTTTGAACATGCCGGGTGACGTGCCGGATACACCCTGTCCGGCATAGGACTTCCTCCGAATGCCGTGTGTAGAAAACCAGGCACAATACACGGCACGTTCAATTCTAATTTAAAGAGTCATGATATAGGGACTACTAGACGAGGGAAATAATGAATGGGAGTAGCAAGAACAACTTTAAATTGCCAAGAACTCCATACTGTAATAAATTTTGAAAACTTTGAACATGCCGGACGCAGTGCCGTAAATACCGGTCAAATTTTCCGTCCGAAATTCTTACACCCAACACCATAAAATAACATCAACGCAAACTAAGCGGCACCCGGCACAAGCAACCAAGTCTGCAAAACTAGGGCGAAAATCAAAGAATCAAAAAGAATAAAGAATAAATAGGGCGTTTTACCGAATTTAGGACTTGGACTAATTCCAAGTCCCCGCAACGGCGCCAATTTGGTAACAGAGAAATTGTTAGGATAAACTATATACAAAAGAACAAAAATAAAAACTAATCCTACAACTCTACTACGGGTAGCAAAATAAAACCCGGTCGGAGTATAGTGTAAATATATTACGACCGAGAGTATCGTACCCAAGGGACTTATAGAAAACTAGTCCTAATCCGGCAAAAGCCTATTCTATAATAACAAGGGGGAATTGAAAATGTGATCCTAAACTAAATAAATAAATAAATAAACTAACTTTGATTTGGGAAGATTATCAATGCAAAAGGTTCGTATGACCAATGATCAAAGGTGGCAAGTCTCAAAGAGGATTAGGTCTCGCAAAAATGCATATGCCGGATGTGATGCCGGATCCTCGCTACCCGGCAGATTCATGGCCTTGAACGTGCCGGATAACTTATACCCGGCATGCCATCCGGCATGGTACATTTTGTAAATAACATTTCCAGATTCGGATCTGACAAAAGGAACTCAACATTCATACTTGCATCGTGCATAGCTAATGCCGAATACAACAGAATAATGGGAAATAAGAGATTAACCCTAAACCTAAAGTCTTGCTCCCGCTATGGGCAGAAGACAACGTTAAAGATTACCTAAATCCTAATCTGTCCTATTCTAGTCTTGTGAACATCAAATAGGATTTAGAGATAAGAGAATGAATAGCTACTTCATTCTACTTGTAAGAAGATTGGAACTCGGGTTAAGAAACTTGAAAATTCCATAAATGATCATAAGAGTTTTACAAGGAAATCATCCCTAACCAAACTAACAAGGATTCTGCATCCCCATCCACACAACTACAAGAAGAGAATACAAAGAGGGAGAAGGAGATGTTAATAGCCTTAACCCTGACAAGGTCTTCTTCTTCTCTTGCGTGGATGGATCTGCAAACGTTCCTTGGACACCAACACTTGGAGTGGGGCGGAAACTGAGATGTGAATGGAGTATAATATGGTGTTGAAGTGTGTCAAATTGCTGCCTTCCTCGGCCTATTTATAGGCATAAAATGTGTCGATGCCGGGCGTCGTGCCGGGTCCCCAATAGCCGGCACACGTGTTAAATGCGCCCAACTGCTAACGGTCGAAACCGTCGATGTCCGTGCGAAACAGTGCTTATGCCGGGTAGAAGTTACCCGGCATCACACCCGGCATTGGCTAAATCTCCAACGGTCAATAACGGCCATCGTCTGGTCAACCGTGGCGACTCTTCACTTATGCCGGATAGCATATACCCGGCATTATGTCCGGCAATGCCTCTTTTCTGTTCTGTACTTATGCCGTGCAGTAACTACCCGGCATGGAGTCCGGCTTCAACTAACTTTTGCCTAGAAATCATTCTTTGCACAGAAAACTCATAAAACATAAGATTGCACAATATTATACTTTAACATATAATAAGCATAAATAACATAAATATAACTTTATTTAGATAAATATAATACTAGATCTAGTGCATAAATATGATAAGTTTACGGCTTATCAAGGCCCTACACTTACCTTTTGCTAGTCCTCGAGCAAAACAAGATTTAGAAAGGACTAATTACTTATGCACAAAACAGATAAACTTTAGAATGAAATGTAGATAAATATTCTCAACTCTAAGACTCTAATTCATAAGTATCACTTAATCTACCTTATTCTATCAAAACATACTAATGGGTATAAAACAAAGAATTTTCAAAACCGATCAAAAGCTTTTGGGCTATTTTGCATAAGGGATTGTTGTATCTCTCCTTTTTCTTTTCCGGTTTCCATCATTCAGCTCTATTTTTCAAGAGTTTCTGAATGTGGCCAAGACACTCATCATTGGTTTTTTTATTATTCAGCCCTATTTTGCAAGGGTTTCTGAATCAACCATGATTTTTTTCATTGAAGAACGGGGAATTTAGGAGAAAAATAAAAGGAAAAACTCTCTTTTCTTGCTTTTATTCTGAGGCATTCTTTTTTAATGACCTCAAGGATAATATGCTTCTCCTTTGGAAGAAGATTTTTTTCTTTCTTTTTTTTTTCTTTCTTCTTCTTCTTTCTTTTGCACAAAAACCCTTTTTAAGATTTTCACCCAAAAGGTTTTTTCACGATTTTGAAAGAAAAGAATAACACCCAGAAGTATATAAAGGAAAGAATTTAGGAGAAAGATCATATACTCATGTTAAACAAAAAGAATCAAAAAGTTAAAAACAGGAATCTATAAGTCATTAGAAAACTTACCTCTTGAGAGAACAAGCTTTTAGTCAATCCTAATCTTATCTTAATCAGAAACACGCAAGAAGTTTAGTAAAACATTGAATAAAACGCAAAACTTATGCATATTATTAAAACTTATTTTTTTAAGGGGGGTCCCTGCCCTACACTTGGCAGGAACACTGTCCCCAGTGTTCGAAAGAAAACGAATAAGTAAAACTTTTTTTTTTTTTTTTTAATAAGAAACTAAAATAACTAGGTTGAAAATATTGACGAAAACAAATCATATATATAAAAAAAAATAGAAATTAAATGTAAGAAAGGCTCCCCTGTGTGACATTGAAGGTGTGAGGAGGACCCGCCCTACACTTAGCCTTTTAGGCTACTTGGCGTTATCTGAGATCCTTGGTAGAATGGTGACCGAATTCGCATGCTCCCGTGGATTTGTCTGTGTTTGGGACGGGAGTTGGCCTTGCTGTCTTGGTTGCATCAGAAGTTGCTGTAACTGCAACTGCAACGATTTGTGCTCCTTGCGAATGGTCGAGATCTCGTTGTGAGTATCCTGGGTCTTGTTCATCAGGGCTGACATCATGTCACGAAGTTCAGCCATTTCAGCCTCTGATGATGATGCAGGGTGGGATGGTCTGTATTGTCTTGGACCTCCCTGGTAGCCGGCTTGACTTTAGAAGTTATGTGGGGGTTGGTTCCCCTGTTGCCATGACTGCCGATACCCTTGGTTACTCACATAGTTGACTTCCTCAACATTCTGGAAGTCTGGAATGTCCCTCCTATTTACGATAATAATATTGAGAAAGTTTGAACATGCCGGGTGACGTGCCGGATACACCCTGTCCGGCATAGGACTTCCTCCGAAATGCCGTGTGTAGAAAACCAGGCACAATACACGGCACGTTCAAATTCTAATTTAAAGAGTCATGATATAGGGACTACTAGACGAGGGAAAATGAATGGGAGTAGCAAGAACAACTTTAAATTGCCAAGAACTCCATACTGTAATAAATTTTGAAAACTTTGAACATGCCGGACGCAGTGCCGGGTAAAACGTATCCGGCACAGGACTTCCTCCGAAATTGCCGGGTGACAGACGCCCGGCACCAAGCACGGCACATTCAAGTCTGCAAAACTAAGGGCGAAATAAATTAAAGAATCAAAGAATCAAAGAATAAAGAATAGGGCGTTTTACCGAATTTAGGACTTGGACTAATTCCAAGTCCCCGGCAACGGCGCCAATTTGGTAACAGAGAAATTGTTAGGATAAACTATATACAAAAGAACAAAATAATAAACTAATCCTACAACTCTACTACGGGTAGCAAAATAAAACCCGGTCGGAGTATAGTGTAAATATATTACGACCGAGAGTATCGTACCCAAGGGACTTATAGAAAACTAGTCCTAATCCGGGCAAAAGCCTATTCTATAATAACAAGGGGGAATTGAAAATGTGATCCTAAACTAAATAAATAAATAAATAAACTAACTTTGATTTGGGAAGATTATCAATGCAAAAGGTTCGTATGACCAATGATCAAAGGTGGCAAGTCTCAAAGAGGATTAGGTCTCGCAAAAATGCATATGCCGGATGTGATGCCGGATCCTCGCTACCCGGCAGATTCATGGCCTTGAACGTGCCGGATAACTTATACCCGCATGCCATCCGGCATGGTACATTTTGTAAATAACATTTCCAGATTCGGATCTGACAAAAGGAACTCAACATTCATACTTGCATCGTGCATAGCTAATGCCGAATACAACAGAATAATGGGAAATAAGAGATTAACCCTAAACCTTAAGTCTTGCTCCCGCTATGGCGCAGAAGACAACGTTAAAGATTACCTAAATCCTAATCTGTCCTATTCTAGTCTTGTGAACATCAAATAGGATTTAGAGATAAGAGAATGAATAGCTACTTCATTCTACTTGTAAGAAGATTGGAACTCGGGTTAAGAAACTTGAAAATTCCATAAATGATCATAAGAGTTTTACAAGGAAATCATCCCTAACCAAACTAACAAGGATTCTGCATCCCCATCCACACAACTACAAGAAGAGAATACAAAGAGGGAGAAGGAGATGTTAATAGCCTTAACCCTGACAAGGTCTTCTTCTTCTCTTGCGTGGATGGATCTGCAAACGTTCCTTGGACACCAACACTTGGAGTGGGGCGGAAACTGAGATGTGAATGGAGTATAATATGGTGTTGAAGTGTGTCAAATTGCTGCCTTCCTCGGCCTATTTATAGGCATAAAATGTGTCGATGCCGGGCGTCGTGCCGGGTCCCCAATAGCCGGCACACGTGTTAAATGCGCCCAACTGCTAACGGTCGAAACCGTCGATGTCCGTGCGAAACAGTGCTTATGCCGGGTAGAAGTTACCCGGCATCACACCCGGCATTGGCTAAATCTCCAACGGTCAATAACGGCCATCGTCTGGTCAACCGTGGCGACTCTTCACTTATGCCGGATAGCATATACCCGGCATTATGTCCGGCAATGCCTCTTTTCTGTTCTGTACTTATGCCGTGCAGTAACTACCCGGCATGGAGTCCGGCTTCAACTAACTTTTGCCTAGAAAATCATTCTTTGCACAGAAAACTCATAAAACATAAGATTGCACAAATATTATACTTTAACATATAATAAGCATAAATAACATAAATATAACTTTATTTAGATAAATATAATACTAGATCTAGTGCATAAAATATGATAAGTTTACGGCTTATCAAGGCCCTACACTTACCTTTGCTAGTCCTCGAGCAAAACAAGATTTAGAAAGGACTAATTACTTATGCACAAAACAGATAAACTTTAGAATGAAATGTAGATAAATATTCTCAACTCTAAGACTCTAATTCATAAGTATCACTTAATCTACCTTATTCTATCAAAACATACTAATGGATAAAACAAAGAATTTTCAAAACCGATCAAAAGCTTTTGGGCTATTTTGCATAAGGGATTGTTGTATCTCTCCTTTTTCCGGTTTCCATCATTCAGCTCTATTTTTCAAGAGTTTCTGAATGTGGCCAAGACACTCATCATTGGTTTTTTTATTATTCAGCCCTATTTTGCAAGGGTTTCTGAATCAACCATGATTTTTTTCATTAAGAACGGGGAATTTAGGAGAAAAATAAAAGGAAAAACTCTCTTTTCTTGCTTTTATTCTGAGGCATTCTTTTTAATGACCTCAAGGAATAATATGCTTCTCCTTTGGAAGAAGATTTTTTTCTTTCTTTTTTTTTCTTTCTTCTTCTTCTTTCTTTTGCACAAAAACCCTTTTTAAGATTTTCACCCAAAAGGTTTTTCACGATTTTGAAAGAAAAGAATAACACCCAGAAGTATATAAAGGAAAGAATTTAGGAGAAAGATCATATACTCATGTTAAACAAAAAGAATCAAAAAGTTAAAAACAGGAATCTATAAGTCATTAGAAAACTTACCTCTTGAGAGAACAAGCTTTTAGTCAATCCTAATCTTATCTTAATCAGAAACACGCAAGAAGTTTAGTAAACATTGAATAAAACGCAAAACTTATGCATTTATTAAAACTTATTTTTTTAAGGGGGGTCCCTGCCCTACACTTGGCAGGAACACTGTCCCCAGTGTTCGAAAGAAAACGAATAAGTAAACTTTTTTTTTTTTTTTTTTAATAAGAAACTAAATAACTAGGTTGAAAATATTGACGAAAACAAATCATATATATAAAAAAAAATAGAAATTAAATGTAAGAAAGGCTCCCCTGTGTGACATTGAAGGTGTGAGGAGGACCCGCCCTACACTAGCCTTTTAGGCTACTTGGCGTTATCTGAGATCCTTGGTAGAATGGTGACCGAATTCGCATGCTCCCGTGGATTTGTCTGTGTTTGGGACGGGAGTTGGCCTTGCTGTCTTGGTTGCATCAGAAGTTGCTGTAACTGCAACTGCAACGATTTGTGCTCCTTGCGAATGGTCGAGATCTCGTTGTGAGTATCCTGGGTCTTGTTCATCAGGGCTGACATCATGTCACGAAGTTCAGCCATTTCAGCCTCTGATGATGATGCAGGGTGGGATGGTCTGTATTGTCTTGGACCTCCCTGGTAGCCGGCTTGACTTTAGAAGTTATGTGGGGGTTGGTTCCCCTGTTGCCATGACTGCCGATACCCTTGGTTACTCACATAGTTGACTTCCTCAACATTCTGGAAGTCTGGAATGTCCCTCCTATTTACGATAATAATATTGAGAAAGTTTGAACATGCCGGGTGACGTGCCGGATACACCCTGTCCGGCATAGGACTTCCTCCGAAATGCCGTGTGTAGAAAACCAGGCACATACACGGCACGTTCAAATTCTAATTTAAAGAGTCATGATATAGGGACTACTAGACGAGGGAAATAATGAATGGGAGTAGCAAGAACAACTTTAAATTGCCAAGAACTCCATACTGTAATAAATTTTGAAAACTTTGAACATGCCGGACGCAGTGCCGGGTAAAACGTATCCGGCACAGGACTTCCTCCGAAATTGCCGGGTGACAGACGCCCGGCACCAAGCACGGCACATTCAAGTCTGCAAAACTAAGGGCGAAATAAATTAAAGAATCAAAGAATCAAAGAATAAAGAATAGGGCGTTTTACCGAATTTAGGACTTGGACTAATTCCAAGTCCCCGGCAACGGCGCCAATTTGGTAACAGAGAAATTGTTAGGATAAACTATATACAAAAGAACAAAATAATAAACTAATCCTACAACTCTACTACGGTAGCAAAATAAAACCCGGTCGGAGTATAGTGTAAATATATTACGACCGAGAGTATCGTACCCAAGGGACTTATAGAAAACTAGTCCTAATCCGGGCAAAAGCCTATTCTATATAACAAGGGGGGAATTGAAAATGTGATCCTAAACTAAATAAATAAATAAATAAACTAACTTTGATTTGGGAAGATTATCAATGCAAAAGGTTCGTATGACCAATGATCAAAGGTGGCAAGTCTCAAAGAGGATTAGGTCTCGCAAAAATGCATATGCCGGATGTGATGCCGGATCCTCGCTACCCGGCAGAATTCATGGCCTTGACGTGCAAGATAACTTATACCGGCATGCCATCCGGCATGGTACATTTTTGTAAATAACATTTCCAGATTTCGGATCTGACCAAAAGGAACTCAACATTCATACTTGCATCGTGCATAGCTAATGCCGAATACAAAAGAATAATGACAAATAAGAGATTAACCCTAAACCTTAAGTCTTGCTCCCGCTATGGGCGCGAGAAGACAACGTAAAGATTACCTAAATCCTAATCTGTCCTATTCTAGTCTGTGAACATCAAATAGGATTTAGAGATAAGAGAATGAATAGCTACTTCATTCTACTTGTAAGAAGATTGGAACTCGGGTTAAGAAACTTGAAAATTCCATAAATGATCATAAGATTTTTACAAGGAAATCATCCCTAACCAAACTAACAAGGATTCTGCATCCCCATCCACACAACTACAAGAAGAGAATACAAAGAGGGAGAAGGAGATGTTAATAGCCTTAACCCTGACAAGGTCTTCTTCTTCTCTTGCGTGGATGGATCTGCAAACGTTCCTTGGACACCAACACTTGGAGTGGGGCGGAAACTGAGATGTGAATGGAGTAAATATAGGTGTTGAAGTGTGTCAAATTGCTGCCTTCTCGGCCTATTTTATAGGCATAAATGTGTCGATGCCGGCGTCGTGCCGGGTCCCCAATAGCCGGCACACGTGTTAAATGCGCCCAACTGCTAACGGTTCGAAAACCGTCGATGTCCGTGCGAAACAGTGCTTATGCCGGGTAGAAGTTACCCGGCATCACACCCGGCATTGGCTAAATCTCCAACGGTCAATAACGGCATCGTCTGGTCAACCGTGGCGACTCTTCACTTATGCCGGATGCATATACCCGGCATTATGTCCGGCAATGCCTCTTTTCTGTTCTGTACTTATGCCGTGCAGTAACTACCGGCATGGAGTCCGGCTTCAACTAACTTTTGCCTAGAAAATCATTCTTTGCACAGAAAACTCATAAAAACATAAGATTGCACAAATATTATACTTTAACATATAATAAGCATAAATAACATAAATATAACTTTATTTAGATAAATATAATACTAGATCTAGTGCATAAATATGATAAGTTTACGGCTTATCAAGGCCCTACACTTACCTTTTGCTAGTCCTCGAGCAAAACAAGATTTAGAAAGGACTAATTACTTATGCACAAACAGATAAACTTTAGAATGAAATGTAGATAAATATTCTCACTCTAAGACTCTAATTCATAAGTATCACTTAATCTACCTTATCTATCAAACATACTAATGGGTATAAACAAAGAATTTTCAAAACCGATCAAAAGCTTTTGGGCTATTTTGCATAAGGGATTGTTGTATCTCTCCTTTTTCCGGTTTCCATCATTCAGCTCTATTTTTCAAGAGTTTCTGAATGTGGCCAAGACACTCATCATTGGTTTTTTTATTATTATTCAGCCCTATTTTGCAGGGTTTCTGAATCAACCATGATTTTTTTCATTGAAGAACGGGGAATTTAGGAGAAAAATAAAAGGAAAACTCTCTTTTCTTGCTTTTATTCTGAGGCATTCTTTTTTAATGACCTCAAGGAATAATATGCTTCTCCTTTGGAAGAAGATTTTTTTCTTTCTTTTTTTTCTTTCTTCTTCTTCTTTCTTTTGCACAAAAACCCTTTTAAGATTTTCACCCAAAAGGTTTTTCACGATTTTGAAAGAAAAGAATAACACCCAGAAGTATATAAAGGAAAGAATTTAGGAGAAAGATCATATACTCATGTTAAACAAAAGAATCAAAAAGTTTAAAAACAGGAATCTATAAGTCATTAGAAAACTTACCTCTTGAGAGAACAAGCTTTAGTCAATCCTATCTTATCTTAATCAGAAACACGCAAGAAGTTTAGTAAAACATTGAATAAAACGCAAAACTTATGCATATTATTAAAACTTATTTTTTTAAGGGGGGTCCCTGCCCTACACTTGGCAGGAACACTGTCCCCAGTGTTCGAAAGAAAACGAATAAGTAAAACTTTTTTTTTTTTTTTTTTTAATAAGAAACTAAAATAACTAGGTTGAAAATATTGACGAAAACAAATCATTATATAAAAAAAAAAATAGAAATTAAATGTAAGAAAGCTCCCCTGTGTGACATTGAAGGTGTGAGGAGGACCCGCCCTACACTTAGCCTTTTAGGCTACTTGGCGTTATCTGAGATCCTTGGTAGAATGGTGACCGAATTCGCATGCTCCCGTGGATTTGTCTGTGTTTGGGACGGGAGTTGGCCTTGCTGTCTTGGTTGCATCAGAAGTTGCTGTAACTGCAACTGCCACGATTTGTGCTCCTTGCGAATGGTCGAGATCTCGTTGTGAGTATCCTGGGTCTTGTTCATCAGGGCTGACATCATGTCACGAAGTTCAGCCATTTCAGCCTCTGATGATGATGCAGGGTGGGATGGTCTGTATTGTCTTGGACCTCCCTTAGCCGGCTTCCTTTGACTTTAGAAGTTATGTGGGGGTTGGTTCCCCTGTTGCCATGACTGCCGATACCCTTGGTTACTCACATAGTTGACTTCCTCAACATTCTGGAAGTCTGGAATGTCCCTCCTATTTACGATAATAATATTGAGAAAGTTTGAACATGCCGGGTGACGTGCCGGATACACCCTGTCCGGCATAGGACTTCCTCCGAAATGCCATGTGTAGAAAACCAGGCACAATACACGGCACGTTCAATTCTAATTTAAAGAGTCATGATATAGGGACTACTAGACGAGGGAAATAATGAATGGGAGTAGCAAGAACAACTTTAAATTGCCAAGAACTCCATACTGTAATAAATTTTGAAAACTTTGAACATGCCGGACGCAGTGCCGGGTAAAACGTATCCGGCACAGGACTTCCTCCGAAATTGCCGGGTGACAGACGCCCGGCACCAAGCACGGCACATTCAAGTCTGCAAAACTAAGGGCGAAATAAATTAAAGAATCAAAGAATCAATGAATCAAAGAATAAAGAATAGGGCGTTTTACCGAATTTAGGACTTGGACTAATTCCAAGTCCCCGCAACGGCGCCAATTTGGTAACAGAGAAATTGTTAGGATAAACTATATACAAAAGAACAAAATAATAAACTAATCCTACAACTCTACTACGGGTAGCAAAATAAAACCCGGTCGGAGTATAGTGTAAATATATTACGACCGAGAGTATCGTACCCAAGGGACTTATAGAAAACTAGTCCTAATCCGGGCAAAAGCCTATTCTATAATAACAAGGGGGGAATTGAAAATGTGATCCTAAACTAAATAAATAAATAAATAAACTAACTTTGATTTGGGAAGATTATCAATGCAAAAGGTTCGTATGACCAATGATCAAAGGTGGCAAGTCTCAAAGAGGATTAGGTCTCGTAAAAATGCATATGCCGGATGTGATGCCGGATCCTCGCTACCCGGCAGATTCATGGCCTTGAACGTGCCGGATAACTTATACCCGGCATGCCATCCGGCATGGTACATTTTGTAAATAACATTTCCAGATTCGGATCTGACAAAAGGAACTCAACATTCATACTTGCATCGTGCATAGCTAATGCCGAATACAACAGAATAATGGGAAATAAGAGATTAACCCTAAACCTTAAGTCTTGCTCCCGCTATGGCGCAGAAGACAACGTTAAAGATTACCTAAATCCTAATCTGTCCTATTCTAGTCTTGTGAACATCAAATAGGATTTAGAGATAAGAGAATGAATAGCTACTTCATTCTACTTGTAAGAAGATTGGAACTCGGGTTAAGAAACTTGAAAATTCCATAAATGATCATAAGAGTTTTACAAGGAATCATCCCTAACCAAAACTAACAAGGATTCTGCATCCCCATCCACACAACTACAAGAAGAGAATACAAAGAGGGAGAAGGAGATGTTAATAGCCTTAACCCTGACAAGGTCTCTTCTTCTTCTTGCGTGGATGGATCTGCAAACGTTCCTTGGACACCAACACTTGGAGTGGGGCGGAAACTGAGATGTGAATGGAGTATAATATGGTGTTGAAGTGTGTCAAATTGCTGCCTTCCTCGGCCTATTTATAGGCATAAAATGTGTCGATGCCGGGCGTCGTGCCGGGTCCCCAATAGCCGCACACGTGTTAAATGCGCCCAACTGCTAACGGTCGAAACCGTCGATGTCCGTGCGAAACAGTGCTTATGCCGGGTAGAAGTTACCCGGCATCACACCCGGCATTGGCTAAATCTCCAACGGTCAATAACGGCCATCGTCTGGTCAACCGTGGCGACTCTTCACTTATGCCGGATAGCATATACCCGGCATTATGTCCGGCAATGCCTCTTTTCTGTTCTGTACTTATGCCGTGCAGTAACTACCCGGCATGGAGTCCGGCTTCAACTAACTTTTGCCTAGAAAATCATTCTTTGCACAGAAAACTCATAAAACATAAGAGAACAAATATTATACTTTAACATATAATAAGCATAAATAACATAAATATAACTTTATTTAGATAAATATAATACTAGATCTAGTGCATAAAATATGATAAGTTACGGCTTATCAGACAGCGCCCTATCTTCCCCATGCTCATTCACCAGCATATTATGCAGACGATAGGGGAGACTCAGATTCTTAGAGGCCTGCATTTTCAGCCCGAGGCTGCCCCTATTGATCGTGCTCTCATTCGACGTTGGTGGTTCAGAGAGTTACCCTCAGGGGAGTTCCTTTATGTTCCCCCAGATTAGAGGTCCCGGACTGTACTGCTCAGGACTACCCCAGCTATCAAGGGGAGGGTACTCAGCTGTTACTGCCTCCACCACCTCCGATCTTCACCGCACCGCCTCCTACCTCTACTTCAGATGCAGACCCTAGAGTGGCTGCAGAGCTCGATCACTTCTGTTAGGAGCTCCAGCAGCAGCGCCACTCTATGGAGGCCTTTCAGGCCGCTCAGCAGCCGCATGGGGTGATTTTGATTCCTTCTGGTAGAGTTATGAGGGATGCGCACAGAGTTGACTACCAGAGTAGACTCTGTGGTGTAGCAGCAGGCTGAGGTTGGGCATGAAACAGTATATGCTATCCTAATACAATCCGATCTGATCATCTATTCCATGTTACCTGGTCTCGATTACAGAATTTCACAAGAGTAGAGAGAGAGAGAGAGCTTTAGTTAGAATCGAGTGTGAGTTTGATTGCCAAATGTAGCGTATCTTATTTCATGGGGGTACACCCCTATTTATAGTATTTTGGGCCTGGTATTTATGGTGCCAGCCTGTATTTTACATGTATAAATACGGTTCTACCCTCTCCTAGCATCTTTGACTGACCACAGACGGCCAGTCGTACAATACTTTGCTTTGCCTAAGTCCTATCCTCATCCGGCTGGAGACAGCCGGATGCCCTATGCGCTTCCACTTCCATCCGGCCAAAGCGGCCGGATGCTCTATGTAACCCGTTTTGGCTTGACACCATTTCTTCCCTTCTCATCAGTCCCACAAGTTCTATCTTTCTGATTTTGGCGAAGAAAATAGAACTTCTGTGTCTTGTATTTTGACGAAAAATTTTGCGACTGAGGTTTTTTGGTTCTTCTATGCTTCGTCTTTTCCTTATCCCAGTCCCACACGTTCTTTTTCTTCATACTTGGAGAAAAGGAACTTCTTATCGGTCACGTGCATAGGTCGTGGTTCGAACCTGCTTCGTACTCTCTTTTTGAATTTGCTCCGCCTGTTCTCGGTGTAGAATACGCAAGGTCTTTCTTTCAACTAAAACATCAGAAGCGTCTTTAGGAAGCGTGTGGCTCTTTCTCTTCCCCTGCAAAGAAAGGATACTTTCTGTTCGCACAAGTATATATATTATTTATTTGAGCGGGAAAAAACTTTCCTTAAAGCCCGAATTTTGAGCTTCCTCTTCTTTCTTCTACTGCCCCATTGCTTTGACTGTTCTTCTTCTCCCGCCTCCCTGTCTTCATGTGCTACCTCGTCTTTCGTTGCCATCGCCGCCCTCTGATCCTTCTTGTCAATCTTGACAATGTCTTCTTCCTCCGCAAAACAGAGTAAACTCGCTGCCAAATTTTCGCCTGCCATCGAGGCAATTCAGGGCTCTCGCTCTTCTTACGGCTTTCGCCCCTCGTATCTGAAATCCACAAGACCTTTCCTATCTGGGCGTCAACCTTCTCCTTCCTCTCTCAATTATTCTTCCCTTTGCGATTGCCTCAGGGATGTCGAAGCCCCGTTTGGCACACAGATTTTCCTGCCATCCTCCGACTCTCACCCCAACGACGACTTTGGCCGTGGGTATGTAGATTTCGCTGATTTTTTCCGCTCCGGTCTAACCATTCCCCCGCACCCTTTTGTGCTGGGCTTCCTCCTTCGCCGCTGCTGCACTCTCGTTCACCTCCACCCAAAGGCCATTTCGCACCTCCATGCCTTTGTCTCTCTTTGCGAGGGAAGCAAAATCCGGCCGGAGGGTACTGATTTCGTCCGATTCTTCACTGTTAGGGTCGACCCGGATAGCTTAACCCTCATCGCGAAGGCCGGATACACCCTCTTCGACTACAAGAAGGCTCACGAGTGGGGGTCACGGTGGTTCGTCATTGTTCCTCCATCCGGCCGAGTTTGGGCGTCCCATACTGTGCTGAGGTTATCAAAGGCCAGCTAATCAGTCCCCAAACCCCTCCGGCTGAGCTGCCCATTTCGAAGATTCTGAGGGCATTCAGCAAGGAACCACCGACTGTCGAGGCGTTTTTTACAAAGGCACGTTTGTCTTTCTGAAGACATATCACAGTAAGCGTCTTTAACTCTTAGTACGAAATTTTGTCATTCCTATCGGTCTTCTTATTGTTTGACATGCTGTATGTAGATTTCTTCCAGAAGGGGGACAAGATCGGTCCCTTTCATAGCTGGAACTTCGTCACCTTCAAGAGTGGGGACGGAAAAATCAATTACTACGACACGCTGGATGCTGCTACTAATGCAGCCGAGCAGCTTTTGGAGAGTGCTCCTCCGGCAAAACGCTCCAGGCAAGAAGCCGGGATGACCAAGCCGGTCTCTCAAAGAAAAACAAGAGGCTAGAGTCTCCTGAACGTGCTGACGCCAGGCTGTCAGGTACATGGCACGTGAGCCCCAAGTCTGGGCGCCGTGTCTTCCTTCCCCTCACCCCTGGTTCGGGTTTAGACCTTTGTCTCGCGGGGCGGGAGTCCGGTCATCCGACTCCTATTTGCAAGCAATTTCCTAATTTGACAAGTTACTTTTCCTCAGATCCTGCTTAGGAAAATACCCTGGAGGCCACAGGCTTCCGCGCTGGTCCTTCGGTTGAAGAAGGTTTTGGTTGCTCTGTCGCTTTTCTTGTTCCTTACTCATCTTCCCTTTTTTAGTATCCTTTCATTTCCAGTTTCATCCTTCTGGTCCTAACTGTTTTTATTATTGTGGCAGTCCCTGCTCCTGCCAAGAAAATACTAAAAAAGAAAACCACATCAAAACCGAAGGTCACAGAGCCAGAGGTATCAGGGCAAACCTCCGGTGATCCCGAAGTTTCAGGATCATTCTTCATTGATGTTGTTGCGGCCACGGACGCGGCAAGGGATAGAGCAACGGAGTATCGTTAGGTGCCGGAGGATCCTGAGCTCCGGAGTAAGCAGAGGGAGGACTACATAGCTTCTTCCTCCTTCCTCCCCTCCTCTTCCGCTCAGGAGTCCTATACTGGACCCTCCCAAAAGGAAGGGTGGTTTTACCATTACGGGCACCCTCTTCCTTTAATATCCTGCGACGCTGCCAAGTACTCCTCCGTCTGGAAGGAGGCAATAAAGATCTGGTCATCTAGACGGGATCTTTGCTCCTCTGGCCACCTTTACTGCTACCAAAAAAAGGCTGCGGCTTGGAGATGGGGGGGGGCAGATGTTATCATGCGGCATTCCCTCCCAGCAAACGAAGTGTTTGACATGATGTAGGGGGGAATTTTTCAGGTTGGCATGGGTATTTCTTTTGTGTTTCTCTTTTGTTTTGGCTTGGCCTTTTTCCTTGATTTTATGAATTGTGTTGTTTTTTAGGTGATGTCCATGGCCCAAAGTGCTGAGATTCACTTTGGCAACCTCCAATCCAGGCTTCGCTATGAGGAAAGCCGAGCTAATAATGTTGAAGAGGAACTGAAGCTGTCCCGCTCTTCTCATGACGCTTACATTGACCAGGTCGAGTATGAGATTGACCGTAAGGCAAAGGAGAGAACTGAGGCGATAAACAAAGACATGCAGTTGTCCCGGCGGGAATGCGAGCGTCAGCGTGATGAGTATGAGCTGTAGCTGAAGAAACTCCGGGAAGAGAACTTTTCTCTAAGAGGCCGGATCAAGGAAGCTGACAATACTTTGATAGAGGTATAAAACCATCTCTTTTTCCCTTGTCAAAGATAAGCTGGTTTGGTCCTTCTTTGATCTCGATATTATGCTGGATCAGGTACGTTCCATGCACCGGAACGAAGTGAACAATCTTCAGGCTGAGAAGACCTTCTTCTATCAGGAGAGGAACTCTTTCAAGCAGGAGGCTGAAACGCTCGAGCTGGAGAAGCAAACTCTTCAACGGGAGAACGAAGCTCTTGTGAAGGAAAAAGAAAAGCTTATGTAGGAGCTTGATCGTTTGTTGGAAGAAAAGGCCGCGCTGGAAGAGCAGTCGAGGTCCTCCTTTGATCAAGAGAAGCAGTCTCTGCTTCGAGATTGCTCTCTTTTGGAAGAGGAGAAGAAAACTCTTGTTGCGGACAAAGCTGCCCTGATAAAAGTGAGGACCAGGCTGGAGGAGAAAGTATAAGAGCTGGAGGAAGCCAAGTCTCGCTCTCAAGCAGAGAATACTGAGCCACCGTGCCATGGTAAACCTTCAGGCCTTCAACTTTTGTTTCTCCTTTTGCCCTTTCTTTTTCTTATTCTTTTTTTGTTCCGGATAGGCTTGAGTTCTGCCAACTTACTAAAGCACGTCACTCAGTTGAGTGGTCGGATAGCCCATGCTAAGGAGGAGCTGTCTTCTGCCAACTCTGAATGTGACAAGTATCGAGCCCAAGTCCTGACCCTTGAATCTCAAGTGGCCAGGCTCAAGTCATTCTCCGGCAATCCCAGGAGGAGATACAGAAGCAAGGCACCATCAACGCCCATCTAAAGGAGTCCTTTGCTTCTCAATGTCGTCGGATAGTTGATATTTGCTAGCAGATTGTCTCGGATCACTCTCTTGAAAAAGGAGAGTTACTGGATGATGACCTGTACAACAAGCTGGAATTCAAGGCTGTTGCCCAGAAGTCCAACTTCTTCTTGGAGCTCGAGAGGTTTTGCCGCAGTCCTGGAGAGACATGTTTTGGCGCCAGCGAAGCCTCATTCCTTCCAGCCAGAAGCAACATTCTGCCGTCTGCCGGAGGGATGCAGCGTCTTTCCAGGAGGTCCAAGTCTTCTGAGAGTGTGGCTGGTAGCGGCGATATTATTAACTTCCGAAAAAGAAGCCGTAGAGAAAGAAGCTGCAAAGAAAGTAGAATAGTAGTTTTTTTTATTTTTAGAGGATTTTTTGTTTCGGCCTGTATTTTTTATGTTTGCCGAATGATCATATTTTGTAACTGTTGTTACTCCCACCTTGGGAGAAATATAAGCTATATTTTTCACCATCTTTAGTTTTTTATTGCCACGATATTTCTATCTTTTTTTTAATGGTGTACATATGGTTATCTTATGCGAGTTATGCCAGTGTAGTACTCATTTTTATAACATAAGGGGCTTGCGATTTTGGACTTTTGTTCCGGCTGGACCTTTTTCCTTTTAAAGTACGGTCATTTATGGCTTTTAGCCGGACTTTTTAGCATATGGAGTGCGGCTCGTTGGCCGAATGTTTCTTTCAAGGCATGATAGCTTGCAGCTCGTTGGCCGGATGTTTCTTTCAAGGCATGATAGCCTGCGGCTCGTTGGCCGGATGTTTCTTTCAAGGCATGATAGCCTGCGGCTCGTTGGCCAGATGTTTCTTTCAAGGCATGATAGCCTGCGTCTCGTTGGCCGGATGTTTCTTTCAAGGCATGATAGCCTGCGGCACGTTGGCCGGATGTTTCTTTCAAGGCATGACAGCCTACGCGCATGTTATCATTTAGACTTGAAAAAGTCATTCATTTGTGAACATGAGGAAGAAGATGATTCACAAAACGATGCTTCTTATTAGTGGTTTGAAAATGATCATTCTTTGAAAAAACATGAGAGGTGCATTTGAAAGATGAGTGTTATGGCAGGTTATGCAGTAGAATGCATAGGAACCCTAAAATTTTCTATTGAATCGAAATCCTGCTGAACCGTCTGAAGTTGGCATGCTGAAGACTCGACTCTTGGCCGCTGGGATGTCGCTAAGATGACTGTGATCGTCTTCCTTCCAAACTTCGAGTAGGCCCTGAAAGAAGATGTAGTCCTAACTAGGAATACTATGGTTATGTAGGAAGCAATTGGGCCTGAGTCTTCGCCAAACTGGGAGTGAAGTGCATAGACTAGAGTGCTTCCTAGACTAGAACGGACATGTAGGTCTGAATCCAGGAATTGAGCAAACAAGCTGAAAGAAATCACATGGACCGCGGAATGGGCCGTGGGGCCGAAGGATAAGCCTTGAAGTCCTAGATTTGTTTGATGCTCTTGTTGGGCTTTGAAGCCGAAACTGGAATGAATGAGTTATGCAAACTATCCTGGATCCAAATGTTTTATGAACCGAAGCTCATGGGCCAAAACTATGAATTGGTCTATGGCTCGAACGGAATGAGTTATGAGTGTGGTACTGGGCCAGAATGATTGTTCTATATGTGAACTGGAATTTGGGCCGAGTGATTTTGGTGGGCCTAAAAGATGACCCTAGATCTAGGATTTTGGGTTAGGTCATGATAAGAGTCTACCTAGCCAGAATGAGCCCTTGGGCCGGAAGTGTTTGGGCATAAAGTAAAGCACATGAGCTGGAATGGTCCCTAAATCATAAATGGGGCCTAACTTTCTTCGGGCCAGAGAAGATGGTTGCTAACCGAAAAAGGTTTTGATTTTCAGGACTTGTGAGTTTATCTCAAGTTCAAGTGGATCTCTTTTTTTATGGGCCTAGGATAAATGGATAATTCAAATTGGGCGGGAAGAGAAATCACCTTAGTCTAGGCTTTTGAGCCGAAGCCTGAACGACTCACATGTTAAACCAAACAGGGCCTCTGGGCCGCAACAAAATAGAGCTGCCATTCGTGTGGGCTAGGTCGATGTAGGAGAAGTTCCTATCAATCTCTAGGCTGGGTAGTGGGGCCGATCACACAAGCAAACAAGGCCCACACAATTCAACATGTCCT
The DNA here is from genome assembly GCA_023374045.1 of Limonium bicolor. Classification (NCBI taxonomy): domain Eukaryota; kingdom Viridiplantae; phylum Streptophyta; class Magnoliopsida; order Caryophyllales; family Plumbaginaceae; genus Limonium; species Limonium bicolor. The sequence continues at coordinate 233,209,829 of CM041776.1, forward strand.
CACTAGACGTTTAAATCAAACAGGGTATGGATCAATCCGGAGAGGTGCTTGGGGCGTGGGCCCAGGTCACCAAAGGAATAGGGCTTGCACGCTATTCTCTTTGGGCTTCCCCACTCTTTTCACATCACCTGCAAGGTGTGCGTCTACGGTCGGGTCTTTGACTGACCCAAACAAAGGGCTAGGTAAGGGCACTACCAGGAAACGCTTGGGGCTAAAGCCCAGGTATTAAGGGGTGTGGTTAGACGACACCCTCCTCTTTTCCCCCGCTTATTCACATCACCTAAAAGGTGTGAGTCCCTGACAGGGGACCCTCAAAGGGTCCCGGGTAAAAAACTGGTTTGCGTGGACCCTCGTACTCATATGATGCAAAGGTAGGGAATTAAAGTGCGCACAAAGGTAAACAAACAATGTAATAAAGCCACAAATAACATTTTTCGAGTTAAGCCCTCTTTCTTAAAATTAAGCAAGTTAAAATTAAGAAGTTTGTCCCCAGCAGAGTCGCCAGTCTGTGAGCCTCGATTTTAAACCCTATCCTATGTGGATTAACTTGATTGGGATCTAAACGGGTTTTAGGTCCACTTATAGCCTAAGATTATAACTATGTCATATAACAATAATTATTAAAGCTAAGCTAGCTCACTGGAAACCTATTACGAGTCGCCACCTAATTTTAACCTAGATCAAATTAGGAAAGGAGAGTTCGGGTTCGGGGGCTTGATATTCGACTTAATTAGGGTTCAATTACTTTCATACCCTTCCTAGGTCGTTTTTCCTCTACTTGGTTTAATTACGGCTTATTACGAGTCGTTTTAACCTAAGTGCGCGCGAGCTTCTGTTTTTTTTTTTGTGTTTTTTAGCATTTTTTGACAGAAAATTAAAGTGGAAATTAAAATTACCTAAACTAGGGTTTCGGAGGCAGGATTAGGTCAAATTTTGTTTCCGTCCGTAGCCACGGACCTAATGTCCGAAACCACGACCCCCAGTTAACCTATATGAAATAAAGTCGAATTAAACAGAAAACAGAAAATTGTAAAGTCCGGGGCCACGGACGGGCTGTCCGTGGGCCCGGACATTATCAGAAAACCTAAATTTTTAAAATTTAAAAATCCCGCCGCGTCCGTGGGCGTCCGGGCTTACGGACAGTGAGTCCGGGACCCCGGACATGACGTCCGTGGGTGCGGACAGCCCTCGGACGGCGGCGTTGAGGCTGTTCCGAAGGTGTTTTTGGCTCAAATTTTATGGGTGCGTAGCCTGAAAGATGTACAAGACGTATGATTGTGAAAGTTTTCAATTTGAAATCGAATTTAATGCAAAACTTAACGAACAAGTTAGAAGGCAGAAACACAAACAAACCTTAATTCAGAAGCAAGGAAAAATCAATTCGGTTAGCAATTTCAACCAGAATTGTATTTTGACCAGAAGGTTAGAGAATTGGGTTTTTAACCCTGTTTTGATTTCGAAAACTTGTTGTTCCTTCACGTCGGGAATCTCTGAAAGCTTCGTTGGTGGCCGATCCGGTTCGACTTTGACCCGAGCTTCTGACCTCTTCTTCCTTGTGTTGTTAAGCACTTTTTGGTTCTGTATTTGTGGTGTTTTGATGCTTGGAAGTTCAATGAGAAGAGAAAGAATGTGTTTTTTGGTGATTTTGGGATGATTTCGGTAGAGTTTCGGTGTTGGGAGTGTTGAAAACGTGGGAGGCAAGTAGACGGCTGTGTTTTCTGACTATGGGGATCATCTACCTTGCCCTAGGGTTTTTTTGGAAGGCCTTTTATAGAAAGAGCATGGCCAAGTTGATAGAACAGAATTTTTATCTAAAACCTTGATTTTGTGCTCTAAGGAGAATCTGATTTTTAAAATATGTTGCAAGCCGATAAAAATTATGAAAAATTTAACTGAGAGTAAAGAATGATTTTTAGGAATTTTGAGAGTTGGAATCGGGTTATTTGTTAAATAACCGATTAGATAAAAATCTCACAATCTGGAATCTCCCAAAATTCATAACTTATTATTGGAAAGTCGAAATTACGAAATTCCAACGGCATTAGTCTCTAATAATCATCCTCTTACCCTGTGTTAAAATTTATGACATTTTGTTTTGATTTCGGTTTTCCAGAGGAGAGAGAAAAATTGCAAAAATGATTGAATTTCTCTTTTAAATTTTGGGATAAGGTTCCAAATAAAATAATTTCAGGTTTATGACTGTGTGTAGTCATGCTAACCATGTGACAATTTTATTTTAATTTTGAAAACCCTTTTATTTCTATTTTGAGGTTATTTCATGTGTTAATTATTAAAGAAACTAGCTTATTAAAAACTTAATTTCCAGAATAATATTATCAGAAAATCATGAAATACCTTTCATAATGACTATGATATTTGAAGTGTTTGGAGAATGAACAAGTCATATGAAAATAGAAAATCCCGAGAATGTCCTTGGAAAATCCTGCATCGGTGCATTTTGACCATTTTGCCCTTTGTAACACGTATGTCTTAGAGACTACTCCGAGGGGGTTGAAATTTGGGTATAACAGATGGATTAACTCGCAATCTTTAATGCTAACCCTAAATTATAGATGAAAACATCAAAGACCACTAAGATTTGTCTAACCTATCCTACTCTTGGGCTTTTCCCCCCAAGTAGAATTTGCATAAAGAGAATGAGTGATCAACTAATTCCCTTGCCATAAGAACCAGAATCTTAATGAACGCTTGAATTTGTATTGAAATAATCATATTGTTTACATAGAAGGAATTCATCCCTAACCAAGAACTACAAGGATTTCTACTTCACCATCCACTCAAATAAGGAAGAAATACATAAGGGATAAGGAGATTAATCAAAGCCTTAACCCGAAAAGATAATCTTCTCTTCTTCTTCGTGGATGGATCCGTAGAAATGCCTTGGACACCAACACTTGGAATGTGGGCGGAAATGGAGTAATGAATGGAGTATAATATGGTGTTGAAGTGTGTTCAATTGTTGCCTTCCTCGGCCTATTTATAGGCATTAAATGTGTCGTTGCCGGGCGTCGTGCCGGATCACCAGTAGCCGGCACACGTGATAAATGCGCCCAACTGTTAACGGTCGAAACCGTCAATTCCGCGCGAAACAGTGCATATGCCGGGTAGGATATACCCGGCATCACACCCGGCATCATCCTTTTCACCAACGGTCAATAACTGCTATCGCTTGGTCAACCGTGGCGACTCTTCACTTATGCCAGATGGAATCTACCTGACATTAGGTCCGGTAAAGCCTCTTTCCTGATCTAATCTCGTGTTGTGCAGAAGTTATCCGGCAAGGAGTCCGGCATCAATGTACTTTTGGCTAGAAAATCATCCCTTGCACAGAAAAACATATAAAAACATAAGACTGAACTAAACAACTTAAACACATAATAAGCATAAATAACATATATTTAACCTTATTTAGATAAATATAATACTAAATCTAATGCATAAAAATATGATAAGTCTGCGGCTTATCAAGGCCCTACACTTACCTTTTGCTAGTCCTCGAGCAAAACAAGATTAGAAAGGACTAATTACTTATGCACTAAACAGATAGACTTTAGAATGAAATGTAGGTAAATATTTTCAACTCTATGACTCTAATTCATAAGTATCACTTATTCTACCTTATTCTATCAAAACATACTAATGGGTATAAAACAAGGAATTTCAAAACCGATCAAAAACTTTTGGGCTATTTTGCATAAGGGATTTGTAATCTCTCCTTTTTCCGGTTTCCATCATTCAGCTCTATTTTTCAAGAGTTTCTGAATGTGGCCAAGACTCTTATCAATGGTTTTATGAATCAGCCCTATTTTGCAAGAGTTTCTGAATCAACCATGATTTTTTTTGCATTGAAGAACGGGGAATTTAGGAGAAAAATAAAAGGAAAACTCTCTTTTCTTGCTTTTATTCAGAGGCATTTTTGCAACCTCTAGGAATATAATGCTTTTCCTTGGAAGAAGATTTTTTTCTTTCTTTTTTTCTTTTTTTCTTTTTCTTTTGCACAAAAATCCCTTTTTAAGATTTTCACCCAAAAGATTTTTCACAGTTTGAAAATAATACCCAGAAGTACATAAAGGAAAGAATTAGGAGAAAGATCATATACTCATGTTAATAAAGAGAATCAAAAAGTTAAAAACAGGAATCTATAAGTCATTAGAGAGCTTACCTCTTGAGAGAACAAGCTTTTATTCATTCCTAATCTTATCTCAATCAAAAACATGCAAAAAGTTTAGTAAAACATTGAATACAAACGCAAAACTTATGCATATTATAAAAAACTTATTTTTTTAAGGGGGGTCCCTGCCCTACACTTGCAGGAACACTATCCCCAGTGTTCGAAAGAAAACGAATAAGTAAAACTTTTTTTTTTAAGACAAACTTGAAACTACTATAATGAAAGCAATGTAAAAACAATAACATAAAATTAAAAGAGAAAAATAAATGATACGAAGGGCTCCCCTGTTTGATAGTGAAGGCGTGAGGAGGAACTGCCCTACACTTAGCCTTTTAGGCTATTTGGCATCCTTGGAGATCCTAGGTAGAATGGTGACCGAATTCGCATGCTCCCGTGGATTGGTTTGCGTTGGGACGGGAGCTGACCTTGCTGTCGTGGTTGCATCAGAAGTTGTTGTAACTGCAACTGCAACGATTTGTGCTCCTTGCGAATGGTCGAGATCTGTTGTGAGTATCCTGGGTCTTGTTCATCAGGGCTGACATCATGTCACGAAGTTCAGCCATTTCAGCCTCTGATGATGATGCAGGATAGGATGGTCTGAATTGCCTTGGACTCCCTGGTAGCCGGCTTGACTTTGAAAGTTATGTGGGGTTGGTGCCCCTGTTGCCATGGCTGCCGAAACCCTTGGTTACTCACATAGTTGACTTCCTCAACATTCTGAAAGTCTGGCATATCAGGGTCTCGGAGCGTGCGGTCGTGCACTAACCACGTTCGCTTGTTGAGGAAGTTTGTTCATTGCTATTTGCTCCACCACTTTCTGTAGAGCACTAACCTTCGTTGATGTCTGGGCATTACTCTCCAATAACTGCTCATGACTTTGCATCAATTTGTCGAATTTGGAGTCGCCCTCTTCCACTTGAAATAAACCAGCGGTACCACCCCTGGTTCCACCTGTGGCCCAATCTCTAATCTCTTCGCAAAGAGATTCAACTCCACTAAGGAATTGATCTCCAGGCTTCTTCAATATGTCTGCACCAAGGGAGGAAAGGATCATGGTCTTGCATTGGTTGACCAATCCCTTGTAAAACAACTGAGATAGTTGTTCCTTGGTGAGGCCGTGGTGTGGACATGTGCGCAGCAACCCCTTGAATCTGTCCCAAGTCTCACAGATGTTCTCCGAGCTAGGTTGTCTGAAGTTGTATATCTCGGCGATCATCTCCAGAGTGCGACTTGGAGGCATAAACTTGTCATAAAACTTGGTTGCCATGTCCTCCCATGTGGTGATGGTACTGGGGGTTAGACTGTGGTACCAATTGCTGGCATTCCTTGTAAGCTATGGGGGAAGAGAGCAAGTCTGGCGTATTCGAGGACATTGTTTGTGGAGGTTAGGCTGTTTGTGTGTTGCAATTTGGTGATGTGGAGCAAAGCATCGTCCGGGTTTTTACCATCGAACATACCCAATTCCTTGATGCATCGTATTTGACGATATGGCTTAAGTTTTTGCCATTCATCGTATTCGTTTTGTGGAAGGAGAGGGAGGTCGATTGCGGGCTTTTGGCCTTGGTTAGACGGCCGGTTTATGTTACGGATGGTAGGGTTTGCCATTGGTGTAGGATCTGCTTCTTGTAGGGTTCGTCGTTGCCTTAAAGTTTGAAGCAGGGTTCTCTCGATCTCCGGATCAAGGTTGGCTAAATTGTCAGGAGTACTCATTGATCGAAGAAGCATTCACTTGGATAACTTCAGGAGGAGCAAGAGAAACGTATAATATTCGTAATAATAAAAGAAATAATATAATTACATAATTAAAATTATGAAAATACACGAATGAACAAATTTTTGGTTATGCCGGACAGAGGCCGGGTGATCGTACACGACAGTGGACTTCCTCCACTAATGCCGGGTGTAAACAAACCGGCAGGTTGCCCGGCGTGACCAAAAATCAAAATAACTTAATTTAAGATAAAGTAAAGGATAATCAAAATAAATGTAAGAGTAAATAAGAGATTGTAGGAGATTACTCCTAATTGTCCCTACAATTTGCGACAAAAATATTGAGAGAAATTGAGCATGCCGGGTTACATGCCGGATCAAACCCGTCCGGCATAGGACTTCCTCCGAAATGCCGGGTATAGAAAACCCGGCACAATACATGGCAAGTTCAAACTCGAAATCTAAATTAAAGAATCATAGTATAGGGACTATTAGGAGAGAGAAATAACGAATGGGAGTAAGCAAGAACAAATTTAAATTGCCAAGAACTCAATACTGTAAGGAATTTTGAAAAACTTTGAACATGCCGGACACAATGCCGGGTAAAACGTATCCGGCATCAGACTTCATCCGAGTTTCCGGGTGACAGACGCCCGGCACCCCGCACGGCACATTCAAGTCTGCAAAACTAAGGGCGAAAATAAATTAAAGAATCAAGGAATCAAAAGATCAAAGAATCAAAGAATAAAGAATAAGGCGTTTTACCGAAATTAGGACTTGGACTAATTCCAAGTCCCCGGCAACGGCGCCAATTTGCTAACAGAGAAATTGTTAGGATAAAAATATATACAAAAGAATAAAATAAAATAATAACTAATAATAAACTAATCCTACAACTCTATTACGGGTAGCAAAATAAAACCCGGTCGGAGTATAGTGTAAATATATTATGACCGAGAGTATCGTACCCAAGGGACTTATAGAAAATTAGTCCTAATCCGGGCAAAAGCCTATTCTATAATAATGAGGGGGAAATGTAAGTGACAATTAATTAACTATAATTCTAACTAAATGCGAGGTTTAGGACTAAACCATCCTAAGTACCAACATGATCACGCAATGCAACTTCAAGACACGAACTTAACCAACCAACATGATTGCGCCGGATGTCCTGCCGGACATCAGATGCACGGCATATTCAAATTCTTGAATGTGCCGGACAGGAAGCACCCGGCAGTGCATCCGGCACGTTCATATGGTGAAAACCACTCTCTTGCTTCGAACAAGAAACTCAAAACCCATTAACAAATCGAGCATATGTCATGCTACGAAATGAACAAGGAGATGGGGGAAGATGGATTAACTCGCAATCTTTATTGCTAACCCTAAAATAGATGAAAACATCAAAGACCACTAAGATTTGTCTAACCTATCCTACTCTTGGGCTTTTCCCCCTCAAGTAGAATTTGCATAAAGAGAATGAGTGATCAACTAATTCCCTTGCCATAAGAACCAGAATCTTAATGAACGCTTGAATTTGTATTGAAATAATCATATTGTTTACATAGAAGGAATTCATCCCTAACCAAGAACTAACAAGGATTTCTACTTCACCATCCACTCAAATAAGGAAGAAATACATAAGGGATAAGGAGATTAATCAAAAGCCTTAACCCGAAAAGATAATCTTCTCTTCTTCTTCGTGGATGGATCCGTAGAAATGCCTTGGACACCAACACTTGGAATGTGGGCGGAAATGGAGTAATGAATGGAGTATAATATGGTGTTGAAGTGTGTTCAATTGTTGCCTTCCTCGGCCTATTTATAGGCATTAAATGTGTCGTTGCCGGGCGTCGTGCCGGATCACCAGTAGCCGGCACACGTGATAAATGCGCCCAACTGTTAACGGTCGAAACCGTCAATTCCGCGTGAAACAGTGCATATGCCGGGTAGGATATACCCGGCATCACACCCGGCATCATCCTTTTCACCAACAGTCAATAACTGCTATCGCTTGGTCAACCGTGGCGACTCTTCACTTATGCCGGATGGAATCTACCCGGCATTAGGTCCGGCAAAGCCTCTTTCCTGATCTAATCTCGCGCCGTGCAGAAGTTATCCGACAGGGAGTCCGGCATCAATGAACTTTTGGCTAGAAAATCATCCCTTGCACAGAAAAACATATAAAAACATAAGACTGAACTAATAAAAACTTAAACACATAATAAGCATAAATAACATATATTTAACCTTATTTAGATAAATATAATACTAAATCTAATGCATAAAATATGATAAGTCTGCGGCTTATCAATTCTGTGAGTACCACGGGAACCGCAGCCACTGGACTGTAAACTGTGCTACCTTGGCCAAAGAACTTCGAATCATCGAGGAAAATAAGAAGAAAGGAAAGCAGGCAGCCGGAACACAAAGGCAGTACGGCGGCCAACAAGGTAGTACCCAGAATGTACCTCGAGGGCGACAAGAGGAAGAGGTTCACCCCAGGCTTGATCCCAGCAAATCAGTGGGAATGATAACAGGTTTGTGAAGAAGGAAAGTAAAGTTTTTTCTCCTTTCATTCAGGATAATATTCGGAGTTACAATTTGTAGCCTGCTTTAAGATGAAAATTTTACATCACATAGATTGTCAAAAATCATGTTACCAAAGGAAGAAATAAAATTCCCATTCTTTTTGCATTTTTACTCTTAGCAACCCCCTTCTTTTCCCAATGGGAAGGCTAACAAAATTCTCTAAGGAAACTCACAGGACTTTTTTCAGAGGTAGGACCACTAACCCCTAATGAAAGAAAAAGGCACATTCATCAAGTACATCAAGAACTCCCGGAGAAGAAAATCGCCAAAAAAGAAAGTTTTCCTCCAATTTTCTTCTCCGACGAGGATGAAGATGGAGTGCTATACCCGCACAACGATCCACTTGTCATTCGTGCATAGGTAAACGATCGGATGATGGAGGGAATTTTAATTGATAGTGGGCCGGAGCAAATGTTATATCAGCCGAAGCGGTTAGGAAGTTGGAGGTGCCTGAGGACCGGATCAAGCCCTATTCGGCGGTTCTGGGAGGATTTGTAGGAGGCGTCTCTACCACGTCTTCCAGCAGTATAGATTTCACAATGACCCTGGGCCAAGGAGACGAAAGAAGGATAGAGAGACTCACGGCTTTTATTGTGCCAGGTCTTTCTGGATATAACATGTACCTTGGAAGGCCAGGAATCAATGCTTTCAAAGCCATCCACAGCACTCATCACTTAAAAATGAAATATTTAACCTCACACGGGAAGGTGGTTACAATAAGAGGAAGCCAAAAGATGGCCCGAATGTGTGAAGTCCGCATTATGGACAGCCTTCCTAGTGAAGAGGTGGTTAAAACTGTGGGATCGGACAAGGAGTTCAAGGGAAAATTGCCTTCTTCCCCAGGGCCGAGTGAAGAAAAGGAAGGATGTCGGGCAGTCCAGGATCCCCTCAGAGAGGTACATTTAAAATCTGACCCTTCTAAATTTTTTAAAATAGGAACTGCGTTTGATAGTGGAGAGCAAACTCACTTAATGAGGTTCTTGGAAAAATAAGGGCAACATTCGCTTGGAGCACAGAGGAGATGCCTGGTATAGACCTAAGCATTATCCGGCATGAGCTCAGGGTAGACCCTAAACATCCGGCAGTCAGGCAAAGGAAAAGGGTAATAGGGGAAGAAAGAGATTTAGCCGCAAGAACCGAGGTCCAAAAACTCCTCAAGGCCGGATTCATCAGGGAGGTTGCGTACCCACGATGGTTGGCTAATGTTGTTATGGTGAAAAAAGCAAATGGAAAATGGAGAATGTGTGTGGATTTCACAGACTTAAATAAGGCATGTCCTAAAGATTTCTATCCCCTACCATCAATAGATAGATTGGTGGTTTCAACTGCCCAGAGTTCTGTGTTAAGTTTTCTGGATGCTTTCTCCGGTTATAATCAAATAAAAATGAAAGAAGACGATTCGGAAAAGACATCCTTTATTACTTCAGCCGGAACATTCTGTTACAAGGTAATGGCCTTCGGCCTAAAGAATGCAGGGCCCACTTTTCAACGAATGATTGACAAAGTATTTTGTCAGCAAATTGCTCGAAATGTGGAGGCTTACGTTGATGATATAGTTGTAAAAAGTCCATAAAAGGAGCAACACATGAAGGATTTAGAAGAAACATTCGACACTCTGGATAAGTACCAAATCAAACTAAATCCAGAAAAGTGCGTGTTTGGTGTAACCAAATGGAGGTTTCTTGGTTTCATTGTTGGGCAACGAGGTATTGAGGTCGATCCGGAAAAAAGTCAGGCAATCCTCGACCTTTCTCCTCCAAGAAATATCAAAGATGTCCAAGCTTTGAACGGAAGACTCACAGCATTAAGTAGGTTTTGTTCTAAACTTCAAGAAAAGTCAATCCCGTTCTTCAATATTCTAAGGAAGAACAGCAAGTTCCAGTGGGGACAAGAGTGCGTAGACGCATTTGAAAAGATCAAGGAGATGCTTCGGGATCTACCTAAATTGGGTGTACCTGCCCCGGGACAGGATCTATATCTTTACTTGTCTGCAACAGATTGGGCGGTTGCAGCTGTCTTAATCATGGAAGAGAAAAGGGAGATACCAGTTTACTATACGGGCAAAATCTTAAGCCCGACAGAAGGACGGTACACTAACATAGAGAAAATCTTGTTTGCAATGGTGGTGGCGTCAAGAAAACTACGACCCTACTTCCAGTCACATCGAATCTTTGTCAGGACCAATTGGCCGCTCAACAAATTGCAAACAATCCGAATGCCTCCGGCGGATGGTAAGCTGGACAGTAGAGCTGACACAATATGAAATTCACTTCTTGCCCAGAACGGCGATTAAAGCTCATGCCTTAGCAGACTTCATAACGGAAACAAGCTTTGCAAAAGAAAAGAAGCAGGCTCAGAGTCCATATATCATCTTGGTTGATGGAGCTCGATGCAAAAGTGGGGCAGGTGCTGGGATAGTAGTACAGGCGCCGGATGGGCAAAGCTTGAATTATGCCTTCCGACTGGACTTTGATGTTACTAATAATGAAGCCGAATACGAAGCCCTTATCCAGGGTCTGGAAGTAGCTACAGCCCTCGGGGCGACATGTTCCATAGAAAAGATGCCTTCTCTATTTCGTTCTTATAAAAACTTGTCTGAAGTAAGACTTATGAGAATATAACCTATTTTTAACAGAATTAGAGGTGGATTCGGACTCTATGTTGGTGGCGAGACAAAACGACAACATCTATGAAGTCAAAGAAGAAAAACTATGGAGGTACTTGCTCAAGGTCCAGGAGCTAAAAGCAAATTTCCAAAGATGCGAGCTAAAGCACCTTCCCCGCGAAGAGAATGTCGAAGCTGACGCCTTAGCCAAATTGGCAAGTATGGCCGAAAAGGTACCCAATGAGATATGGCTAGAAATCAGAACTTCCCCAAGTATAGAAGGAACTCAGGTGTTTGCGGTGGAGACAGGTGACAAAGAAGAATCCTGGATGACTCCAATCATAGATTACATACGGCAAGGAAAGCTGCCGGAAGGAGAAAAGGAGGCCAGGATAATAAAAAGGCGGGCCGCATCATTTTTTATTGAAGATAACCAGCTGTATAAGCGATCTTTTGCAAGACCAGCACTAAAGTGTGTTACCATAGCTGAAGGAGCAGAATTAATAAGAGAGATACATGATGGGCTCTGTGGAAATCACCAGGGAGAAAGGACCACAACCCACAAAATCTTGAGACTCGGATATTTTTGGCCGAAAATGATGGAGCATTGCAAGGAGTATAACATACTCCTCTGGCGGAACAAAAGTCTATTCTCTGCCCAATTCCCTTTGCTATGTGGGGGTTGGACATTGTGGGCCCATTCCCGGAAGCTTCACCAGGGAGGTTCAAATTCATGTACGTTGCCATCGACTACTTCACAAAGTGGGTCGAAGCAATGCCTACTATCTCCATCACGGCTAGGAAGTCACAAGAATTCATTTGGAAATATGTGGTATGCAGGTTTGGCATACCAAAAGCAATAATAACTGATAATGGAGCAGAGTTCAATTGTGAAAGCTTCAGAGAATTCTGTGAAGATGGAAGATCGACCTGAGATTTGCATCAGTAGCCCACCCTCAGGCAAATGGGCAGGTTGAGAATGCGAATGGGCAAATAGTAAGGGCGATAAAGAGGAAACTCGATGAGAAAAAATGAAAGTGGGCAGAATTGTTACCCCAAGTCCTTTGGTCGTACAGAACGACAGAAAGGGGACCGACGGGAGAAACGCCTTACAGATTGACATATGGTTTGGAAGCCGTCATTCCGGCAGAAATTGTGGTGCCATCCATAAGATGGGAATCATATGACGAAGAGGTCAATAATCAGGGGTACAGGATCACCTAGACCTCCTTGAAGAAACCAGGATGGCCGCCGCAGTAAGGATGGCGAAAGATAAATCCAAGGTAGAAAGATATTTCAACAGAAGGATAAAAGAACGAAGTTTTGCCCCAGGAGAATTAGTCCTCCGAGAGGTTAAACAACCCAAGAAGCTGGAACCCCAATGGGAAGGACCATACATCATACATCAGAAGACGGGACGAGCTTCATACCGCTTGAAAAATAGTGAAGGGTACGAATTGCCGCATTCTTGGCATGGAGAATGTCTGAAAAAGTTCTATGTGTAAATTTATAACTCTTCAATAAAAGGTATTATTTTTGAAAAAGTGAAAGAAAAAGTAAGCACCGGCCAACGAGCCGCAGGCTATCATGCCTTGAAAGTAAGCACCGGCCAACAAGCCGCAGGCTATCATGCCTTGAAAGTAAGCACCGGCCAACGAGCCGCAGGCTATCATGCCTTGAAAGTAAGCACCGGCCAACGAGCCGCAGGCTATCATGCCTTGAAAGTAAGCACCGGCCAACGAGCCGCAGGCTATCATGCCTTGAAAGTAAGCACCGGCCAACGAGCCGCAGGCTATCATGCCTTGAAAGAAAGAAAGCACCGGCCAACGAGCCGCAGGCTATCATGCCTTGAAAGTAAGCAAGCACGGCCAACGAGCCGCAGGCTATCATGCCTTGAAAGAAACACCGGCCAACGAGCCGCAGGCTATCATGCTTGAAAGAAACACCGGCCAACGAGCCGCAGGCTATCATGCCTTGAAAGAAACACCGGCCAACGAGCCGCAGGCTATCATGCCTTGAAAGAAACACCGGCCAACGAGCCGCAGGCTATCATGCCTTGAAAGAAAAGAAAGCACCGGCCAACGAGCCGCAGGCTATCATGCTTGAAAGAAAGAAAGCACCGGCCAACGAGCCGCAGGCTATCATGCCTTGAAAGAAAAAGCACCGGCCAACGAGCCGCAGGCTATCATGCCTTGAAAGAAAGAAACACCGGCCAACGAGACGCAGGCTATCATGCCTTGAAAGAAACATGGCCAACGAGCCGCAGGCTATCATGCCTTGAAAGAAACATCCGGCCAACGAGCCGCAGGCTATCATGCCTTGAAAGAAACATCCGGCCAACGAGCTGCAAGCTATCATGCCTTGAAAGAAAATCCGGCCAACGAGCCGCACTCCATATCCTAAAAAGTCCGGCTAAAAGCCATAAATGACCGTACTTTAAAAGGAAAAAGGTCCAGCCGGAACAAAAGTCCAAAACCGCAAGCCCCTTGTGTTATAAAAATGAGTACTACACTGGCATAACTCGCATAAGATAACCATATGTACACCATTAAAAAAAGAGAGAAATATCATGGCAATAAAAAACTAAAGATGGTGAAAAATATAGCTTATATTTCTCCCAAGGTGTGGAGTAACAACAGTTACAAAATATGATCATTCGGCAAACAAAAAAATACAGGCCGAAACAAAAAATCCTCTAAAATAAAAAAAACTACTATTCTACTTTCTTTGCAGCTTCTTTCTCTACGGCTTCTTTTCGGAAGTTAATAATCTATCGCCGCTACCAGCCACACTCTCAGAAGACTTGGACCTCCTGGAAAGACGCTGCATCCCTCCGGCAGACGGCAGAATGTTGCTTCCGGCTGGAAGGAATGAGGCTTCGCTGGCGCCAAAACATGTCTCTCCAGGACTGCGGCAAACCTCTCGAGCTCCAAGAAGAAGTTGGACTTCTGGGCAACAGCCTTGAATTCCAGCTTGTTGTACAGGTCATCATCCAGTAACTCTCCTTTTTCAAGAGAGTGATCCGAGACAATCTGCTAGCAAATATCAACTATCCGACGACATTGAGAAGCAAAGGACTCCTTTAGATGGGCGTTGATGGTGCCTTGCTTCTGTATCTCCTCCTGGGATTGCCGGAGAATGACTTGAGCCTGGCCACTTGAGATTCAAGGGTCAGGACTTGGGCTCGATACTTGTCACGTTCAGAGTTGGCAGAAGACAGCTCCTCCTTAGCATGGGCTATCCGACCACTCAACTGAGTGACGTGCTTCAGTAAGTTGGCAGAACTCAAGCCTAGCCGGAACAAAAAAAGAATAAGAAAAAGAAAGGGCAAAAGGAGAAACAAAAGTTGAAGGCCTGAAGGTTTACCATGGCACGGTGGCTCAGTATTCTCTGCTTGAGAGCGAGACTTGGCTTCCTCCAGCTCTTTTACTTTCTCCTCCAGCCTGGTCCTCTTTTATCAGGGCAGCTTTGTCCGCAGCAAGAGTTTTCTTCTCCTCTTCCAAAGAGAGCAATCTCGGAGCAGAGACTGCTTCTCTTGATCAAAGGAGGACCTCGACTGCTCTTCCAGCGCGGCCTTTTCTTCCAACAAACGATCAAGCTCCTGCATAAGCTTTTCTTTTTCCTTCACAAGAGCTTCGTTCTCCCGTTGAAGAGTTTGCTTCTCCAGCTCGAGCGTTTCAGCCTCCTGCTTGAAAGAGTTCCTCTCCTGATAGAAGAAGGTCTTCTCAGCCTGAAGATTGTTCACTTCGTTCCGGTGCATGGAACGCACCTGATCCAGCATAATATCGAGATCAAAGAAGGACCAAACCAGCTTATCTTTGACAAGGGAAAAAGAGATGGTTTTATACCTCTATCAAAGTATTGTCAGCTTCCTTGATCCGGCCTCTTAGAGAAAAGTTCTCTTCCCGGAGTTTCTTCAGCTGCAGCTCATACTCATCACGCTGACGCTCGCATTCCCGCCGGGACAACTGCAGGTCTTTGTTTATCGCCTCAGTTCTCTCCTTTGCCTTACGGTCAATCTCATACTCGACCTGGTCAATGTAAGCGTCATGAGAAGAGCGGGACAGCTTCAGTTCCTCTTCAACATTATTGGCTCGGCTTTCCTCATAGCGAAGCCTGGATTGGAGGTTGCCAAAGTGAATCTCAGCACTTTGGGCCATGGACATCACCTAAAAAACAACACAATTCATAAAATCAAGGAAAAAGGCCAAGCCAAAACAAAAGAGAAAACAAAAGAAATACCCATGCCAACCTGAAAAATCCCCCCACATCATGTCAAACACTTCGTTTGCTGGGAGGGAATGCCGCATGATAGCATCTGCCCCCCCCCATCTCCAAGCCGCAGCCTTTTTTTGGTAGCAGTAAAGGTGGCCGGAGGAGCAAAGATCCCGTCTGGATGACCAGATCTCTTTATTGCCTCCTTCCAGACGGAGGAGTACTTGGCAGCGTCGCAGGATATTAAAGGAAGAGGGTGCCCGCAATGGTAAAACCACCCTTCCTTTTGGGAGGGTCCAGTATAGGACTCCTGAGCGGGAAGAGGAGGGGAGGAAGAGGAAGAAGCTATGTAGTCCTCCCTCTGCTTACTCCGGAGCTCAGGATCCTCCGGCCCCTCGAACACCTGACTGACTGTTCTTCTTCTCCCGCCTCCCTGTCTTCATGTGCTACCTCGTCTTTCGTTGCCATCGCCGCCCTCTGATCCTTCGTCAATCTTGACAATGTCTTCTTCCTCCGCACACAGAAGTAAACTCTGCCAAATTTTTCGCCTGCATCGAGGCAATTCAGGGCTCTCGCTCTTCTTACGGCTTTCGCCCTCGTATCTGAAATCCACAAGACCTTTCCTATCTGGGCGTCAACCTTCTCCTTCCTTCTCAATTATTCTTCCCTTTGCGATTGCCTCAGGGATGTCGAAGCCCCGTTTGGCACACATTTTCCTGCCATCCTCCGACTCTCACCCCAACGACGACTTTGGCCGTGGGTATGTAGATTTCGCTGATTTTTTCTCGCTCCGGTCTAAACCATTCCCCCGCACCCTTTTGTGCTGGGCTTCCTCCTTCGCCGCTGCTGCACTCTCGTTCACCTCCACCCAAAGGCCATTTCGCACCTCCATGCCTTTGTCTCTCTTTGCGAGGGAAGCAAAATCCGGCCGGAGGGTACTGATTTCGTCCGATTCTTCACTGTTAGGGTCGACCCGGATAGCTTAACCCTCATCGCGAAGGCCGGATACACCCTCTTCGACTACAAGAAGGCTCATGAGTGGGGGTCACGGTGGTTCGTCATTGTTCCTCCATCCGGCCGAGTATTGGGCGTCCCATACTGTGCTGAGGTTATCAAAGGCCAGCTAATCAGTCCCCAAACCCCTCCGGCTGAGCTGCCCATTTCGAAGATTCTGAGGGCATTCAGCAAGGAACCACGACTGTCGAGGCGTTTTTTTACAAAGGCACGTTGTCTTCTCTGAAGACATATCACAGTAAGCGTCTTTAACTCTTAGTACGAAATTTTGTCATTCCTATCGGTCTTCTTATTGTTTGACATGCTGTATGTAGATTTCTTCCAGAAGGGGACAAGATCGGCCCCTTTCATAGCTGGAACTTCGTCACCTTCAAGAGTGGGGACGGAAAAATCAATTACTACGACACGCTGGATGCTGCTACTAATGCAGCCGAGCAGCTTTTGGAGAGTGCTCCTCCGGCAAAGCGCTCCAGGCAAGAAGCCGGGGATGACCAAGCCGGTCTCTCAAAGAAAAACAAGAGGCTAGAGTCTCCTGAACGTGCTGACGCCAGGCTGTCAGGTACATGCACGTGAGCCCCAAGTCTGGGCGCCGTGTCTTCCTTCCCCTCACCCCTGGTTCGGGTTTAGACCTTGGTTCTCGCCTGGGGCGGGAGTCCGGTCATCCGACTCCTATTTGCAAGCAATTTCCTGATTTGACAAGTTACTTTTCCTCAGATCCTGCTCAGGAAAATACCCTGGAGGCCACAGGCTTCCGCGCTGGTCCTTCGGTAAGAAGGTTTTGGTTGCTCGTCGCTTTTCTTGTTCCTTACTCATCTTCCCTTTTTAGTATCCTTTCATTTCCAGTTTCATCCTTCTGGTCCTAACTGTTTTTATTATTGTGGCAGTCCCTGCTCCTGCCAAGAAAAGACTAAAAAAGAAAACCACATCAAAACCGAAGGTCACAGAGCCAGAGGTATCAGGGCAAACCTCCGGTGATCCCGAAGTTTCAGGATCATTCTTCATTGATGTTGTTGCGGCCACGGACGGGCAAGGGATAGAGCAACGGAGTATCGTTCAGGTGCCGGAGGATCCTGAGCTCCGAGTAAGCAGAGGGAGGACTACATAGCTTCTTCCTCTTCCTCCCCTCCTCTTCCCGCTCAGGAGTCCTATACTGGACCCTCCCAAAAGGAAGGGTGGTTTTCCATTACGGGCACCCTCTTCCTTAATATCCTGCGACGCTGCCAAGTACTCCTCCGTCTGGAAGGAGGCAATAAAGAGATCTGGTCATCTAGACGGATCTTGCTCCTCCGGCCACCTTTACTGCTACCAAAAAAAGGCTGCGGCTTGGAGATGGGGGGGGGCAGATGCTATCATGCGGCATTCCTCCAGCAAACGAAGTGTTTGACATGATGTGGGGGGGAATTTTTCAGGTTGGCATGGGTATTTCTTTTGTGTTTCTCTTTGTTTTGGCTTGGCCTTTTTCCTTGATTTTATGAATTGTGTTGTTTTTTAGGTGATGTCCATGGCCCAAGTGCTGAGTTCACTTTGGCAACCTCCAATCCAGGCTTCGCTATGAGGAAAGCCGAGCTAATAATGTTGAAGAGGAACTGAAGCTGTCCCGCTCTTCTCATGACGCTTACATTGACCAGGTCGAGTATGAGATTGACCGTAAGGCAAAGGAGAGAACTGAGGCGATAAACAAAGACATGCAGTTGTCCCGGCGGGAATGCGAGCGTCAGCGTGATGAGTATGAGCTGTAGCTGAAGAAACTCCGGGAAGAGAACTTTTCTCTAAGAGGCCGGATCAAGGAAGCTGACAATACTTTGATAGAGGTATAAAACCATCTCTTTTTCCTTGTCAAAGATAAGCTGGTTTGGTCCTTCTTTGATCTCGATATTATGCTGGATCAGGTACGTTCCATGCACCGGAACGAAGTGAACAATCTTCAGGCTGAGAAGACCTTCTTCTATCAGGAGAGGAACTCTTTCAAGCAGGAGGCTGAAACGCTCGAGCTGGAGAAGCAAACTCTTCAACGGGAGAACGAAGCTCTTGTGAAGGAAAAAGAAAAGCTTATGTAGGAGCTTGATCGTTGTTGGAAGAAAGGCCACGCTGGAAACAGTCGAGGTCCTCCTTTGATCAAGAGAAGCAGTCTCTGCTCCGAGATTGCTCTCTTTTGGAAGAGGAGAAGAAACTCTTGTTGCGGACAAAGCTGCCCTGATAGAAGAGAGGACCAGGCTGAGGAGAAAGTAAAAGAGCTGGAGGAAGCCAAGTCTCGCTCTCAAGCCGAGAATACTGAGCCACCGTGCCATGGTAAACCTTCAGGCCTTCAACTTTTGTTTCTCCTTTTGCCCTTTCTTTTTCTTATTCTTTTTTTGTTCCGGATAGGCTTGAGTTCTGCCAACTTACTAAAGCACGTCACTCAGTTGAGTGGTCGGATAGCCCATGCTAAGGAGGAGCTGTCTTCTGCCAACTCTGAATGTGACAAGTATCGAGCCCAAGTCCTGACCCTTGAATCTCAAGTGGCCAGGCTCAAGTCATTCTCCGGCAATCCCAGGAGGAGATACAGAAGCAAGGCACCATCAACGCCCATCTAAAGGAGTCCTTTGCTTCTCAATGTCGTCGGATAGTTGATATTTGCTAGCAGATTGTCTCGGATCACTCTCTTGAAAAAGGAGAGTTACTGGATGATGACCTGTACAACAAGCTGGAATTCAAGGCTGTTGCCCAGAATCCAACTTCTTCTTGGAGCTCGAGAGGTTTTGCCGCAGTCCTGGAGAGACATGTTTTGGCGCCAGCGAAGCCTCATTCCTTCCAGCCGGAAGCAACATTCTGCCGTCTGCCGGAGGGATGCAGCGTCTTTCCAGGAGGTCCAAGTCTTCTGAGAGTGTGGCTGGTAGCGGCGATATTTATTAACTTCCGAAAAAGAAGCCGTAGAGAAAGAAGCTGCAAAGAAAGTAGAATAGTAAGTTTTTATTTTAGAGAATTTTTTGTTTCGGCCTGTATTTTTTATGTTTGCCGAATGATCATATTTTGTAACTGTTGTTACTCCACACCTTGGGAGAATATAAGCTATATTTTTCACCATCTTAGTTTTTTATTGCCACGATATTTCTATCTTTTTTTTAATGGTGTACATATGTTATCTTATGCGAGTTATGCCAGTGTAGTACTCATTTTATAACACAAGGGGCTTGCGGTTTTGGACTTTTGTCCGGCTGGACCTTTTTCCTTTTAAAGTACGGTCATTTATGGCTTTTAGCGGACTTTTTAGCATATGGAGTGCGGCTCGTTGGCCGAATGTTTCTTTCAAGGCATGATAGCTTGCAGCTCGTTGGCCGGATGTTTCTTTCAAGGCATGATAGCCTGCGGCTCGTTGGCCGGATGTTTCTTTCAAGGCATGATAGCCTGCGGCTCGTTGGCCAGATGTTTCTTTCAAGCATGATAGCCTGCGTCTCGTTGGCCGGATGTTTCTTTCAAGGCATGATAGCCTGCGGCACGTTGGCCGGATGTTTCTTTCAAGGCATGACAGCCTACGGCTCGTTGGCCGGATGTTTCTTTCAAGGCATGATAGTCTGCGGCTCGTTGGCCGGATGTTTCTTTCAAGGCATGATAGCCTGCGACTCGTTGCCGGTGCTTTCTTTTTCTTTCAAGGCATGATAGTCTGCGGCTCGTTGGTCGGTGCTTTCTTTTTCTTTCAAGGCATGATAGCCTACGGCTCGTTGGCCGGTGCTTTCTTTTTCTTTCAAGGCATGATAGCCTGCGGCTCGTTGGCTGGTGCTTTCTTTTTCTTTCAAGGCATGATAGCCTGTGGCTCGTTGGCCGGTGCTTTCTTTTTCTTTCAAGGCATGATAGCCTGCGGCGCGTTGGCCGGTGCTTACTTTCAAGCATGATAGCCTGCAGCTCGTTGGCCGGTGCTTACTTTCACGGCATGATAGCCTGCGGCTCGTTGGCCGGTGCTTACTTTCAAGGCATGATAGCCTGCGGCTCGTTGGCCGGTGCTTACTTTCAAGGCATGATAGCCTGCGGCTCGTTGGCCGGTGCTTACTTTCAAGGCATGATAGCCTGCGGCTCGTTGGCCGGTGCTTACTTTCAAGGCATGATAGCCTGCGGCTCGTTGGCCGGTGCTTACTTTCAAGGCATGATAGCCTGAGGCTCGTTGCCGGTGCTTACTTTCATGGCATGATAGCCTGCGGCTTGTTGGCCGATGCTTACTTTCAAGGCATGATAGCCTGCGGCTCGTGGCCGTTGCTTACTTTTTCTTTCACTTTTTTCAAAAATAATACCTTTTATTGAAGAGTTATAAATTTTACACATAGAACTTTTTCAGACATTCTCTATGCCAAGAATGCGGCAATTCGTACCCTTCACTATTTTTCAAGCGGTATGAAGCTCGTCCCGTCTTCTGATGTATGATGTATGGTCCTTCCCATTGGGGTTCCAGCTTCTTGGGTTGTTTAACCTCTCGGAGGACTAATTCTCCTGGGCCAAACTTCGTTCTTTTATCCTTCTGTTGAAATATCTTTCTACCTTGGATTTTATCTTTCGCCATCCTTACTGCGGCGGCCATCCTGGTTTCTTCAAGGAGGTCTAGGTGATCCTGTACCCCCTTATTATAAGCTGAGATTTTATCAATGTTCTACTAAGCTTTTGCATGTTGTTGGCAAAGAAAGAGTAGAAAAGGATGAAAGCTTGTTCTCTCATGAGGTAACCTTTCTACTGACTAGTAGATTCATGTTTCGAACTTCTTGATTCTCTTTGTTAGCATGAGTATATGACCTTACTCCTAATTCTATCACAGGTTTACTTAGGGGTAATATTTCTTTTCTTTTTCAAAATGGTGAGAATTCTTTTGGGTGAATATCTCAAGTAGGGATTGTGTAAAAAAAAGAAGGAAAAAAAAGAGAAGCTTCGAAAAGAAAAAAAAAAAGAAGAAGAAAAAAAGAAGAATCTTCTTTCAAAAAATGAATGAATCATGAGGTTGCAAAAATTACCTCAAAATAAAAGAAACAAACGAGAGTTTTTCCTTTTATTTTTCTCCTTAATTCCCGTTCTTCAAAGCAAAAAAAAATGGTTGATTCAGAAACCCTTGAAAAATAGGGCTGAACACATAAAACCATCGATGAGTGTCTTGGCCACATTCAGAAACACTTGAAAAAAGAGCTGAATGATGGAAACCGGAAAAAAGGAGAGGTTACAAAATCCCGTATGGTTAGGAATATTTATCTAATTGTCATTCTAAAGTTTATCAGTTTTGTGCATAAGTATTTATTCCTTTCTAATCTAGTTTTGCTCGAGGACTAGCAAAAGGTAAGTGTAAGGCCTTGATAAGCCTCAGACTTATCATGTTTTAGTATATATAATTATAAGATTAGTAGCCAAATTAAGGTTAGAATAATAATATTTATGCTATATTATGTATTAAGTCTACTATTTGTTCAGATTAATGTTTTTATATGTTTTTCCATGCAAGGGAACATTTCTGACCAAACTGCCGGACATAAATCTGGGTTGAGTCTGCACGACACAAATACGGAACGGGAAAAAAGCTTTGCCGAGCCTGATGCCGGGTACTTCCCATCCGCCATGGGTGTACAGTCGCCTCCGTTGGTCATTCGACAACACATATTTTCCACGTGATAATTACCAATGCCGGACATGGCGCCGGGTATATCCTACCCGGCACTTGCATCTCTTCGCCAGACAGTTATGACCGTTAATGGTTACCCGTGTTTAACACATGGTGCCGGACAAACGGGATCAGGCAAGCTACCCGGCACAAGCAATATATGATGCCTATAAATAGGCCGAGAAGGGCTGCACTTTGACACACTTCAACATCATATTACACTCCATTCATGAAATACCCCAAACCTTAGTATGTTTTTTAAACATTTAAATATGGTATATTAAGACTAAAAAGAGTCTTAGAAACATTAGTAAGCAAATTAAACCATAGAAAACATAAAATGTGCTTTAAGGTCAATAAAGGCCAAAATGTGCTCTAAGCTTGGGATAAGCTTGGTTAAGACCTAATGAACTTACCAAGACCTTGTGTATATACTAATGAACATATTAAACCAATTAGCAAAGAAAACCCAGCTTGAAAACAAGTTAAAACACAAAATGTGCTTTAAGGAGTCTTAAAGCACATTTTTGAAAAATTGTCTTGTAAATGAGTTTTGAGTGGCTAAATGTCCATCATTACTCTTTAATTAACATGTATACTATATAGTATCACATTTGGAAGTCTATATCAATGGGAAATCAAAAATTTCACTTCTATGTGCCTTGTTTTATGAATAGTGACTTTAATAAGCTAGTTGTAACATATGTTGTTATAAGTAATTAAATATTGAGTCATAGCTGCGTATCTCGTGATTTACCCATCATCGCCTTAAACATTCCTGCATCTGAGACATATCAGACTCAGGATTCGAAGGAGGTGAGCTGGTCGGCTCGATGAAGCTTCATTGCCGTAAGGCTGTTGTTGATATTGCCTTTGGCCTCCTTGGAAATTGGACTGAGGTCTATAATTTTGGGATGTTGTAGGGTAGGTGGGTTTTGGATATTTCCGGTGTTTGAGTAGCTAAGGTTGGATTGCATGTTACGTTGCCATGGTTGTATGTATCCTGAATTGTTGGTGATGTAGTTTGCTTCCTCTGCTGCTTTCATTTCTTGTAGTTGGGGGCATTGATCATATTCATGAGGCCCGCAACATTGTGTACAAGAATTGTTGGTGACGTTTGAGATTGAGGAGCATAGCCTGGAGGGGTAGTAGGTGGTCGGGAAATCATTGACTTAGCTTGCTGAGGGAAGGAATTCATAGCCATCTGTTCGACCACTTTCTGTAGAGTGCTCACTTTTGTTGCTTGCTGAGCATGCTTTCCATGAGTTGCTCATGGCTTTCATTAATTGATCGAACTTGTTATCACTTTCCCCGACATGATATAATCCTGGAGTACCGCTCCTTGATCCACCGGAGCCCAGTCTCTAATTTCCTCACAGAGAGACTCCATGCTGTTCAGAAATTGTGCTCCCGGCTTTTTCAGAACGTCAGCCCCTAACGAAGATAACACCATTGTTCTGCACGGACCGATCAAGCCCTTGTAAAACAATTGTGATACTTGTTCCTTCGTCAGACCGTGGTGAGGACAATGAGTAGTAGACCTTTGAAACGGTCCCAAGTTTCACAAATATTCTCCGACCCTGGTTGCTTGAAATTATAAATTTCAGCAATCATCTCCAAAGTTCGGCTCGGAGGTAGGAATTTGTCATAGAACTTGGTGGCCATGTCGTCCCAGGTACCAATGGTACTCGGTGTTAAGCTATGATACCACTTGCTCGCGTTTCCCGTCAGGCTGTGTGGGAATAAAGACAATCTTGCATATTGAAGTACTGCGTCGGTTGCAGTAAGGTTGTTGGCATGTTGTAGGAATTTTGTAACATGTAACAGGGCTTCATCTGGACTGGTGCCATCAAAAATGGCCCAACTCCTTCACACATCGAATTTGATGATATGGCTTCAGTTTCTGCCATTCATCGTATTCGGATGGGCTGAGGTGAGGAAGGATGATAGCAGGCTGTTGTCCTTGGTTAGACGGCCTGTTGATATTTCGAACCGTTGCTGGTGTAGCTGCCATGTTAGTTTCCGGGTCAGAATCTATCACTGTGTTGGTAATGTTCTGTTGAGTTCGTCTCTGCTGAGATTGCGCAGAAAGGTTCTCTCGATTTCTGGGATGTAACCAACCGTGTGATTAATATTCTCTGGGAGGCTCTGTGACCTGTGTGAAAGGCATACACCACTCAAAACAGAAGAGAAAAGAACTGGTTATACGTTAGAATAATAAAAATGTTAGGAATTAGTAGACAGAAATTTAAAGTTAGTAGTTAGTATACAATGGAAAGAAATGACAATGGAACGAAATAACAATGGAACGAAAGACTGGAATTTTAAGTTAGTAGTTAGAGACAATGGAACGAAATGACAATGGAACGAAATGACAGAAATAAATAACAATAATATTAACAAATTAGTAGTCAGATGTCCAAGTCAGATCAGAAGTTAGATGTCCACTGTCCAAGTCAGATGTTCGAGGTTATATGTCCAAAATTGGATTAAAAGTTTTTTTTTTAGTAGATTAACAGATTATTGTAATTAAAAAGGTGAATTAACCGGGCTTAGGGACTAGATTAAATCAAGTCCCGGCAACGGCGCCATTTTGCAGAGTGGATTTATCGTGAGTGATTAGAAGAGGTGTAGTTATTAAAGAGAGAAATTAATACTCAAAATATCCGTCGGGCTACAAATAAAACCCGGTCGTAGTAGTGTAGAAGACAGAAGCGGCCGGGGTCAAACCGGGGACTTATAGCGAGCTAAAGTAGTTCCTAAGCTTGTCACAAAAGGGGGAAAGTTAATTGACTGTTTTTAGAGAATTAAAAGAGCAGATTAAATTACTGAGTGCAGATGAATTAAATGGAACTCCGGGTTCAGGTTTTATATTAATCTGATTAATTATGCTATCTCTACGGTTTAATATATTAGTTTGGCAAAATTCCTGTTATTATCCTAAGGACTAAGTCATAGACCTTAAGAACTCGTTTACCAGAAAATGCTCGGTCTAATCAAGGTTCGAGCAAAACTATGTAAACGGACGTTAAATTCAAGGAATTATAATTGCATCTGTAAATACTAACTTATTAAATCATAATAAGTTTTGTCCAGATTTACGGTTTAAATAACCTGTCTATTTATCACCTGGTCTGATCAAAATAGACTTAGGAAAGCATTTTAATAAATTCATGTAATTTATTAAAATGGTGAGAGAAAACCTTTAAGCGTAACAAACTATTTTTATTTTAACACGGGTAGAGAAATTATTACACAACTAACAAACCATAATTAAAACCTTGCCCGGAGTATATCCTTTAGCCCGACATATTTAAGACAGAATAAGAAGTAGAGAATACATCTGAAAAGATGTTTATTTCCGCTCCGCTATCTTATCTGCTAATATTTTGGCAGAGGTTGGACATAATAACAATAGGAGATGCGTGGATGATGAATGGAGAAAATGAAGAGGAAGAAGAGTGGGAGCATACGTAGGATTTTTGTAACTAAAATGAGAGATTTTGAGTGTTGAGTTTGGAGTGGTACGTGTGTATTTTTGGTTGAAAGCGTAGTGTGTTTATATAGAGGAAGGGCTCATTAATTGCAGGGACAGCTGAATACGTGTGAGAGAATTAAGGGAAGTAGATGAACAGTCGACAAGCAAGTCGACGGTTCCAGAAACAAGTCGACAAGCAAGTCGACGCGGAGAAGAGGCTCGAATTTAATTCACGTCCGCATGGCTACCTCATTTGCGTCCGCCTCTGTAGCATGCAGACGTCTCTGTGCTCCGTTCTTTGTCCGCGCCAGTGTCCGCCTCAAAATCATGCGGACACTCCCGTGTCTTCCGCCTCTTGCGTCCGCCTCCAAGACCTCAGAGGCGTCCGCCTCAAAACCAGGCGGACACAAGTGTTTTGACACTTTCTTCTGCGAACTTTGACCGGCTCTAGATTCTTCGTTTGACTCCGTTTCCTGAGCCGTTTGCGTCTATACGTTCCTCTCTTCGTCTACTTTACTCCCAGCTTGGTTTTCCTCATATTAAACCAATAATTTTGTGAGATAAACAATAAAACATAAACTAGAGGAAAACTAACCGAAGTGGAGAAATGAGCAAGAAAAGTGCTAATATTATACATGAAATACACCTAATAAACATGCTCATTTGACACTTATCATTAAACCATAGAAACACAAAATGTTTTAAGGTCAATAAAGGCCAAAATGTGCTCTAAGCTTGGGATAAGCTGGTTAAGACCTAATGAACTTACCAAGACCTTGTTTATATACTAATGAACATATTAAACCAATTAGCAATGAAAACTAAGCTTGAAAACAAGTTAAAACACAAAATGTGCTTTAAGGAGTCTTAAAGCACATTTTTGAAAAATTGTCTTGTAATGAGTTTTGAGTGGCTAAATGTCCATCATTACTCTTTAATTAACATGTATACTATATAGTATCACATTTGGAAGTCAATATTAATGGGAAATCAAAAATTTTCACTTCTATGTGCCTTGTTTTATGAATAGTGACTTTAATAAGCTAGTTGTAACATATGTTGTTATAAATAATTAAATGAGTCATCAAAGACTAAAATACCCTTGTTATAATAATAGGGGCGGTTTTTTAAGTGCGGTGACTCACCACTCTTGTTAACTTGCTAAGTAAATAAAGATGACTCTTAAGTTACTATTTGCTTTAATGTATAAATATCTTCTAAAAAGCAAAACCAATCTTCATTCTCTCATTTCTCTTCATTTCACACGCCTCCCAATCTCTCTTCTACCTCTTCTTCATTCTCCATTTACGGTTTGCAATAGTACACACCAAACTCCATCTTCATTGTCATTATCTCCTAGCTCACTTAACCAAATCAAAAACAACACCACCATTTCTCTCCTCTCATCAAGCTCTTCATTCCTATCTTCTCAAAACTTCAAGACCACCATTTCGGTGCCATGGAGTCCACCATTGAAGGAGCGTGAGCTTATATTTCTACATATTATTGATCTCCTTTGCTTCTAGGTAAGGAATCTCAAAGAAAAATGATGTTTCTTCCATGTTTTTATATTGACCGAAAATCACATTGATGGTGCTCAATTTTATTGTTTTGTTCTATAGCTTCATTCCAACCTTTCAAGGACTAGGTGGAGTCCTCTCTTGATAGATATTCAAACTCTCTCTTCAAATACCAAGGTAAAACAACTACCTTAATGCTTTAAAACATATATGTAACTAGGGTTTACAATGAGATGAAGCTTAAAGCTTGTATACTCATTATATCATTTGTATAATGTTTAGAAGTTGACAAGCAACTAAAAGCCTTGCCAATTTAGTCAAGGAAACAAGAAAGAAGTTTGTGAGGAAAAAAGAGGTAAATATGCTAACCTAATGTGGTTTAAAGTCTTAGGAGAAATGAGATCATATTGCTTGCTAAAAATGATCTAAGGAGCCACTGTGAATGACTTAGAAGAATGCTCTCAAGGGCTTAGTAAAAGGCATATGTATTGTTGAGTGTATTTGTAGGTCAAAGGCAAATATATTGTGGAAATTCAGTGCTTATGATTTATGCATCTTAAGGGCCTAAGAGCCATGTTATTTAAGGGCCTAAGTGCCATGCAATTTAGATTATGCACTATATTGTGATGTAGGGCTATATGAGTGAAGTTTGTGTATAAGAATGTGTTTGATGGATTTTTAGTGTTCTTGGTTGTTTAATGGTGAAAACAAAGTGTTTTGGGTTACTAATGTTCTAGGAGAGTTCATGTCAAAATTTAGGTAATAAACAAGAAGTTCTAAGGGTTTAAAATGAGTTTGGTAAGTTAGGAAATGTTTGAATGGTTAAGTGTTTAACTAGTGGAAGAAGCATGCATTAAGGTGTTTAAAGATGTAAAAAGGGCCTAGGCAATGTTCTAGAGGATTTTATAATGCAAATGAATGTTTTGGGATACACCAAAGTTATTTAGACTTGTGTTAAGATTTTATGCAACTTTGGTGAACAAGGAGAATGTGTAAACTTGAAAAAGGATTTCAAGAATGACATAAGGAGTTAGTTGTGAGAATAGATGCTTGAGAGATGATGTAGTAGTGGTGAGGAAACATTGTTGACATAGTGGTTATCATAGGTATGAAACACCAGTTAGAAAACCAAGGAGAAAATATCATAAGTGTTAGGAATTTCGGTATAAAATGAGTAAGTGTTTAAGGTGATAGATAATGAGTTTCATGGATGTTGTATGAGGATATAAGTGTACCAAATGATGTTAGAAAACATTAGGAGGCCTTAGGAGAAGTTTGGAGTTAAATGGGCAAAGGAAAATAAGGGTCTGGAGCAGACCGACCTTGCGACCGAACTTGCCAAGGTCGGTCGAGCCCAGTTTTACCCTGCGGGAATTGGTTTCTGGAATGGACCGGGGGACTTTGCATGGTCGGTCGGGCATGGATTTTTGGTACGGATTGAGTCTCTGGAATAGACCGAACTTGGGACCGGACTTACAAGTTTGGTCGGGCCTGAATTTTCAAAGGGAAGAAACTCTCAGGAGTGGACCGAACATAGGACCGAACTTACAAGGTCGGTCGGAGTAGAAAATTTTAACGGTAATATGTTCTGGAATGGACCGACCATGGGACCAAGTTTGTATGGTCGGTCGTAGTGTAAATTTGCAAACCCGGAAATCACTGGAATGGACACCTTGTATAAGGTCGGTCGGACCAAACTTGTAAAAAAAAAAACAAAACAAAGAGTGGCTTAAGTAGTTACCCTAGGGGGTATAATGTAGGTAATCAGGGGAAAGTTTAGGCACTAAAGCTTGTCATATAATCATGTAAAATGCTTAGTAAACCGGAGATTTAATAAGTTAATTAACCGACATTCTTAAACATGTATAGGAGTGACCTACGATGGAAATCGATCGAAGCAAGGACAAGGTATGGTTTTCTTGCAGTCTGTTGCCTACCGGTTTACACCGGCTTGTGTGTTGTTTGTTTTTTTCTGTGTGTTTATGACGTTATAAGACTTAAACATGTAATGAGTTTATAGTTGTTCATATTATAATGTTATGATGTGACTCATTTCCCTTATGTGTGTTTAACATGACTTACCACTTGTTGTGTGTTGTTTGTTAAGTTCCACCGTGAACTTCTAACAAGTGCTAACTGGGAAGTGAGGAATCCGGCTGTCCGGTCATGCATGTAAGTTAAGAGTAGATATCTGAATCAGATTTGACTCTTATGTTGTTAAGATTGTTCTCCTTATTTTGGCGTTCGATCTCCCGCTAGCTTCCTCCAAAGTTTACCTATTCTGACTTATGATCGGTTTAGTGGGAACATGTGTTTGTGTGGTGTGTTCGGGTCACTATATCCGAACCATCTGTGACTTAGTTAGTTACTCGTTCGAATAACAGAACGATAATGAGTGTGTGTAACGAGCTTAACATGAGAGTGAATCATTCTCTAGGCTTCTTATGTTGTTTAAACCTTCTTGGTTTGTGATTGTGAAAAGAGTATCCACTGTGTATGTGATGTTGTGCTATGCAATGATAACGCTATGCCACATTGTTATGTTATGTTATGTTATGTTAAAATGAATGTCATGTTATCATGACAAGTAGTTGCGCGTATCCCGGTAGCCGATGGGCTGCGCGTTAACCATACCAGCCAAGGGTTGCTGACCCCCTCGGGGGCTCCATATTTTTTTTACTGTAGGATGAGGATCGAGGAAGCAGAGTGGCTGTAGGTTCTAGGCTGCAGTTGTACTTTTGGGTTATTTTGGATGTTGAGCCCGGGATGCGCCTGTGCTCCCGTGGCATTATATTTTGATTACGTTGAAACTACTGTGGCGGTATATTGGGAGTTTACAGTGAAGGAATGTAATTAAATACTCGGTAATGTTTGTGATGAAATTATGGTTTTAGTTCTATGCTCGGGAGTCTGATCATCAGACCGGTACACTTGTATTTTCTTCCTGCTTGTTAACCACGTGGGTGGTTGACCGCGTTGTAGCACCGAAGCGTTTAGTTATTGTTTAGTTATTTAATTACGCTGAGATTTCATTTAGTTGTGGAGTTCGATGTAGGGGTGTTACAATTCATTACTCCATTTCCGCCTCATTCCAAGGTGTTGGTGTCCAAGGAAGTTTTATGCAACTTTCCACGCGAAGAGAAGAAATCCACGGCGGGTTAAGGCTACATCCAATTTTCTTATCTTCTGTGTATTCTCTCTTGATCTGTGTGGATAGTGGAGTAGGAATTCCTTGTTAGTTCTTTGGTTAGGGAATGAAACTCTCTTTGTAAAACAATATGGTCTTATTAATATAATTGTCAAGTTTATTAAGAGATGGTTCTTATTGCAAGAGAATTGGTTGATCACTTGTTCTCTTCATGCAAAGTTAACTTGAGGAAGAGAAGTCCAAAAGTAGAATAGGTTAGACACTCTTAATGATCTTCCTACTCTCTTCTTATGAATTAACGGTTAGTAGTAAGAGTGAGAATTAATCCATCTTCCCCCATTTCCTTGTTCATTTCTTGGCATGATATATGCTCGATTTGTTAATAGGGATGAGTTTCTTGTTTTCGTTTCGAAGCAAGAGAGTGGCATTTACATTTTGAACATGTCGGGTGTAACGGATCTCCTGTGTCCGGCACATTCAATGTCTTTGAATGTGTCGTGCATCTGGTGCCCGGCAGGATGTCCGGCGCATTCAATTGTTGGTTAATTCGAAGGCTTGTGTTTATGTTTCGAGTTCATATTGATACTTAGATGTTCTTAAGCTCTAAATCAAGAATAATTTCCTCCTCGCAATACCACTTTGTTTATTTAGTTTTAATTAGGGTTAGAAAATATTTCACATTCCCCCCTTTATTATAGAATAGGTTATTACCGGATTAAGACTAGTTTTCTATAAGTCCCTTGGGTTCGATACTCTCGGTCGTAATATACTAATACTATACTCTGACCGGGTTTTATTGCTACCCGTAGTAGAGTTGTAGGTTTAGTTTATTATTTGTTCTTTTATGTATATAGTTTTCCTATAATTTTCCGCATAACAAAATGGCGCAGTTGCCGGGGACTTGGAATTAGTCCAAGTCCTAAAAATGGTAATCGCTCTATTCTTTATTGTTTTATATTATTTTTTTATTATTCTATATTCTTTAAATTAATGAGTTCATTATTATTTATCTAGTTAAATATGCCGGATCAACTGCCTGGCATGATAAGCCCGGCATACGCAGAAGATGTTCCATGCCGGATATATCTGATCCGGCACAGTAGCCGGCATGTTTGAGTTCACTTTCTTTCTTTTTGGTTATTTCTGTAAAATGTTAGATTTTCACTTAATGCATTTATTCTTTACGCTTCTAATTGTTTATACGTATGTGATCCATTGATTTTACTTATTTAACACAATCCTTCGTTTTATTTGAGTATGTCGTGACCAATGCCGGTTATGGTAACCTGGCCCACACAAATCTAGAAAGAAGCCCCCAGGGAGACATGCCGTGCAGAAGGCCGGGTAACATCTACCCGGCATCAAGAAAATGCAAGTGGCTGGATCCCATATACCCGACAAACAACCCGGCATGTCACGAAATTTCAAAAAAATATAACTGGGTAAGTCTATCTTGCTCACTCACTTTTACCCTACCAACATACAAACTAGCGCAAAAACTGAGCAGGCACCGCGCCCCACACTCGAACCAACAGACCTTCACTTAGTGTCCATCCGTTTGCATTGTTTTAATTCTCAAAACAGGTTCTAACTGTCCCCCCTTCTCTTATGTATTTTTTATGTTTTCAGTTCCATATTTTTAGTAAATGTAGTTAGTTTATGCGATTTATGTTGTAGGGAGACTTTTTTGGCACACAAGGTCTGTGATTTGAACATTTGCGAACTGTCATGTGGTTTTTTTTGGGGGTGAAATTTGTGTTTCTGGAAAATCTCTGGTTTGAACTGCGTTCTGGGTTCGATTTTGAACGTGCGTGTTTTGTATGCCGGACTTCGCTGTCCGGCATGTTAAAAAATTTTGAATGTGCCGGGTAGATCCTATCCGGCATCCTGTCCGGCACGACTGTCTGAGTAATATTTCTTTGTTTTTTTATAACTCTAGCTTTTGAATTGAGGCTTAGGAATAATATGGTGTGATAATGTTTGCAAATTGTACATCTGAATTACAATGATGTAGTACCTCTTGTGGCTCCAGATTTTTCAGGATTTAAAAATTCTTATGAACTAATGAGCTAACATTTTTTGGTTGTCTGTGGTATCTTCCTCTGTTCTTTCTTATTAGATGCCTCGCAGAAGAGCCACCACCCCTCCACGAGCTTCATGTTTTGACTCAGAGGAGGATGAGCTCTTTGAGCAGGCAGATGCAGCCCTCGCCGACGCTACTACAGAGGAGGAAGAGGCTCCTTCTGCACCTGCGCCACCTCGTCGATCTACCAGACGGGCGGGCAAGGAGCCAGCCTCCAGCAGTGCCGCACCGCCTCCAGCCAAGAAGTCAAGGGCTGGCAAAGGAAGAAGAAGGCATCTCTAGAGATTCAGAGTGGCCCTGGATCCACTTCTTCTGCTCCAGAGCACGATGATTTTGGTACGCCTCTCCCTCTCCCTCCTCGCATTCCTGATGTACCTACCTTTGATGAGGAAGGATTCGTAAATCCTTCTGCTGCTCAGTACTTTCATTAGTCCAAGATGAAAGGTAAGTGGGTACGGGAGAGGCGAGTGCATCCCGAGGTCTGCCTACTATCTGAGATTTCAGAGCTCTTCGAACGACATGGTTGGTTGGGGATCTTAGACTTTGGCCATGGACATTATTACCCCGGGTTGGTGCGTGAGTAGTACGCCAACTCCGAGTACCGTGGGCCCCCCAAACGTCAGGAGTTCTGATTCTCTCATTTGTATCTACATGTTGAATCATTATTTCGCCAAAGAGCATTACGCAGATCTTGGGCATCGACACTGATCCTCGCCAGCGGTCCTTCAGCCGATAGACTCTTACAGATGCTCATACCGCTATCCGCTCTCGATTTAGATCACGCACCCGCTTTATGGATAGAGCTCATACTAAGGAGCGAAGCGTGATCCCCCTGACCTACATCACCGATCTTCAGTTGCGTGTGGCCATGGAGATTATCCGCCATAACATTCGGCCGTGCAAGCATGACGAGCTGAATGATATAGACTGCGCTTTACTACAGTACGTTCACGGCCAGCTCAATGAGTAGTTGACTCACGGTTCCCGGTCGAGAGATTGATGTTCGCGCAGTTGGTCCGCGCCAGCATGCATCGAGAGGGACAGCGCCCTATCTTCCCATGCTCATTCACCAGCATATTATGCAGACGATAGGGGAGACTCAGATTCTTAGAGGCCTGCATTTTCAGCCCGAGGCTGCCCCTATTGATCGTGCTCTCATTCGACGTTGGTGGTTCAGAGAGTCACCCTCAGGGGAGTTCCTTTATGTTCCCCCAGATTAGAGGTCCCGGACCTGTACTGCTCAGGACTACCCATATCAGGCTACCCCAGCTATCAGGGGATCCAGCTTTACTGCCTCCACCACCTCCGATCTTCACCGCACCGCCTCCTACCTCTACTTCAGATGCAGACCCTAGAGTGGCTGCAGAGCTCGATCACTTCTGTTAGGAGCTCCAGCAGCAGCGCCACTCTATGGAGGCCTTCCAGGCCGCTCAGCAGGCCGCGTGGGGTGATTTTGATTCCTTCTGGCAGAGTTATGAGGGGATGCGCACAGAGTTGACTACCAGAGTAGACTCTGTGGTGCAGCAGCAGGCTGAGGTTGGGCAGAGACAGGAGGCGTTTGAGGAGCGTATATCTCAGCACCAGGATGAGCAGGAGAGGCGGGTTGATGATCGTCTCATGTTGGCTGTAGAGGATATGAACAAGTCAATGGCGGCCGACAGAAAGAAGGCGAGAAAGGAAATGAAGCAGAGGGTATCTTGTTCCATAGCAACTTTGGTTAAGAATCTTCTACGTCGGGACAAGGAGAAGAGGAAGGCGCGTCAAGAGGCGAAGAAGAAGGGGCTTCCTACCCCTAGCTCTTCTAGCATTTATGATGTTCCAGACGATTCCCCTGATTCTTCTTCAGACTCTCCACCACCATCCTCCTCCACGCAGGCAGCAGTTCATTAGTCCTTCTCTCTCTATTTATTTTATTTTCTTTTCTTTCCATTCCTTTTGCTTTTCTTTTAGTTTATTATTTGTTCTTTTTAGTTTATTTGCTTTTCTTATTCTTGTATGCCTAATGGATTCTCATTTAACTCTCTCTTATATATATGGAAGTTGTGTACTTTTGTGAGTTTTTGGTTACAGTTGCCTTTATTTTAGTTGGCTAATGCTGTGACAATTTTGATTCCTCGGCTCACCACAAGTGTAGGGCATTTATGCTCTCATTCTTCCAAGAGGGAGAATTTTTATTCTTATATCATTCTTTTGTTTATTTTATTTTCCTCGGCTCACCACAAGTGTAGGGCATTTATGCTCTCATTCTTCCAGAGGGAGAATTTTTTATTCTTTATATCATTCTTTTGTTTATTTTATTTATTTTTACAACATTCTTTTATTCTGTTAATTTTTTATTCTTTATTCTTTTTGAAACACTGAGGACAGTGTTCCTCCCAAGTGTAGGGCAGGGGTCCCCCCTTAAAAAAATTATTTTTTGCTAAAACTACTTAGTATCTAAATAAAATGTTATAAGCTGAGATTTTATCAATGTTCTACTAAGCTTTTGCATGTTGTTGGCAAAGTAAGAGTAGAAAAGGATGAAAGCTTTTTCTCTCAAGAGGTAACCTTTCTAATGACTAGTAGATTCATGTTTCTAACTTCTTGATTCTCTTTGTTAGCATGAGTATATGACCTTACTCCTAATTCTATCACAGATTTACTTAGGGGTAATATTTTCTTTTCTTTTTCAAAATGGTGAGAATTCTTTTGGGTGAATATCTCAAATAGGGATTGTGTAAAAAAAAGAAGGAAAAAAAGAGAAGCTTCGAAAAGAAAAAAAAGAAGAAGAAGAATCTTCTTTCAAAAAAATGAATGAAGCATGAGGTTGCAAAAATTACCTCAAAATAAAAGAAACAAACGAGAGTTTTTCCTTTTATTTTTCTCCTAAATTCCCCGTTCTTCAAAGCAAAAAAATCATGGTTGATTCAGAAACCCTTGAAAAATAGGGCTGAACACATAAAAACCATCGATGAGTGTCTTGGCCACATTCAGAGACACTTGAAAAATAGAGCTGAATGATGGAAACCGGAAAAAGGAAAGGTTACAAAATCTCTTATGTAAAATAGCCCGAAAGTTTTTATTTGGTTTTGAAATTGTTTATTTTATACCCATTAGTATGTTTTTGATGGAATAAGGATGATTAAGTGATACCTATGAATTAGAGTCATATGGTTAGGAATATTTATCTAATTGTCATTCTAAAGTTTATCTGTTTTGTGCATAAGTATTTATTCCTTTCTAATCTAGTTTTGCTCGAGGACTAGCAAAAGGTAAGTGTAGGGCCTTGATAAGCCTTAGACTTATCATGTTTTAGTATATATAATTATAAGATTAGTAGCCAAATTAAGGTTAGAATAATTAATATTTATGCTATATTATGTATTAAGTCTACTATTTGTTCAGATTAATGTTTTTATATGTTTTTCCATGCAAGGGAACATTTCTGACCAAACTGCCGGACATAAATCTGGGTTGAGTCTGCACGGCACAAATACGGATCGGGAAAGAAGCTTTGACGAGCCTGATGCCGGGTACTTCCCATCCGCCATGGGTGTACAGTCACCTCGGTTGGTCATTCGACAACACATATTTTCCACATGATAATTACCAATGCCGGACATGGCGCCGGGTATATCCTACCCGGCACTTGCATCTCTTCGCCAGACAGTTATGACCGTTAACGGTTACCCGCGTTTAACACATGGTGCCAGACAAACGGGATCAGGCAAGCTACCCGGCACAAGCAATATATGATGCCTATAAATAGGCCGAGATGGGCTGCACTTTGACACACTTCAACGTCATATTACACTCCATTCATTACTCCATTTCCGCCTCATTCCAAGGTGTTGGAGTCCAAGGAAGTTTTATGCAACTTTCCACGCGAAGAGAAGAAATCCACGGCGGGTTAAGGCTACATCCAATTTTCTTATCTTCTGTATTCTCTCTTGATCTGTGTGGATAGTGGAGTAGGAATTCCTTGTTAGTTCTTTGGTTAGGGAATGAAACTCTCTTTGTAAAACAATATGGTCTTCTTAATATAATTGCCAAGTTTATTAAGAGATGGTTCTTATTGCAAGAGAATTGGTTGATCACTTGTTCTCTTCATGCAAAGTTAACTTGAGGAAGAGAAGTCCAAAAGTAGAATAGGTTAGACACTCTTAATGATCTTCCTACTCTCTTCTTATGAATTAACGGTTAGTAGTAAGAGTGAGAATTAATCCATCTTCCCCCATTTCCTTGTTCATTTCGTGGCATGATATATGCTCGATTTGTTAATAGGGATGAGTTTCTTGTTTTCGTTTCGAAGCAAGAGAGTGGCATTTACATTTTGAACATGGGTGTAATGCCGGATCTCCTGTGTCCGGCACATTCAATGTCTTTGAATGTGTTGTGCATCTGGTGCCCGGCAGGATGTCCGGCGCATTCAATTGTTGGTTAATTCGAAGGCTTGTGTTTATTTTCGAGTTCATATTGATACTTAGATGTTCTTAAGCTCTGAATCAAGAATAATTTCCTCATAAATACCACTTTGTTTAGTTAGTTTTAATTAGGGTTAGAAAATATTTCACATTCCCCCTTTATTATAGAATAGGTTATTACGGATTAAGACTAGTTTTCTATAAGTCCCTTGGGTTCGATACTCTCGGTCGTAATATACTAATACTATACTCCGACCGGGTTTTATTTGCTACCCGTAGTAGAGTTGTAGGTTTAGTTTATTATTTGTTCTTTTATGTATATAGTTTTTCCTATAATTTTCCGCATAGCAAAATGGCGTCGTTGCCGGGGACTTGGAATTAGTCCAAGTCCTAAAAATGGTAATCGCTCTATTCTTTATTTTTATTATTATTTTTTTATTATTCTATATTCTTTAAATTAATGAGTTCATTATTATTTATCTAGTTAAATATGCCGGATCTACTGCCTCATGATAAGCCCGGCATACGCAGAAGATGTTCCATGCCGGATATATCTTATGGCACATTAGCCGGCATGTTTGAGTTCACTTTCTTTCTTTTTGGTTATTTCTGTAAAATGTTAGATTTTCACTTAATGCATTTATTCTTTACGCTTCTAATTGTTTATACGTATTTGATCCATTGATTTTACTCATTTAACAATCCTTCGTTTATTTGAGTATGTCGTGACCAATGCCGGTTATGGTAACCTGGCCCACTAAAAAAAACTCATGTGCCGGATTAAATTTACCCGGCACCCGCACTCACAAATCTAGAAAGAAGCCCCCAGGGAGACATGCCGTGCAGAAGGCCGGGTAACATCTACCCGGCATCAAGAAAATGCATAGTGCCGGATCCCATATACCCGGCAAACAACCGGCATGTCACGAAATTTCAAAAAAATATAACCGGGTAAGTCTATCTTGCTCACTCACTTTTACCCTACCAACATACAAACTAGCGCAAAAACTGAGCAGGCACCGCGCCCCACACCAGAACCAACAGACCTTCACTTAGTATCCATCCGTTTGCATCGTTTTAATTCTCAAAACAGGTTCTAACTGTCCCCCCCTTCTCTTACGTATTTTTTTATGTTTTCAGTTCCATATTTTTAGTAAATGTAGTTAGTTTATGCGATTTATGTTGTGGGGAGACTTATTTAGCACACAAGGTTTGTGATTTGAACATTTGAACTGTCATGTGGTTTTTTTTTGGGGGTGAAATTTGTGTTTCTGGAAAATCTCTGGTTCAAACTGCATTCTGGGTTCAATTTTGAACGTGCCGGTTTTGTATGCCGGACTTGTCCGGCATGTTAAAAAATTTTGAATGTGCCGGGTAGATCCTATCCGGCATCCTGTCCGGCACGACTGTCTGAGTAAATTTCTTTGTTTTTTTATAACTAGCTTCTGAATTGAGGCTTAGGATAATATGGTGTGATAATGTTTGCAATTGTACATCTGAATTACAATGAT
This sequence comes from Limonium bicolor, assembly GCA_023374045.1. Taxonomy (NCBI): domain Eukaryota; kingdom Viridiplantae; phylum Streptophyta; class Magnoliopsida; order Caryophyllales; family Plumbaginaceae; genus Limonium; species Limonium bicolor. The sequence continues at coordinate 233,247,905 of CM041776.1, forward strand.
GTAGTACCTCTTGTGGCTCCAGATTTTTCAGGATTTAAAAATTCTTATGAACTAATGAGCTAACATTTTTTGGTTGTCTGTGGTATCTTCCTCTGTTCTTCTTACTAGATGCCTCGCAGAAGAGCCACCACCCCTCCACGAGCTTCATGTTTTGACTCAGAGGAGGATGAGCTCTTTGAGCAGGCAGATGCAGCCCTCGCCGACGCTACTACAGAGGAGGAAGAGGCTCCTTCTGCACCTGCGCCACCTCGTCGATCTACCAGACGGGCGGGCAAGGAGCCAGCCTCCAGCAGTGCCGCACCGCCTCCAGCCAAAAAGTCAAGGGCTGGTAATAGGAAGAAGAAGGCATCTCTAGAGATTCAGAGTGGCCCTGGATCCACTTCTTGTGCTCCAGAGCACGATGATTTTGGTACGCCTCTCCCTCTCCCTCCTCGCATTCCTGATGTACCTACCTTTGATGAGGAAGGATTCGTAAATCCTTCTGCTGCTCAGTACTTTCATTAGTCCAAGATGAAAGGTAAGTGGGTACGGGAGAGGCGAGTGCATCCCGAGGTCTGCCTACTATCTGAGATTTCAGAGCTCTTCGAACGACATGGTTGGTTGGGGATCTTAGACTTTGGCCATGGACATTATTACCCCGGGTTGGTGCGTGAGTAGTACGCCAACTCCGAGTACCGTGGGGCCCCCCAACGTCAGGAGTTCTGATTCTCTCATTTGTATCTACATGTTGAATCATTTTTCGCCAGAGAGCATTACGCAGATCTTGGGCATCGACACTGATCCTCGCCAGCGGTCCTTCAGCCGATAGACTCTTACAGATGCTCATACCGCTATCCGCTCTCGATTTGGATCACGCACCCGCTTTATGGATAGAGCTCATACTAAGGAGCGAAGCGTGATCCCCCTGACCTACATCACCGATCTCCAGTTGCGTGTGGCCATGGAGATTATCCGCCATAACATTCGGCCGTGCAAGCATGACGAGCTGAATGATATGGACTGCGCTTTACTACAGTACGTTCTCGGGCCAGCTCAATGAGCAGTTGACTCACGGTTCCCGGTCCAGAGATTGATGTTCGCGCAGTTGGTCCGTGCCAGCATGCATCGAGAGGGACACGCCCTATCTTCCCCATGCTCATTCACCAGCATATTATGCAGACGATAGGGGAGACTCAGATTCTTAGAGGCCTGCATTTTCAGCCTAAGGCTGCCCTATTGATCGTGCTCTCATTCGACGTTGGTGGTTCAGAGAGTCACCCTCAGGGGAGTTCCTTTATGTTCCCCCAGATTAGAGGTCCCGGACCTGTACTGCTCAGGACTACCCCAGCTATCAGGGGGAGGGTACTCAGCTGTTACTGCCTCCACCACCTCCGATCTTCACCGCACCGCCTCCTACCTCTACTTCAGATGCAGACCCTAGAGTGGCTGCAGAGCTCGATCACTTTGTTAGGAGCTCCAGCAGCGCACCACTCTATGGAGGCCTTCCAGGCCGCTCAGCAGGCCGCGTGGGGTGATTTTGATTCCTTCTGGCAGAGTTATGAGGGGATGCGCACAGAGTTGACTACCAGAGTAGACTCTGTGGTGCAGCAGCAGGCTGAGGTTGGGCAGAGACAGGAGGCGTTTGAGGAGCGTATATCTCAGCACCAGGATGAGCAGGAGAGGGGGTGATGATCGTCTCATGTTGGCTGTAGAGGAGATGAACAAGTCAATGGCGGTCGACAGAAAGAAGGCGAGAAAGGAAATGAAGCAGAGGGTATCTTGTTCCATAGCAACTTTGGTTAAGAATCTTCTACGTCGGGACAAGGAGAAGAGGAAGGCGTCGAGAGGCGAAGAAGAAGGGGCTTCCTACCCCTAGCTCTTCTAGCATTTATGATGTTCCAGACGATTCCCCTGATTCATCTTCAGACTCTCCACCACCATCCTCCTCCACGCAAGCAGCAGTTCATTAGTCCTTCTCTCTCTATTTATTTTATTTTCTTTTCTTTCCATTCCTTTTGCTTTTCTTTTAGTTTATTATTTGTTCTTTTTTAGTTTATTTGCTTTTCTTATTCTTGTATGCCTAATGGATTCTCATTTAACTCTCTCTTATATATATGGAAGTTGTGTACTTTTGTGAGTTTTTTGTTACAGTTGCCTTTATTTTAGTTGGCTAATGCTGTGACAATTTTGATTCCTCGGCTCACCACAAGTGTAGGGCATTTATGCTCTCATTCTTCCAAGAGGGAGAATTTTTTATTCTTTATATCATTCTTTTGTTTATTTTATTTTATTTTTACAACATTCTTTTATTCTGTTAATTTTTTATTCTTTATTCTTTTTGAAACACTGAGGACAGTGTTCCTCCCAAGTGTAGGGCAGGGGTCCCCCCTTAAAAAAATTATTTTTTGCTAAAACTACTTAGTATCTAAATAAAATGTTATAAGCTGAGATTTTATCAATGTTCTACTAAGCTTTTGCATGTTGTTGGCAAAGTAAGAGTAGAAAAGGATGAAAGCTTGTTCTCTCAAGAGGTAACCTTTCTAATGACTAGTAGATTCATGTTTCTAACTTCTTGATTCTCTTTGTTAGCATGAGTATATGACCTTACTCCTAATTCTATCACAGATTTACTTAGGGGTAATATTTTCTTTTCTTTTTCAAAATGGTGAGAATTCTTTTGGGTGAATATCTCAAATAGGGATTGTGTAAAAAAAAGAAGGAAAAAAAGAGAAGCTTCGAAAAGAAAAAAAAAGAAGAAGAAAAAAAAGAAGAATCTTCTTTCAAAAAAATGAATGAAGCATGAGGTTGCAAAAATTACCTCAAAATAAAAGAAACAAACGAGAGTTTTTCCTTTTATTTTTCTCCTAAATTCCCCGTTCTTCAAAGCAAAAAAATCATGGTTGATTCAGAAACCCTTGAAAAATAGGGCTGAACACATAAAAACCATCGATGAGTGTCTTGGCCACATTCAGAAACACTTGAAAAATAGAGCTGAATGATGGAAACCGGAAAAAGGAGAGGTTACAAATTCCTTTATGTAAAATAGCCAGAAAGTTTTTATTTGGTTTTGAAATTGTTTATTTTATACCCATTAGTATGTTTTTGATGGAATAAGGATGATTAAGTGATACCTATGAATTAGAGTCATATGGTTAGGAATATTTATCTAATTGTCATTCTAAAGTTTATCTGTTTTGTGCATAAGTATTTATTCCTTTCTAATCTAGTTTTGCTCGAGGACTAGCAAAAGGTAAGTGTAGGGCCTTGATAAGCCTCAGACTTATCATGTTTTAGTATATAATTATAAGATTAGTAGCCAAATTAAGGTTAGAATAATTAATATTTATGCTATATTATGTTAAGTCTACTATTTGTTCAGATTAATGTTTTTATATGTTTTTCCATGCAAGGGAACATTTCTGACCAAACTGCCGGACATAAATCTGGGTTGAGTCTGCACGGCACAAATACGGATCGGGAAAGGAGCTTTGACAAGCCTGATGCCGGGTACTTCCCATCCGCCATGGGTGTACAGTCCTCGGTTGGTCATTCGACAACACATATTTTCCACGTGATAATTACCAATGCCGGACATGGCGCCGGGTATATCCTACCCGGCACTTGCATCTCTTCGCCAGACAGTTATGACCGTTAACGGTTACCCGCGTTTAACACATGGTGCCGGACAAACGGGATCAGGCAAGCTACCCGGCACAAGCAATATATGATGCCTATAAATAGGCCTAGAAGGGCTGCACTTTGACACACTTCAACATCATATTACACTCCATTCATTACTCCATTTCCGCCTCATTCCAAGGTGTTGGTGTCCAAGGAAGTTTTATGCAACTTTCCACGCGAAGAGAAGAAATCCACGGCGGGTTAAGGCTACATCCAATTTTCTTATCTTCTGTGTATTCTCTCTTGATCTGTGTGGATAGTAGAGTAGGAATTCCTTGTTAGTTCTTTGGTTAGGGAATGAAACTCTCTTTGTAAAACAATATGGTCTTCTTAATATAATTGTCAAGTTTATTAAGAGATGGTTCTTATTGCAAGAGAATTGGTTGATCACTTGTTCTCTTCATGCAAAGTTAACTTGAGGAAGAGAAGTCCAAAAGTAGAATAGGTTAGACACTCTTAATGATCTTCCTACTCTCTTCTTATGAATTAACGGTTAGTAGTAAGAGTGAGAATTAATCCATCTTCCCCCATTTCCTTGTTCATTTCGTGGCATGATATATGCTCGATTTGTTAATAGGGATGAGTTTCTTGTTTTCGTTTCGAAGCAAGAGAGTGGCATTTACATTTTGAACATGTCGGGTGTAATGCCGGATCTCCTGTGTCCGGCACATTCAATGTCTTTGAATGTGTCGTGCATCTGGTGCCCGGCAGGATGTCCGGCGCATTCAATTGTTGGTTAATTCGAAGGCTTGTGTTTATGTTTCGAGTTCATATTGATACTTAGATGTTCTTAAGCTCTAAATCAAGAATAATTTCCTCGTAAATACCACTTTGTTTATTTAGTTTTAATTAGGGTTAGAAAATATTTCACATTCCCCCCTTTATTATAGAATAGGTTATTACCGGATTAAGACTAGTTTTCTATAAGTCCCTTGGGTTCGATACTCTCGGTCGTAATATACTAATACTATACTCCGACCGGGTTTTTGCTACCCGTAGTAGAGTTGTAGGTTTAGTTTATTATTTGTTCTTTTATGTATATAGTTTTTCCTATAATTTTCCGCATAGCAAAATGGCGTCGTTGCCGGGGACTTGGAATTAGTCCAAGTCCTAAAAATGGTAATCGCTCTATTCTTTATTATTTTTATTATTTTTTTATTATTCTATATTCTTTAAATTAATGAGTTCATTATTATTTATCTAGTTAAATATGCCGGATCTACTGCCTGGCATGATAAGCCGGCATACGCAGAAGATGTTCCATGCCGGATATATCTTATCCGGCACATTAGCCGGCATGTTTGAGTTCACTTTCTTTCTTTTTGGTTTTTCTGTAAAATGTTAGATTTTCACTTAATGCATTTATTCTTTACGCTTCTAATTGTTTATACGTATTTGATCCATTGATTTTACTCATTTAAACACCTTCGTTTATTTGAGTATGTCGTGACCAATGCCGGTTATGGTAACCTGGCCCACTAAAAAAAACTCATGTGCCGGATTAAATTTACCCGGCACTCAATAAATCTAGAAAGAAGCCCCCAGGGAGACATGCCGTGCAGAAGGCCGGGTAACATCTACCCGGCATCAAGAAAATGCATAGTGCCGGATCCCATATACCCGGCAAACAACCCGGCATGTTGTGAAATTTCAAAAAAATATAACCGGGTAAGTCTATCTCGCTCACTCACTTTTACCCTACCAACATACAAACTAGCGCAAAAACTGAGCAGGCACCACGCCCCACACCAGAACCAACAGACCTTCACTTAGTATCCATCCGTTTGCATCGTTTTAATTATCAAAACAGGTTCTAACTGTCCCCCCCCTTCTCTTACGTATTTTTTTATGTTTTCAGTTCCATATTTTTAGTAAATGTAGTTAGTTTATGCGATTTATGTTGTGGGGAGACTTATTTAGCACACAAGGTCTGTGATTTGAACATTTGCGAACTGTATGTGGTTTTTTTTTGGGGGTGAAATTTGTGTTTCTGGAAAATCTCTGGTTCGAACTGCGTTGGGTTCGATTTTGAACGTGCCTGTTTTGTATGCCGGACTTCGCTGTCCGGCATGTTAAAAAATTTTGAATGTGCCAGGTAGATCCTATCCGGCATCCTGTCCGGCACGACTGTCTGAGTAATATTTCTTTGTTTTTTTATAACTAGCTTATGAATTGAGGCTTAGGATAATATGGTGTGATAATGTTTGCAATTGTACATCTGAATTACAATGATGTAGTACCTCTTGTGGCTCCAGATTTTTCAGGATTTAAAAATTCTTATGAACTAATGAGCTAACATTTTTTGGTTGTCTGTGGTATCTTCCTCTGTTCTTTCTTATTAGATGCCTCGCAGAGGAGCCACCACCCCTCCACGAGCTTCATGTTTTGACTCAGAGGAGGATGAGCTCTTTGAGCAGGCAGATGCAGCCCTCGCCGACGCTACTACAGAGGAGGAAGAGGCTCCTTCTGCACCTGCGCCACCTCGTCGATCTACCAGACGGGCGGGCAAGGAGCCAGCCTCCAGCAGTGCCGCACCGCCTCCAGCCAAGAAGTCAAGGGCTGGCAATAGGAAGAAGAGGGCATCTCTAGAGATTCAGAGTGGCCCTGGATCCACTTCTTCTGCTCCAGGGCACGATGATTTTGGTACGCCTCTCCCTCTCCCTCCTCACATTCCTGATGTACCTACCTTTGATGAGGAAGGATTCGTAAATCCTTTTGCTGCTCAGTACTTTCATTAGTCCAAGATGAAAGGTAAGTGGGTACGGGAGAGGCGAGTGCATCCCGAGGTCTGCCTACTATCTGAGATTTCAGAGCTCTTCGAACGACATGGTTGGTTGGGGATCTTAGACATTGGCCATGGACATTACCCAGGTTGGTGCGTGAGTGTACGCCAACTCCGAGTACCGTGGGGCCCCCCAAACGTCAAGAGTTCTGATTCTCTCATTTGTATCTACACGTTGAATCATTATTGCGCCAGAGAGCATTGCGCATATCTTGGGCATCGACACTGATCCTCGCCAGTGGTCCTTCAGCCGATAGACTCTTACAGATGCTCATACCGCTATCCGCTCTCGATTTGGATCACGCACCCGCTTTATGGATAGAGCTCATACTAAGGAGCGAAGCGTGATCCCCCTGACCTACATCACCATCTCCATTGCGTGTGGCCATGGAGATTATCCGCCATAACATTCGGCCGTGCAAGCATGACGAGCTGAAGGATATGGACTGCGCTTTACTACAGTACGTTCTCGGGCCAGCTCAAGGAGCAGTTGACTCACGGTTCCCGGTCCAGAGATTGATGTTCGCGCAGTTGGTCCTCGCCAGCATGCATCGAGAGGGACAGCGCCCTATCTTCCCCATGCTCATTCACATATTATGCAGACGATAGGGGAGACTCAGATTCTTAGAGGCCTGCATTTTCAGCCCGAGGTTGCCCCTATTGATCGTGCTCTCATTCGACGCTGGTGGTTCAGAGAGTCACCCTCACGGGAGTTCCTTTATGTTCCCCCAGATTAGAGGTCCCGGACCTACTGCTCAGGACTACCCCAGCTATCAGGGGGAGGGTACTCAGCTGTTACTGCCTCACCACCTCCGATTCACCGCACCGCCTCCTACCTCTACTTCAGATGCAGACCCTAGTGGCTGCAGAGCTCGATCACTTGTCAGCTCCAGCAGCAGCCACTCTATGGAGGCCTTCCAGGCCGCTCAGCAGGCCGCATGGGGTGATTTTGATTCCTTCTGGCAGAGTTATGAGGGGATGAGCATAGAGTTGACTACCAGAGTAGACTCTATGGTGCAGCAGCAGGCTGAGGTTGGGCAGAGACAGGAGGCGTTTGAGGAGCGTATATCTCAACACCAGGATGAGCAGGAGAGGCGGGTTGATGATCGTCTCATGGGCTGTAGAGGAGATGAACAAGTCAATGGCGGTCGACAGAAAGAAGGCAAGAAAGGAAATGAAGCAGAGGGTATCATGTTCCATAGCAACTTTGGTTAAGAATCTTCTACGTCGGGACAAGGAGAAGAGGAAGGCGTCGAGAGGCGAAGAAGAAGGGGCTTCCTACCCTAGCTCTTCTAGCATTTATGATGTTCCAGACGATTCCCCTGATTCTTCTTCAGACTCTCCACCACCATCCTCCTCCACGCAGGCAGCAGTTCATTAGTCCTTCTTCTCTATTTATTTATTTTCTTTTCTTTCCATTCCTTTTGCTTTTCTTTTAGTATTATTTTTTCTTTTTTAGTTTATTTGTTTTTCTTATTCTTGTATGCCTAATGGATTCTCATTTAACTCTCTCTTATATATATGGAAGTTGTGTACTTTTGTGAGTTTTTGGTTACAGTTGCCTTTATTTTAGTTGGCTAATGCTGTGACAATTTTGATTCCTCGGCTCACCACAAGTGTAGGGCATTTATGCTCTCATTCTTCCAAGAGGGAGAATTTTTTATTCTTTATATCATTCTTTTGTTTATTTTATTTTATTTTTACAACATTCTTTTATTCTGTTAATTTTTTATTCTTTATTCTTTTTGAAACACTGAGGACAGTGTTCCTCCCAAGTGTAGGGCAGGGGTCCCCCCTTAAAAAAATTATTTTTTGCTAAAACTACTTAGTATCTAAATAAAATGTTATAAGCTGAGATTTTATCAATGTTCTACTAAGCTTTTGCATGTTGTTGGCAAAGTAAGAGTAGAAAAGGATGAAAGCTTGTTCTCTCAAGAGGTAACCTTTCTAATGACTAGTAGATTCATGTTTCTAACTTCTTGATTCTCTTTGTTAGCATGAGTATATGACCTTACTCCTAATTCTATCACAGATTTACTTAGGGGTAATATTTTCTTTCTTTTTCAAAATGGTGAGAATTCTTTGGGTGAATATCTCAAATAGGGATTGTGTAAAAAAAAGAAGGAAAAAATGAGAAGCTTCGAAAAAAAAAAAAGAAGAAAAAAAAAAGAAGAATCTTCTTTCAAAAAAATGAATGAAGCATGAGGTTGCAAAAATTACCTCAAAATAAAAGAAACAAACGAGAGTTTTTCCTTTTATTTTTCTCCTAAATTCCCCGTTCTTCAAAGCAAAAAAATCATGGTTGATTCAGAAACCCTTGAAAAATAGGGCTGAACACATAAAAACCGTCGATGAGTGTCTTGGCCACATTCAGAAACACTTGAAAAATAGAGCTGAATGATGGAAACCGGAAAAAGGAGAGGTTACAAAATCCTTATGTAAAATAGCCCGAAAGTTTTTATTTGGTTTTGAAATTGTTTATTTTATACCCATTAGTATGTTTTTGATGAATAAGGATGATTAAGTGATACCTATGAATTAGAGTCATATGGTTAGGAATATTTATCTAATTGTCATTCTAAAGTTTATCTGTTTTGTGCATAAGTATTTATTCCTTTCTAATCTAGTTTTGCTCGAGGACTAGCAAAAGGTAAGTGTAGGGCCTTGATAAGCCTTAGACTTATCATGTTTTAGTATATAATTATAAGATTAGTAGCCAAATTAAGGTTAGAATAATTAATATTTATGCTATATTATGTATTAAGTCTACTATTTGTTCAGATTAATGTTTTTATATGTTTTTCCATGCAAGGGAACATTTCTGACCAAACTGCCGGACATAAATCTGGGTTGAGTCTGCACGACACAAATACGGAACGGGAAAGAAGCTTTGCCGAGCCTGATGCCGGGTACTTCCCATCCGCCATGGGTGTACAGTCGCCTCGGTTGGTCATTCGACAACACATATTTTCCACGTGATAATTACCAATGCCGGACATGGCGCCGGGTATATCCTACCCGGCACTTGCATCTCTTCGCCAGACAGTTATGACCGTTAATGGTTACCCGCGTTTAACACATGGTGCCGGACAAACGGGATCAGGCAAGCTACCCGGCACAAGCAATATATGATGCCTATAAATAGGCCGAGAAGGGCTGCACTTTGACACACTTCAACATCATATTACACTCCATTCATTACTCCATTTCCGCCTCATTCCAAGGTGTTGGGTCCAAGGAAGTTTTATGCAACTTTCCACGCGAAGAGAAGAAATCCACGGCGGGTTAAGGCTACATCCAATTTTCTTATCTTCTGTGTACTCTCTTGATCTGTGTGGATAGAGTAGGAATTCCTTGTTAGTTCTTTGGTTAGGGAATGAAACTCTCTTTGTAAAACAATATGGTCTTCTTAATATAATTGTCAAGTTTATTAAGAGATGGTTCTTATTGCAAGAGAATTGGTTGATCACTTGTTCTCTTCATGCAAAGTTAACTTGAGGAAGAGAAGTCCAAAAGTAAATAGGTTAGACACTCTTAATGATCTTCCTACTCTCTTCTTATGAATTGACGGTTAGTAGTAAGAGTGAGATTAATCCACTTCCCCCATTTCCTTGTTCATTTCGTGGCATGATATATGCTCGATTTGTTAATAGGGATGAGTTTCTTGTTTTCGTTTCGAAGCAAGAGAGTGGCATTTACATTTTGAACATGTCGGGTGTAATGCCGGATCTCCTGTGTCCGGCACATTCAATGTCTTTGAATGTGTCGTGCATCTGGTGCCCGGCAGGATGTCGGTGCATTCAATTGTTGGTTAATTCGAAGGCTTTGTTTATGTTTCGAGTTCATATTGATACTTAGATGTTCTTAAGCTCTGAATCAAGAATAATTTCCTCGTAAATACCACTTGTTTATTTAGTTTTAATTAGGGTTAGAAAATATTTCACATTCCCCCCTTTATTATAGAATAGGTTATTACGGATTAAGACTAGTTTTCTATAAGTCCCTTGGGTTCGATACTCTCGGTCGTAATATACTAATACTATACTCCGACCGGGTTTGTTTGCTACCCGTAGTAGAGTTGTAGGTTTAGTTTATTATTTGTTCTTTTATGTATATAGTTTTTCCTATAATTTTCCGCATAGCAAAATGGCGCCGTTGCCGGGGACTTGGAATTAGTCCAAGTCCTAAAAATGGTAATCGCTATATTCTTATTATTATTATTTTATTATTCTTATTCTTTAAATTAATGAGTTCATTATTATTTATCTAGTTAAATATGCCGGATCTACTGCCTGGCATACGCAGAAGATGTTCCATGCCGGATATATCTTATCCGGCACATTAGTCGGCATGTTTGAGTTCACTTTCTTTCTTTTTGGTTATTTCTGTAAAATGTTAGATTTTAACTTAATGCATTTATTCTTTACGCTTCTAATTTTTTATACGTATTTGATCCATTGATTTTACTCATTTAACACAATCCTTCGTTTATTTGAGTATGTCGTGACCAATGCCGGTTATGGTAACCTGGCCCACACAAATCTAGAAAGAAGCCCCCAGGGAGACATGCCGTGCAGAAGGCCGGGTAACATCTACCCGGCATCAAGAAAATGCATAGTGCCGGATCCCATATACCCGGCAAACAACCCGGCATGTCGCGAAATTTCAAAAAAATATAACCGGGTAAGTCTATCTCGCTCACTCACTTTTACCCTACCAACATACAAACTAGCGCAAAAACTGAGAAGGCACCGCGCCCCACACAAGAACCAACAGACCTTCACTTAGTATCCATCCGTTTGCATCGTTTTAATTCTCAAAACAGGTTCTAACTGTCCCCCCTTCTCTTACGTATTTTTTTATGTTTTCAGTTCCATATTTTTAGTAAATGTAGTTAGTTTATGCGATTTATGTTGTGGGGAGACTTATTTAGCATACATGGTCTATGATTTGAACATTTGCGAACTGTCATGTGGTTTTTTTTTGGGGGTGAAATTTGTGTTTCTGGAAAATCTCTGGTTCGAACTGGGTTCTGGGTTCGATTTTGAACGTGCCGGTTTTGTATGCCGGACTTTGCTGTCCGGCATGTTAAAAAATTTTGAATGTGCCGGGTAGATCCTATCCGGCATCCTGTCCGGCACGACTGTCTGACTAATATTTCTTTGTTTTTTTATAACTCTAGCTTCTGAATTGAGGCTTAGGATAATATGGTGTGATAATGTTTGCAATTGTACATCTGAATTACAATGATGTAGTACCTCTTGTGGCTCCAGATTTTTCAGGATTTAAAAATTCTAATGAACTAATGAGCTAACATTTTTTGGTTGTCTGTGGTATCTTCCTCTGTTCTTTCTTATTAGATGCCTCACAGAAGAGCCACCACCCCTCCACGAGCTTCATGTTTTGACTCAGAGGAGGATGAGCTCTTTGAGCAGGCAGATGCAGCCCTCGCCGACACTACTACAGAGGAGGAAGAGGCTCCTTCTGCACCTGCGCCACCTCGTCGATCTACCAGACGGGCGGGCAAGGAGCCAGCCTCCAGCAGTGCCGCACCGCCTCCAGCCAAGAAGTCAAGGGCTGGCAATAGGAAGAAGAGGGCATCTCTAGAGATTCAGAGTGGCCCTGGATCCACTTCTTCTGCTCTAGAGCACGATGATTTTGGTACGCCTCTCCCTCTCCCTCCTCGCATTCCTAATGTACCTACCTTTGATGAGGAAGGATTCGTAAATCCTTCTGCTGCTCAGTACTTTCATTAGTCCAAGATGAAAGGTAAGTGGGTACGAGAGAGGTGAGTGCATCCCGAGGTCTGCCTACTATCTGAGATTTCAGAGCTCTTCGAACGACATGGTTGGTTGGGGATCTTAGACTTTGGCCATGGACATTATTACCCCGGGTTGGTGCGTGAGTAGTACGCCAACTCCGAGTACCGTGGGGCCCCCCAGACGTCAGGAGTTCTGATTCTCTCATTTGTATCTACATGTTGAATCATTATTTTGCCAGAGAGCATTACGCAGATCTTGGGCATCGACACTGATCCTCGCCAGCGGTCATTCAGCCGATAGACTCTTACAGATGCTCATACCGCTATCCGCACTCGATTTGGATCACGCACCCGCTTTATGGATAGAGCTCATACTAAGGAGCGAAGCGTGATCCCCCTAACCTACATCACCGATCTCCAGTTGCGTGTGGCCATGGAGATTATCCGCCATAACATTTGGCCGTGCAAGCACGACGAGCTGAATGATATGGACTGCGCTTTACAACAGTACATTCTTGGGCCAGCTCAATGAGCAGTTGACTCACGGTTCCCGGTCCAGAGATTGATGTTCGCGCAGTTGGTCCGCGCTGTGGAGGGTGATTTTTCGGTATGAGGGGGGGTCTGTCTAAATATGAACTGACTGAAAAGCCGAGATCCTAGAAAATGCCATTCTGTGGAGGGTGAGAACCCGTTATTCTTAGCATCCCTCAAATACCTACTAAATCGTCCGTCTTTCCCAGAAAGTATAAAGGGGAGTGCAAGTGTGCACTACACCCGCTCTCGATGGGCTCCACGCGGACTTATGCCTTAAGGGTGGAAATTGACTAGAGTCGCCACCTAGTTTGACCTAAAGAACTAGGAAGGGGGAGAGAAGGGTTCTAAGAACCGTTAATTGACTCTGAGATTGTTGCCTATGGATAGGACTTATCTGGTCATACCAAAGATTCTGTGTGGGTTCGCACTGGGTTACACCCCTTAGAAGTGGCAACGACCACGACTTCGGATTGGTGCCCGAGGAAACCTCGGTCTCCAATTGTCGGGAATGCCTTCTTTCAAAACCTTATTAGAGAGATTCATTTAAAAGCCAAGGATAGGATTAGAACAGGAGGAGAGGAAACGAGTGGATGAGGCGAGCTTTTCTGCCAAGCTAGCGCCAAGAAGAAGAATTGATGAATTCAAATGAGTATAGAATGAAAGATTAAGATTCTGATTTTGAGAGTTCAAGAAGTCAAGGGTTTGTGGGAGTCAGAAGGGATTTGAATGTTTGATAGACATGAATATCACCAAGAGTTGGGAAAAGGGTTATTTGGATTGGAATGGGGTCGCACCCTAGATGGGCTGCCTACGTACTCAACTCCCTGTTGAGATCAGACCTTACGTAGTTCACGTGTTTTTGGGTTTTTGGAGATTTTTGAGGAGTTTAGAGTTTGGAGAAGTTTTTGGTTTAAGGTGTTAGTCTGTGAGACGCTCAGGTCTATGAGACGTTTGAAACCTTGAGATGTCGAAGTCTGTGAGACGCTTGGGTCTGTGAGACGCTCGGGTCTGTGAGACGCTCAGGTCTGTGAGACATTCGAATCATTGGAATGACAAAGTCTGTGGGACGCTCAGGTCTGTGAGACAGTAGAGTGTAGGAGAAATTGGAATGGAATTGAAATTGAATTGAAATCGAAGTTGAATCGGGTTGAATGAATATTGATTTGAATTGGAATTGAAATGAATTTGGATTTGAAAGAGTTTGGAATTGAATTGAGTTTGAATTGGAATTGAATGTGGGATTGAATTGAATTTAGGATTGGAGAACGGGTCGGGTCAAAGTTGGACCTGAGTCAAAGTTGGGTTGGTCAAAGTAGTGTCGGTTAAGGTTTGACCGAGTCAAAGTCGGGATGGGTCAAAGTCAAAGGTCAAAGGTCAAAGTCAAGGGTCAAAGTCGAGGGTCAGAATTGGGGGTCAAAATTGGAGGTCAAAGTTGGACCGGATTGGACTTTTGGGCCAGTTGTGATTTGGGCCTTGGGGGTTTGGGCCCAAATTGGGCTTGGGTCCGAAATGGGTTTGGGCCCGAAACGGGTTTGGGCCCGAAATGGGTTTGAGGGCCGAGTTTTGTGAAGTTGGGCCAGGTCAAAATGGGCCGAGTTGGGTTGGAAAGTGGGCTGAAAATTGTTTTATTTGTGATGGGCTGATTGGGCCTTAGGCCTTTATTTTGGATGTTGGCTTTATTTGGCATTGAGTGAATTGATGTTTAGATTTTGAAATTGACTGATTTTTGGGATGAATTTGATGACTTTTTTATTAGAATTGGAATGTTGATTGTGCATTTATTCTGACATTATGGATGATTTGGAAAATTTTAAGGAAAATAGGTATTCCTCACATGGGCCGTGTCTAGGACCCGTATTCATGGAGGATACCATAACCTAAAACTTTTCTACAAAGGGTGACCTATGGGCTAACTAGGGCATCCTATGTGTAGGGCCTCTATATTGGGCTAGGCCCAAACAATTGCCAAGCTAAACAATATGATATGTCACATATAATACAGATAATCATGAATTTGAAACTGAAGATGGACAAGTAACAAAGCAAACATAATATGAACTTAAACGACACAGCTTTTGAGTATACGCATTTATTTTTCTCTAGCCCTATGTATGAGGTTACTAAATTGACCACCAGCTTTGACTATACTAGTCAAGCCGCAAAAGACAAATTCAGAAAGATGCTTGTCATTAGTCCAAATTAAGTGGAATTACTCAAACTTAACAGAAGCATGATATAGCTAACTGCTGCAATTAAGCTTATTCCCTATTTGTATTCATGAGCTTCTCGCTAATCAAATTGGAGGAGTTACACACGGACATATTCACATGGATTCACACATTAATGGACACACCGAGCAATCGTGACAAGAAATCAAATCTGAAATGCGATCAAGTTATACGCATATAACACACAAGATTATGCATTAAATCTGTAAAACTAGTAGACTCATCGGGTAAGAATGAAATACCGGATTAGTAGAAAACTGCCCCCAGGGCTGAAGATGTTGCCTCTTGTGTCGACCATAGAATTTTCAAAGCACACTGGTGACTGAAACTGACTTGAGCAACACCAAATAAAACGCAGAGAAAGAATCTATTCCATTCTAGAACGGAAGCAGCAGATATTCCCGTGAATAAAGGGAATGAGTGAAGCCTAGAGATGTACGATTCTGCCTACTAGCCATGTTGAAGAAAACGAAGAGCAGAGCCCATATGTTGTTCGCCAGCTGAGTTGAGGAGAAAGAAGGGAGGGGTTCAGACTCATTTGCCCACAACGTGAAGAGCATGAAGATGGGAGCACTGAGCTCGTCTGTTCTTCGTCCGCTAGTCATGATTGAGGAGTAAGGTCTGTATGCTTTTGTCTCGCCAGTGAAGAGGACGAAGATGGAACGGAGCTTGTATGCTCTCTCGTCAGTTTGAGTTGTGAAGCACCGTGAAGAAGAGAAGAAGGAAGGCGCAGTGCAACATGCTCGTATTCACCGGTTTTGAGTGCATAATATGCCGTAAATGAAGGAGGTGTGGAGCTGGCTTCTCTTTTTCTTTTTTGCTGGTGGAGAGAATGAGCCAAGTAGAGATGTATCATTGTTTGCTTGCTTTTTTTTTAGATGACGAGAGTGAAGAGGATGAAACAAGGCGGTTGAGTATGGATCCATTCGCCAGTTTCTTTTGCAGAAACTACCGACGTGAAAGAAAATGAAGGGCAGCTGCTTTTACTCGACGGTTTGACGACAATGAAGAGGGTGAGAGCACGTATGTTCTCGTTTCTCCAGGTTAGGTGAGCAAATTACCGCAGTGAAAAGAAGAAGAGGGAGGCAGGCTTATATGTTCCACGTACACCAGTTTGGTTGCAGAAATACCGTAAATGCAGAGGATGAAGGAGATGTAGAGCGCTGTATTTTATGTTCACAGTTGGGTTGCAATTTAACGGGAGTGAACAGAAATGAAAGGAGATGGGGAGCGTGAGCATGAAGGGAAGTGCAGCAAGCTGGAGTGTTTTGTTTAGCCAGGGGTTGCAAATTACCGTGTGAGGAAAGAGAAAAAGCAGAGCATGTATTTGTGGCTTGGTTGCATATTACCATGAAGAAAAGAATGAAATGTGGAGCATGTGTTTGAGGTCGCCGATTCAATATGAGAAGAGAATGAACTGCCAAGCATGTCTGCTTTGTTCGCCAGTTTGCGCGAAGAGAAGAACGGAGGCGCGGAGCTGGTGTTCCTAATTCGCCTTTGAAGAGAATGAAGGGATGTGGAGCAAAAATGCTCCTTCTCGCCGACGTTGGTGCAGTGGTATGGAGGAGGACGGAGCATGTATGTTCTTATTCACCAGTTTGGTTGTGCACATTACCGTGAGTGAAGAAGATTGAAGACCGGAGCCTGGATGTTTCCTGATATGCTCAACGATGAAGAACAAGAGAATCGGCTAGTTTTTTTTTTGAATCTTAGAATGAAGAAGACGACAACACTATGGGATTTGTGTTTTTTGTCGGCTCGCCCCTTGTTTTCAGGGTTGAATAAGATTCAAAATAAGATGGAGTGTGTCGGCTACTATCCCCTGATTTTATAATGAGAGGCTAGGGTTTCCCTTGGAGATAGATGTTACGCGATTAGTTAGGGGTCAATGGGCCTTGACCCCTGGTCAATGGGCCTTGACCGCTGGTCAATGGGCCTTGACCGCTGGTCAATGGGGCTGGGTGTTGGGCTGCACATTACCGTGAAGAAAAGAATGGAGAGCATTATGCTTGACCTCACCGGTTGGGCTTCCATTACCGTCAAGAAGAGAATGAATGGAGAGCATGTATAGATCTGAGCTCGCCGGTCATTTTTTTTGTTGATGAGTGAAGGCGCAAATAAGAGTTCTAAAAGATGAAGAAGAGAGTTGTCCAGTTTTTTTGGGGAATTGAAGCGTGGGGCGGCCGTTGTTAATCCCTAGATTTGTTCTTCCTTTTATAGGGCACTTGTCGGCTGACCTCAAGAATATGGACTAGGGTTTCTCTCATTTGGCAAGGGCTTTATTTGAGGCAATGAATTGCATAAAGAAACGGACTGAATTACAAAGAATGGCCATGTTTGGACCGGACTCACTTGGGCCGCGTCTGGCTGAAACAATCGCCAAAAACAAAATTAACAATCAATTCCTTGTCCATGCCAAAATTAACAATCAATTCCTTGAAAATTGATTTTAAAAATATGTCTTAAAATGGAGGTTTTATTTTGGTACGCACATGAATAAGTGTCGAAAAGAAAGGCGACGACCCTCTTATTTTTTTATTTATCTGAATTTTGCTTTATGGGGTGAGAATTTTTGGTGTCTACAGATGGCTCCCCTTGATTCAATTTTGCAAGCCCTTGCAGAATTGGATCAAGGTTGAGAGGCGCCAAAAATTCTCACTACGGCTTTGTGGTGCATTAGGATGCGACCGCGAGGAAGATAATGTATGAATGCGACTGGAAATGATATGATAGCTGAATGCACGAGGACTTATTACGAGCCTCAACTGGACCTCTTTACATCCAGTCCTAGGACTTATGACGAGCCTAGAATGCTAACAATGGATTGATTTGGGGTGCACGAGGACTTAGGAGAACCTCAACTAGACCTCTTGATATCCAGTCCTAGGGCTTATGATGAGCCTAGAATGCAATTGAAAGTATGAGGGCTTAGGAGAGCCTCAACTAGACCTCTTGACATCTAGCTACAGGACTTATGACGAGCCTATAATATTTCATTGTGTACCGTACTAGTAGCGTAATAGCTGCCTAGCAGGTGGGTGTGAAACGATCTTGCACTAGTAGCGTAATAGCTGCCTAGTGATGGAAAAACCGACGGGACCGCACTAGTAGCGTAATAGCTGCCTAGCGGGTTATGAAGTGAACGATCTCGCACTAGTAGCGTAATAGCTGCCTAGTGGAGGAAAAGATTGGGGACCGCACTAGTAGCGTAATAGCTGCCTAGCGGGTTTGAAATGAACGATCTCGCACCAGTAGCGTAATAGCTGCCTAATGGAGGAAAAACGGCGAGACCGCACTAGTAGCGTAATAGCTGCCTAGCGGGTTATGAAGTGAACAATCTCGCACTAGTAGCGTAATAGCTGCCTAATGGAGGAAAAACGGCGGGACCGCACTAGTAGCGTAATAGCTGCCTAATGGAGGAAGAACGGCGGGACCGCACTAGTAGCGTAATAGCTGCCTAGCAGGTTATGAAGTGAACAATCTCGCACTAGTAACGTAATAGCTGCCTAATGGAGGAAAAACGGCGGGACCGCATTAGTAGCGTAATAGCTGTCTAGCGGGTGTAAAACGAAAAGTCGACTGCACAAGTAGCGCAATAGCTGTCTAGCGGGTGTAAAACGAAAAGTCGACCGCACTAGTAGCGCAATAGCTGCCTAGCGGGTGTAAAACAAAGAGTCGACCGCACTAGTAGCGCAATAGCTGTCTAGCGGGTGTAAAAGGAAAAGTCGACCGCACTAGTAGCGCAATAGCTGCCTAATGGAGGAAGAACGGCGGGACCGCACTAGTAGCGTAATAGCTGCCACGGGTCTAGTTATGAGTGAACAATCTCGCACTAGTAACGTAATAGCTGCCTAATGGAGGAGAAAAATGGCGGGACCGCATTAGTAGCGTAATAGCTGTCTAGCGGGTGTAAAACGAAAAGTCGACCGCACTAGTAGCGCAATAGCTGTCTAGCGGGTGTAAAACGAAAGTCGACCGCACGTAGCGCAATAGCTGCCTAGCGGGTGTAAAACAAAGAGTCGACCGCACTAGTAGCGCAATAGCTGTCTAGGGGTGTAAAAGGAAAAGTCGACCGCACTAGTAGCGCAATAGCTGTCTAGCGGGTATAAAACGAAAAGTCGACCGCACTAGTAGCGCAATAGCTGCCTAGCGGGTGTAAAACGAAAAGTCGACCGTACTAGTAGCGCAATAGCTGCCTAGCGGGTGAAAAACAAAAATGCGACCGCACTAGTAGCGCAATAGCTGCCTAGGGTGTGTAAAGCGAAAAAAGCGACCGCATCAGTAGCGCAATAGCTGCCTGGCGGGTGTAAAATGAGAGAAAAAGTCGACCGCACTAGTAGCGCAATAGCTGCCTAGCGGGTGGTGTAAAACAAAAATGCGACCGCACTAGTAGCGCAATAGCTGCCTAGCGGGTGAAAAACAAAAATGCGACCGCACTAGTAGCGCAATAGCTGCCTAGCGGGTGTAAAGCGAAAAAGCGACCGCACCAGTAGCGCAATAGCTGCCTGGCGGGGTGTAAAATGAGAAAAGTCGACCGCACTAGTAGTGCAATAGCTGCCTAGCGGGTTGTAAAACAAAAATGCGACCGCACTAGTAGCGCAATAGCTGCCTAGCGGGTGAAAAACAAAAAATGCGACCGCACTAGTAGCGCAATAGCTGCCTAGCGGGTGTAAAGCGAAAAAAGCGACCGCACCAGTAGCGCAATAGCTGCCTGGCGGGTGTAAAATGAAAAGTCGACCGCACTAGTAGCGCAATAGCTGTCTAGCGGGTGTAAAACGAAAAGTCGACCGCACTAGTAGCGCATAGCTGCCTAATGGAGGAAGAACGGCGGGACCGCACTAGTAGCGTAATAGCTGCCTAGCGGGTTATGAAGTGAACAATCTCGCACTAGTAACGTAATAGCTGCCTAATGGAGGAAAAATGGCGGGACGCATTAGTAGCGTAATAGCTGTCTAGGGGTGTAAAACGAAAAGTCGACCGCACTAGTAGCGCAATAGCTGTCTAGCGGGTTGTAAAACGAAAAGTCGACCGCACTAGTAGCGCAATAGCTGCCTAGCGGGTGTAAACAAAGAGTCGACCGCACTAGTAGCGCAATAGCTGTCTAGCGGGTTGAAAAGGAAAAGTCGACCGCACTAGTAGCGCAATAGCTGTCTAGCGGGTATAAAACGAAAAGTCGACCGCACTAGTAGCGCAATAGCTGCCTAGCGGGTGTAAACGAAAAGTCGACCGTACTAGTAGCGCAATAGCTGCCTAGCGGGTGAAAAAACAAAAATGCGACCGCACTAGTAGCGCAATAGCTGCCTAGGGTGTGTAAAGCGAAAAGCGACGCATCAGTAGCGCAATAGTGCCTGGCGGGGGTGTAAATGAGAAAAGTCGACCGCACTAGTAGCGCAATAGCTGCCTAGGGGTGTAAAACAAAAATGCGACCGCACTAGTAGCGCAATAGCTGCCTAGCGGGTTAAAAACAAAAATGCGACCGCAATAGTAGCGCAATAGCTGCCTAGGGGTTGTAAAGCGAAAAAAAGCGACCGCACCAGTAGCGCAAAGCTGCCTGGCGGGTGTAAAATGAGAAAAAAATCGACCGCACTAGTAGCGCAATAGCTGCCTAGGGGTTGTAAAACAAAAATGCGACCGCACTAGTAGCGCAATAGCTGCCTAGTGGGTGAAAAACAAAATGCGACCGCACTAGTAGCGCAATAGCTGCCTAGCGGGGTGTAAAGCGAAAAAGCGACCGCACCAGTAGCGCAATAGCTGCCTGGCGGGTGTAAAATGAAAAGTCGACCGCACTAGTAGCGCAATAGCTGTCTAGCGGTGTAAAACGAAAAGTCGACCGCACTAGTAGCGCAATAGCTGCCTAGCGGTGTAAAACAAAGAGTCGACCGCACTAGTAGCGCAAAGCTGTCTAGCGGGTGTAAAAGGAAAAGTCGACCGCACTAGTAGCGCAATAGCTGTCTAGCGGGTATAAAACGAAAAGTCGACCGCACTAGTAGCGCAATAGCTGCCTAGCGGGTGTAAAACGAAAAGTCGACCGTACTAGTAGCGCAATAGCTGCCTAGGGGTGAAAAACAAAAATGCGACCGCACTAGTAGCGCAATAGCTGCCTAGCGGGTGTAAATCGAAAAAGCGACCGCATCAGTAGCGCAATAGCTGCCTGGCGGGTGTAAAATGAGAAAAGTCGACCGCACTAGTAGCGCAATAGCTGCCTAGCGGGTGTAAAAAAAAATGCGACCGCACTAGTAGCGCAATAGCTGCCTAGCGGGTGAAAAACAAAAATGCGACCGCACTAGTAGCGCAATAGCTGCCTAGCGGGTGTAAAGCGAAAAAGCGACCGCACCAGTAGCGCAATAGCTGCCTGGCGGGTGTAAAATGAAAAAGTCGACCGCACTAGTAGCGCAATAACTGTCTAGCGGGTGTGAAGATGCATTAGATAGTGAACAAATTTTGTGGGTATATGCAAGTGATATGCGATGTGAGGTGGTTAACAATTGTATTAATTGAATCAAACTCCCTGTTTGTGGGTGTAGGTTTTTGTGTGAGCAGATGGCTCTAGAGTTACATCAAAACTTCGGGATGGCTCTGGTGGCTCCGGTATGGCTTCGAGGATCTGAGATGGCTCCAGCATGCGTTGATGGCTCCGGTATGCCCTGATGGCTTCGGTATGCACTGATGGCTCCGGTGTGCACTAATGGCTCCGATGTGACCAATGGTTTCGGGGTGGTTGGTGGGTTTGACATGGTTGGTGATTTTGTGGCAATTTGTAGGCTTTCATTTGCCTTGAGATTTTTTTTTCAGGGTGGTTTGATGGCTCCGATGATGGATTTATTGTTGTTTGACGGGATTTGTTGTGGACTTTGTAGTGAGTGAATGGTTTTTCACGAGTGAATGATGAAACACAGTTGCATTACTTTGTTGGGAGTTCCCATCATGGTTCCAGGATTTCCATGGATGGCTCCGGGATGACCTTGTGCTGATTGAGCATGACGATGCTTTGGTTGGTTCACTTTAATGACACCGAGGGGAAAAGGGAAGTTTTCGCCTTTGATGTGGTTGCACCCTGGGCGGGCTGCCTACGTACTCAATTCCATATTGAGATCAGACCATACGTAGTTCGATACTCTGTGAGCAAGGTCTTGTGACAAAATGGCTCCTGTGTAGCACTAGGGAAGCTCTCAATGTCTGAGGATGGCTCCCGCACGTCTTCAGCTTGATTTTATGAGTAGAGTCGATCAGGCTCGAGCATGACAATGGATGGCTCTAAATGGTTTTCGTATGGTTCCGGATGGCTCCATTTTGGCTTTGTTGTGGTAATGTCGATCAGGTTTGAGCATGACACTAAATGGCTCCGGTGATGGTATTTGCATGCCTCTCGAAGAGCTCTTGTATGATTCCAGTATGACCTTGAGATGGCTCCAGCTTTGACTTCATGGGATCGGAAGTTGCGCTTCAAAAACTGCAACTGAAGTCGACTTTCAGCGAGACTAGGAAGAGTACTTACAAGTCGGATGCTGATGCTGAATTCGTTATGATGCATGCAGATATTAAATGTGTTGATATGATGCAAATGCATATGCAATTTTTGGAGAGAAGGTATGGCCTTATCTTAATTAATATGAGGTACGAATATAAGACATCTTTGGTTCGATCTTGAATGATTGTTCAACTGGAATGCGTGAATCACTTTCGTCTCACGGAGGGATATGGGTCAATCTCTTGTGAGTGTGGCTGTGTGCTAATGGTGTGATGATGCTCTCGATGCTCGGAGCAGTATTTTCTTTAGAATTTCTTTCAAGGTTCCGGACTTTCTGATCCTTACAAATTCCTCACTTGCAATGGGGTAAGTTGTTTATGATTTGGTGCTTCGATTAAAGAGTCACTTGCACTCGAAAGACCTTGTGAAGTAAGGTCGCACTCATTCGCTCATAGTCCCTGTATTGTGAGGTGGGACATGTTGATAACAAGCACGAAACTTATGATTCATGTTTCAGATCCGATACTTTCAGTTAACGCTCACTAACTAACGAGTCAGAGGTCTTTTATTGGGTTATAACGGGGTTGAGGGGTATGATGTATGTCACATGGGACTGGAGGATTTGTTTAGGAATTATGGAGCTTTTGTACAATAGAGGACATGTTTCGCCTTTTCCATGGGTGGAATGATTAGACGGGTTTTGATAACCCCTTATCGGTTTCTTCGGGACATCATTGGTCCTTTTGGTTTGGATTTTTCCTTCTTGCCTCTTCTGGCGTACGATTTGAACTTTCTTCTCATTTTTGTGTTTTTGAAATTGCATTTGGCTCATCAACTTTCTCAAGCATTCTCTGCTTTTTTTTGGCTTTCAGCTTTGGAGTTCCATTGACTCATCGATCTTCTTGAACATTTTCGGTGTTTTTTTTGGTGTTTGACTTTGGAGTTGCATTGACTCACTGATTCCCTCAAACATTTCATTGTTGTGTTTTGTGAAAGATGGTGGGGAAGAGACCATGGCTCCGGCTCCTTCAATATCCTCTATTGCAGGGCGAGTAAATATATGTACGTGGGTTGGCATGTTGTGGAGTTCACAGAAAAAGGTTTATCGTGAAAGGCTCAGCGGGGCTCACTAAGGGATTATGTACAGGGCAGTGAAAGTTTTTTGGTTTTTTGGAGCTTTTTGTTCCTATGTGCCTCTTCATTCTCATTAGTCGATGATTGTTTTCTTACTATTCTCAGATCTTTGCATGAATCACAGTTCGTGACTCGCTATCAACATTGATCTTACTATGTATTGTGCCTCTCCACGTGCTGAAGGAATGCACATGTCGCTCGTGGTTTTACCTCGATTGGCTCTCTCTACCTTCCCTCATCGCTCAGTAGATCGTCCAATACACTCAATTGAAATTCCAAGGAAAATACCGCTCTTCGCAAATTACTCACTTTGTTTGTGGTGCTGATTTTGATTAGACCCTTGTGTTCATTGACGGGTCGAGAGTTTAGTGATTCAGGCATGCTGTTCAATCAATCTCTCAAGATTTTCCCCAAAGATGTCGTTTCGATATGAGTGTATGCAGTACATCTACCATGCAATGTGTTGTGGTAATATGGAACTACTATGTACATATGATGCATGAAATGCTGAAAATGATGAATGGAGATGGCTGACTTTGAATTTTGACCAAATGTGTGTGTTTTTTTGTGTTTTTCTTTTTGGATGCAATGCATGAGTGGTAAGGCTACACCTAGTCTCGCTTGGGTCAAATTCAGCTCACAGTTCATGAAGCTCATCCCGTCACGATTGGCTCTGAAGACGGTCGAGTTGTGGTGATTGTTGTTGAAGAAGTAATTCTCCAATGAGGTCGGGTTGGTGATTGGCTCCTCGAGTTTTGGGAATTTTAGGGAGTGACAACTCCCGCATGGTGGCCCCATAATATATGACATTGACTGCATTTTTTTGGGGATTTTTGAACGTATGCTTTTTTTGGATTTTTTGGATGTATGATTTTTTTGGATTTTGGATGTATGCTTTTCTTTTATTTGGGATTTTTTTTTGGTATATGACTTTTTGGATGTATGATTTATTGGTATATGCTCTTTTGTTGGTGTTAGTCTCTATGTACATGGCATGCCGAATGGGAAGATGCTTGAATCCCTGGTATTTCTTGCCTATCGCTTCGGGGTCACGCTTTCACTCGTGGGCAAACGCGGTTCACCTGCAAACACAGTCATTATAATAGAAAAAGAATATGACAAATGTGAATGTTAGCATGCTTTAAAAAAATGGGATGAATGCTTGTGTGTGATGTGTTGGAATGCAACATGTGATTATGCAATTTTTCTCACATGGGTGTGATTCATGCATGATTAATAAATATGAAATGACCGAAGATGGGAAGAAGCAATTCGTATGTGCTAAAAGAAATCAAGTTTTTTAGAAAAACAGTTTTAAAACACGTGTTTTTGAAGTGGTGGATTTTCTCAATAGAAATTTTGATGCTCGATCATTCGCAAATAAAAATAGGGAGTGGGGAACCCTATACACATGATCTAAATAAATTCAAAGGGAATGTGTAAACCTATACATGTAATCTATTCAGAAATGGACAAGAGAGAAAAGAATGCTAGGGGAAAACCTATACACCAATTCTAAAAGTCATTAAATGGGGAGTTTGAGCTTAAAAACTTTTCCCGAATTCTTCTGCTTCGTCTTTGAGCTTCTGACTGGCAGCTCATTCATGTTTGGGCTTCTGATTGGCCACTCGTTCGTCTTCGGGATCTTGACCGGCTGCTCGCTCATCTTTGGGTTCTTGCAACGAAGCGGTATTGTGTTCAAACAAAGCCGGTTGGTGTTCTTTTGGCTCTCAGAAATTTTGCACTCGAACAATCGTTGTTGGTCTTCATGCATCCCACTTGCTCCGGTGAAGGAAAATAAGCGGCATTTTTTGAGAAAGGAAAGGTGAATGATCGAGCATAAATTCTTTGTGAAAATCCACCACTTTTGTGAAAACACGAAATGACTAGTACGCTCCACGGTAATGACCGCTGCTCCTGAAGGTGGGTTGAACTTCAAAAATAGCGGGTCACGACATGGGGACTAAATCATTTATTTTGAAATACATTTGTGAAAATCAATTTTGAAAACTGTTTTCGAAAACTATTTTGAAATATGATCCATGAAAAATGTTGTTCCGAAATTCGTTTGTGTAAAGTAGGTTTTCTTAAAATCTGTTTGTGAAAATCAATTTTGAAAACTGTTTTCGAAAACTATATTGGAATATGATCCATGAAAAATGTTGTTCCGAAATTCGTTTGTGTAAAGAAGGTTTTCTTGAAATCTGTTTGTGAAAATACTTTTTGAAACTACATTTGTGAAAACATCTATTCTTTTGCAAACCGTTTGACAAAGTTTGTTTTCTAGAAGACTTTGATTGAAACCGTTTTTGAAAACTGCTTTGGAAATAACAATTTTGAAAATCATTGTTTTTTGAAATCATTTGAAATGGACGACTTTGAAGATATTTCATTGGAGTGTTTGAGCTGGTTTTTTTTTTGCCAATTTTTGAAACGTGATCACACATACATGTAAGTGCAAAATAAAAATCGTGGCTGATTTTTTGTGGAGCTAGTGTGAATGATTGGGATAATCACCTTCCAGGTCAATCAATGCTTCCATACCACCGGGGGAACCGTCATCCCTTCACTGTTCATCTCTCGGGATTTATCTCTGTTATGCCTTGTGGGGCACGTCATCAAGAAAGTCCGGAGTGCTTAAGTTCGAAAGGTCAGGATACCCGAAGTGATACAGTCACACGAGCCACGGCCGGGGATTATCACAACATACTCACTTTTCGGGAAACTTGGGGAAGTACTGCATGGGAACGGGTCTCCCATCGTCTGCACGATAAGGTGTGTCTAAAGTCCAAATTATTCGCTGACTACGCTTTGTCATGTATGGGTATCCGTAAATACGGGATCCGCTATGAATTTGTAGCGCGACATTGGGCTTTAAAGACACCCGTGGTGCAGAGGAATCATGGAGAACTGAGCCCATGCAATCTTCAGGGTAAGACAGAGGGTGGTCAGACAGGCGGCATACAAGGGGGTGACTACCCATAAAACCCGTCCTAGACACTGGACCAGGCAGCTGGACACTGAAGGCTCATGGCTCACTATATGCTGGCTTAGACTCGGGTAATGGAAGATATGTTTGGATCATGAGCTTCAAGGCGTAGGTCTTGGACCATGTTACCTCGTGGGTTAACTCCTTCTAGGAAGGACCCAACTCATGGGGAATCAACCGTGGACCGGTTGGGATCCCGTGACTCGTGGACAAATCGGGTGACACAGAGGAATGCATGTCCTATGCTACCCGATGCAACAATGGGTTGACTCCTTCTAGGAAGGCCCCATTTACAAAAGCAATAAATATTATGTCATGCATGAAGAGCAGTAAACATAAGACAGTAGACACACAACAATAAACACACAAAAGTGAAGCATACAAATGGTAAAGCACACATATGGCACTCAAGGCCAATCTCGAACTCTAGACTCTCATCCTAACTATCCTCTCAGTACACACTCTAAGTGTGGAGTAGAGTAGTCCTAGCGGCTTTAGAATGAATCTCTTGAAGGTTTTGAAAGAAGTTGGGGAATCCTGACAATTGTGGATGGAGTTCAGTCTTCCTTGACCAAGTTTATGAGAAAAACTTACTCAAGTTTTCCCCAGCAGAGTCGCCATTCTGTGGAGGGTGATTTTTCGGTATGAGGGGGGTCTGTCTAAATATGAACTGACTGAAAAGCCGAGATCCTAGAAAATGCCATTCTGTGGAGGGTGAAACCCGTTATTCTTAGCATCCCTCAAATACCTACTAAATCGTCCGTCTTTCCCAGAAATAAAGGGGAGTGCAAGTGTGCACTACACCCGCTCTCGATGGGCTCCACGCGGACTTATGCCCTAAGGGCGGAAATTGACTAGAGTCGCCACCTAGTTTGACCTAAAGAACTAGGAAGGGGAGAGAAGGGTTCTAAGAACCGTTAATTGACTCTGAGATTGTTGCCTATGGATAGGACTTATCTGGTCATACCAAAGATTCTGTGTGGGTTCGCACTGGGTTACACCCCTTAGAAGTGGCAACGACCACGACTTCGGATTGGTGCCCGAGGAAACCTCGGTCTCCAATTGTCGGGAATGCCTTCTTTCAAAACCTTATTAGAGAGATTCATTTAAAAGCCAAGGATAGGATTAGAACAGGAGGAGAGGAAACGAGTGGATGAGGCGAGCTTTTCTGCCAAGCTAGCGCCAAGAAGAAGAATTGATGAATTCAAATGAGTATAGAATGAAAGATTAAGATTCTGATTTGAGAGTTCAAGAAGTCAAGGGTTTGTGGGAGTCAGAAGGGATTTGAATGTTTGATAGACATGAATATCACCCAAGAGTTGGGAAAAGGGTTATTTGGATTGGAATGGGGTCGCACCCTAGATGGGCTGCCTACGTACTCAACTCCCTGTTGAGATCAGACCTTACGTAGTTCACGTGTTTTTGGGTTTTTGGAGATTTTTGAGGAGTTTAGAGTTTGGAGAAGTTTTTGGTTTAAGGTGTTAGTCTGTGAGACGCTCAGGTCTATGAGACGTTTGAAACCTTGAGATGTCGAAGTCTTTGAGACGCTTGGGTCTGTGAGACGCTCGGGTCTGTGAGACGCTCAGGTCTGTGAGACATTCGAATCATTGGAATGACAAAGTCTGTGGGACGCTCAGGTCTGTGAGACATTTAGAGTGTAGGAGAAATTGGAATGGAATGAAATTGAATTGAAATCGAAGTTGAATCGGGGTTGAATGAATATTGATTTGAATTGGAATTGAAATGAATTTGGATTTGAAAGAGTTTGGAATTGAATTGAGTTTGAATTGGAATTGAATGTGGGATTGAATTGAATTTAGGATTGGAGAACGGGTCGGGTCAAAGTTGGACCTGAGTCAAAGTTGGGTTGGTCAAAGTAGTGTCGGTTAAGGTTGGACCGAGTCAAAGTCGGGATGGGTCAAAGTCAAAGGTCAAAAGTCAAAGTCAAGGGTCAAAGTCGAGGGTCAGAATTGGGGGTCAAAATTGGAGGTCAAAGTTGGACCGGATTGGACTTTTGGGCCAGTTGTGATTTGGGCCTTGGGGGTTTGGGCCCAAATTGGGCTTGGGTCCGAAATGGGTTTGGGCCCGAAACGGGTTTGGGCCCGAAATGGGTTTGATGGGCCGAGTTTTGTGAAGTTGGGCCAGGTCAAAATGGGCCGAGTTGGGTCTTGGAAAGTGGGCTGAAAATTGTTTTTATTTGTGATAGGGCTGATTTGGGCCTTAGGCCTTTTTATTTTGGATGTTGGCTTTATTTGGCAATTGATGTGAATTGATGTTTAGATTTTGAAATTGGCTGATTTTTGGGATGAAATTTGATGACTTTTTTATTAGAATTGGAATGTTGATTGTGCATTTTATTCTGACATTATGGATGATTTGGAAAATTTTAAGGAAAATAGGTATTCCTCACATGGGCCGTGTCTAGGACCCGTATTCATGGAGGATACCATAACCTAAAACTTTTCTACAAAGGGTGACCTATGGGCTAACTAGGGCATCCTATGTGTAGGGCCTCTATATTGGGCTAGGCCCTACAATTGCCAAGCTAAACAATATGATATGTCACATATAATACAGATAATCATGAATTT
Source organism: Limonium bicolor (assembly GCA_023374045.1). Classification (NCBI taxonomy): domain Eukaryota; kingdom Viridiplantae; phylum Streptophyta; class Magnoliopsida; order Caryophyllales; family Plumbaginaceae; genus Limonium; species Limonium bicolor. The sequence goes on from CM041776.1 coordinate 233,277,052, forward strand.
GAAACTGAAGATGGACAAGTAACAAAGCAAACATAATATGAACTTAAACGACACAGCTTTTGAGTATACGCATTTATTTCTTCTCTAGCCCTATGTATGAGGTTACTAAATTGACCACCAGCTTTGACTATACTAGTCAAGCCGCAAAAGACAAATTCAGAAAGATGCTTGTCATTAGTCCAAATTAAGTGGTAATTACTCAAACTTAACAGAAGCATGATATAGCTAACTGCTGCAAATTAAGCTTATTCCCTATTTGTATTCATGAGCTTCTCGCTAATCAAATTGGAGGAGTTACACACGGACATATTCACATGTATTCACACATTAATGGACACACCGAGCAATCGTGACAAGAAATCAAATCTGAAATGCGATCAAGTTTATACGTCATATAACACACAAGATTATGCATTAAATCTGTAAAACTAGTAGACTCATCGGGAAGAATGAAATACCGGATTAGTAGAAAACTGCCCCCAGGACTGAAGATGTTGCCTCTTGTGTCGACCATAGAATTTTCGAAGCACACTGGTGACTGAAACTGACTTGAGCAACACCAAATAAAACGCAGAGAAAGAATCTATTCCATTCCAGAATGTCGAGATTAGGTGTCCAAAATAAACGAACGCCAATGACCATTTGTGGGAGTCTGTAACTGAAACAAACATTTCTAGTGTCTCCAAAACGGAAGCAGCAGATATTCCCGTGAATAAAGGGAATGAGTGAAGCCTGGAGATGTACGATTCCGCCTGCTAGCCATGTTGAAGAAAACGAAGAGCAGAGCCCATATGTTGTTCGCCAGCTGAGTTGAGGAGAAAGAAGGGAGGGGTTCAGACATCATTTGCCCACAACGTGAAGAGCATGAAGATGGGAGCACTGAGCTCGTCTGTTCTTCGTCCGCTAGTCATGATTGAGGAGTAAGGTCTGTATGCTTCTTGTCTCGCCAGTTGAAGAGGACGAAGATGGAACGGAGCTTGTATGCTCTCTCGTCAGTTTGAGTTGTGAAGCACCGTGAAGAAGAGAAGAAGGAAGGCGCAGTGCAACATGCTCGTATTCACCGGTTTGAGTTGCATAATATGCCGTAAATGAAGGAGGTGTGGAGCTGGCTTCTCTTTTTCTTTTTTGCTGGTGGAGAGAATGAGCCAAGTAGAGAATGTATTCCATTGTTTGCTTGCTTTTTTTTTTAGATGACGAGAGTGAAGAGGATGAAACAAGGCGGTTGAGTATGGACATCCATATTCGCCAGTTTCTTTTGCAGAAACTACCGACGTGAAAGAAATGAAGGGCAGCTGCCTTTCTACTTCGACGGTTTGATGACAATGAAGAGGGTGAGAGCACGTATGTTCTCGTTTCTCCAGGTTAGGTGAGCAAAATTACCGCAGTGAAAAGAAGAAGAGGGGATGCAGAGCTTATATGTTCCACGTACACCAGTTTGGTTGCAGAAATACCGTAAATGCAGAGGATGAAGGAGATGTAGAGCTGTATGTTTTATGTTCACCAGTTGGGTTGCAAATTTAACGGGAGTGAACAGAAATGAAAGGAGATGGGGAGCGTGAGCATGAAGGGAAGTGCAGCAAGCTGGAGTGTTTTGTTTAGCCAGGGGTTGCAAATTACCGTGAGGAGAAGAGAATAAAGCAGAGCATGTATTTGTGGCTTGGTTGCATATTACCATGAAGAAAAGAATGAAATGTGGAGCATGTGTTTGAGGTCGCCGATTCAATATGAAGAAGAGAATGAACTGCAGAGCATGTATGCTTCTGTTCGCCAGTTTGCGCGAAGAGAAGAACGGAGGCGCGGAGCTGGTGTTCCTAATTCGCCTTTGAAGAGAATGAAGGGATGTGGAGCAAAAATGCTCCTTCTCGCCGACGTTGGTGCAGTGGTATGGAGGAGGACGGAGCATGTATGTTCTTATTCACCAGTTTGGTTGTGCACATTACCGTGAGTGAAGAAGATTGAAGACCGGAGCCTGGATGTTTCCTGATATGCTCAACGATGAAGAACAAGAGAATCGGCTAGTTTTTTTTTTTGAATCTTAGAATGAAGAAGACGACAACACTATGGGATTTGTGTTTTTGTCGGCTCGCCCCTTGTTTTCAGGGTTGAATAAGATTCAAAATAAGATGGAGTGTGTCGGCTACTATCCCCTGATTTTATAATGAGAGGCTAGGGTTTCCCTTGGAGATAGATGTTACGCGATTAGTTAGGGGTCAATGGGCCTTGACCGCTGGTCAATGGGGCTGGGTGTTGGGCTGCACATTACCGTGAAGAAAAGAATGGAGAGCATTATGCTTGACCTCACCGGTTGGGTTCCATTACCGTCAAGAAGAGAATGAATGGAGAGCATGTATAGATCTGAGCTCGCCGGTCATTTTTTTTTGATGAGTGAAGGCGCAAATAAGAGTTCTAAAAGATGAAGAAGAGAGTTGTCCAGTTTTTTTTGGGGAATTGAAGCGTGGGGCGGCCGTTGTTAATCCCTAGATTTGTTCTTCCTTTTATAGGGCACTTGTCGGCTGACCTCAAGAATATGGACTAGGGTTTCTCTCATTTGGCAAGGGCTTTATTTGAGGCAATGAATTGCAGTAAAAGAAACGGACTGAATTACAAAGAATGGCCATGTTTGGACCGGACTCACCTGGGCCGCGTCTGGCTGAAACAATCGCCAAAAACAAAATTAACAATCAATTCCTTGTCCATGCCAAAATTAACAATCAATTCCTTGAAAATTGATTTTAAAAATATGTCTTAAAATGGAGGTTTTATTTTGGTACGCACATGAATAAGTGTCGAAAAGAAAGGCGACGACCCTCTTATTTTTTTTATTTATCTGAATTTTGCTTTATGGGGTGAGAATTTTTGGTGTCTACACGCGCCAGCATGCATCGAGAGGGAGAACGCCCTATCTTCCCCAGGCTCATTCACCAGCATATTATGCAGACAATAAGGGAGACTCAGATTCTTAGACGCCTGCGTTTTCAGCCCGAGGCTGCCCTTATTGATCATGCTCTCATTCGACGTTGGTGGTTCAGAGAGTCACCCTCAGGGGAGTTCCTTTATGTTCCCCCAGATTAGAGGTCCCGGACCTGTACTGCTCAGGACTACCCCAGCTATCAGGGGGAGGGTACTCAGCTGTTACTGCCTCCACCACCTCCGATCTTCACCGCAACGCCTCCTACCTCTACTTCAGATGCAGACCCTAGAGTGGCTGCAGAGCTCGATCACTTCTATTAGGAGCTCCAGCAGTAGCACCACTCTATGAAGTCCTTCCAGGCCGTTCAGCAGGCCGCGTGGGGTGATTTTGATTCCTTCTGGCAGAGTTATTAGGGGATGCGCACAGAGTTGACTACTAGAGTAGACTCTGTGGTGTAGCAGCAGGCTGAGGTTGGGCAGAGACAGGAGGCGTTTGAGGAGCGTATATCTCAGCACCAGGATGAGCGGGAGAGGCGGGTTGATGATCGTCTCATGTTGGCTGTAGAGGAGATGTACAAGTCAATGGCGGCCGACAGAAAGAAGGCGAGAAAGGAAATGAAGCAGAGGGTATCTTGTTCCATAGCAACTTTGGCTAAGAATCTTCTACGTCGGGACAAGGAGAAGAGGAAGGCACGTCGAGAGGCGAAGAAGAAGGGGCTTCCTACCCCTAGCTCTTCTAGCATTTATGATGTTCTAGACGATTCCCCTGATTCTTCTTCAGACTCTCCACCACCATCCTCCTCCACGCAGGCAGCAGTTCATTAGTCCTTCTCTCTCTCTATTTATTTTATTTTCTTTTCTTTCCATTCCTTTGCTTTTCTTTTAGTTTATTATTTATTCTTTTTTAGTTTATTGCTTTTCTTATTCTTGTATGCCTAATGGATTCTCATTTAACTCTCTCTTATATATATGGAAGTTGTGTACTTTGGTGAGTTTTTGGTTACAGTTGCCTTTATTTTAGTTGGCTATTGCTGTGACAATTTTGATTCCTCGGCTCACCACAAGTGTAGGGCATTTATGCTCTCATTCTTCCAAGAGGGAGAATTTTTTATACTTTATACCATTCTTTTTTTTATTTTATTTTATTTTTACAACATTCTTTTATTCTGTTAATTTTTTATCTTTATTCTTATTCTTTTTGAAACACTGAGGACAGTGTTCCTCCCAAGTGTAGGGCAGGGGTCCCCCCTTAAAAAAATTATTTTTTGCTAAAACTACTTAGTATCTAAATAAAATGTTATAAGCTGAGATTTTATCAATGTTCTACAAAGCTTTTGCATGTTGTTGGCAAAGTAAGAGTAGAAAAGGATGAAAGCTTGTTCTCTCAAGAGGTAACCTTTCTAATGACTAGTAGATTCATGTTTCTAACTTCTTGATTCTCTTTGTTAGCATAAGTATATGACCTTACTCCTAATTCTATCACAGATTTACTTAGGGGTAATATTTTCTTTTCTTTTTCAAAATGGTGAGAATTCTTTTGGGTGAATATCTCAAATAGGGATTGTGTAAAAAAACAAGAAGGAAAAAAAAAGAGAAGCTTCGAAAAGAAAAAAAAAAGAAGAAGAAGAAAAAAAGAAGAATCTTCTTTCAAAAAAAATGAATGAAGCATGAGGTTGCAAAAATTACCTAAAAATAAAAGAAACAAATGAGAGTTTTTCCTTTTATATTTCTCCTAAATTCCCCGTTCTTCAAAGCAAAAAAATCATGGTTGATTCAGAAACCCTTGAAAAATAGGGCTGAACACATAAAAACCATCGATGAGTGTCTTGGCCACATTCAGAAACACTTGAAAAATACAGCTGAATGATGGAAACCGGAAAAAGGAAAGGTTACTGTTATACCCAAAATTTTGGCCCCCCTGGTTAGGGTCTGCAAGGTTTTTGGTGTTCGTGAGGAATATTTGATCGGGTAATGAGGGATTTCCGGCTCGATCGGTGTGTTCCAGGGCTTGAGGAGCAGTTCGTCATTTGTCAGGGGTGTTTTCGTAATTTTTAAGGCTTCTGAGTTCTCCTATAGGCTTTTCTCTCTCCTCCAGAGGGTGCCCAAATCAGCTCGGAATGCTTTGATATTTTAACCCATGATAGAGGATGACATTTTAAGCATAATGGCGTTGGAATTTTGATTTTTCGAATTTCCAATAATTTTCTAGCAATTTCTGACTGAATCTGACGAGAAATTCAATTTAAAATGCTCCAGCATTTAAAAAATTCGTTTCCACCTCAGAAAATTCATAATGTCCATTCTTGACATGTGGTTAAAATTTCATAGCAAAATTCCTTTGGGAAGTTACTTAGTTAAAATATCGAAAAATCTTACTTTTACTAGATTCTCTTTATCTTTAAGGAAGTCTATATAAGGGGATAGTTTTTGGATAAAATCAGAACCTCACATACTCAAGAACCCTAGAGAGTCAGAAAAGGCAGCCTCCTCTCTCTCTCTCACGTTTTTCCACACACCGGCCACCCAAATCTACCGAAAATCCCCCGAAATCATCATCTAAACACGTTTTCCAATTCCCAAAGCACCAATAATCATCAAAACCCCACAAAAACACCACCAAAACGTGAAGAACATCAAGAACACCAACAACACAAACCAGAAGCCTGGTTCGAAGTCCTTTCGGGTCTACCATCAACGAAGCACTTGACGAATCCCGGTGTGAAGAAACGTTGTGAATCCGAAGGTAAAACAGGTAGAAACTCAGCTTCCCTAATTCTCCACGGTGTTATCTGTCTTGCCTCGAAATTTGAGCTCAAACTAACCTTCGTGGGCTTCTGTATTGCTGTTTGTTTAAGCCTCTGTCAGATAACTTGTTTGCTAAGTTTCGTGCTTAATTCGAATTCAAATTGAAAACTTTCAATCACTAACGTCTTGTACATCTTTCAGGCTACGCACCCATAAAATTTGAGCTCAAAACACCCCGGGAACCTTCTGAAAACCCCTGTCCGTGGGTGGTCCGTGACCTCGGACCTATGGTCCGGGACCTCGGACGCGTTGTCCGAGACCACGGACACCCACGGACGGCGGCGGGATTTTAAAAATTCAAAATTTAGGTTTTTCTAATGATGTCCGGGCCCACGGACAGCCTGTCCGTGGCCCCGGACTTTGCAAATTTTGTTTTCCTTTAATTTCGACTCTTCTGTGTATTTAGGTTAACTGGGGTCCGTGGTTTCGGACATTAGGTCCGTGGCTACGGACGGAAATGAAATTTGACCTAATTCTGCCTCCGAAACCCTAGTTTAGGTAATTTCACTTTTCACTTTAATTTTCTGTCAAAAAATGCTAAAAACACAAAAAACAGAAGCTTGCGCACTTAGGTTAAAACGACTCGTAATAAGCCGTAATTAAACTAAGTAGAGGAAAAACGACTTCTAGGGGTAATGAAAGTAATTGAACCCTATTAAGTCGAATATCAAGCCCCCGAACCCGAACTCTCCTTTCCTAATTTGATCTAGGTTAAAATTAGGTGGCGACTCATAATAGGTTCCAGTGAGCTAGCTTAGGTTTTAATAATTATTGTTATATGACATAGTTATTAATCTTAGACTATAAGTGGACCTAAAACCCATCAGATCCTAATCAGCCTTAATCAACATAGGATAGGGTTTAAAATCGAGGCTCACAGACTGGCGACTCTGCTGGGGACAAACTCTTAATATTAACTTGTTTAATTTTAAGAAAGAGGGCTTAACTCGAAAAATGTTTATTTATGGCTTTATTACTTTGTTTGTTTACTTTTGTGTGCACTTTAGTTTTCTGCACCTTTACATCATATGAGAGCGAGGGTCCACCTAAACCAATTTCACCCCGGGACCCGTTTGAGGGTCCCCTGTCTGGGACTCACACCTTTTAGGTGATGTGAATAAGCGGGGGAAAAGAGGAGGATGTCGTCTAACCACATCCCCTTAATACCTGGGCCTTAGCCCCAAGCGTTTCCCTGGCAGTGTCCTTACCTAGCCCATTGTTTGGTCAGTCAAAGACCCGGCCGCAGACGCACACCTTCAGGTGATGTGAAAAAAGTGGGGAAGCCCAAAGAGAATAGCGTGCAAGCCCTATTCCTTTGTGGCGACCTGGGCCCAAGCCCCAAGCACCTCTCCGGATCATCCATACCCAAATTGATTTAACCGTCAAGTGAGGACATGTTGAATTTGTGTGGGCCTTGTTTGCTTGTATGATCGGCCCACTACCCAGCCTAGAGATTGATAGGAACTTCTCCTACATCAACCTAGCCCAACGCGAATTGGCAGCTCTATTTGTTTGCGGCCCAGAGGCCCTGTTTGGTTCAACATGTGAGTCGTTCGGCTTCGGCCCAAAAGCCTAGACTTAGGTGATTTCTCTTCTGGCCCATTTTGAATTATCCAATTAGTTCTAGGCCCATAAAAAGGAAATCCACCTGAACTTGAAATAACTCACAAGTCCTGAAAATAAAATCTTTTTCGGCTTAGCAACCATCTTCTCTGGCCCAAAGAAAGTTAGGCCCATTCGTGATTTAGGGATCGTTCCAGCCCATGTTCTTTATTTCAGGCCCAAACACATTTCGGCCCAAGGGCTCATTCTAGTCTAGGAAAACTCTTCACTCGGGCTCTGACCCAAAATCCTAGATCTAGGTGCCATCTTTTAGGCCCAACCAAAACCACTCGGCCCAAATTCCAGTTCTATATAGAGCAATCAGTCCGGCCCAAGTACCACACTCATGACTCATTTCATCTAGGCCCATAGACTAGTTCATAGTTTTGGCCCATGAGCTTCGCTCTCAGTCCAGAATTTCAGCCCATAAAACATTTGAATCCAAGATAGTTTGCATAATTCATTCATTCCAGTTTCCGGCTTCAAGGCCCAACAAGAACACCAAAAAATAAATAAGTCATCACGTCATTTCACCGTCATCCACTATCTTGATCACATACATCCCATGTGTCTCACCACACTCCCCTCTCCACATGAAACTCATTCTTGCGCGGGGAATATCTCACCTCCTTGTCGGCTTCCACCACTTGTCACCTCTCGATAGAAAGTTTCACCGTACACTGAAAGCATCCCACTACCATGCTTTACTTTCATCACTACATCACTCCACCAAAACAGCAAGACTTCATCGCCACGTACCACCACACATACAGCCACCTCCAACGAATAACCTGGGTATTCAAAAGGCTTGTCAAAAAAAACCCCACAATAATACTGGGGGCAATCTGAGTTAAGGGTCGATAATGTTTATTTCATTGATTTAAAGCGCGTGAACAAGTCTCTGAGTGAACATTTCGCGAGAGTGCCTTGAGCGGTAAAACCATGAGTGAAAGAGCATGTCATTTTTACGTGACTCTAGAGAGATCACATTCAAAGGTAAGGAAAACGGCATAACTCCGACCGAAGGAGACACTTTGTAAATTTACGCTTAAACCTGTGAAAAGTAACAAAGAACGGATACACAACTATTAGGGATGACGAAGCACCTAGGTACAGCACCACACAGCCAAAAGCTTGTGAACCCTGACATTACACCCTAGGCACCCCCGCTGAGCTTTTCGTATACGTTCCCCTTTTACAACACTACAAACTCCACAAACAAGCCAGCCAATGATGAATAACCGACCCGGTGACCAAAGGAAGCAAGGAGCCCGACTTCCGAACAGCAACTTCACAAGTCCAAAGAAGCAAAACCGCTACCAGCGTGACGAAATGATCCGCAAATGGTCCCAAAGTGACACAGGATCCAAACGAGCTAACATCAAAACAGCTCTCAAAGTTCAAAACCGGGAAACACAAGAACCCCGAAGAAAAGAAATTCAAAGAAAGGCGAACCTGAAAAGCCTCGAAGAAATCCAAAATCAGAAAGAAGATAGAAGGTGCAAGGAACAACCCAAAAGTTCCAAGTCCCAAGTTCACAAGCGAAGTCATCACGAAGTAGCCAAACGACTTCAATACAAAGAAGGCAATCCGAGAGACGGTGCAAGTTGCAGCTTTGGTCACCTTTATAGCTCCACATATCATAAACACTCCTCCATTGTCCTGTTGTCATTCATCACACCCCATAACCACGATATAAGCTTAAAAGACTTCCGACCTAGTAGTTGTGTATCCAATCACGTGAAAGTAACAGGTTGAACGCGTAAATCTAACAAATGTCAAATTCAATGGTTGGGATGTTTTGACCAAAATGAGAGCATGACTGCAAGCATTAAACACCTTTGAGTGTAGGATAGAAAGCACCACATCAAGATAAACCTTGACCTTGTGAGAATGAGACTTGTTTTGCGCAATTAATCAAAGAAAATACTGGGGGCAATCGATCGTTCCGATCGATTGCCAAAAATCCTAAAGAACTCAGATTGCCTTAAGGAAAAATACTGGGGGCAATTGTTGGTCCCAACAATTGCAACAACGACACCGATTGGGGCCCAAAAGTCAGAAACCCAAAGGATTCAAACCCTTCTCATACCACTCAGCCACTCTCATACCACTCAGGCCCGTCCTAAGCCCTACCTCCATTACAAACATTTACAGGCCCTCCTAAGCCCTTCCTTCACGTCAAATTCCCACAGGCCCGTCCTAAGCCCTACCTCCACTTACAAACATTCACAGGCCCGTCCTAACCCTTCCTCCACATCAAATTCCCACAGGCCCGTCTTAAGCCCTACCTCCATGTCCAAACATCCGTAGGCCCATCTTGAGCACTACCATCTCCAGATTTGACATGAACCTTAATCCTTCTACATCCACTTAGACCCATCATACATTTTACCCACTTTCACTTAGAACAACCTCTAGGCTCGTCATAAGACCTAGAACCATCCTTTAGGCTCGTCATAAGACCTAGTTCCATCCCTATAGGCTCGTCATAAGACCTAGATCCAACCTTTAGGCTCGTCATAAGACCTAGATCCATCCTTAGGCTCGTAGTAAGACCTAGTTTCAACCCTTAGGCTCGTCATAAGACCTAGATCCTTCCCTTAGGCTCGTCATAAGACCTAGAACCATCCTTTAGGCTCGTCATAAGACCTAGTTGCATTCTCTTAGGCTCGTAGTAAGACCTAGCGTTACCCTTTAGCTTACCCACTCTCATCAGACACATTGCATTCATCACATTCATATAGGCTCGTCATAAGACCTAGTTGCATTATCCAGGCGCGTCACAAGACCTGGCGACAGAAAAGTTGGCGAGGTGATGGCAATAAATCCTCCTTTGCGATGTCAACTTATTTTCGGGATCAACGAATGGTGGGCAAAGGCAATAAGTCCCCAGGGTTTTTACCAGGAGTTATCCCTACACACCGGCTTGGGGGGCGATGGCAATAAGTCCACATTGGGTCCAGCCAGGAGGCATCGGCACGGGTTTCGGTCCCCCAGAAGCATCCGAGCATCATCAGCATCACATCATCATCAGACATCAACATCATCGGCATTATCATCAGCATCAGCATCATTTACATCATTAGCATTTCAGCATTCTTGCATTTGCATCCAGTTTTCACACACCTAGGCAGTCAACGCCTTAGAATAGCTTGACATCATTGTCACCCACTTTAGGTAGTCAGCGCCTTAGAATAGCTCGACGCATATCATCATTTCAGGTAGTCAACGCCTTAGAATAGCTTGACATCATGTTCATCATTTCAGGTAGTCAACGCCTTAGAATAGCTTGACATCATTTTCATCATTTAGGTATCAGCGCCTTAGAATAGCTCGACAATGCTTTGTAGCTTAGGTAGTCAGCGCCTTAGAATAGCTCGACAATGCTTTGTAGCTTTGGTAGTTAGCGCCTCCGAGTAGCTGGGCATCGTTAACCCGGTTTCATACAACGGTAGGATTCTGTGGGGTCCAAAATTTTGGGGCACCACTCAAGCATCAACCAGACTTTTCACATTCGTTACAAATCCAGTTGACGGGGGCAATCTGTTATACCCAAATTTTGCCCCCCCTGGTTAGGGTCTGCAAGGTTTTGTGTCGTGAGGAATATTTGATCGGGTAATGAGGGATTCCGGCTCGATCGGTGTGTTCCAGGGCTTGAGGAGCAGTTTCGTCATTGTCAGGGGTGTTTTCGTAATTTTTAAGGCTTCTGAGTTCTCCTATAGGCTTTCTCTCTCTCCTCCAGAGGGTGCCCAAATCAGCTCGGAATGCTTTGATATTTTAACCCATGATAGAGGATGACATTTTAAGCATAATGGCGTTGGAATTTTGATTTTTCGAATTTCCAATAATTTTCTAGCAATTTCTGACTGAATCTGACGAGAAATTCAATTTAAAAATGCTCCAGCATTAAAAAATTCGTTTCCACCTCAGAAAATTCATAATGTCCATTCTTGACATGTGGTTAAAATTTCATAGCAAAATTCCTTTGGGAAGTTACTTAGTTAAAATATCGAAAAATCTTACTTTTACTAGATTCTCTTTATCTTTAAGGAAGTCTATATAAGGGATAGTTTTTGGATAAAATCAGAACCTCACATACTCAAGAACCCTAGAGTCAGAAAAGGCAGCCTCCTCTCTCTCTCTCACGTTTTTCCAACACCCGGCCACCCAAATCATACCGAAAATCCCCCGAAATCATATCTAAACACGTTTTCCAATTCCAAGCACCAATAATCATCAAAACCCCACAAAAACACCACCAAACGTGAAGAACAGCAAGAACAACCAACAACCAGAAGCCTGGTTCGAAGTCCTTTCGGGTCTACCATCAACGAAGCACTTGACGAATCCGGTGTGAAGAAACGTTGAATCCGAAGTAAAACAGGTAGAAACTCAGCTTCCCTAATTCTCCACGGTGTTTCTGTCTTGCCTCGAAAATTTGAGCTCAAACTAACCTTCGTGGGCTTCTGTTTGCTGTTTGTTTAAGCCTCTGTCAGATAACTTGTTTGCTAAGTTTCGTGCTTAATTCGAATTCAAATTGAAAACTTTCATCACTAACGTCTTGTACATCTTCAGGCTACGCACCCTAAAATTTGAGCTCAAAACCCCTCGGGAACCTTCTGAAACCCCTGTCCGTGGGTGGTCCGTGACCTCGGACCTATGGTCCGGGACCTCGGACGCGTTGTCCGAGACCACAGACACCCACGGACGGCGGCGGGATTTTAAAAATTCAAAATTTAGGCTTTTTCTAATGATTCCGGGCCCACGGACAGCCTGTCCGTGGCCCCGGACTTTGCAAATCTTTGTTTCCTTTAATTTCGACTCTTCTGTGTATTTAGGTTAACTGGGGTCCGTGGTTTCGGACATTAGGTCCGTGGCTACGGACGGAAATGAATTTGACCTAATTCTGCCTCCGAAACCTAGTTTAGGTAATTTCACTTTTCACTTTAATTTTCTGTCAAAAAATGCTAAAAACACAAAAAACAGAAGCTTTGCGCACTTAGGTTTAAAACGACTCGTAATAAGCCGTAATTAAACTAAGTAGAGGAAAAACGACTTCTAGGGGTAATGAAAGTAATTGAACCCTGATTAAGTCGAATATCAAGCCCCCGAACCCGAACTCTCCTTTCCTAATTTGATCTAGGTTAAAATTAGGTGGCGACTCATAATAGGTTCCAGTGAGCTAGCTTAGGTTTTAATAATTATTGTTATATGACATAGTATTAATCTTAGCTATAAGTGGACCTAAAACCCAATCAGATCCTAATCAGCCTTAATCAACATAGGATAGGGTTTAAAATCGAGGCTCACAGTTACAAAATCCCTTATGTAAAATAGCCCGAAAGTTTTTATTTGGTTTTGAAATTGTTTATTTTATACCCATTAGTATGTTTTTGATGGAATGAGGATGATTAAGTGATGCCTATGAATTAGAGTCATATGGTTAGGAATATTTATCTAATTGTCATTCTAAGTTTATCTTTTTGTGCATAAGTATTTATTCCTTTCTAATCTAGTTTTGCTCGAGGACTAGCAAAATGTAAGTGTAGGGCCTTGATAAGCCTCAAACTTATCATGTTTTAGTATATATAATTATAAGATTAATAGCCAAATTAAGGTTAGAATAATTAATATTTATTCTATATTATGTATTAAGTCTATATATTGTTCAGATTAATGTTTTTATATGTTTTTAATGCAAGGGAACATTTCTGACCAAACTGCCGGACATAATCTGGGTTTGAGTCTGCACGACACAAATACGGAACGGGAAAGAAGCTTTACCGAGCCTGATGCCGGGTACTTCCCATCAGCCATGGGTGTACAGTCGCCTCGGTTGGTCATTCGACAACACATATTTTCCACGTGATAATTACCAATGCCGGACATGGCGCCGAGTATATCCTACCCGGCACTTGCATCTCTTCGCCAGACAGTTATGACCGTTAACGGTTACCCGCGTTTAACATGGTGCCGGACAAACGGGATCAGGCAAGCTACCCGGCACAAGCAATATATGATGCGTATAAATAGGCCGAGAAGGGCTGCACTTTGACATACTTCAACATCATATTACACTCCATTCATTACTCCATTTCCGCCTCATTCAAAGGTGTTGGTGTCCAAGGAAGTTTTATGCAACTTTCCACGCGAAGAGAAGAAATCCACGGCGGGTTAAGGCTACATCCATTTTCTTATCTTTCTTATCTTCTGTGTATTCTCTCTTGATCTGTGTGGATAGTGGAGTAGGAATTCCTTGTTAGTTCTTTGGTTAGGGAATGAAACTCTCTTTGTAAAACAATATGGTCTTCTTAATATAATTGTCAAGTTTATTAAAGATGGTTCTTATTGCAAGAGAATTGGTTGATCACTTGTTCTCTTCAGCAAAGTTACTTGAGAAGAGAAGTCCAAAGTTGAATAGGTTAGACACTCTTAATGATCTTCCTACTCTCTTCTTATGAATTAACGGTTAGTAGTAAGAGTGAGAATAATCCATCTTCCCCCATTTCCTTGTTCATTTCGTGGCATGATATATGCTCGATTTGTTAATAGGGATGAGTTTCTTGTTTTCGTTTCGAAGCAAGAGAGTGGCATTTACATTTTGAATGTAACACCCCAACTGCTAAACTCGTCATTACCTCTTAAACTGTCACAATTACCATTAATCTCGCAGCGGAACTGTATTACAACAGAGGGTGATACAACGCCGTTAGCCACCCATATGGCTAACCAGGCCTTTCTCACATGCAGTAACGGTCTGATGGTCTGGAACAACCGGTTACACAATACTAACACAATACACATTTCATTTCTTTACTATACCGAATCTACAATATACGGATGCCGATAACATATTCGGACTTACACCTCAATCAGATACATAAGCAATTACAATCTAACTACCCATGCTATCACCGACCCCGTCCTACTCTCGTACGGTTTCGTCTTCGGTGTACCTGTAAAATAAAACGTCGCCCCTGGGGCTCAGCTTAACGCTGCATATGAAATTCGCATACCCCGAGCGCTAACCGGGGTACGCCGACCACTTAGTCAGATATACATGGAGTTCATTTTAGTCAAACAACATGCATCATAGCAATACAATATATATGTATATTACTCAAGGAATCTACATCCAATCACGGAGCACAATTCCTAACTAACATAACAAGGTTGTTAGTTGCATCTGTTTACTCTTAGGCCTTGAGGGTTATACCTCACTATGCCAGGTTTACTTATTCAATATCTCACCCGCTCTCTCGGGTTACTTGTTCCTGTACACACCCATTCTCCTGGGGTACTCGTACTATACTCACCCATTCTCTCGGGTTCTTATACTTAATATCTCACCCACACTCTTGGGTTATCTATTCTCACTATCTCACCCACACTCTTGGGTTAATTATACTCGTTGTCTCACCCAGGATGAGCAGGAGAGGCGGGTTGATGATCGTCTCATGTTGGCTGTAGAGGAGATGAACAAGTCAATGGCGGTCGACAGAAAGAAGGCGAGAAAGGAAATGAAGCAGAGGGTATCATGTTCCATAGCAACTTTGGTTAAGAATCTTCTACGTCGGGACAAGGAGAAGAGGAAGGCGCATCGAGAGGCGAAGAAGAAAGGGCTTCCTACCCTTAGCTCTTCTAGCATTTATGATGTTCTAGACGATTCCCCTGATTCTTCTTCAGACTCTCCACCACCATCCTCCTCCACGCAGGCAGCAGTTCATTAGTCCTTCTCTCTCTCTATTTATTTTATTTTATTTTCTTTCCATTCCTTTTGCTTTTGTTTTAGTTTATTATTTGTTCTTTTTTAGTTTATTTGTTTTTCTTATTCTTGTATGCCTAATGGATTCTCATTTAACTCTCTCTTATATATATGGAAGTTGTGTACTTTTGTGAGTTTTTGGTTACAGTTGCCTTTATTTTTGTTGGCTAATGTTGTGACAATTTTGATTCCTCGGCCCACCACAAGTGTAGGGCATTTATGCTCTCATTCTTCCAAGAGGGAGAATTTTTATTCTTTATCATTCTTTTGTTTATTTTATTTTTTTTACAATATTCTTTTATTCTGTTAATTTTTTATTCTTTATTCTTGAAATACCCCAAACCTAGTTATGTTGTTTAAACACCTAAATAGAGTGTAATAAGACTAAAAAGAGTCTTAGAAACCTTACTAAACAAATTTAAACAAAAGGAAACACAAATGTGCTTTAAAGTCAATAAGAGCTAAAATGTGCTCTAAGCTTGGGATAAACTTGAGTAAGACCTAATGAGCTTACCAAGACCTCATTTATATACTAATGAACTTATTAAACCACTACCAAAGAAACCAAGTTTGAAAACAAGTTAAAACACAAATGTGCTTTAAGAAGTCTTAAAGCACGTTTTTGAAAAATTGTCTTGTAAATGAGTTTTGAATGGCTAAATGTCCATCATTACTCTTAAATATATATGTGTACTATATAGTATCACATTTGGGTGGCTATTAGTGGGAAATCAAAAATTTCACTTCTAAGTGCCTTGTTTAGGTGAATAGTACTTTTTATAAGCTAGTTTGTAACATATGTTGTATTAAGTAATTAAATTGACAAACAAAGACTAAAACACCTCACACTAATAAAGGGGGCCGGTTTTTATAAGTGTGTGACTCACCACTCTCTAGTTAAGATTATAAGTAAGTAAAGAAAACTAAGTAAACTTACTTTTACTTTATAAACATAAATATCTCCTAAAAGCAAGTTCTATCTTCATTCATTTCTTTCCTTCATTCCCACGGTTGCAAACACCTCTCTTCTTCCTTCTTCCTTGTTCTCTCTCGGTAATACTACTACCACCATGGAAGTTCCAACTTTGACCACTTGCTAAATCTAGCTCACTTGTCCAAATCAAAACAAGACCACCAATCTCTTCCTTCATCAAGCTCTTCATTCCTATCTTCTCAAAACTCCAAGGGCTCCATTTCGGTGCCAAGGTGTTCCACCATTGAAGGAGCTTGAGCTTGTATTTTGACATATTATTACTCTCCTTTGTTTCTAGGTAAGGAATCTCAAAGAAAATCATGTTTCCTCCATGTTCTTACCTTAACCGAAAATACACATTGATATAGCTCTTTGTGTGACTTTGTTCTAGCTTCATTACAACTCTTCATGGACTAGGTGGAGTCCTCTCTTGTTATATATTCAAACTCTCTTCAAAGATCAAGGTAAAACAACTACATTAATGTTTTTTGAAACAATGTCAATTAGGGTTTACAATGAGATGAAGCTATAGCTTGAATACTCATTTTAATGTTTGTATATTGTTTAGAACTTGTCAAAGAATCAAAATACCATACGGTTTTGTAAGGAAACAAGAAGGAAGTGTGGTGGAAAAATAGGTAAATCTACTAACTTAATGTTGTTTAATGCCTTAGGAGAAATGAGCTATAATTGCTTATTAAAACTACCTAAAGAGCACATGGTAAATGACCTAGTAAATGGTCTCAAGGAGACTAGTAAAATAACATATGTCTTGTTGTATGTAATCGCAGGTTAAAGGCATATATATTGTGGAAATTTAGTGTTTATGATTTAAGCACTTTAAGGGCCTAAGAGCCATGCATTTTAAGGGCCTAAGTGCCATGCAATTTAAGTTATGCACTATATTGTGATGTAGTATGAATTTGGTGAAGTTGTGTACGAAAGTGTTCTTGGTGTTCTTAGTGTTCTAGGATGTTTTAATGATGAAATAATGTGCTAAGGTGTACAAATACTAGGAGAAACTATGTCGAAATTTAGAAAATGCATGAGGAGTTCAAGATGTTGTAAAGGAATTTTGATGAACTAGGAAGTGTTCTAGAGTGTAATAAGGACTTAGGCATGATCTTGAGATTTTAGTATGTACCAAAGTCATTTTTGGACTTAGGTAAATACCTAGGCAAACTTTGGTAAAATAAGGAGAAGTGTACACTAGGAAAGAGTTCAGGAAGGATTAAGGAATTAGTTTGAGAGATGATGCTTGGGAGATGGTTAAAATAAGGAGAAAGCATTTTGGGATAGTAGTTTTCTTAGGTAAGAAACATCATTTAGAAACCTAATGTAAAGTGTTATATGTTAGTGAATTTATAAGGAAAAAAAAAAGTAACAAGTGAAACATGGATTTGGGTGTTTTAAGATGATATCTAGACATTAGAATATACCTAGGAACACTTGGTAAAGTTATACAATTAATGAAGGTGGAGAACTAAGGTAACAACATTAGAAAAATGACATTTTATCAATTCGTAGGTTTGGTCCGGGACCTAGGTGCTGGTTAAAGTCCCGGACCAGGGGTGTAAAATAGGCCAGGGTTACATAACAATGTGGTCCGGGACTTGGGTCTTGTACAAGGACCCGGACCACCCCCTGAATTACCCCCGAGAGCTGAGTTAGCATATGGTCCGGGACTTAAGTTAGGGACCAAGTCCCGGACCACTATAAAACTTGGTTTTTAGGTATTTAAATGATGTCTAATGATAGGGATAAGTTAGGAGTGATATAATAAGGTTACATAAGACATGTTAGGAGTGTTATAATGATATTTTAAAAGATGGGAAGTTAAAACGAAATGTGGAAATGTGATAACTAGGAATGTGAAGTAGTTAATGTGACAGTGGACTAGTGCGTTAATTAACCGACGTTACTAATGTGTTTAGGATTCTCTCAAGGTGGAAACCAGTCGAGGCAAGGACCGAGGTATGGTTTTCTTGCAGTCTGTTGCCTACCGGTTTACACCGGCTTGTGTGTTGTTTGTTTTTCTGTGTGTTTATGACTTTGTAAGATTAAACCATGTAAAGAGTTTACAGTTGTTAAATATTATTATGTTGTTAAGTGTGACTCTCTCTCTTCCCTTGTGTGGGTCTAACAAGACTTGACCTATGTTGTGAATTGTGTGTTGTGTTCAATGATGAGCTACTAACAAGGGCTAACGGGGAAGTGAGGAGTCCGGTCTGTTCCGGCCACGCGTGTGAGTATGGGAGTCGATGTCATAACCGGTTCGATTCTCTCTGTATGTTATGGTTAAGTTTCCAATTTGGTTTCTAACCTTCCCTTTAGCTTACCAAGGCTATTTTACTGACTCACGTCGGGCCACAGGGGCATACTATGTGTTTTGTTTCGGTGTGCTTGGATCACTATATCCGAGGCACCTTGTGTTAAGTTAACCGTTCAATCTAGCCGGACGGTAACAATTTGTAACGACTAAGTATGAGCGTGGCAACATTCTCTAGGCTCTCAATGGGGACTAACTGTGTTGGTTCTCTTCCAAAAGGAATTGTATGTTGTGATGTGTGTTATGATGTACAATACCTGTGTTATGTTTATATATGTATATTTTGTGTGTTAAAATAAATATCATGTCATCATGACAATTGGTTGCGCGTATCCCGGTAGCCGATGGCGCTGCGCGTTAGCAACCAGCAAAGGTGCTGACCCCCTCGGGGGCTCATATTTTTATTGCAGGATGAGGATCGAAGAGGCAGAGTGGCTCTAGGTCCTAGAGAGTAGTTTACTTTTGGAGTACTTTTGGATGTTTGCCCGGGATGCGCCTGTGCTCCCGTGGCGTATATTACTTGTTATGGTGGATTACAGTGATGGTATACAGTGAAGGATTTTGTAAACACTCGGTATTATGTTGATGTATATATATGGTTGTTAGTTCTATGCTCGGGAGTCTGATCATCAGACCGGTACATTTGTATTTATTCAGCCTTGTTAGCCACGTGGGTGGTTGACGGCATTGTAGCACCAATCGTTTAGTTACCGTTTAGTTGTTTTTTTCCGCTGCGATTCCAAGTATAGTTATGTGCGTAGTAGGGGTGTTACAAAAAGTGGTATCAGAGCGAAGTATCGCTCTGATGACTAGAATACCGAGCTTAGGGATATACCGAGTTAGGAAACCTAACTACAGATACCTAAGTGAACATATTTGGAAAGGTTGACCACTACTAAGTGTGGAGATACCTTATTATCGGGAAGCGTTACAATCGTCGTGGACCGATAAGTGTGCAAGCATAATGCTAATGAGATGTTCATATAAATACATGGCAGGTAGACCACGAGGTAGAGGCCGCGGGCGCGGTACTGGAGTATGGGTGACCAGGGTGATGATACCACGGCACAGACTATGGCTGAGGCAGTTGCAGCCGCCGTAGCCCAGTTGGTACCCGATCTAGTTGCTGCTATTCAGCAAGGGCACAGCCGGAGTTCAGCCACCACCACCACCGCCACGAGAGACCAATTGGGTCAAGGCGTTGCTGATCTGAGGCCGCCCTCATTCAGTGGGGAGACCGATCCCCGTAAGCTCGAGGCATACATCTCCGAGATGGAGACCGCCTTCGAAACCCTAGCACCACCTGAGCAGGTCAAGGTACGACTTGCTGCTTACTACTTGAAAGGCTCGGCACAAAACTGGTGGAAGCTTGTGCGCGAGGGTAGAGTTGCTGATCCGACGTTCCAGTGGAGGAGTACACGGCTCTGCTGCGAGCCAAATACTATCCTATACATGTGCAAGAGGCCAAGCGCTGGAGTTGGACAACCTGAGACAAGGGGATAAGATGACGGTAGATGAGTACTACTCAGCCTTCATCGGACTTATCCACCTGCTACCGGATCTGGGTTACTCGGACCGGATCCTTGTGAACCGTTTCTACAACGGACTGAATTATCGCCTACGCTACGGCATGGGGCCTACTGGATATACCACCTTGCAGGTAAAGGAATTACAGTTGTAATGTGAATAAGTGTGTAGAATGTGTTAATGTGTGTGAGTTTATTTGGCGGGGCATAACTGACACCCTAAATATAGGAGTGCTATCATGCCGCTGCTATTGTGGAGATCACCGTCCGTCTGAGGGACGAGGAGAGTGCGCTCAAGCGCAAGGCTCAGAACGAGGGCCAAGGCACGCAAGGGCAGTGGGGAGGGAAGAAGAAGAATCATACCCCCAGTCCCAGAAAGGACAGCAACAAGGTGGCAAGGGCCAGACCCAGACCACCACTGCTGAGGAGCCTCTGCAGCTCACCTATGCGTATGCGGCCAAGCCCCTACGTTCTTACCCACCTAAGGGTAATTGTCTAATCCTGTGTGATAAGTTAGATTATATGTTAATAAGTTTGTGAAACAAGTATTAATGGTGTATTGTGATAGCAGCTAGCACGGGCTCTGGACCGGAGCGCCACTATTACTGCAAGTGGTGCAACGGCGACCACCCCGGCAAGGACTGCAAGGGTAATGATGTTCATGCCGGTACTGTAAGAAGATGGGTCACGCGACCATGAATGCTGGCAGAACCCGAACAGTAGGAACTTCAGGCCCAAGGGGCAATGGAAGGGTAAGGCCACTGCGACCACCGATGGCCAGAAGACGGCAACCAGCCACCCCCAGATCAGAGGTACACGGAGTCCCAGAAGGGAAGGGGTCGGGTCCAACAAGGCCACCCTGAATGTGGTGGACCGGTCTGAGGCGCCAGGGCCCTCTTCTAGACCAGGTACCGCCTAAATTGTTAACTGAAATAAGTGTCTGCATACCGCATTATGCATGTGTGTGAGTGAGTTTAAATAAACAACCATGTGAGTGAATAAATGAAGTATAGTGTGAGATTACCTAATTAGAGTACTCTAAACTTAAAGGAACTTTCAATATATGTTATCCAATCCCACCCACCCAAGCCCTGAAGAAACCACCATCAACATCACCGACTTTCCGTTGGAGCAATGTCAGGTTATCCAGCCAGGTATGATACTTTTAAATGGATACCTGACACCGGAGGCACAAATCCATATCATCAGACGATGCGACGAACTTGGAGCAAAACCAGGAGGTTTTACACACCCGAATACCCGAACGGAGCAAGGATGCAACTGAAGATGATGTGCATGGTAAGGACTGGAACCCTTACACCAAGTCATATCAAGAAGTACGAGCTGAAGATGGAGCAACAGTAGCAATGATACCAGAGGAGTTTCCATGCGGTCGTTAACCACGCCGTGGGAATTGCTCAACAGTTGAAAAGGATTAATTCCAAGTGTAAAAGCAGATCTATGTATTGTAACTTCTACCAGAAAGGTGACGGTTAGGTATACATCAAGACAAGGACGAGTTCACCCGAGTCCTAAGTAAGGGAGTACCCGTGGTGTCTTGGTCCATTGGTGATACCGCAGTCTTTGTATATGGCGAGCAGAAGCGTGCTGATCTCGCAAAGAAGCTACTGCTGAAATCGGAGATGTATTAATCATGGGTGGGCAATCAAGGATGCTATACCATGGCATCAGAAAGATCAAACTGAATACCGCACCGTCGGCAGTGATCAATGCCACACACATGAAACCCGGACGTTTGAACCTGACCTTCAGACAGTTTTAAGCCTTGTATAATTATGTGATAAACAGTATGTATTAAGGATGTTGTAAGTGTGAATCATGGCGACAGTATAAGCCAATGAATGTTGTAAAAAGTGTGTTAATGAATAAAGTGGAGTTGTTTGAAGCATATAAACCGTGTTGTTACCCAATACTTATTAGTTTGCCAATGAATTAGGCTGTGCACTCGGAACGGGAGGTACTAAGTGTCTGCAATAAGCAGAAGCCGGCAAGAGCGGCACGATCCTCACCGGTACCTTTCCAGTGAATGGCGTGGATGCATCGATCTTGTTCGACTCTGGAGCCTCACACACATTCATTTCGCTATCATTTGCGAAGAGGCTGGGGTTAGATGGTGAAGAGATGCCAGACTTCGTGGTTACTCTCCCGTCGAAAGAGCGGATCCGATGTACCCGCTACTACCGAGGTGCTATGTTCAAATCAGGGGTGAAGAGTTTCCGATCGACTTGATAGAGTTCGACGGACTAGGCTTTGATGTGATTGTCGGGATGAACTGGTTGGAGCGGCACAAGGGCAGAATTCTGTGTGCCGAGCATCGACTGCTTCTTCGGGGAGTCCATCTGGGGTTACAATATCTTACCGCCAGAGGCCCAGGGAGCCTTCGACTCAGATCATCACCGCCATGGCTATGTATCACGAGTTACGACGAGGGAGTGATTTACCTCTGCTATGTTCAGGACATAGAGAGAGACCCTGAGTTTAGCCCAGATGTGCCGGTAGTGTCGGAGTTTCCTGATGTATTTCCTAAGGAACTGCCGGGCATGCCGCAGCGAGAGGTTGAGTTTGAGATTGACTTGATTCCGGGCACCGGACCCATTGCGAAAGCGCCTTACCGTATGGCTCCAGCAGAGATGACAGAGCTCAAGGAGCAGCTGAGAGACCTACTCGACAAGGGCTTTATCCGCCCTAGTGTGTCACCATGGGGAGCGCCGGTCCTCTTCGTGAAGAAGAAGGACGGTAGCCTCCGCCTATGTATTGATTATCGGGAGCTGAATGCTGTTACGGTGAAGAACCGTTACCCTTTACCACGCATCGACGATCTATTTGATCAGCTTAGGGGAGCATCAGTATTCTCCAAGATAGACCTACGTTCCGGATATCACCAGATTGCCATCCGTGACAGTGATATCGAAAAGACAGCTTTCAGAACTAGGTATGGGCATTATGAGTTTACAGTTATGCCGTTTGGCTTATCAAATGCACCAGCAAAGTTCATGGACTTAATGAACCGTTTGTTCCAAGATCAGTTGGACAAATCAGTGGTAGTCTTCATCGATGAATACTTGTGTATTCGAAATCAAAGGTGAGCATGAAAGCCACCTGAGAGATGTGTTGCAAACTTGAGAAAGAACAGTTGTATGCTAAATTTTCGAAATGTGAATTTTGGTTGAACCAAGTATCATTCCTTGGACATGTGATTTCTGAGGCCGGGATCGCTGTTGATCCGGCAAAGATAGATGCAGTGCGCACCTGGCCTAGGCCGAAGACAGTTACCGACATCAGGAGCTTCCTCGGTCTGGCAGGTTACTATAGGAGATTTGTGAAGGACTTCTCCAGTGTCTCGAAGCCGATGACTTCCTTGATGAAAAGGATGCACCATTCGAGTGGACAGTCGACTGTGAGAGAGCTTTCGCGAGTCTCAAGGATGCTCTGACATCTGCACCGATTCTGACATTACCAGACGGTCCAGATGGTTTTGAGGTCTATTGCGACGCATCAGGCAGGGGTATGGGTTGTGTGTTGATGCAACACGGGAAGGTCGTGGCTTACGCCTCCCGACAGCTGAAGAAGCATGAGGAGAACTACCCTACCCACGACTTAGAATTGGGGGCCATTGTCTTCGCACTGAAGATATGGCGACATCACTTGTATGGGGTAAGTGTGACGATCTATTCTGACCACAAGAGTTTAAAGTACTTGTTCACTCAGAAGAGTTGAACATGAGGCAAGAAGGTGGGTTGAATTTCTGAATGATTATGACATCAATTTACAGTACAAGGAGGGTAAGGCAAATGTGGTAGCTGACGCATTGAGTCGCCGAGCACACTCTCTCCATTCGCTAGTCTCTCATACTGGCTTGGTTGAAGAGGTGCGGAGTGCTCAGATGACGGATCAGTACATGATGGAGATTAGACAGAAGCTTATTGATGGCACATTCGAGGGTCAGAAGTACGACTTCAGACTCCACGATGATGACCTGATTAGGCTTAATGGCAGATTGTGTATACCCAGGAGTAGCGCTGAGCTGAAGGAGCGCATATTGAGTGAATCCCACTGTTCTACTACTTCGATTCACCCCGGAGCTTCAAAGATGTATAAAGGTATGAAAAGATATTTCTGGTGGGCTGGAATGAAAAAGGATGTGAATGACTATGTGTTGAGGTGTCTCACTTGTCAGAAGGTCAAGTTTGAGCACCGACGGCCTGGTGGTATGGTGCAGCCAATGCCAGTGCCAGAGTGGAAGTTCCATGACATATCTATGGACTTCGTGGTAGGGCTTCCGCCTACAAGGGGAGGTCTGAATATGATTTGGGTGGTAGTTGACCGACTGACCAAGGTGTCTCGATTCATTCCGATGAAGGACACCTGGAAAGTGGCAAGATTGGCAGAATTATTCGATAAGAGATTGTTAGACATCATGGTGTACCAAAGACGATAGTATCCGACAGAGATACCAGATTCTTATCCAGATATTGGAAGTCTACACGAGAGGCATTGGTACTGAACTGAAATTGAGTACGGCGTTTCACCCACAGACCGATGGTCAGAGTGAGCGCACCATACAGACACTTGAGGATATGCTACGTGCATGTGCACTTGACTTTCAGACCAGCTGGATTGATAAGTTACATCTGATCGAGTTTAGCTACAACAACAGTTATCATGCATCGATCAAGATGTCTCCCTTCCAGGCATTGTACGGTAGACCATGCCGCACGCCATTATGCTGGGATGAGTCGAGTGAGACGGTCATTATAGGACCAGAGTATCTTGAGCAAGTTCAGGCAGAAGTTCGCCAGATCAGAGATAATATGAAAGCAGCTCAGGATAGACAGAAGTCGTACGCAGATGTGCGCCGACGTGACCTGGAGTTCGCCGTGGGCGATCAGGTATTTTTGAGAGTATCCCCCATGAAGGGAGTATTTCGTTTTGGCCAGAAGGGCAAGTTGAGCCCGAAGTATGTGGGTCCTTATGTTGTGACGGAGCGGATCGGCCCGGTAGCTTATAGACTTGATTTACCCCGCCGAGCTGGGCAAGGTACATGATGTATTTCATGTGTCCCAGTTGAAGAAGTATATGTCTCATCCGTCTCATGTGCTTCAGCCTGAAAGGCTAACTTTAGAGCCGACCATGCGATCAGTGGAGACTCCGGTACGGATTCTGGATACTAAGACTCGAGACACTCGCCATAAGTCTGTGAGACTGGTGAAGGTTCTCTGGTCTAACCAGGACGTTGAGGAGGCCACTTGGGAGCTGGAAGATAAGATGAAGGCGAAGTACCCGTCGTTGTTTACTTCTTAGTGTTTGTATGTATAGGGTACGGGGCGTACC
Source organism: Limonium bicolor (assembly GCA_023374045.1). NCBI lineage: Eukaryota > Viridiplantae > Streptophyta > Magnoliopsida > Caryophyllales > Plumbaginaceae > Limonium > Limonium bicolor. The sequence continues at coordinate 233,302,317 of CM041776.1, forward strand.
CCTATTTAAGGGGGTAGAGCCGTTTCGGTTGTTATACCCAAAATTCCAACCCCCTCGGAGTAGTCTCTAAGGCAATACGTGTTACGAAGGGCAAAATGGTCAAAATGCACCGATGCAGGATTTCCAAGGACATTCTCGGGATTTTCTATTTTCATATGACTTGTTCATTATCTCCAAACACTTCCAAATATCATAGTCATTATGAAAGGTATTTCATGATTTTCTGATAATATTTATTCTGGAAATTAAGCTTTTAATAAGCTAGTTTCTTTAATAATTAACCATGAAATAACCTCAAAATAGAAATAAAGGGTTTTCAAAATTAAATAAAATTGTCACATGGTTAGCATGACTACACACAGTCATAAACCTGAATTTATTTATTTGGAACCTTATCCCAAAATTTAAAAGAGAAATTCATCATTTTTTGCAATTTCTCTCTCCTCTGGAAAATACCGAAATCAAAACAAAATGTCATGAAACTTTAACACAGGGTAGAGGATGATTATTAGAGACTAATGCCGTTGGAATTTCGTAATTTCGAATTTCCAATAATAAGTTATGAATTTTGGGAGATTCACATTGTGAGATTTTTATCTAATCGGTTTTTTTATCAAAATATGATCCCTTCCAACTCTCAAAATCCTAAAATCATTCTTTACTTCAGTTAAATTTTCATATTTTTATCGGCTTGCAACATATTTAAAAAATCAGATTCTCTTAGAGCACAAAATCAAGTGTTTTTAGATAAAATTCTGTTCTATCACTTGGCCATGTCTCTTTCTATAAAGGCCTTCCAAAAACGACCTAGGGCAAGTAGATCATCCCCAAATCAGAGAACTCAGCCGTCAACCTACTTCCAACGTTTTTGCAACCCCGCCTCGAATCTATACCGAAATCATCCCGAAATCACCAATAACACATTCCTTCTTCTCCCATTGAGATTCCTAGCACCAAAACACAGAAAATACAGAAGCAAACCGTGGCTAACAATACAAGGAAGAAGGAGCCAGAAGCTTGGTCACAGTCGAACCGGATCGGCCACCAACGAGGCTTTCAGAGATTCCCGACGTGAAGGAACAACAAGTTTTCGAAATCAAAACAGGGTAAAAACCAAATTCTCTAACCTTCTGGTCTAAATACACTTCTGTTGAAATTGCTAACGAATTGACTTTTCTTTGCTTCTGAATTAAGGTTTGTTTGTGTTTCTGGTCCACTAACTTTTCATAAGTTTCGTCCTTATTCGTAGTCAAATGAAAACTTTTAATCACTAACATGTTTAGAATCTTTCAGGCTACGTACCCATAAATTTGAGCCAAAAACAACACCGCCGGGAACAGCCTTAACGCCGCCGTCCGAGGTCGGTCCGCACCCACGGACGCTATGTCCGGGGTCCCGGACGCTCTGTCCGAAAGCCGGACGCCCCCGGACGGTGGCGGGATATTTTTATTTTCAAAGTTAGGGTTTTGTAAAACATGTCCGGGCCCACGACGTCCTGTCCGTGGCCACCGGACTTTTCACAAAATCTCGTTTTCTGTTTAAAATTTGACTTTTTTGTGTAATTAGGTTAACAACTGGGTCCGTGGGTTCGGACATTAGGGTCCGTGGCCACGGACGGAATAAAAATTTGACCTAATTCTGCCTCCGAAACCCTAGTTTTTAACTTTCAATTTCACTTTAATTTCTGTCAAAACGTCAAAAAATAAAAAAAAACAGAAGCGCGCACCTAGGTTAAAAACAACTTTGTAGAAAGCCGTAAACGAACCAAGTAGAGGAAAAACGACCTAGGAAGGGTAATGAAAGTAATTTGAACCCTAATTAAGTCGAATATCAAGCCCCCGAACCCGAACTCTCCTTTCCTAATTTGATCTAGGTTAAAATTAGGTGGCGACTCATAATAGGTTCCAGTGAGCTAGCTTAGGTTTTAATAATTATTGTTATATGACATAGTTATTAATCTTAGGCTATAAGTGGACCTAAAACCCGATTAGATCCTAATCAACTTTAATCAACATAGGATAGGGTTTGAAATCGAGGCTCACAGACTGGCGACTCTGCTGGGGACAAATTTCTTAATTTTAACTTGTTTGATTTTAAGAGAGAGGGCTTAACTTGAAAATGTTTATTTATGGCTTCTACTATGTTGTTTGTTTACTTTTGTGCGCACTTTAATTTTTGCACCTTGCATCATATGAGAGCGAGGGTCCATGCAAGCCAATTTCACCCCGGGACCCGTTTGAGGGTCCCCTGTCAGGGACTCACACCTTTTAGGTGATGTGAATAAGCGAGGGAAAAGAGGAGGGTGTCGTCTAACCACACCCCCTTAATACCTGGGCCTTAGCCCCAAGCGTTTTCCTGGCAGTACCCTTACCAAGCCCAATGTTTGGTCATTCAAAGACCCGACCGTAGACGCACACTTAACAGTGATGTGAAAAAGTGGGGAAGCCCAAAGAGAATAGCGTGCAAGCCCTATTCCTTTGTGGTAACCTGGGCCCAAGCCCCAAGCACCTCTCCGGATCGATCCATTCCCAAGTTGATTTAACCGTCAAGTGAGGACATGTTGAATTTGTGTGGGCCTTGTTTGCTTGTATGATTGGCCCACTACCCCGCCTAGAGATTGATAGGAACTTCTCCTACATCAACCTAGACCAACACGAATTGGCAACTCTATTTGTTTGCGGCCCAGAGGCCCTGTTTGGTTTAACATGTGAGTCGTTCGGGCTTCGGCCCAAAAGCCTGGACTTAGGTGATCTCTCTTCTGGCCCAATTTGAATTATCCAATTAGTTCTAGGCCCATAAAAAGAAATCCACCTGAACTTGAAATAGCTCACAAATCCTGCAAGTAAAATCTTTGTCAGCTTAGCAACCATCTTCTCTGACCCAAAGAAAGTTAGGCCCATTTGTGATCTAGGGATCATTCCAGCTTATATGCTTTTCTTGCAGCCCAAACAAGTTTTTACCTAGAACTTCTTCACGGCCCGGAATTTTAGCTCAGTCCACTGTTATTTTCCAACAGATAAACCCGAATCCAAAGTACGGCAGAAGGAGGAAACCCAGTCAGCATGGAGGCCCAGTTTGCAGCCTTAGATCAAAGGTACATGGCTGCCTTGGACGCCATGGAACAGAAACATAGGTCCGCCACTAATGACATGGAGGCTAAGTATGTCACCATCATCGAAGAGTTGAAAAGCAAAATCAATTCCCTTGAGTTTGGTCATCAGGAAAACATTTCAGGGAAAGATAGCCGACTCTGGGAACGGGCGCGACTACATCGAAGTTAACTCCGTTGAGGCCCAGGATGCACAAGGATTTGTAGGGCAAGTCGTCCCGGACTACCAACTAGCCGCAGAATTCAAGAAGGCTCTGAAAAGGATCGAGCGCATGGAAAAGGCTAGCAAGCCGGTTGGCCTCGATTACCTTTCCATGACATCGTATCCCGAGGTTGATCTTCCCCCAAAGCTGAAGATGCCCACACTCGCTTTGTACAAGGGTTCCTCAGATCCACAGATTCATTTGGCTATGTTCGACCGGGGGAAATGTCCATCTTGGGGCTCAACGACATGCAAAAAGCCAAAGTTTTTGCTCGCTATCTAGACGAGACTCCTCAGCGTTGGTATCTCACTCAGAAGATGAATACCAAGACCTACGAGGAGGTTTGCGAGGCTTTCCTAAATCATTTCGAGTATGCTAAGAACCTCGAGGTCACCAGGATTGATCTTGCAGGAACCCGACAGAAAGACGGCGAGTCCAATGTCTGACTTCAAGAGTTGGAGGAGAAAGGCCGCGGCCATGCCTACCAAAATGGACGAGCAAGAGCAAGTCCGCATGATAATTGAGAACATGCGGAAACAACACAACCATGAGCTAAAATTATGTACTTTCCAAGTTTTGACATGTTGATGGGACAAGTCGGTGTTCTAGAGGAAAGGATCATAAGGAAGGGTTGGAGCTCGAGCGCTCAAGAGACCCCGGCAGTAGCTCCAAATTATCTAAGCCAGGACCAGAAAGGCTTGCCTTCAGCCAGTAGCTTGCGCTCAAAGCAGTTTCCCAGAAGTGAATATGGTTCAACAACCTAGAGCCCCGCATCAAAACTTTAGGACGGTACCCTTACCACGCCGACACTCATCAAAGGGAATTCACCAACATTGGCCGAGCACCAAGTCAGGCGTTTGAAGAGCTTCAGAAGAGAAACTTGCTACAGCCCTTGGCCCCTCGACCGGGAACCACTCATTTGGGAAGGCATCTTAATCAATTCTGCCACTACCATCAGTGCCTGGCCATTATGTTGACAATTGCCGAGCATTGAAGCACAAGATTCAAGACCTCCTCGAGCAAGGAGTCCAATTTCTAAGTATGCAAATCGTTTTGTTGCACCTTCTGGTTGCTTATCTTCTTAGGTAGTTTTCAGTCACCACCGATTGTAATCTTTACGTTTCTCTCATGATTCTTAAATAAAATCATAGTTCCATTTTCACAATTCTTGTATGAGCCATTTTCGTTCATCGAAAAAGAAAAAGCAAAATTGTTTTTAAGGAAAAGAATCACGGAGTAATCATTCCTCGGCTATGGAACATAACGACTTGTCTTTTATTTCTAAAAGGGTGAGCATGCGTTGCTAAGCACCACAACCTATCCCAAAGCATCCAAAATAACCCACGAAGCGGTTCAAAATCCATATCTCTCAAATTATTGTCATAAACCCCATATCAATACTGGGGGCAATCTGAGTTTAAAGACCAATAATGATTATTTCTTTCGTTTAATTGTGTGAACAAGTCTCTGAGTGACCATTTCACGAGAGTGCCTCGAGTGGAAAAAACCATGAGTGAACGAGCGTGCCGTTTGTGCACGGCTCAGGTGAGACCACATTCAGAGGTAGGGTAAACGGCATAACTCCGACCGAAGGAGATAATTTGTAAATTTACGCTTAGACCTGTGAAAAGTAACAAAGAATGGATACACAACTATCAGGAACGACGAAGCACCTAGGTACAACACCACATAGCCAAAAGCTTGTGAACCCTGACGTTAAACCCTAGGCACCCCCGCTGAGCCTTTCATATATCCCCTTTTGATATTATGAACTCCACAAAATAACCCGGCCAATGATGAATGTTCGACCCGGTGACCAAAGGACGCAAGGAGCCCGACTCTCAGATAACATTCTCATCAGTCCAAAGAAGCAATGCCGCTATCAGCATGACAAAGCGATCCGCAAATGGTCCCAGAGTGACACAGGATCAAAGGAGCTCACATCAAAAACAACTCTCAAAGTTCAAAACCGGGAAACACAAGAACCCCGAAGGAAAAGTCAAGAAAGGATAAAACAAAAAGGCAATCCCGAAGTACCTCGAAGAAATCCAAATGACAAAAAGAGAAATGGTGTAAAGGACAACTTCAAAAGTCCAAGTCCAGAAGCTCGAAAACAACATCGACATGAAGCAGCTAGACGACTTCAAGACAAGGAAGATGAATCTGAGAGAAGACACAAGTTGCAGCTTTGGTCACCCATTTAAGCTCCACATACCTCAAATATCCCTCCATGATCCTGTTATCATTCATCACACCCTATGGCCATGTTATAAGCTTTAAAGACTTCCGACTTGATAGTTGTGTGTCTAATCACGTGAAAGTAACAGATCGAATGCGTAAATTCATCAAATATCGAATTCAATGGTCTAGAAGTTGTGACCGTAGGTGAGGAACGAGTGCAAACACCAAACACGCCGAGTGTAGGTTAGGAAGCACCACGTAAAAACATAAGCCTTGACCCTGTGAGGACGAGACTCGTTCGCACGTTTAATAAAAGGAAATACTGGGGGCAATCGATCGTTCCGATCGATTGCCATGAACTCTAGCTCAGATTGTCTTAAGGGAAAATACTGGGGGCAATTGTTGGTTCCAACAATTGCTATGACAACGCCAATTGGAACCCAAAGCTCAAACATCACCACCACCATTCCACCACAGGCCCACATAAGCCCTTACCTTTACATCATACACCATACCCCACCGATGGCATGTTCATCTCCTAGGAGATAAATTGCAAGTCCGAAATCTATGGTCAGGAAATGATAATTTCACTTTCCTTTTCAGTAAACAAAATTTTCTTCAAACACTGCCACGTTTGGCACCTTTTCCAACAAATTCCTGTTCTGAACGAGTATCTTTCATATATTTTGATTGCATACATCTTATCATCATTGCCATGTTTGGCACTCCAGTGATCCGTTTTACCATTTGCACGAGACCATTATCCTCCTAACTTATTTTTGAGTTCGAGACCCAAAATCGGTGCAAGGCCCTGCAGATTCCTCTTTCAGTGCGAGACCCAGCATCTTCATTCAGTACGAGACCAAGAATCAGTGTGAGATCCAGCTTTTCCTTCATCCATTTAGTACGAGACCTAGTATCATCTTCCGTGCGAGACCCATCATTTTCTTCAGTGCGAGATCGAGCGTCATCATCCAGTGCGAGACCAGTACGAGACCTAGTATCATCTTCCGTGCGAGACCCATCATTTTCTTCAGTGCGAGATCGAGCGTCATCATCCAGTGCGAGACCAGTACGAGACCTAGTATCATCTTCCGTGCGAGACCCATCATTTTCTTCAGTGCGAGATCGAGCGTCATCATCCAGTGCGAGACCAGTACGAGACCCAGTATCATCTTCAGTGCGAGGTAGAGCGTGATCTAAGTTGGCGGGGCAGAGGCAATAAGTCCCCATCTTCATGTCAACTTCTTGGGAGGAACAACTAGTGGGCAGTGGCAATAAGTCCCCTTGGTAATCTAGAAGTTATCCCAGCACCCAGTTGGTGGGCAGAGGCAATAAGTCCCCATAGTATACCAACCAGGAGCATTGGAACGGGTTTCGGTCCCCAGAAGCATCCGAGCATCATCATCATCATATCATCTTCTATCATCTTCTTCATGACATCTACATTTGCATTACAGGTTCCCGACACCTTAGAATGTTCGGCATACTTCATTTCATTTTAGGTGGTCAACGCCTTAGAATAGCCTGACATCATCTCATTCGTTATAGGTAGTCAACGCCTTAGAATAGCTTGGCATCATCTCATTCGTTATAGGTAGTCAACGCCTTAGAATAGCTTGACATCATCTCATTCGTTATAGGTAGTCAACGCCTTAGAATAGCTTGACATCATCTCATTCGTTATAGGTAGTCAACGCCTTAGAATAGCTTGACATCATATCATCCTTATAGGTAGTCGGCGCCTTAGAATAGTCTGACATTACTTCATTTTTACCTTTAGGTGGCCGACGCCTTAGAATCGCTCGACATCCTTCCACTTTACTCATAGGTAGTCAGCGCCTTAGAACAGCTCGACACAACTTGTTGGTTTTCAATTGCACGAGGGGTCTTTTAAGATCCAAAATTTTGGGGTATCACTCAAGCATCAACTAGCCTTTTCATTTCCATTACAAAGTCTAGTTGACGGGGGGCAATCTGTTATACCCAAAATTCCAACCCCCTCGGGTAGTCTCTAAGGCATACGTGTTACGAAGGGCAAAATGGTCAAAATGCACCGATGCAGGATTTTCCAAGGACATTCTCGGGATTTTCTATTTTCATATGACTTGTTCATTATCTCCAAACACTTCCAAATATCATAGTCATTATGAAAGGTATTTCATGATTTTCTGATAATATTTATTCTGGAAATTAAGCTTTTAATAAGCTAGTTTCTTTAATAATTAACACATGAAATAACCTCAAAATAGAAATAAAAGGGTTTTCAAAATTAAAATAAAATTGTCACATGGTTAGCATGACTACACACAGTCATAAACCTGAATTTATTTTATTTGGAACCTTATCCCAAAATTTAAAAGAGAAATTCAATCATTTTTGCAATTTTCTCTCTCCTCTGGAAAATACCGAAATCAAAACAAAATGTCATGAAACTTTAACACAGGGTAGAGGATGATTATTAGAGACTAATGCCGTTGGAATTTCGTAATTTCGAATTTCCAATAATAAGTTATGAATTTTGGGAGATTCCACATTGTGAGATTTTTATCTAATCGGTTATTTATCAAAATATCCCGATTCCAACTCTCAAAATTCCTAAAAATCATTCTTTACCTTCAGTTAAATTTTCATAATTTTTATCGGCTTGCAACATATTTTAAAAAATCAGATTCTCTTAGAGCACAAAATCAAGGTTTTAGATAAAAATTCTGTTCTATCAACTTGGCCATGCTCTTTCTATAAAAGGCCTTCCAAAAAACGACCTAGGGCAGAGTAGATCATCCCCAAAGTCAGAGAACTCAGCCGTCAACCTACTTCCAACGTTTTTGCAACCCCGAGCCTCGAATCTATACCGAAATCATCCCGAAATCACCAAATAACACATTCCTTCTCCCATTGAGATTCCTAGCACCAAAACACAGAAAATACAGAAGCAAACCGTGGCTAACAATACAAGGAAGAAGGAGCCAGAAGCTTGGGTCAAAGTCGAACCGGATCGGCCACCAACGAGGCTTTCAGAGATTCCCGACGTGAAGGAACAACAAGTTTTCGAAATCAAAACAGGGTAAAAACCAAATTCTCTAACCCTTCTGGTCTAAATACACTTCTGTTTGAAATTGCTAACCGAATTGACTTTTCTTTGCTTCTGAATTAAGGTTTGTTTGTGTTTCTGTCCACTAACTTGTTCAATAAGTTTCGTCCTTAATTCGTAGTCAAATTGAAAACTTTTAATCACTAACATGTTTAGAATCTTTCAGGCTACGTACCCATAAATTTTGAGCCAAAAACACCGCCGGGAACAGCCTTAACGCCGCCGTCCGAGGTCGGTCCGCACCCACGGACGCTATGTCCGGGGTCCCGGACGCTCTGTCCGAAAGCCGGACGCCCCCGGACGGTGGCGGGATATTTTTATTTTCAAAAGTTAGGGTTTTGTAAAACATGTCCGGGCCCACGGACGTCCTGTCCGTGGCCCCGGACTTTTCAAAATCTCGTTTCTGTTTAAATTTGACTTTTTTGTGTAATTAGGTTAACTGGGGTCCGTGGGTTCGGACATTAGGTCCGTGGCCACGGACGGAATAAAAATTTGACCTAATTCTGCCTCCGAAACCCTAGTTTAGGTAACTTTCAATTTCACTTTAATTTTCTGTCAAAAACGTTAAAAAATAAAAAAAAACAGAAGCGCGCACCTAGGTTAAAAACAACTTTGTAGAAAGCCGTAAACGAACCAAGTAGAGGAAAAACGACCTAGGAAGGGTAATGAAAGTAATTTGAACCCTAATTAAGTCGAATATCAAGCCCCCGAACCCGAACTCTCCTTTCCTAATTTGATCTAGGTTAAAATTAGGTGGCGACTCATAATAGGTTCCAGTGAGCTAGCTTAGGTTTTAATAATTATTGTTATATGACATAGTTATTAATCTTAGGCTATAAGTGGACCTAAAACCCGATTAGATCCTAATCAACTTTAATCAACATAGGATAGGGTTTGAAATCGAGGCTCACACGGTTATGTATATGACATGTATTTGAATACATTGTCTGTGTTGTATTGTCATGTTGTATTGGCATGTTGTTAGTGTTACAGACCGCTAAGTCTGAATGATGTTGTGATGTTTTGTTGTTTGGACCATGTGTCCGATATGATGTAAGATGTTGTTAATGTGATATAGAAGTGTTGTTAATATGTATTCCCATGTTCTAATGTTTAAGTTATGTGGAAGTATGAACTTTGGGGACAAAGTTCTTTTAAGGGGGGTAGATTGAAATACCCCAAACCTAGTTATGTTGTTTAAACACCTAAATAGAGTGTAATAAGACTAAAAAGAGTCTTAGAAACCTTACTAAACAAATTTAAACTTTAAAGTCAATAAGAGCTAAAATGTGCTCTAAGCTTGGGATAAACTTGAGTAAGACCTAATGAGCTTACCAAGACCTCATTTATATACTAATGAACTTATTAAACCAATTACCAAAGAAAACCAAGTTTGAAAACAAGTTAAAACACAAAATGTGCTTTAAGAAGTCTTAAAGCACGTTTTTGAAAAATTGTCTTGTAAATGAGTTTTGAATGGCTAAATGTCCATCATTACTCTTAAATATATATGTGTACTATATAGTATCACATTTGGGGTGGCTATATTAGTGGGAAATCAAAAATTTCACTTCTAAGTGCCTTGTTTAGGTGAATAGTACTTTTTATAAGCTAGTTTGTAACATATGTTGTATTAAGTAATTAAATTGACAAACAAAGACTAAAACACCCTCACACTAATAAAGGGGGCCGGTTTTTATAAGTGTGTGACTCACCACTCTCTAGTTAATATTATAAGTAAGTAAAGAAAACTAAGTAAACTTACTTTTTACTTTATAAACATAAATATCTCCTAAAAGCAAGTTCTATCTTCATTCTCATTTCTTTCCTTCATTCCCACGGTTTGCAAACACCTCTCTTCTTCCTTCTCTTCTTCTTCTCTCGGTAATACTACTACCACCATGGAAGTTCCAACTTTGACCACTTGCTAAATCTAGCTCACTTGTCCAAATCTAAAACAAAGACCACCAATCTCTTCCTCTCATCAAGCTCTTCATTCCTATCTTCTCAAAACTCCAAGGGCTCCATTTCGGTGCCAAGGTGTTCCACCATTGAAGGAGCTTGAGCTTGTATTTTGACATATTATTACTCTCCTTTGTTTCTAGGTAAGGAATCTCAAAGAAAAATCATGTTTCCTCCATGTTCTTACCTTAACCGAAAATACACATTGATATAGCTCTTTGTGTGACTTTGTTCTAGCTTCATTACAACTCTTCATGGACTAGGTGGAGTCCTCTCTTGTTATATATTCAAACTCTCTTCAAAGATCAAGGTAAAACAACTACATTAATGTTTTTGAAACAATGTCAAATTAGGGTTTACAATGAGATGAAGCTTATAGCTTGAATACTCATTTTAATGTTTGTATATTGTTTAGAACTTGTCAAAGAATCAAAATACCATACGGTTTTGTAAGGAAACAAGAAGGAAGTGTGGTGGAAAAAGAGGTAAATCTACTAACTTAATGTTGTTTAATGCCTTAGGAGAAATGAGCTATAATTGCTTATTAAACTACCTAAAGAGCACATGGTAAATGACCTAGTAAATGTTCTCAAGGAGACTAGTAAAATAACATATGTCTTGTTGTATGTAATCGCAGGTTAAAGGCATATATATTGTGGAAATTCAGTGTTTATGATTTAAGCACTTTAAGGGCCTAAGAGCCATGCATTTTAAGGGCCTAAGTGCCATGCAATTTAAGTTATGCACTATATTGTGATGTAGTGTGAATTTGGTGAAGTTGTGTAAGAAAGTGTTCTTGGTGTTCTTAGTGTTCTAGGATGTTTAATGATGAAAATAATGTGCTAAGGTGTAACAAATACTAGGAGAAACTATGTCGAAATTTAGAAAATGCATGAGGAGTTCAAAATGTTGTAAAGGAATTTTGATGAACTAGGAAGTGTTCTAGAGTGTAATAAGGACTTAGGCATGATCTTGAGATTTTAGTATGTACCAAAGTCATTTTTGGACTTAGGTAAATACCTAGGCAAACTTTGGTAAAATAAGGAGAAGTGTACACTAGGAAAAGAGTTCAGGAAGGATATAAGGAATTAGTTGTGAGAGATGATGCTTGGGAGATGGTGTTAAAATAAGGAGAAAGCATTTTGGGATAGTAGTTTTCTTAGGTAAGAAACATCATTTAGAAACCTAATGTAAAGTGTTATATGTGTTAGTGAATTTATAAGGAAAAAAAAATGAGTAACAAGTGAAACATGGATTTGGGTGTGTTTAAGATGATATCTAGACATTAGAATATACCTAGGAACACTTGGTAAAGTTATACAATTAATGAAGGTGGAGAACTAAGGTAACAACATTAGAAAAATGACATTTTATCAATTCTGTAGGTTTGGTCCGGGACCTAGGTGCTGGTTAAAGTCCCGGACCAGGGGTGTAAAATAGGCCGAGGGTTACATAGCAATGTGGTCCGGGACTTGGGTCTTGTACAAGGACCCGGACCACCCCCTGAATTACCCCCGAGAGCTGAGTTAGCATATGGTCCGGGACTTAAGTTAGGGACCAAGTCCCGGACCACTATAAAACTTGGTTTTTAGGTATTTAAATGATGTCTAATGATAGGGATAAGTTAGGAGTGATATAATAAGGTTACATAAGACATGTTAGGAGTGTTATAATGATATTTTAAAAGATGGGAAGTTAAAACGAAATGTGGAAATGTGATAACTAGGAATGTGAAGTAGTTAATGTGACAGTGGACTAGTGCGTTAATTAACCGACGTTACTAATGTGTTTAGGATTCTCTCAAGGTGGAAACCAGTCGAGGCAAGGACCGAGGTATGGTTTTCTTGCAGTCTGTTGCCTACCGGTTTACACCGGCTTGTGGTGTTGTTTTGTTTTCTGTGTGTTTATGACTTTGTAAGATTAAACCATGTAAAGAGTTTACAGTTGTTAAATATTATTATGTTGTTAAGTGTGACTCTCTCTTCCCTTGTGTGGGTCTAACAAGACTTGACCTATGATTGTGAATTGTGTGTTGTGTTCATGATGAGCTACTAACAAGGGCTAACGGGGGAAGTGAGAGTCCGGTCTGTTCCGGCCACGCGTGTGAGTATGGGAGTCGATGTCATAACCGGTTCGATTCTCTCTGTATGTTTGGTTAAGTTTCCAATTTGGTTTCTAACCTTCCCTTTAGCTTAACCAAGGCTATTTTACTGACTCATGTCGGGCCACAGGGGCATACTATGTGTTTTTGTTTCGGTGTGCTTGGATCACTATATCCGAGGCACCTTGTGTTAAGTTAACCGTTCAATCTAACCGGACGGTAACAAGTTATGTAACGAGCTAAGTATGAGCGTGGCAACATTCTCTAGGCTCTCAGTGGGGACTAACTGTGTTGGTTCTCTTCCAAAAAGGAATTGTATGTTGTGATGTGTGTTATGATGTGTACAATACCTGTGTTATGTTATATATGTATATGTTGTGTGTTTTAAAATAAATATCATGTCATCATGACAATTGGTTGCGCGTATCCCGGTAGCCGATGGGCTGCGCGTTAGCCATACCAGCAAAGGTGCTGACCCCCTCGGGGGCTCCATATTTTTATTGCAGGATGAGGATCGAAGAGGCAGAGTGGCTCTAGGTCCTAGAGAGTAGTTTACTTTTGGAGTACTTTTGGATGTTTGCCCGGGATGCGCCTGTGCTCCCATGGCGTATTATGTACTTGTTATGGTGGATTACAGTGATGGTATACAGTGAAGGATTTTGTAAACACTCGGTATTATGTTGATGTATATATATGGTTGTTAGTTCTATGCTCGGGAGTCTGATCATCAGACCGGTACATTTGTATTTATTCAGCCTTATTAGCCACGTGGGTGGTTGACGGCATTGTAGCACCAATCGTTTAGTTACCGTTTAGTTGTTTATTTTCCGCTGCGATTCCAAGTATAGTTATGTGCGTAGTAGGGGTGTTACAATTCTTTTTGAAACACTGAGGATAGTGTTCCTGCCAAGTGTAGGGCAGAGGTCCCCCCTTAAAAAAATTATTTTTTGCTAAAACTACTTAGTATCTAAAAAAAATGTTATAAGCTGAGATTTTATCAATGTTCTACTAAGCTTTTGCATGTTATTGGCAAAGTAAGAGTAGAAAAGGATGAAAGCTTGTTCTCTCAAGAGGTAACCTTTCTAATGACTAGTAGATTCATGTTTCTAACTTTTTGATTCTCTTTGTTAGCATGAGTATATGACCTTACTCCTAATTCTATCACAGATTTACTTAGGGTTTATATTTTCTTTTCTTTTCAAAATGGTGAGAATTCTTTTGGGTGAATATCTCAAATAGGGATTGTGTAAAAAAAAAGAAGGAAAAAAAAGAGAAGCTTCGAAAAGAAAAAAACGAAGAAGAAGAAAAAAAGAAGAATCTTCTTTCAAAAAAATGAATGATGCATGAGGTTGCAAAAATTACCTCAAAATAAAAGAAACAAACGAGAGTTTTTCCTTTTATTTTTCTCCTAAATTCCCCGTTCTTCAAAGCAAAAAAATCATGGTTGATTCAGAAACCCTTGAAAAATAGGGCTGAACACATAAAAACCATCGATGAGTGTCTTGGCCACATTAGAAACTCTTGAAAAATAGAGCTGAATGATGGAGACCGGAAAAAGGAGAGGTTACAAAATCCCTTATGTAAAATAACCCGAAAGTTTTTATTCGGTTTTGAAATTGTTTATTTTATACCCATTAATATGTTTTTGATGAAATAAGGATGATTAAGTGATACTTATGAATTAGAGTCATATGGTTAGGAATATTTATCTAATTGTCATTCTAAAGTTTATCTGTTTTGTGCATAAGTATTTATTCCTTTCTAATCTAGTTTTGCTCGAAGACTAGCAAAAGGTAAGTGTAGGGCCTTGATAAGCCTCAGACTTATCATGTTTTAGTATATATAATTATAAGATTAGTAGCCAAATTAAGGTTAGAATAATTAATATTTATGCTATATTATGTATTAAGTCTACTATTTGTTCAGATTAATGTTTTGATATGTTTTTCCATGCAAGGGAACATTTCTGACCAAACTGCCGGACATAAATCTGGGTTGAGTCTGTACGGCACAATTACGGAACGGGAAAGAAGCTTTGTCGGGCCTGATGCCGGGTACTTCCCATCCGGCATGGGTGTACTGTCGCCTCGGTTGGTCATTCGACAGCACATATTTTCCACGTGATAATTACCAATGCCGGACATGGTGTCTGGTATATCCTACCCGACACTTGCATCTCTTCGCCAGACAGTTATGACCGTTAACGGTTACCCGCGTTTAACACGTGGTGCCGGACAAACGGGATCCGGCAAGCTACCCGGAAGAAGGAATATATGATGCCTATAAATAGGCTGAGAAGGGCTGCACTTTGACACACTTCAACATCATATTACACTCCATTCATTACTACATTTCCACCTCATTCCAAGGTGTTGGTGTCCAAGGAAGTTTTATGCAACTTTTCACACGAAGAGAAGAAATCCACGGCGGGTTAAGGCTACATTCAATTTTCATATCTTCTGTGTATTCTCTCTTGATCTGTGTGGATAGTGGAGTAGGAATTCCTTGTTAGTTCTTTGTTAATAGGGATGAGTTTCTTGTTTTTGTTTCGAAGCAAGAGAGTGGCATTTACATTATGAACGTGTCGGGTGTAATGCCGGATCTTCTGTGTCTGGCACATTCAATGTCTTTGAATGTGCCGTGCATTTGGTGCCCAGCAGGATGTCCGGCGCATTCAATTGTTGGTTAATTCGAAGGCTTGTGTTTATGTTTCGAGTTCATATTGATACTTAGATGGTTTTAAGCTCTGAATCAAGAATAATTTCCTTGTAAATACCACTTAGTTTTGTCAGTTTTAATTAGGGTTAGAAAATATTTCACATTCCCCCCTTTATTATAGAATAGGTTATTACCGGATTAGGACTAGTTTTCTATAAGTCCCTTGGGTTCGATACTCTCGGTCGTAATATACTTATACTATACTCCGACCGGGTTTTATTCGCTACCCGTAGTAGAGTTGTAGGTTTAGTTTATTATTTGTTTTTTTATGTATATTGTTTTTCCTATAATTTTCCACTTAGCACATACACGCGTGACTGGAACGACAGATTCCTCACTCCCCGGTTAACCACTTGGTAGAAGTCCCATTGATGGAACTTAACACAAAATAAATCACAAGTAAATGTTTATGCCCAATTAGGTATACATAGCCGTAGTTAGAACATACACCACAACTAGCTCATACATAGTCGTAGTTAGAACATTCCGTAGGTTGAAACGTTAGAACCATGTACCGCTCTCTTACGTATCCTAGTTTGGTTAACGAACGAGTTAGCACGTATTCGAGGTTAATGGTACCGGTACACTCACGCCACAATAATAACAATGACTGTAAACTCATTTCATGATTTAAGTCTTACAAGTCATAAACACACAGAAAAACAAACAACACACAAGCCGGTGTAAACCGGTAGCAAACAGACTGCAAGAAAACCATACCTAGGTCCCTGCTGCATTCGAGTACCACCGAATGTAACTCCTAGACATAATTAATAAGGTCGGTTAATTACCTTATTTAACTTCTAATTTTACTAAGTGTTTTACATACCTACATGATGTGTCTTACAATCAAACTTACACTTGCTTATCCTCTTTATACCCACTAAGGTTTACTTCTTAAGCCACATTTCTTTTCTGTTTTTTCATTACGTAGGGGCCGACCGACCCACCGACCGACCCAACCTTCTGGGTCGGTTGGAGATAGAAACTTCTCCGATTTAATTATTTACACTTGGCTGACCCACGATTGACCCAAGACCATTTGGGTCAGTCCGTTCCAGAACCTTTCTGATTCATTAAACCTTGCCCGATCGACCCAACTCACTCCGACCGACCCAAAACCCTCTGGGTCGGTCTGCTCCAGAGACTCACCCGTTGCCTTATTACAGCCCGACCGATCCAGCTTGGGTCGGTCGACTGCGGAACTTTCCCAAATTTTGTCTAACTTTCTCCAAACTTTTCCTCAAGCCTTCCAATGTGTTTTAACATCATTTGGCACACTTAACCTTCATATACCGTCCTCTAAACTCATTTTCTAACTCACTTCCAAACTGCTCAAACACTTACTCATTTTCCTTACAAAATCTCCTTACACTTATAACATTTTCCTTAGGTTTCTAGGTGGTAGTTTTATGGAAAATTTCCCGGGGAAGGGCAAACAGCCCCCTCATTTCCCAAAACCGGTTCCTTTCTCCAACAATTCCCGATTCCCAATTTTCTTTTTTACCGATGTAATGAAGCCGATAATTCATTTATCGGCTTCATTAATGCCGATAAATGAATTATTGGCTTCAGTACATCGGTAAAATCGACTGTTGGCATCTGTACTGAAGCCGATAATTCATTTATCTGCATTAATGAAGCCGATAAATGAATTATTGGCTTCAGTACAACGCCTATATAACACTGCATCGCGCGACGGTAGAGGCTTGTGTGCTTCATTTTTTCCCAACTCTTCCAAATCACTCCAAATCCTCTCCTCTAAAATCCTTTGTTTGCGTATGAACTACAATATGCCTGACCAATATCATATGGGTGAGCAAGGTCCGGTGGAGTCGCAGCCGTTTAGTTTGTAGACGACTGTGATATCTGCGGCGTACGTCTCTAACGACCCGATTAGTATTTACTAATTAATTTATATTTTGTGATTATTATATATATGTTATAATAGGTTAACAATTTACATTATTAGAGTATTTAGATATTTGATATAATGGTAATCGATGCAATAACCATAGTTTTTTTATAAATAATGAGTATATGTAATTTTATTATTGTTTGGTATTATTTAAGTATATGTGGATTGTATTATCTGTCTGTGTAACAGGAGTTTAGTTTAATTGTTAATTCAATATAATTGCTTAGTTTATGGACCATTTGACTTAATTGAAGGTAATGTACCATATCAATGTTTGTAAATTATATTCTACTTAATTATATAGGGTTTAGTTAAATTACATATACTATATGCAGTTGTTTAGTCTAATTATTATCTATCTGTGTAACAGTAGTTCAATTTAACTGTTAATTCAATATAATTGCTTAGTTTATGGACCGTATGACTTAATTGTAGGTAATGTACCATATCAAGTTTTGTAAATTATATTCTAGTTAATTATATATGGTTTAGTTAAATAACATATACTATATGCAGTTGTCTAGTCAAACTATTATCTGTCTGTGTAACAGTAGTTTAGTTTAATTGTTAATTCAATATAACTACTTAGTTTATGGACTGTATGACTTAATTGTAGGTAATGTACCATATCAATTTTTGTAAATTATATTCTAGTTAATTATATATGGTTTAGTTAAATAACATATACTATATACAGTTGTTTAGTCTAATTATTTATTTGAAACAATTTAAGGGTATGATTGTTTTTTAAATTATATAATAAATTGCTAATTTAATGTGTAGATGATTGTAATGTAGTTAATCTATTAATATTTGAACTTTTGTCATGTTTTTGATATTTCTTAGTGGTTGGATGATTAATTTGTTACAATTGTTATTAGTGCTCTATTAAATTGTAATTTGTATGGAATGTAGATATATGTACAGTATCGAAATTGGACTTTGAAAACCAGATCCTACTGGAAGAGTGCTACAGCCCTACATTATGCTATACTACCCTATGTTGCTAGAGCTGTTTTTTTAGGCCAGGAAATCTCAGGTTGAATAACTGCACTGGTATCATTAGCGCTTTGATTGATAGATGGCGTCCTGAGACGCACACATTCTTGATGCCATTCAGAGAGGTTAGCATAACCTTGGAGGATGTCAATGTTCTGTTTGGGTTGGCTACTGAGGGGGAACCTATCTGTTTCTCCACTAGTAATGTGGATATGAATGTTGTGTGTCAGCGGCTTCTTGGTGATGTCCCCCCTACTCACAAGGGGAATCAGATTCCCATTGCGTGGCTAGCTGAGTGGTTTGTGGAGACAGACACTGACTTTGGTCAGCGTGATGATATTATTCATCAGCAGCACGCCAGAGCATACATTATGAGACTCATTGGAGGGTTTCTGTTCCCCAACTCTAACGGGGATAAGGTGGACGTCAGTTATCTTTTGCTATTGGATGATTTTAACAATAGTGGTCGACTTAGCTGGGGGTCTGCGCTTCTTGCACATTTCTACAGGGACATGTGCAATGCCACCAAGTTTGACACTAAGTATCTGAATGGCTGCAGTAAGTTGCTCACCATCTGGGCGTATGAGCGTATCCCTGCATTTAGGCCATGACTCACCCCAAATCAGATTAATATTTCACCTCACCTTTCCCTTGCTCATAGGTAACAAACTACGCATTGTATGGTTGTTGAAATAATATTTAATTGAATTATGCTATAATCCTAATTGTATGTTATGGTACAGATACAATGGCAAGGGGAATAGCATCACTACTACCATGGCTTGTCAAACTCTGGAATATATTAGGATTCCATTGAGCGAGGGAGAGGTAATATAAAACTAAACATTATAACACTATAAATTTATTTGTTATAATTTGTTTGCATGTTTTTAATATTTCTTTCGATGTTTTGTAGTGGATTTGGCAGCCGTACAGTGACAGATCACCACACCCAGAGCGGTTCGTTGTAGTGGTATTTTTAATCCACTATAATGTTATAGAGGGTCACCAGCCGGACCGGGTACTGCGCCAGTTCGGGTTTGATCAGCCTATTCCTGCTCCCCCACTCGACAGTGACATGCTCCATGTTGTCACCAGGACCAGCAGGCCAGATGCCCGATGGTGGGAAATATTCTGGGACCACATCCAGATGTGGAACAACAGGAGTCAGTTCTAGGTGGTTACCCCACAGATGCCAAGGAGCGTCCCACACGACAGGAGCAGTGCAAATATGGTTTGGTTCCTCCAGCATTCCGTTGCTTGGTACACAGAGGAGAGTAGGAGGAATGTCATCATGGTAAGCAATTATTTAAATTGTTTGTCTGCTCTTCCTCTAGTTTGATATTTCAATTGTTTTTTAACATTTCTATAATCCATTGTTCTACCTGGTTAATCAGGCGTCTGTAGTGGAGCAGCTTCAGAGGATTCCTACTGATCCTGGTGTTCGAGAATATGCCCCCAGACTTTCGCAGACTATCGATGTTGATCACTATCATCGGTCTGGGCACTTCCCCCCGGAGTTCTCACAGTAGGCGCCAGATAGGGTGGAGTTGCAATATCCTGCTTATCAAATCAATGAAAATCCTGCCCCCAGAGCTGCTAGAAGCCAGCCGTACAGTCAAAGACGAAGAGGGCCGCGTGACTACGCACCACCACCACCACCCCAAAACTATCCTCCATCTCAGACCCTGCTTACCGTTGTCCCTTCTACCGTTCATGAGGAAGAGGGATATCGGCCATCTTTCGAGCCACAACCATCTTTTGAGCCACAACAGATGACCTTCGGCCAGGTACCCCTTGATTTTGGTACACATTTGATGCTGGTGCAGGTCCGTCTGAAATACCCCAAACCTTGACATGTTTTTTAAACATTAAACTATGGTATATTAAGGCTAAAAAGGGCCTTAGAAACTTTAGTGAACAATTTAAACCATAGTAAAAACAATAAAATACCATAAACACAGTTTGAGCAAAAACATGCTTTAAGGTTGGAGTGGACTTGGTTAGGACCCAAAGAGCCTAACAAGACTTAATAATATTCAATTATGATTTGATAATGCTAATTAAGTCCTTGGGAAACTTCGTTAGACAAATAAACCAAACAAAACACAAGAACACACCTTAAAGCCACTATAAGCAAATACTTGCTCTAGACTTGGTGTAACCTTGCATAAGACCTAAAGGTCATTCCTATACCTTATTGACATGTTAATGAACATTTTAAAACAATTACTAAAGAAAACCAAGCTTGAAAACAAGTTAAAACACAAAATGTGCTTTAAGGAGTCCTAAAGCATATTTTTGAAAAATTGTCTTGAAAATGGGTTTTGAGTGGCTAAATGTCCATAATTACTCTTTAATTAACATTTGTACTACTTAGTATCACATTAGGAAGTCTAAATCAAGGGGAAATCAAAAATTTCACAAATATGTGCCTTAATTTGTGAATAGTGCTCAAATAGTGCTAGTTTAAGTTATAAGTCAACATATGTTGTTTTAATGGTCAAACAAGGCCTTATTTCTATTAATTAAAGGAGGGGGACGGTTTCCTATGTGGTGACTCACCACCATGTGCTAGTAAATTCAAGAAAGAAAGAAAAGTAAGTGAAAAGTAGAAATTACCTTTATAACATAAATATCTCCAAATGACCACCTCTCTCCTCATTCTCTTCTTTCTCCTTGGTTCCCGCCGTCATCTATCTTCATCCTTGCAAGCAAATTCGTTTTGCTACAGTCCACACTCTTTCTTCATTTTCTTTCACTTGTAACTTATGATTCCATGGTCTAAAATCAATTTCAAGACTACCTTTGTCTTAGTTACACCAAGCTCTACACTTCTATCTTTTCAAATCTTCAAGAACTCCATTTTGGTGCCATGGAGAATCTCCATTGAAGGAGCTTTAGCTCATATTTTCATGCCTTGTCATTCTCCTTTGCTTCAAGGTAAGGAAAACCAAAGAAAATCTAAGATTACTCTCATTATAGTGCATGTCCGAAAATTCACCTCACAATGGTTCCTTGTCTTGCTCTTTTCTTAGCTTAATTCAATCTTCAAAGGACTAGGAGGAGTCCTATCTTTCCACTTATTCAAGCTCTCTTTCAAATTCCAAAGGTAATCATCAAATTTTAGTGTTTTAACACTTATGTAAACCTAGGGTTTAATTATGAGTTTGGGTATTAAACTTAATGCTCATTACCCTCATATGTGTATTGGTTAGAAGGTTGACAAGTGATAAAAGCTCCTTGCCGATTTTCAATCAAGAAAAACAACAGAAAACAAGTGAGAATGCTTGAAAAACAAAGAGGTGAATGACCTCTCTTAATGTGGTTTATTGTACTAGGAAATTGAGCTATATTTGCTTAACAAATAACCTAAAGAGCCAATGGGAAATGAGCTAGAAAACTATCCACAAGGTGGACTAAAAAGGACATGGGAGCATTGTTGTGTGTATTCGCAGGTTGAAGGCATTTAAATGTGGACATTCAGTGTTTTAAGTTTAATGCAATTTAAGGGCCTAAGTGCCAAGCGATTTAAGTTTATGCACTATATTGTGATGTAGTGTGGTTTAAAGGTTTAGTTGAGTGTAAATAATATTTCTTGTGATGAGGAATGTCTTTGATGGTTAAATGATGAAAACCATATGTTTGTGTGTAAGAATGTGTATTAGGAGGTTGAGTGTTCTTGGATTGTATAAAAGTGCAAAACTATGTGTTTTGGTGTAAGGTAATACTAGGGAAGCTATGGCAAAAATTTAGTTGATAAACAAAGGAGTTTATGGGTTCTAATGAGATTTTATGACCTAGAAGGTACTAGGAATTGTTAAATGTTAAGATGATGAAAGAAAGTGAATTAAGGTGTTCTTAAGTGCTAAGATGCCTTGGGCATAATCTTGGAGGATTTAGAGATCAAATGGATGTTTTATACATACCAAAGTTATGTTATGTGAAGTATTTAAGACTTGTGCAAGTTTTGGTAAACAAGGGAAAAATAATGTATTGTAAAGGATAAGAATGAACTTATAAGGAAGAATTGGGAAGTTTATGAAAAAGGAATGATAGGGATGCAAAATAATGCTTTAGGAGTAGTTATTATGTGATGGAGTACACTTTGGTTAGTAGATGTAATTGGAATAAAATTACCACTTGGAAACTTAAGGAAAAACATTACAAGTGTTAGGAATTTTGTATGTAAATGAGTAATTGTTTGAGGAGATTAGAAGTGAGTTGGGAAAAGGGTTTGGTGGATGTTATATGAAGGTTTAAGTGTGCCAAATGGTGTTAAAACACATTAGGAGGCTTGAGGAAAGGTTTGGAGAAAGTTTGACAATGTAAGGGAAGTTTCTGCAGCCGACCTACCCAGGGGACTGACCCCAGTCTGGGTCGGTCGGGCTGAAACTGTGAACACGGATGCTCTCTGCACCCGACCTACCCAGGCGACCTACCCATGGTGGGTCGGTCGGCCTTTGTAAAAAAAAAATTAAAAAATTAAATTTTAAGAATGTTAAGTGGTATTAGTGGTATGCCATTAAGAGAGTATTGATGATTAGAAAAATAATTGTATAAGGACTTACGAGATTAAGTTAAGTAAGATGATTTAAATGTTAAGGTTATAAAATGACATGTAATGATGAGGATTGGTAGGTAATGATGTTATAAGGTTGTTTACGACATGTTACGTGAGTTATAATGACAATTAGGTGGGTGAAAAGTTGTAGAAAAATGAGAAAGTTAAACAAGTTAAAATGTGAAGTTATTTTACTAGTTAACGGTGTTAACTAAGGGCAGTAGACGTTAAACAATCATATTACCCCCAAGTTAATGAAAGTAATTGTAATGTTACCAGTTGTTCGAGAATTATTCGAGGAACCTAAGAGGGCACAATAGAGTGGACCTTGGTGACAAGTATGGTTTTCTTGCAACCTGTGTTCAACCGGATTACACCGGCTTATATGCCATTGTGTTTTCTGAATGTTGCCACCTTTTAAGATAAAAACATGTAATGAGTTTACAGTTGTTTAATTATGTGGCATGCGTAGTTCCGATACCGTTTAGCTTTAAATATGTGCTAAACTTAACTAACCGACTCTAGGATTACATAATAGATCGATATTCGGACTTAACGACCCAAACCATGGGAACGTTCTAACCACGGCTATGCGTGAGTTAGTTATGTGTTGTTTGTGCGTGTTAGTATGTTCACTACCCTTGCGTGTGACTAACTAGACCTAACCACCTATTTGTGAATTAATGTACTAAGTCCAATAATGAGACTACTAACAAGTGCTAACCGGGGAGTAAGGAGTCCGGTCGTTCCGGCCACGCGTGTGAGTATGGGGGTCGTTGTCATATCAGGTTCGATCCTCTCCGTATGTTATGGTTGTTCTCCATTTTGGTTCTCAAACCTTCCCTTTAGCTTAACCAAGGCTATTACTGACTCACGTTGGGCCCAGGGGCATACTATGTTTGTTCGGTGTGCTTGGATTACTATATCCGACGCACCTTGGGATTAAGTTATCCGTTCATCTAACAGGACGGTAACGAGTTATGTAAGGATCTTATCATGAGTTTGACAGCATTCTCTAGGCTCTACAAGTGAACTAACTATGTTTGGGTCTGTTCCTAAAGAGAACCGTTCCCGTTATGTTATGTGTTATTGTTGTACTGCAATTCTTATTGCGATGTTATGTTGTATGTACGTTGAAACGTGAAATGAGTTGTTATGTGGAGTATGCGGATCATGGATATGAATCCAAGTTATTATAAGACGAATTTGAGTATAACCCGACTAGTTGGTAGTGTCGTCTATTAAGGAAATAGCTCCATTAGAGGAGAAACCCTCTAGGGTTAAAGAACACAATGAGTGATTTATCAAGTATAGAAGTGTTGATTGACTTGTTGAACCCTGTTGTTGTGGGTATGCAATGTGTTGTGTGTTTATAGTTTTCATGCATGATTTGAATATAATCAACCGCATGTTTAGATGACAATTAGTTGTGCGTGGCCTGGTAGCATGCGGGCTGCATGATTACCATACCAGCAAAGGTGCTGAGCCCCCTGGGGGGCCACCCTTTCTTTTCTTTCCTATTTCAGGTACAAGGAGCTGGAAGTCGTTCGAGAGTAGGACGGGGTAGTTGTTTGTACATGGGTAGACGTTTAAATTGTGTATGTATTGTAGGTGTACTAAGACCAAAATTGTTATCGGCATTAGTTTGTAAATACTCGGTACAGTTGGAATGTATATGTATATTTGTTGTTGTTAATGGTAAGGGAAGTAATGTGTAGTTGCTCGGGAATCTAGTCCATCAGACCGATACAATGTATATGTATTAGCCTTGTTAGCCACGTGGGTGGCTAACGGCGTGTAACACCAACGAGTAAGTAATGTGATGAAGTATGTTTTCTGCTGCAAATGGTTATTAAGTGTATTGTTGTAGTTGGGATGTTACAAAAAGTGGTGTCAGAGCGAAGTAACGCTCTGATGACTGAATTACCGAGCTTAGGAAGTACCGAGTTAGGATTTTAGTACTTTGGCTTAAGGGTTGAGTGATAGCTTGAGAGATACGCTAGTTAGAAATGACCAGTGTATACTGGAAACCTACAATCTCCTTTCCACCCTCCACAGTCCCTGTGTTTATAACTCGGGAATAACGCTAGAGAGATGAAAGTCCTCTCTTACTCGGGAATACCTGATCTGGCTATTATTAAGTACCTCTAAAGGTACGGAGAACCTGTCATACGGTAGATCCCGAAAAGTGGGAATCTCGGAGACGGTTTCCATCTGAACAACGTTACCCGCATTTAATAGCAAAAAACGAAGAATCCTATGCATAGGAGAATAGAATTTCCGGCAACCTGGGTCGACATGCCAAACAGTCGAGAACAACCAGCTTGCAACGCACCAACTGTGCAACAGGCAAGAAGTAAAGTAACGGAACCCGAGACACATGTCTACGGGAAAATAATACACCAATGGTATACCAACTGACTAAGGAACTACAACGTAGTACCCAAACAAGAGACAAGTCTCAGTAACCACGACAAATGCGTGGAACGGGCTACGAAGAGGATACAACACTAAGTAAAAGGGGACTCCAAGAATGGGGAACACCCCAGTTAATGATTATCATGTGAAGACAGTGAGAAGTCACCCAGAGAGATTATTATCAAGACTGTAAGATCAAGTGACGGCCTACAAGGCCACTAATGACAGTGCGGGTAAAAATGATACCACAACCGGTGTGTGTGTGTGTGTTGAACCGATAACCAGTTAGCATGGCGCACTTGCCATGGCAAGTGCTGCTATAACAGGGCTGTTCGGGAAAGTTTTAACAAATACAAAGTACTTAGTAAAGTACCACGAAGTTAACTGTGATCATCATAACTGTGGAAGGGCTTAACAGCCTAACCTTTGTAATTGGAAGTACCCAGTCAACAAGAAGCTAGATTTG
This sequence comes from Limonium bicolor, assembly GCA_023374045.1. Classification (NCBI taxonomy): domain Eukaryota; kingdom Viridiplantae; phylum Streptophyta; class Magnoliopsida; order Caryophyllales; family Plumbaginaceae; genus Limonium; species Limonium bicolor. The sequence goes on from CM041776.1 coordinate 233,328,050, forward strand.
GTTAAGGCAAGAAGACGTTGTAAAACCACGAGAATTTTTCTTTCAACTCAGATTTATTTCAAACTCTTTTCTTTCAAAACCAAAGTTTCTTTCAAGCCAATACTTATTTCTAACCTTCTTTTAAACCAAACCAGAAGACCTACACCGGCCTCAGCGCCAGATGGTAGTTAAGTTACACCTAGTTCACTTTTGAATAACCGGAAGGAAACCGGTAAACACGGAATGCATATTATCACAGGATGATATAAGGGAGTTGACAACGGAATACTTCACCTAGGCGTGTGACGGACACTACGAGTGTACCAACTGTAATGTGGGACGACCGCACTCCGTTAGGAGCTTGTGGACCTGACAGACCACTTATGGGTTAGTCGGGTAAGTAGCAATGTATGAGTAGGATACCCCACATATGTATACGAGTAGAGTCGGGAACACGGGAAGTAGTCGACTCCATACTACGGTCAGTAGTGAAAGTCAAGCAAGAACAGTCAAGCTAACGAGACTAAAGGAATTAGTGAATTCGTTTCAAGAATGTTTAAGAGTCAGGAAACACGAAGTGCACTGACTGTTAGGTAAAGACATCGCATATGTCATAAGAATCCTCAGGGATAAACATGATAGCTGGAACGGTGACCCAACCTACACATGGCAAGGTAGATGCATGTTAATATGCAACGAACGGGATGAACCTCATGGAATGATCACCTAGACTACCAGGGAATACTGATCTTCACAGAAGAGGATAGTAAACCCAGCTAAGAAGCGAGGAGCCCAATACAACCTCTAAACCATGTAATGTTGTACAGGGGAGTAAATGTGTGTGAACAACCTACAATGAGCAGAGCTCGAGGCAGTAAGGCTTATAAGCCACAAACAAAATGTGTTATATGAATTTGATCGATTGTAAGAGTTTATGTTATACAAGTAAATAGAGCGGAGAACAAACCACTGCTTTATGAGTGGGGATACCTCTCGATATTGTGAAACCGCAGGAGCGGTAGTTGTGTGAACCAAGTTCAAGAAATATGTGAAGGATGGACTATGTTGTTATTGCGAGGGAGCAGTTAGTTGAGTAGCATGTTGTATAAAGTGAAGCACCGAGCTGAATAACGCCGGCTTATAACTCGAGTGAGGATAACAAAGTGATGGTTCGCTCAATGAGCATAAAGACATGAAAAATAGTGTATTCAGCAGTCATCCAAAAGAATGACGAACCAAAATACTAATGATGAAAGCACATGTAAGTCAGTGTTATATAAGGAGTAAGATCATGGTGCGCAGTAAGCGACCGTTATACAAATATTGTTAAACCATAGGTGATAGCAAACAAACTAGGCAGTACGCCAGTACTATGTGATAAGAATCTCAGTGAAACACAATGTGAATTCCAATTGCAATCGCATAAGAGATTTACTACCAAGAGTTTACGCCTCTGCACTCTGTATAACTGAGTGTTTTGGTATTACGCTTGCGCGGTAATGATCAAGTGAGATAGCTAGGAAGTTGGAAAGATGTTAATTGTGGTAGAACAGCAAAAGACTTATAACGTTATAAGACCGAGGCATAGGAAATGCAAGGTCGTACCAATGAAATGATACTTGTACAAAGTCAAATATGGAGGTGTGATTAGCAATAGGTGACCGTAGTAACACGGGATACTATACCTCACGCGTCGGAAATAACCGAGAGAGCACTACACATTAGGTAGTAGCTCAACCTCAACCGACAATAAGTCAGAAGAAATCAAGTCAATTATTGAGAAATACATAGCAGTATACACAGTAAATTACTGTGGAAGTGGATAGAAAGGTTGCAGCTCACCGAATTTGCGCACGGTATGAGATACCACGCATCGATTGAGTAACCATTATTACCAAGATAAAGGTGATAAATGGGAGATGTAAAATACAGTAAGAATAACGGATGGGGCAAACTAAGCTCTAAAGTTATCAGAGTCGCGCAGCAGAGGTTAGTGAACCAATGCTTTTGATACTGAATATGCATTGTGAATACGAATAAACGGATTGTTAATGCCTAGAAGCCTCACAGGCCAGAACTGAAACCGGTTATGAGTTAAATGAACTCCAATGAGAATTCTTGGTTTACGGACTAAACCGCCAATATGGTTAAAATCCTCTAACCAGAACACATTGTATAACAGACCACGTGGAAGTTAAAACACTTCACGATGGTAGAACTTTTTAAGCCAATATTCAATGGTTGATTACTTGGGCGTAATCCCTTTCAAGGGGGGGGGGGGAGCGCAAAACCGATTAGTGTGTTTTTTTTACCGTACAAGTGTACGTGAACTATGTTGTGCATAGCACAAAATAATTTGTTATGATGATTGGTGCGTGTGTTATATAAACATACGCATTCATTCATGGTTTAATGGTGGTAATTGCGCACAGAAGATGCGAATACCATTGTGATAAGTGTGTTTATTTTGTTAACAGTTGTGTGTGAGAGTACAAGTGTAAGGGAGTAAAGAAACTCCCGGGGAACTAAAACCCCGACAGTATATAAATGTAAAACCGTGTGTTGTATTTTGATAAAATATATGTATATATACAATATAGTGATTCATGAAAGGGTATGAAACCGACATTGAAATACCCCAAAATTTAAAACAGTGATTAATTAAGCTAATTAATATTTCAGAAGCTTGATTATGCTAAAATAATCATGAGGGAACAAATCCCGAATAAAACAGATCCTTAAACCGGATTAAAAACACAAAAGAAACTTAAAGCACGTTTTTTCGAGGAAACCGGGAAAACGCGACTTTAAGCGGGTTAAATAGACCCGTAATAATTTTGGTCAACCAAATGGTCATTAGTACATTATAATGAAGGTCTAGGACCAATAAAATTAATTTAATGAGAAAATTCCGGAAAACGGGTTCCGGTTAGTAAAACTGTAAAAAAATAAAGGTTGTGGGGGTAAAAGCATAAATAAGCTAAGTTAGTGTGTCCACTTTGCAAATAAAAACCAAAACACACTTGTGTGTGAGTGTGTTAGTCGTCCAGCATACCCATCCCCCTCTCTTTTTAATTCTCCTAATTAGCTAAAGGACAAAAAAATAAAAGGAAGAAAGTACTAAAGTAAAAAAAAGAAGTTCTCTCTCCTAGCACATCCTCTCTCTCACGATTATTTTCCCCCTCACTGCCTTCTTCTTCCTCCTTGGTTCAACAATGGCGATTTCTTTCTCCTCCTCCAGCCCCTCTCTTCTTTTCCATTTTTGAAGGTGCAAATCAACTCCAAATCAAATAAAAATCACACCATTGAACTCCTCTCTTCAAGAGCTTTCTTTTCCACCCTTTAAAAATCGAAAAGCTCACAACTTCTCACCATGGCTATAGCACATTTTGGAGCTTGAAGACCCCCATTGCAACCCCCTTCATCTCCTCTTAGTTGTAAGGTAAAAATAGCCTTCAAAGTTCAATTTTTTCTAGCCCTTTAAGGCAAAACGAAAATCTGAAACTAGCCTTGTTCTTCTCCCTCTTTTAGCCGGTTTTGGTGTCTCACTTTGGATTTGGAAACCTCCTCTTTTTGCTGTTCAAAAGTCTGTCTAAGAGCTTAAGGTAATACCCTCTTGCAAACCCTAAATTTGTATTGAATATAAGTTAGTTAAGGAATGATTTTTTATAAGTTGTATGGTGTGGGGGTGATTGGCTGTAGCTTGCCGATTTGGTGGGGAAGAAATAAGAGTAAGAATTCAAGAAACAAGGAAGAAGGAAGAAGAAGAGAGAAGGAAGAGAAAGAAAAGCTAGAAAACGCAAGGTAAAGACACATACCTTGAGCAAGTTTTGATTATATGTTTGTAACAGTTTTTAATGTTTAAAAAGAAGGAATTGGAATGGTTTGGATAATGGGTTATGTTGTGGTATAATGACGAAGAGTTTAGGCTGTTTTGGAGTTGTTTGGTTAGTGTTTAAGGACTTGGAAACCAAGGAAAAACAATGGGTGTTGTGCAGGAAAATACATGTGAATTTAGTTAACTTGTGTGGAATCACTTGAGGGATTTGGTTAGTTATGGTGATTAGAACTGAAAAATTATGTTGTGAGAATGTCTAGAAATGTAGGGAAACCATGGCGAATTTTCTGTAGCAAGGTAGAGAACTTAGTTGTTTAAATTGGGCAAAAACAGTTTTGAGGACTAGTTGTGTTTTAGGATTTAACTTGAGTAGTTAATGACTTAGGAAATTAAGTAAGGATGAGTGTATAGGTGGGTAGGTTGTAGAACAAAAATAATGCAATATGTAAGGATAGAATGGCAATAGGAATGAAGCAAGGAGTTAAGAAACAACGAGAAACAAAAAAACTGCACTTAGTGCCTTAGGAAATTTAAGTGAAATTGTGTAACTTGGCTAGATTTAATTAGATGACTTAGTAAATGACTTATGAGGGGATTAAGGTGCTTAAATGATGTTAAAACATGTGGGGAAACATGTGTAATGATTAGGAAAAGATTGGGGTGAATTTGGAGTTCAAAATGAGAAGAAAAGCACTTTGAAAAACAGGTTCTCTTGTGGACCGCCCCTAGGGACCGCCCCTGTGGGGAGGTCCAGTGAAATTCTGCAGCGTAGGTGGCTTCTGTCTCGGACCGCCCCTAGGGACCGCCCCACAGGGGAGGTCCAGTGCAGAGAAAAAAAATTGTGTCTGTCTAGGACCGCCCCAAGGGACCGCCCCTGTGGGGAGGTCCAGTCGAAATCCCAGGCCGGATGGCTTCTGTCTCGGACCGCCCCTAGGGACCGCCCCCTAGGGGAGGTCCGGTAAAAAAAAATGATGGTCTTAAACAGTAAACCATGGGGAGAAAGATGATGAAATACCCCAAACTTAGATATGGTGTTTAAATGATAAACCAAGATATAATAAGGCTAAATAATGCCTTAGAAACATTAAGAAACATTTCTAATCAAAGAAAATATAAGGAAACACCAAAAAGAGCAGTTTAAGCAAAAACGTGCTCTAAGCTTGGAGAGACATGGGAGAGTACCCAAATATTGTTCTAAGACCTTAGTAATATCCTAATGGTCATTTTAAGTCAATTACCAAAGAAAACCAAGCTTGAAAACAAGTTAAAACACAAAATGTGCTTTAAGGAGTCTTAAAGCACGTTTTTGAAAAATTGTCTTGTAAATGAGTTTTGAATGGCTAAATGTCCATCATTACTCTTTAATTAATATGTGTACTATATAGTATCACATTTGGAGGTCTATATCAATGGGAAATCAAAAATTTCACAACAATGTGCCTTGTTTTTGATGAATAGTGAATTTATTAAGCTAGTTTATAACATAAGTCTATATAAGTGAGACATTTGGTCAACAAAGACTAAACTACCCTCATTCACTAAAGGGGGCCGGTTTCTTTAAGTGTGACTCACCACACTTATCTAACTAAGTAAAGAGAAAGCAAAATAAGTAAGTTATAAAGCATAAAACACTATTCACCTTTTAAGATAAATATCACATTTGCTTACCTCTCTCCTCACTTCTTCTTTTCCCTTGTTGCCCACGATTTCTTGCTCTCTTTCTCTTCTCCATTCACGTAGAGCTCACCTCCATGAAAGCTCCACCTTCTCTTGCACACCACTTGCTCATTTAAGCTCCAAATCCAAAACAAAATACATATTCCTCTTAGTTAGCTCAAGCTCCTCTTCCTATCTTTTCAAAACTTCAAGAGCTTCATTTTGGTGCCAAGTCAAACCACCATTAGAGGAGGAAATTCAAGTTTGGAGACTCCATTGGCATCTCCATTCTCTTAAGGTAAAGAAAGTGTAAGAAAATCTAGGTTTCCACCATTTTCTTCACTTGACCGAAAATATATACTCATGGGACTCCATGTTTATGCCTTGTTCTAGCTTGTTTCTACTCTTCAAAGGAGAGAGGAGGTCCTTCTTGCTTCACATCCAAGTTGTCTTGAGAAACCAAGGTAAAACAATCACATTAATACCTTAAAACATATTTTTAAACCTAGGGTTTGTTCCTTAGGGTTAATGTGTTATCTAGTACTCATTGGAGTCATTGGATATTGGTTAGAACATTGGCAAGGAGAATCACATTGGTGACCGAGATTGAACAAAGAAAACCTAAGGAGAAAAGCTTTTAAGCTTGTGAGAAAACAAGGTAAATTACTTACCTTAAGGTGTTTTGTTGTTTAAGGGAATGAGATGTGGGTATATGATGAGTTTAGTGTAGAGTTTATATTGGGGAAGGTGCTATAAAACCTAGGAGAAAATGACTATACTTGTGAACTTGTGACTAAGAGCAAATGAGAAAAGAGATAGTTTAAGAATATAAAGGTGAAGTACAAGAAGCATTTTATTTCAATGGGAGCCTTGTTGAGTGTATTCGCAGGTTGAAGGCATATATATGTGGAAATTCAGTGGTTAAGATTATTGTTATTTAAGGGCCTAAGTGCCAAGCATTTTAAGTTTAAGCATTGTATGATGATGTGGTGAAGTTTTGTGTAATTGGGTGTTAAGTTTGTGATGAGAATTTGTGGGTATTGGTTGTTTGATGGAGAAAACCAGTGTTAGGAAGTATTATACTAGAGAACCCATGGCGAAATTTAAAGGAGAGTTTAAGTGTTTAAGATATCCTAAGGGAATTTAATGACTAAGGAAGTACTAGGAATGTTCTATGGGTTGTCTTGATGAAAAAGGGTGAAGTTAAGATGTTTTAATGACTTATGATGACTTAGGTATCACCATGGAATATTTAGGAATCAAAGAATGTATTTGGGTATTTAGGACTTAGGCAAATTGATGCACAACTAGGAAGGAAATAATGTGATGATGATGGAAGTTTAAACTTGTTAAGGAACTTAAGTAAATGCTTAAAAGAGTTTTAGATAGTGAGAGATGCTTGGGAGATGATGTTATAGTGGTGAAGGAAACATTTGGCATAGTGGTTACACTAGGTATGAACCACCACCTAGGAACCTAGAGGAAAACATTACAAGTGTTAGCATTATTACAGGAAAATGCATAATGACTAAGGTGGATCTTGGTGGATGATTTAAGGTATTTTAAGGAGGGCTTAAGGTGTATTTGAGGTGCCCAAATGAGGTTATAACATTAGAATATATGAGAGAAGTTTGGAGTTGAAAAGGAATTTAGAAACAGTTTTTGGAGCCGACCGGCCTTAGGACCGGACTTGCAAGGTCGGTCGGGCTCTGTTACACTACCGGAAAATGTTTCTGGAATCGACCGGACTTGGGGACCGGACTTACAAGTCCGGTCGGGCTTGTTTTGTGAGAGGGAAAATGTTTCTGGAATGGACCGGACATGGGACCGGACTTGTCAAGTCCGGTCGGCATGAATTTTGTACGGATTATAAGTCTCTGGAATCGACCGGACATAGGACCGGACATGTAAGTCCGGTCGGAGTGAATTTTCCAACGGTAAAAGGTACTGGAATGGACCGGACTTGGCAAGTCCGGTCGGTAAGTCCGGTCGGCCTAAAAATAAAAAAAAAAAGAAATTTTAATTTCTAAAAATGGTAATGGGTAATGAGGTATGCCCTTGGTAGGTAGTAATGATTGGGACCCTAAGAACTTAAGGAATTAAGTTAAGATTAAGTATAAGTTTTAATGTTTAAAGTTAAGTTTGTAAGACTAAGTGATAAAGACTTGAGAGGTTATTGAATGGAAGTCCTTAGGGACTAAGTGAGTTAAGTAAGGAACATAACTAATAACCTAAAAATGAATGAATGTTTTAGGTTTGTGAATTGGGACCCCGAAGAAGGTTAAACAAACAACGATCGACGGTGAACGGTACAATCCTTTTCGTGACCTGCTTGCTAACGAGGTGTCCCTCGGCTTGTGTGCTATCTGTTTATTTGCTATGACTAAAACAAGATAAAGCATGCAACCGGTTATATTGTTCTCGTTGTGATTGTGTTATATTTACACTAACCCGCGAGGCTTGAGATTGTTACTAACCAAGTTAGTACTTACTGAGTTAGGAATAAGAATTAAGTTTGATGGTTGTTGGTTAATGCCCGTTAAGGCTTAGCTAGCACATGGTGTTTAAGATGTCTACTAACTGGAACTTGAGTGAGGAAACCCGGGACCGATCTCCGGTCATGCATGCTAAGGAAAGGGGGACGGTATCTGAATCAGATCCGCCCTCCGCTTAAGGACTTGTCTTCGGACTTGTAGCCTAGGGCCGGTTGCCGGCTCAGCTACGCTGGACTCCCGTCCAGAGTAGGTGGCATTAAGATGGTGCGGTGGGATCACCTAAATCCCAGGTTCGAATTAAGCTACAACCAATCCCTTCCAGGAAAGGTTTGTATACTGAGATTAAGATTAAGATTGAGATTAAGATTAAGGTAAGGTAAGGAACTGAGATTAAGGAAATGAGGACTAAGGAGGGGGTTACTAACCCACTTGTTAAGGGAATGCTTGAGTCGTTCATTGCTTGTGAACTATATATGTTCATCTGTGGTTATTGTTATTGCACTTCATATTATGTTTGTGTATGTAATCAATTTCCATGCTATCGACAATTAGTCGTCGTAGCCCTGTTAGCTTGGGGGCCATGAGAGGGTGTACCAGCATTCGTGCTGACCCCCTCGGGGGCTATTTTTACACTTGCAGGTAAGAGGCCCATGAGGACGCACTACGAGAGTAGGAGCGGTTAGACTTAGGTGGGGACATTTATTTTGGTTCGGGTTGCGCCTGTGCACCCGACTGTTATATTAAACTGTTGTAAGTTTAATTACGTTTGAGATACTAGTACTCGGTCGGTTGGGATTGTGGATGTTGATGTTTTGAGTTGGATAAGTATTTTGGTTAAGTATTGTAATGTTAATCCGGTATATTCTAACGATCAGACCGTGGCAAGGTCCAGGTGTTGTTTATTTCCGCTGCGACGTTTTCGATTAAGTGTTCAGATTGCGATAACCACGATAGGCTTTGGATGGGGTGTTACAAAAGTGGTATCAGAGCGTAGTTACGCTCTGATCAAGAAATACCGGATATAAGTAACCACCGAGTTAGGATATAAGTTAAGGAATAAGTATTGGGTTAAGGGTGTGAGAAGTTAGAGTGAGTAGAGTCAGATGACCACTAATAAGTGTGGATTGTCTTTACCGTCTACGGACGTTATAAATTTACTAACCAAACAGTGGTGAATGTGAATCTAATGTAAGTTATGCTTGTTCAGATGGCAGGACGCCCTAGAGGAGGCCGAGGTCGCGGCCGGGGTGAGGATATTCCAGGGATACCTGGAGGGCAGACGATCGCAGAGATCGTAGCTGCCGCTTTAGGGCACATGGGCTATCAGCCTGGTGTGGGTGCACCACCTCCACCGCCACAACCTAGGGAACCCAACTGGGTGAAGAGTCTGTCAGATCTTCGACCCGCTCACTTCAAGGGGAGACCGATCCCGCCAAGCTTGAGGCGTACATCTCCGAGCTGGAGACCGCCTTCGAGACCCTTGATGTCCCTGCTGGGATCAAGGTGCGCTTAGCTGCTTTCTACCTGAAGGGGGCGGCGGGCGATTGGTGGAAGCTGGTGAGGGCCGAGCATGTGGCCAACCCAGAGTTCGGCTGGGAGCAGTACACCGCCTTGCTACGGGCAAAGTACTACCCCGCCCATGTCCAGACGAAGAAGCGCTTGCAGTTAGATGCGCTTAAGCAGTCGGACAAGATGACAGTGGACGAGTATTACTCAGAGTTCACTGCCTTGCTCCGTCTTCTGCCGGTCTAGGGTATTCTGACCAGATCTTGGTGGACCGCTTCTATGGCGGGCTTAGCCATCGACTCCGCTACGGCATGGGGCCGACGAGTTACACTACCTTGCAGGTAATAAGAATGATTGAAATTTGAGTAAGTGGTGAATAAGATTTAGATTATGAGAAATAAGTGAGACTAATACTATGGAAAAGCAGGAGTGCTATCATGCCGCTGCTAAGGTTGAGATTACCGTCCAGCTGAGGGACGAGGAGAATGCAAGAGGAAGAGTGCTGGGAAAGCTCAGAGAGTCAAGGGCAAGGAGGGTACAAGAAACAAAAGTACCAGCCTCAGGCCCAGAAGAATCAGAACCCGAAAGGGAAGGAGGAAAAGGAGAAGGCTTCGGAAGAGCCATTGAAGCTGACCTATGCTATTGCAGCTACACCACTGCGCTCTAAGGCGCCAAAGGGTGAGAAAAATTGATATTGAATGAGTTAAGAAATAAATTAGTAACCGTTTGAGATATGAGAATTGACATATGAATCATCAGGATCTGAGACTGAGAGGGGAGCCGGTGGTGGCTACCAGCGACGCTTCATCTGTAGATGGTGTCACAAGGACCACCCCGGGCTCGACTGTAAGGGAAACAAAGTGGAGTGCAACTTCTGCGGAGTGTATGGACACCGGGCATACGAGTGTTACCGGAACCCTGCTAGCAGAGCCTATAGGCCCGACACCAAGGGCAAGGGCAAGACCGATCAGGGAGCTGGATCTGACGGTCAGAGGAAAGTGCAGCAGCCGGCGGACAAAACCCACGGGCGACCCAGAAGACGGGGCCCACTCTACACATGGTGGATCGGGACGATGAGCCTGAGCCCTCATCGAGGCCAGGTACCACTATAACCATTTAGTAATAAAACTACCTGCTTACCGCATTATCATGCATGTTTGGTGAAATATATGAGTTAAGTAAAATAAGATGAGATTAGAACCTAAGTAAGATAACCTACTACCACTTTAGGAAGATTCAACATCTGCTACCCTATACCATCTACATCTAACCCGGAGCACACCGACATCGAAACCACACACTTTCCAACCGAACAATGTCAGGTTATCCGCCCAGGTATGATTTTATTAAGGGGATACCTGACACCCGACGCACAAATAGCCATCATCAGGAGATGCAATCAACTAGGAATGGGACCGGGAGGTTTTTACACACCGGAGTACCCAGGGGGAGCAAGGATGAAATTAAAGATGATGAGCTTGGGCAAGGATTGGAATCCGTATGCCAAGAATTACCAAACCACAAGGGAGCAAGATGGAGTCTCACCACCGGGAATACCCGAAGAGTTCCATCCAGTTATTACACAAGTCGTGGAAATCGCTCAGCAGTTGGAAGCTGAACCGATTCCAGACATCCAGCCAGACATTTGCATTGTAAACTTCTACGAAAAAGATGGGAAACTGGGACTACACCAGGATAAGGACGAGACAACGGAGTCTCTCGAAAGAGGGATACCCGTAGTGTCTTGGTCCATTGGAGATGATGCGGAGTTTTTATACGGCGAGCAGAAGCGTGCGGACCGTGCAGATAAGATACTTAAGTCAGGTGATGTATTAATTTTGGGAGGAGAATCAAGGATGTTATACCATGGGATTAAGAGAATCAAGCTGAATACAGCACCGTCAGCAGTAATCAATGCGACGCATATGAGACCAGGAAGATTAAACCTAACCTTTAGACAATATTAGCCATGTAATGTTAGAATGAGATGAGAAATGAGATGTAAGATTGAAGCACATGTTGTAAACAGGATGGTCATAAATAAAATAACAGTGTTGTTCATATAAATTGTTACGACTCTTGTTATACCATCAATACTCATGAGCTTGTGAACACAATTAGGTTATGGACTCGGTACGGAAGGTGCACTAAGCATACTCACAGAGGCACAGGCCGACGCTAGCGGTACTATCCTCACCGGCACCTTTCCGATCAATGGAATTGAGGCATCAGTTCTCTTCGACTCAGGGGCCTCGCATACCTTTGTCTCTGCATCATTTGCGAGCAGGTTGGGGCTAGACGCTGATGAGCTACCCGACTTCACGGTTACGCTCCCGTCTAAGGAGAAGGTTCGTTGCACTCGTTACTACCGAGGAGCCACCATCAGAATTAAGGGGGAAGACTTCCCAGTCAGTTTCATTGAGTTCAGTAAGCTAGGATTTGATGTTATCTTCGGGATGAACTGGTTGGAGCGGCACAAGGGACGTATCCTCTGCGCCGAGCATAGATTGCTGCTCAGGAGTCCGTCTGGGGTAACAATATCATACCGCCAGAGGCCCAGGAGCCTTCGACTAAGATCATCACCGCCATGGCAATGCACAGAGAATTAAGGAGAAAGGAAGAAGTATACCTCTGCTATGTACAGGACATAGAGAGAGACCCTGAGTTCGACCCCGACTTACCGGTAGTGTCGGAGTTCCCCGACTTATTTCCACGGGAACTGCCCGGCATGCCACCCACTCGGGAGGTAGAGTTCACCATTGAGCTGCTACCTGGTACCGGACCGATAGCCAAGCACCATACCGTATGGCTCCGGCAGAAATGACTGAGTTAAAAGAACAACTGAAAGATTTGTTGGATAAGGGATTCATTAGACCAAGTGTGTCACCATGGGGAGCGCCAGTCCTCTTCGTGAAGAAGAAGGATGGTAGTCTCCGCCTCTGCATCGACTACAGAGAGCTGAATGCAGTGACAGTGAAGAATAAGTACCCACTACCCCGCATTGACGATCTGTTCGATCAGTTGAAGGGAGCATCTGTGTTTTCCAAGATTGATCTCAGATCGGGGTATCATCAGATAGCCATTAAGGAGGGAGACATAGAGAAGACGGCATTCCGGACACGATACGGCCACTATGAGTTTACAGTGATGCCGTTCGGTTTGTCGAACGCGCCAGCGAAGTTTATGGATCTGATGAACCGCTTGTTCCGGGAGCAGCTGGACAAGTCGGTGGTGGTTTTTATTGATGATATTCTGATATATTCAAAGTCTAAGGTTGAGCATGAGGAACATTTGAGAGGGTGTTGGAAATATTAAGGGAGAACCAGCTATATGCTAAGTTCTCCAAGTGTGAGTTTTGGCTTGACCAGGTCTCTTTCCTAGGTCATGTCATCTCAGATGCTGGGATCGCAGTGGATCCAGCAAAGATTGATGCCGTACGTACCTGGCCAAGGCCGAAGACTGTTACCGACATCAGGAGCTTTCTCGGTCTGGCAGGCTACTACAGGAGGTTTGTTAGAGATTTCAGCAAGGTCGCGAAGCCGATGACCAGTCTGATGAAGAAAGATGCACCATTTCTATGGACAGTCGACTGTGAGAGATCATTTCAGCGCTTGAAGGACTCACTGACCACTGCACCGGTACTGACCATTCCAGACGGTACAGAGGGCTTTGAGGTTTATTGTGATGCATCCGGCAGAGGGCTGGGTTGCGTGCTCATGCAACATGGCAAGGTGGTGGCATATGCCTCACGCCAGTTGAAGAAACATGAGGAGAACTACCCCACACATGATTTAGAGCTGGGAGCTGTAGTCTTCGCTTTGAAGATATGGCGCCACTACTTATAGGGGTTAGTGTCACGATCTACACCGATCACAAAGTTTGAAATACATATTCACTCAGAAGGAGTTAAATCTTCGACAGAGGAGATGGTTAGAATTTCTGAAAGACTATGACATTGACCTCCAATACAAAGAAGGGAAGGCCAATGTTGTAGCAGATGCCCTGAGCCGTCGAGCACACTCACTCCATTCGCTAGTTTCTTTCTCCAGCTTGGTTGATGAGGTGCGAGAGGCTCAGAGGACTGATGAGTATGAGAGAGGTCAGACAGAAGCTGACAGATGGTACCTTTGAGAGTCAGAAATACGACTTCAGACTTCATGATGATGATCTGATCAGACTTAAGGGCCGATTATGCATACCACGAGGTAACACGGATCTGAAAGACCGTATACTTAGAGAATCACACTGTTCTTCAGTTTCCATCCATCCGGGAGCCTCTAAAATGTATAAAGACATGAAGAGATACTTCTGGTGGTCGGGGATGAAGACAGATGTTACCGAGTTCGTCTTGAGGTGTCTCACATGCCAGAAGGTGAAATTCGAGCACAGACGACCGGGCGGAATGGTACAGTCGATGCCAGTTCCGGAGTGGAAGTTCCATGATATCTCCATGGACTTCGTAGTTGGGCTTCCACCTGCTAGGGGAGGTCTCAACATGATATGGGTGGTGGTGGATCGCCTTACCAAAGTAGCCCGATTCATACCGATGAAGGATACTTGGAAGGTGACCAAATTAGCTGAGTTATTTGAGAAAGAAATCATGAGACATCACGGCACACCAAAGACCATAGTGTCAGATAGAGATACCAGATTCCTTTCGAGGTACTGGAGAGCTACCAGAGAAGCGTTGGGTACAGAACTCAAACTGAGTACCGCGTTCCATCCTCAGACAGATGGTCAGACTGAGCGTACTATTCAGACACTCGAGGACATGCTGAGAGCATGTGCCTTAGACTTCCAGGGCAGTTGGATTGACAGATTGCATCTGATCGAGTTTTCATACAACAACAGCTATCACGCTTCGATCAAGATGGCACCTTTTCAAGCGTTGTACGGTAGACCATGTCGTACACCGCTCTGCTGGGATGAGTCGAGTGAGACGGTCATTATAGGACCAGAGTACTTAGAACAAGTTAAGGCTGAAGTTCAGCAAATCAGGGAGAACATGAAAGCTGCTCAAGATAGGCAGAAGTCGTATGCTGATGTTCGACGACGGACCTGGAGTTCGCAGTGGGCGACCGGTATTTCTGCGAGTATCACCGATGAAGGGTGTATTCAGGTTTGGGCAGAAGGGCAAGTTAAGCCCGAAATTTGTTGGTCCTTATGAGATTACGGAGCGGGTGGGCCCGGTTGCTTACAGGTTGAATTTACCTGCTGAGCTGGGTAAAGTGCATGATGTTTTTCATGTTTCACAGCTAAAGAAATACATGCACCACCCCTCCCATGTGTTAGAACCTGAGAGGTTGACTTTAGAACCAAACATGAGATCCGTGGAGACTCCTCAGAGAATCTTGGACAGAAAGACTAGGGACACTCGCCACAAGTCAGTGCGACTGGTGAAGGTTCTCTGGTCTAACCAGGATGTCGAAGAGGCCACGTGGGAATTAGAGGATAAGATGAGGGCGAAGTACCCTTCTTTATTTACTGACTAGATCGTCTGTATAGGGTACGGGGCGTACCCCTTTTTAAGGGGGGTAGAGCTTCCTCGCTTTTGAGTTAGGAAACGATCATGTTTGTCGTTTGTTTGGTTGTTTAAGATGTGGATTTGTGTAAGTTGCTACACTTTGGTGTAAGTTTGAGTTATGTATGATACTTATGTATTGTATTTGAGATTGACCTTTGAGTCTTGAGATGTATGAATGTGAATATAAGATGTGGTATTAAGATTAAGAGAAATGTGTACCGTGAATGGTTAAACACATGTGTGAACTTTGAGGACAAAGTTCTTTTAAGGGGGGTAGATTGAAATACCCCAAACTTAGATATGGTGTTTAAATGATAAACCGATATAATAGGCTAAATAATGCCTTAGAAACATTTCTAATCAAAGAAAATATAAGGAAACACCAAAAAGAGCAGTTTAAGCAAAAACGTGCTCTAAGCTTGGAGAGACATGGGAGAGTACCCAAATATTGTTCTAAGACCTTAGTAATATCCTAATGGTCATTTTAAATCAATTACCAAAAAAACCAAGCTTGAAAACAAGTTAAAAACACAATGTGCTTTAAGGAGTCTTAAAGCACGTTTTTGAAAAATTGTCTTGTAAATGAGTTTTGAATGGCTAAATGTCCATCATTACTCTTTAATTAATATGTGTACTATATAGTATCACATTTGGAGGTCTATATCAATGGGAAATCAAAAATTTCACAACAATGTGCCTTGTTTTTGATGAATAGTGAATTTATTAAGCTAGTTTATAACATAAGTCTATAGTGAGACATTTGGTCAACAAAGACTAAACTACCCTCATTCACTAAAGGGGGCCGGTTTCTTTAAGTGTGACTCACCACACTTATCTAACTAAGTAAAGAGAAAGCAAATAAGTAAGTTATAAAGCATAAAACACTATTCACCTTTTAAGATAAATATCACTTTTGCTTACCTCTCTCTCTCACTTCTTCATTCTCTCTTGTTGCCCACGATTTCTTGCTCTCTTTCTCTTCTCCATTCACGTGAGCTCCTCTCCATGCTAGCTCCACCTTCTCTTGCACACCACTTGCTCATTTAAGCTCCAAATCCAAAACAAAATACATATTCTTCTTAGTTAGCTCAAGCTCCTCCTTTCTATCTTTTCAAAACTTCAAGAGCTTCATTTTGGTGCCAAGTCAAACCACCATTAGAGGAGGAAATTCAAGTTTGGAGACTCCATTGGCATCTCCATTCTCTTAAGGTAAAGAAAGTGTAAGAAAATCTAGGTTTCCACCATTTTCTTCACATAACCGAAAATATATACTCATGGGACTCCATGTTTATGCCTTGTTCTAGCTTGTTTCTACTCTTCAAAGGGGAGAGGAGGTCCTTCTTGCTTCACATCCAAGTTGTCTTGAGAAACCAAGGTAAAACAATCACATTAATACCTTAAAACATATTTTTAAACCTAGGGTTTGTTCCTTAGGGTTAATGTGTTATCTAGTACTCATTGGAGTCATTGGATATTGGTTAGAACATTGGCAAGGAGAATCACATTGGTGACCGAGATTGAACAAAAAAAACCTAAGGAGAAAAGCTTTTAAGCTTGTGAGAAAACAAGGTAAATTACTTACCTTAAGTGTCTTGTTGTTTAAGGGAATGAGATATGGGTATATGATGAGTTTAGTGTAGAGTTTATATGGGGAAGGTGCTATAAAACCTAGGAGAAACAATGACTATTCTTGTGAACTTGTGACTAAGGAGCAAATGAGAAAAGAGATAGTTTAAGAATATAAAGGTGAAGTACAAGAAGCATTTTATTTCAATGGGAGCCTTGTTGAGTGTATTCGCAGGTTGAAGGCATATATATGTGGAAATTCAGTGGTTAAGATTATTGTTATTTAAGGGCCTAAGTGCCAAGCATTTTAAGCTTAAGCATTATATGATGATGTGGTGAAGTTTTAGTGTAAATGGGTGTTAAGCTATTGTGATGAGAATTTTTGTGGTATTGGTTGTTTGATGGAGAAAAACCATGTGTTAGGAAGTATTATATACTAGAGAACCCATGGCGAAATTTAAAGGAGAGTTTAAGTGTTTAAGATATCCTAAGGGAATTAATGACTAAGGAAGTACTAGGAATGTTCTATGGGTTGTCTTGATGAAAAAGGGTGAAGTTAAGGTGTTCTAATGACTTAAGATGACTTAGGTATCACCATGGAAGATTTAGGAATCAAGAGAATGTATTCGAGTGTTTAGGACTTAGGCAAATGTTGATGCACAACTAGGAAGGAAATAATGTGATGATGATGGAAGTGTAGATTTGTTAAGGAACCTTAAGTAAATGTTTAAAGGAGTTTTAGATAGAGAGAGATGCTTGGGAGATGATGTTATAGTGGTGAAGGAAACATTTGGCATAGTGGTTACACTAGGTATGAACCACCACCTAGAAACCTAGAGGAAAACATTACAAGTGTTAGCATTATTACAAGGAAAATGCATAATGACTAAGGTGGATCTTGGTGGAAGATTTAAGGTATTTTAAGGAGGGCTTAAGGTGTATTTGAGGTGCCCAAATGAGGTTATAACATATGAGGATATATGAGGAGAAGTTTGGAGTTGAAAAGGAATTTAGAAACAAGTTTTTTGGAGCCGACCGGCCTTAGGACCGGACTTGCAAGGTCGGTCGGGCTCTGTTACACTACCGGAAAATGTTTCTGGAATCGACCGACTTGGGGACCGGACTTACAAGTCCGGTCGGGCTTCTGTTCTGTGAGGGAAATTAGTTTCTGGAATAGACCGGACATGGGACCGGACTTGTCAAGTCCGGTCGGCATGAATTTAGTACGGATTATAAGTCTCTGGAATCGACCGGACATAGGACCGGACATGTAAGTCCGGTCGGAGTGAATTTTCCAACGGTAAAAGGTACTGGAATGGACCGGACTTGGCAAGTCCGGTCGGTAAGTCCGGTCGGGCCTAAAAATAAAAAAAAAAAAGATTTCAATTTCTAAGAATGGTAATGGGTAATGAGGTATGCCCTTGGTAGGGTAGTAATGATTGGGACCCTAAGAACTTAGGAATTAAGTTAAGGTTAAGTATAAGTTTTAGTGTTTAAAGTTAAGTTTGTAAGACTAAGTGATAAAGACTTGAGAGGTTATGAGTGGAAGTCCTTAGGGACTAAGTGAGTTAAGAGGTGCAAATAACTAATAACCTAAAAATGAATGAATGTTTTAGGTTTGTGAGTTGGGACCCCGAAGAAGATTAGTCAAACAACGATCGACGGTGAACGGTACAATCCTTTTCGTGACCTGCTTGCTAACGAGGTGTCCCTCGGCTTGTGTGCTATCTGTTTATTTGCTATGACTAAACAAGATAAAGCATGCAACCGGTTATATTGTTCTCGTTGTGATTGTGTTATATTTACACTAACCCGCGAGATTTGAGATTGTTACTAACCAAGTTTAGTACTTACTGAGTTAAGAATAAGAGTTAAGTTGATGGTTGTTGGTTAATGCCCGATAAGGCTTAGCTAGCACATGGTGTTTAAGATGTCTACTAACTGGAACTTGAGTGAGGAAACCCGGGACCGATCTCCGGTCATGCATGCTAAGTGAAAGGGGGACGGTATCTGAATCAGATCCGCCCTCCGCTTAAGGACTTGTCTTCGGACTTGTAGCCTAGGGCCGGTTGCCGGCTCAGCTACGCTGGACTCCCGTCCAGAGTAGGTGGCATTAAGATGGTGCGGTGGGATCACCTAAATCCCAGGTTCGAATTAAGACTACAACCAATCCCTTCCAGGAAAGGTTTTATACTGAGATTAAGATTAAGATTGAGATTAAGATTAGGTCAGGTAAGGAACTGAGATTAAGGAAATGAGGACTAAGGAGGGGTTACTAACCCACTTGTTAAGGGAACGCTTGAGTCGTTCATTGCTTGTGAACTATATATGTTCATCTGTGGTTATTGTTATTGCACTTCATATTATGTTTGTGTATGTAATCAATTTCCATGCTATCGACAATTAGTCGTCGTAGCCCCGTTACTTGGGGCCATGAGAGGGTGTACCAGCATTCGTGCTGACCCCCTCGGGGGCTATTTTTACACTTGCAAGTAAGAGGCCCATGAGTACGCACTACGAAGAGTAGGAGCGGTTAGACTTAGGAGGGGACATTTATTTTGAATTCGGGTTGCGCCTGTGCACCCGACTGTTTATATTAAATTGTCGTAAGTTGAGGTTACGTTTGAGATACTAGTACTCGGTTGGGTTGTGATATGTGTATGTTGATGTTTTGAGTTGGATAGTATTTTGGTTAAGTATTGTAAATATTACTCCGGTATATTCTAACGATCACCCTTGGCAAGGTCCCAGGTGTTGTTTATTTTTCCGCGCGACGTTTTCGATTAAGTGTTCAGATTGCGATAACCACGATAGGCTTTGGATGGGGTGTTACACCTTTGACTTCGGTCAAGTCGACGGGGAAATCTCGTCCCGTATAACAATTCGCAAGTCGCGGTAGCGTCCCGTGCATCGCACTCTCTCCCTGGATGGTAACGTGACGGTGAAGTCAGAGAGATGATCCAGGGTCAGTCCTAACTCCTTTGCAAAAGAAGAGGAAACGAAGGAGTAAGATGCCCCTGAGTCAAATAAGACTGATGCATCGGTGCCATTTACCAGGGAAGGTACCTGTAGCATTTGGTTTACATTAGTACATGCCTATAAAGGTTAAATTTATTAGTTCGCTGGTTTCTATCCTTTCCAGTGATGATGTTGCCAATCTCTTTGGCTTGTGCCGTATTCAGAATGTTGAGTTGCTTCTTTCTCAGATTCAGGGCATGGATTAACGAGTCGCATGAGGATAAGACTGATGATAATTGTACGAAAACTTTGAAACTCCACTTTTATTTATTTCACAAATCATTACATTATACTTGCATACAAAGCTAGTGGCTTACAACATTACATCAATACTCTCTTAAGGTCAAGTTTTAAACGTCCCGGTTTGATGTGGGTAGTGTTTACTGCTAACAGAGAATTGTTAGGATAAACTATATACAAAAAAAAAATAATAAACTAATCCTACAACTCTACTACGGGTAGCAAAATAAAACCCGGTCGGAGTATAGTGTAAATATATTACGACCGAGAGTATCGTACCCAAGGGACTTATAGAAAATCAGTCCTAATCCGGGCAAAAGCCTATTCTATAAAACAAGGGGGGAAATGTAAATGACACAATAATTAACTAAAACCTATCTAAATGCGAGGTTAGGACTAAATCACCCTAAGTACCAACATGATCAGGCAATGCAACTTCAAGACCGAACTTAACCAACCAACATGATTGCGCCGGATGTCTGCCGGACATCAGATGCACGGCATATTCAAGTCTTGAATGTGCCGGACAGTAAGCACCCGGCAGTGCATCCGGCACGTTCATATGGTGAAAACCACTCTCTTGCTTCGAACAAGAAACTCAAAACCTTACAAATCGAGCATAGTCATGCCACGAATGAACAAGGAGATGGGGGAAGATGGATTAATTCGCAATCTTTATGCTAACCCTAAATTATAGATGAAAACATCAAAGACCACTAAGATTTGTCTAACCTATCCTACTCTTGGGAAATTCCCCCTCAAGTAGAATTTGCATAAAGAGAACGAGTGATCAACTAATTCACTTGCACTAAGAACCAGAATCTTAATGAACGCTTGAATTTGTATTGAAATAATCATATTGTTTACATAAAAGGAATTCATCCCTAGCCAAAGCCTAACAAGGATTTCTACTTCACCATCCACTAAAATAATGAAGAAAGACATAAGGGATAAGGAGATTGAACATAGCCTCAACCCAAAAAAGGAAATCTTCTCTTCTTCTTGTGGATGGATCCGTAGAAATGCCTTGGACACCAACAGATGGAATGTGGCGGAATGAAGCGTGGAATGGAGTGGAATATAATGTTGGAATGTGCCAAATTGTAGCCTTCCTCGGCCTATTTATAGGCCAAAATGTCTCTTGGCCGGGCGTCGTGCCGGATCACCAATAGCCAGCACACGTGATAAATGCGCCCAACTGTTACGGTCGAAACCGTCAATTCCGCGCGAAAAGTGCCTATGCCGGGTAGGATATACCCGGCATCACACCCGGCAACAGCCTAATCACCAACGGTCAATAACGGCCATCGTCTGGTCAACCGTGGCGACTCTTTACTTATGCCGGATGGAATCTACCCGGCATTTGGTCCGGCAAGGCCTCTTTTCTGTTCTGTGCTTATGCCGTGCAGAACTACTACCCGCATGGAGTCCGGCTTCAATGAACGTTTGGCTAGAAAATCATTCCTTGCACCGAAAACATAATCTGTACAAATATTATACTTTAACACATAATAAGCATAAATAACATAAATATAACTTTATTTAGAGAAATATAATACTAAATCTAGTGCCTAAAATATGATAAGTCTGCGGCTTATCAAGCCCTACACTTACCTTTTGCTAGTCCTCGAGCAAAACAAGATTAGAAAGGACTAATTACTCATGCACAAAACAGATAAACTCTAGAATGAAGTAGATAAATATTTCCAACTATATGACTCTATTCATAAGTATCACACTTACTTACCTTATTCTATCAAAACATACTATGGGTATAAAAAGATCTTCAAAATCGATCAAAACTTTTGGGCTATTTTCATAAGGGATTTTTGTAATCTCTCCTTTTCCGGTTTCCATCATTCAGCTCTATTTTTCAAGAGTTTCTGAATGTGGCCCAGACTCTCATCAATGGTTTTTATGAATCAGCCCTATTTTGCAAGAGTTTCTGAATCAACCATGATTTTCGCATTGAAGAACGGGGAATTTAGAGAAAAATAAAAGGAAAAACTCTCTGTTCTTACTTTTATTCTGAGGCATTTTTGCAACCTCAAGGAATATAATGCTTTTCCTTTGGAAGAAGATTTTTTTTTTCTTTCTTTTTTTCGTTTTCTTCTTCTTTCTTTTGCACAAAAACCCTTTTTAAAGATTTTCACCCAAAAGATTTTTCACAATTTGAAAAGAAAAGAAATAATACCCAGAAATACATAAAGGAAAGAATTAGGAGAAAGATCATATACTCATGTTAATAAAGAGAATCAAAAAGTTAAAAACAGGAATCTATAAGTCATTAGAAAGCTTACCTTTTGAGAGAACAAGCTTTTATTCATTCCTAATCTCATCTTAATCAAGAACATGCAAAAAGTTTAGTAAAACATTGATAAACTTTAAACTTATGCAAATTATAAAAAAATTATATATTTTTTTAAGGGGGGTCCCTGCCCTACACTTGGCAGGAACACTGTCCCCAGTGTTCAAAAGGAACAATAAATAAAACTGCTTTTTTTTTAAGAACCTGAAATGACCGAAAAGAACAAAATAAAGAGAAGACAAAGAACAAATCAAATAAAAAAAAGAATAAAGATAGGGGAACTCCCCTGAGGTGAAAAATGCATGAGGAGGAACCGCCCTACACTTAGCCTTTTAGGCTACTTGGCAAGTGATTAGAGATCTCGATAGAACGAAGATCGATCTCGCCTACCCCTATCGATCAATTTAGTGTTGGAGACGAGAGTTGACCAAGTGGTCATAGTTGAGCAAAAAGTTGTTGTATTTGCAACTGCATCGTCCTATGCTCCATGCGAATGATCGATGTTTCTGCAAGTTCCGCTTCCTCAGGTGGTATAAAATCTGGCAATTCGGAGCATTGGGCGTGTGGTCGTGCAATTTTCCACATTCGCCTGCTAAGGAGGGAAGGTTATTGCCATTCGCCTGCAGTATTTGATTATTTGTGTAGGGAGTGTGCTTGAAGTGCATTCACCTGATTTCTTTCTTGGAGGAGTACACAAAATTTTAAATTAAACAAATTAGTATGAAAAATAATAATAAGACAGGAATGTTACCAATTCAAGAGAGGAAAAAAATATAAATATATATTTTTTTTTGAAAATACTGGACATAATGTCGGGCGACTCGTATCCGGCAATGGACTTCTTCCATTAATGCCGGATTGGTTTTACCCGGCTTCCTGCCCGGCTTATTTAAACTCGAAGAGTAAATAAAATAAATCAAAAGAGAGAAGGGATGGATAAAACGAGATGTTTGTAATAATAAATAAAAGATATTAACATAATTAAATTAGCAAAAATCAAAAGAAGAAACAAAGTTGCGTATGCCGGAACGTGGTGCCGGGTGTTCGAAGCCCGGCATTGGACTTTCCTCCAAGATTGCCGGGTTGATTTTACCCGGCTTTACGCCCGGCGTGTTCAAACTAAAAAAGAAATAAATTAAACGGGAAAGAAGGTAAAAAAATAAAAGAAGAGTGCAAAAGGAAGGAATATTTATAAACAACTCTAAAATTGAAGAGAAAATGTAAAATAAAAAGTTGAGATCGAATATGCTGGATTGTAAGCTGGGCGAATACGGTCCGGCTTAGGACATCCTCCATGATGCCGGACATGTTCTACCCGGCATCGTGCACGGCATACCCAACCTAGAAAAAAAAACAATGAATAAAAGAATTAAAGATAAAAATGTTGAATGTGCCGGGTACTAGATATCCAGCCCGGTACCCGGCATATTCAACCGAGCAACAAATATGTACAATTTTTAAATCAATAAATCAAAGAATAAAGAATAAAGAATAGGGCGTTTTACCGAATTTAGGACTTGGACTAATTCCAAGTCCCCGGCAACGGCGCCAATTTGCTAAACGGAAAATTGAGGAAAAACTATATACAAAAATAATAAAATAATAAACTAATCCTACAACTCTACTACGGGTAGCAAAATAAAACCCGGTCGGAGTATAGTGTAAATATATTACGACCGAGAGTATCGTACCCAAGGGACTTATAGAAATCAGTCCTAATCCGGGCAAAAGCCTATTCTATAAAAACAAGGGGGGAAATGTAAATGACACAATAATTAACTAAAACCTATCTAAATGCGAGGTTTTAGGACTAAATCACCCTAAGTACCAACATGATCAGGCAATGCAACTTCAAGACACGAACTTAACCAACCAACATGATTGCGCCGGATGTCCTGCCGGACATCAGATGCACGGCATATTCAAAGTCTTGAATGTGCCGGACAGTAAGCACCCGGCAGTGCATCCGGCACGTTCATATGGTGAAAACCACTCTCTTGCTTCGAACAAGAAACTCAAAACCCATTAACAAATCGAGCATATGTCATGCCACGAAATGAACAAGGAGATGGGGGAAGATGGATTAATTCGCAATCTTTAATGCTAACCCTAAATTATAGATGAAAACATCAAAGACCACTAAGATTTGTCTAACCTATCCTACTCTTGGGAAATTCCCCCTCAAGTAGAATTTGCATAAAGAGAATGAGTGATCAACTAATTCACTTGCACTAAGAACCAGAATCTTAATGAACGCTTGAATTTGTATTGAATAATCATATTGTTTACATAAAAGGAATTCATCCCTAGCCAAAGCCTAACAAGAATTTCTACTTCACCATCCACTAAAATAATGAAGAAAGACATAAGGGATAAGGAGATTGAACATAGCCTCAACCCGAAAAAGGAAATCTTCTCTTCTTCTTGTGGATGGATCCGTAGAAACGCCTTGGACACCAACAGATGGAATGTGGCGGAAATCAAGCGTGGAATGGAGTGGAATATAATGTTGGAATGTGCCAAATTGTAGCCTTCCTCGGCCTATTTATAGGCACCAAAATGTCTCTTGCCGGGCGTCGTGCCGGATTACCAATAGCCGGCACACGTGATAAATGCGCCCAACTGTTAACGGTCGAAACCGTCAATTCCGCGCGAAACAGTGCCTATGCCGGGTAGGATATACCCGCATCACACCCGGCAACAGCCTAATCACCAACGGTCAATAACGGCCATCGTCTGGTCACCGTGGCGACTCTTTACTTATGCCGGATGGAATCCCCGGAATTTGGTCCGGCAAGGCCTCTTTTCTGTTCTGTGCTTATGCCGTGCAGAAACTACCCGGCATGGAGTCCGGCTTCAATGAACTTTTGGCTAGAAAATCATTCCTTGCACCGAAAACATATAAAACATAAATCTGTACAAATATTATACTTTAACACATAATAAGCATAAATAACATAAATATAACTTTATTTAGATAAATATAATACTAAATCTAGTGCCTAAAATATGATAAGTCTGCGGCTTATCATTTACTAAAGCTTGTGGTGCGGTGTTTAACTTAATCCGCTTGATTCTATGATACATTAATCTCGAATCTCCACCGAAATTCAAAACATCACCAGATCTGAGACTAGCTTCTTAGCTAGATCATTCTCTTTGGGTCGCCATACAAGATTCTGCTTCATCACCAATGGAGAACGAACTACGGGAATACCCTTTGCAATGACTCGGGTGTCTCATCCCGTCCTGGGAATCCCAGTCCCATTTTGTTCGTAGAAGTTTACATGCAAACGTCGCATTATGCCGGGTACTGGTTCATCTTCAAGCTGCTTCGCGGTCTCCACCGCCTTCCGTGCTAAGGTCTTGAATCTCTCGGGTATGCTAGATACTCTCGCCCCATCTAGTATCCTCACTTCCTGGTATGTCCTAGACGGGATTCCAATCCCTACATAGCACATCATTTGTAACCTCACTTCGAACCGCTCGTAAAACCCTAAATGTAAAACCCCACCTAGTTCTCTACCTGAAATACCCCGGATCTAAAAATGGCGATTAAATTACTCTAATATGATTATAAAAGGCCTAATGGTGCCTAAAGAGTATTGGTAAAAAGAATAAAACCAAAAGAAAAGAGAAAACGCTTGAAAAGCGAAAAACGCTAAAATGCGCGTTAAATGAGTATAAGAGATATGATCTCGAGAGGGTCCGAGATGGATTCCTAAGGCTTAGTTAGGCCTAATAAGTATACGGGAATGATTCCCGAAGAAAACGGATCCAAATAATGGATTAAAACGCTAACGGAGTTTAAAGCACGTTTTTCGAGAAAACCCGAAAACGTGACTTTAAGTGGTCAAACGGACCCGTAAAAATTATAGTTGATTAAATAACTATAATTAAGTATTAATGGAAGCTTAATAGCCATTAAAAAAAGAAACGAGAAAAATCCGAAAAACGGGCCCGGTTAGTGAATAGTGCCAAACCGGGTAAAATAACGAGCGTTTTCTGTAAGAAAACGAAAAACGCTCCAGCTTACTAATATAGTGGGGCCGGTTTTATTAGTGAGTCAACACACTCACACACACTCTAAGCTAGTAATAAAAAAGAAAGGAAAAGAAAAGAGAAGCAAATAGTGAAAAGGGGACTTATACCCCACTTTTATTCTCTCTCTCCTCATTTTTCCCATTTCCCACGGTGAGACTCCCCCTCTCTTTTCTCTCTTCTGGTTCTTCTCCTTCCTCCACGGTTTGGAGCTTCTCCAATGGCTACCCCACCTTCCTCACCTTGTACAAGCTTCGTTAAGCTCCGATTCAAAAACGAGCATAGATTTTTGCTCCTCTCACCAAGGCCTATCTTCTCTCTTTTCAAAATTCAAAAAGGAGGAGTTTGATTTTCATGGGTGTTGCCCATTTGAAGAGAGAAGCACTCCATTTTGTAGCTTGAAGCTTCCTCTTTCATCCAAGGTAAAAATATCCAAAGAAGATTGCATTTTTCTCTTCACCTCTTCTTGTTGGCCGATTTTGGCACATTGTAATGCCTTGCCTTTCCTTGTTTTGAGCTATCTCCAAGCCTCCAATGGTGGGTTGAGCTCCTCCATTGATTCTTGGCAAATCAATTCTAGGGTTTCCAAAGGTAATGTTCAAATTTAATGCCTTGAGCCCTCCTCTTGAATTCATGAGTTATTTTCATAGTTAGGAGAACTAATGAGTACTCCTTATATCCATTGGTATATTGGTCTAGAGAATTGGGCTAGTGATTGGCCATGACCGATTTTGGATGAAGAGAAGAGAAAGAATGTCTAAAAGGAACTTGAGAAATTAAGGTAAGAAACCAACCCTAATGTATATCCTATGTGTTTTAGCATTTGGGAAGGGTAATAAAATGAATGAACCCCACTTGAGTTGTGGTGATAAGGTGCTTGCTTAGAAAATAATGCAAGTGAGAGCCTTTGTGAGTTAATGCTTGTTTTTGGGAGCTATGTATGGATGAAATTTGCTTTATAGTGCTTTATGACTTTGCTTGGATTAATGAGGAATATTGAGTGCTGATAGAACCCTTGTGGGTTTGGCTAGTTTTAGGATGATTTAATGGTGGTATGAGTTTTGGGCAATGTTAGAGAAGTAGCCAAGTTATGGCAAAATTTATGTGGAAACCTAAGTGGTTTAAGTGATGTTTTGTGTGGAGAATAACCTAGGGTTAGCTAGGTTTGTTGGAGTTTGAATTGGGTAAATGATCACCCAAGAATATGAGAGGATGATTGTGGTGAGATGTGCAAAAAATCTGTAGCAAAAGAGGTTGTGTAAGTGCCTTAGGAGTTTTTAGAAAACAAGAAGATTTTAAGCTTTAAGAGTGAGTCTTGGAACTTGGTATGAGGTGTGCATTATCTTGGAAGTTTTGGAATGGTTAAATGAAGAGAACAATAATGCAAGTGTCAAAAGAGGTTAGAAAATGCACAAGTGTGCATTAGTGCAAAAGGGAGAATGCAAAATGTGTGAATTTGAGCAAGAGTTTGAGTAAGGTTTGAGCCTATGATTTGAAGAGTTTTAGAGCATGTTTTAAGGTGATAAACATATGGAAAACTTGTGGAAAGTTTATGGAAAGATTAAGGGTGGATTAAGGATTGAATTGGGGTTGAAAAATGATGTAGTTACAGGTTTTAGCAGGGTCCGGGACCTAGTCCATGGACAAGGACCCGGACCACCCCATTTATTTAGGCCGAGAGTGCAAGCCGTGTTTGGTCCGGGACTTGGGATAGGGACAAGGTCCCGGACCAGTGTTGAAATTCCACCCGAGAGTTGTGATGAGTATTGGTCCGGGACTTAGGGTAAGGACCAAGTCCCGGACCACCCCCAGAAATCCACAGAGAGCATTTTAAAGGTTTTAAATGATGGGGGTTTGAATGTTAATGATGTTATAAGATGTTAAGGCCTTGTTTGGTGACATGTAAAGGCCCTAGGAAGTGTAAGAAAGTGTTAGAAGTGATTGAGAAGTGAGAACTCAAATTGACAAGAGTAAAACCGAGTAAACGGGATAACGGGTAACTGCGGGAGTAACGTTTTATTATGTTCCGTGTGATATTAGTATTATAATAATGTTGAAACATTATTAGAGAACCGTGCGTGACCCGAGCTGGTGAGATGACACGGTAAAAGTAAAAACCCCGGTGAAAGGTATGATTTTCTCATGCCCCGTATGCTAACCGAGTTACTCTGATTTGTGTGTTTGTGTGCCGGCTTAATCAAGACTAAAGCATGAAAATAATCCCTTGTTTGATTATGTATGTCTTGTTGTATGTTGAATGAACTAACATACTTGTATGCCGGTGTGGTCTAACATAGTGTAAAGACCGACTCATCGTGAGTAACGTTCGGCTAGAGATCCGTAGAACGGATCGATGCGTATGATAACGAAAACATGCAACACACACAAGCTATCGATTAAAGTATAACGATAACGCAAACATATGAACTCCCTAGAACGTGAGGAGATGTACGGGTTGAGTAAATACCCGATAACGGTTAGTGAACCTTATTGAAACAATCCACGGAATAAATATGAGTGGAGGGATAAACGAACCTCCATCGAGAGGATCGAAGTTAGTCCAATAATGTAAACATATAAGAAAGGTAAAAGAGACCTAAGGGACTATGTGACTCCCTTGAGATACGGTCGACCTCTTATATGAGGAATTTTACCCGGTATAAGAAAATATCCTAAAGTATAATCATATGATTTTGAGGGTAACCTTAAACCTAAGATTACCCGAATTTAAGTAAAGTTCCCAAAGTCATTAGAAACATCGAGAATGATGCTTCTAGACTAATATACATGATATTATTATAACTCCGAGAGAGGAGTGTATGGGAACGAGAGTAGTCCGAGAGTAGTCGGACCTAAGTAAAAGAGATAGGAACTAAGAGAGAGTTCCGTAAGCTAGTTGAACCTTCCCACCATGCTAGACCCAGAGTAGGGTCGAAACCGGGGAAGTAAGACTATGCTAGAGAGCCATGAGTTTTGGCTTAAGTATGTAATATGAGTAACGAGCGTGACGTAGGAGACTTGTAGTGTCTCGAGAATCTACAAGAGCTTGAGTATGAATACCCAAGAGTGTGGGTGAGACAATGAGTATAAATAACCCGAGAGAAAGGGGTGAGTATAAGTATGAGTAACCCGAGAGAAAGGGGTGAGTATATGAATGTGTAACCCGAGAGAATGGGTAAGTATAAGAATGAGTAGCCCAAGAGAATGGTGTGTATACGAATAAGTAACCCGAGAGAGCGGGTGAGGTATCGAATAAGTAAACAAGTCATAGTGAGGAATAACCCTCAATGCCTAAGAGTAACCAGTTACCACTAACAACATTGTTATGTTAGTTAGGAATCGTGTTCCGTGATTGGATGTAGATTCCTTGTGTGATATACATATATATTGTATTGCCATGATGCATGTTGTTTGATTAAAATGAACTCCATGTATATCCGACCCAAAGTAGTCGGCGTACCGCGGTTAGCACGCGGTATATACGAATTTCATGCGCAGCGTAAGCTGACCCCCTAGGGGGAACGTTTTTAGTGTGCAGGTACTTGAAGCTGACCACCGTTCGAGAGAGTAGGACGGGGACTGCAGTGAGCATGGGTAGTTAGATTGTAATTACTTATGCGTTTGAATGAGGTGTAAGTCCGAGTATGTTATCGGCATCCGTATAATGTAGACTCGGTATAGTAAAGGAGCGAATTGAGTATTGTATTTGTATGAGTACTCGGTTGTCCAGTTCATCAGACCGTTACGGTATGTAAGTTTAGCCTGGTTAGCCACATGGGTGGCTAACGGCGTTGTTTCACCCCCTCGTTGTAATTAGAGTTCCGCTGCGTGAGTAGGAGTAATTAGTAACAGTTTAAGAGGTAATGACGAGATTAACGGTTGGGGTGTTACAAAAATGGTATCAGAGCGAAGTATCGCTCTGATGACTGGAAATACCGAGCTTAGGAAATACCGAGTTAGGAATAGAGACTTAGGGCTAAGGGTTGAGTGGTAGCGTGAGATGCGCTAGATAGGAACTTCCAGTATGATCTGGATACCTATAATACCAAACCCGCCCTCCACAACCCCCGCATTAAAAGCTTGGGAAAGAATGCCAGAGAGATGGGAAACCCAATCTGGCAGTTAATAAATATCTCAATATGAACCAGAACCTGTCATGCGGTAAGTCCCGAGAACCGGAAAGCCTGGAGACGGATCCCGCTGGAATGACAATAACCGCACATAATGGCGAGAGATCGAGAAATCCTAATCCAAGGAGACCGAAATCTGTGGCAACTTGGGGCGACATGCTTAGCAGTCGCGAGAACCTAGCTGGCCGAGCAACAGCAAAAGAAAGCACCAACCGTGCAACAAGGCGGACTCAATGATAATAACAAAAACCGGGACACATGTCTACGGACCGCCATAGTTAACTAATACCATCCATGGTATACATATTGACTGAGAATCTAGTCAAAGGTAGATGCACCCACCCTGCCACACCCGAAGGAGTTGCAATACTTCACTGATATAGCTTAGACAGCTTCGAGCATAACTACGGGATATACCCGAATAGGACTACAAAAGTAGTACCTAAATAAGTTAAACCTCGGTAACCACAGTAAAGACGTGGGAACGAGCAACGAGGTAAAGCATAGAATTAAAGTAATTAAGGAACTCCGAGAGTGGAGGAGCACCTAAGGAATGACAGTCATATCAAGATGAATGAGAATCAGCTCCAAGGAGCAGTTATCCAACTAGGGGATCAAGGAAAGCCAACAAGGCTACCAAATACAATGTGAACAATACCGTGACCGGTATGAGTTAACCCAAAACTGCCTGTACCGCGCACTTGCCTCGGCAAGTGCAGTATAACGGACAGCTAAGAAGAGCTTTGACAAGCGACCAGTACTTAGCAAGTACCAAGACGGCAAGAGAAGCCAATATAGCATCACAAACCCTAAAGAATTCTGAAATGAAACTTCGGAAAGGCCTGACAGCCTGACCACTTTATTGAGGAGCATACCGGTCGGCGAGAAGCTAAACCTGGTAAGAAGCAACCGGCAAGGGAATGCCATGAAGATTTATTTTCTAAACTCAAATTTTTCTTTAAACGCAAGTTTCCAAAAACCCCCAAATTCTAAAACCAAACCAGAGAGCCATGGTAAATCATCATAGGACGATACAAGAGGAGTTGGCAACAGAATACTTCACTTAGGCGTGACCGACACTACGAGTGTACACAAATTGGACATGGAACGACCGCACTCCAAAGGAGCTTGCGGGCCTGACAGACCAATTATGAGTTAGTTGGGTAAGTGGTAACGTATCAATAAGATACTCCATGTATGTATACAAGTAGAGTACGGAACACGGGAAGTAGCCCACTCCATACTACTACGGACGAAAGAGCCAATTCAAACCGAGACAGTTGGACACCTCGAATGATCGTAGAACACAAGAAGCTTGCTAAGCTAAAGGAGTCAAGAATCCAGTAGGATGATGGAGCTAAGAACATAACGTTAAGAAGTGCGAGAAGCACAGAGTATTAGGTGTAGACATGGATATGTGACAACTGGAAGAATACTCAGTATAAACAATACGGCGAATGCCTAAAATGAATATATCAATATTTGATAAACGGGATAGAATTCCCACGGTATACCTCACTGAAGAGAATAATGACCAGACCTAGAAGGTATTAGAAGGTACATAGCCGCAAGGCGAAGTCACAACTGAACATAACCATGAGTACAAGCCAGATGTAATGGCATTACTCAGTAACACCCAGGAGCAATCCGAGAAGGGTGCCGGAGTCAACAGTGGTTGAACAAACATCGTGTTGAGAACACAAGTGTTTAAGCAAACACTCGGGTAAAACCCGAACGGATCCCTTGTAACACGGGATACCCTAAATTGCGAGAGGGCATGAATTAATACCTAGTAAAAAAGGGCCTTCCAAGTACGGAAGAGTGGTGGGACAACCATATCAAAGAGCCCATAAATACCTCCTAACCATTTAATGGCATACGGAGAAGAAGAAACCAATATAAACAGGCCGCATGGAGCTTGACTCGAGGCTAGGTGGCTTGTAAGCCGATAAAACCAACTACAATACGTAGATCCAAACGTTGTAAACATATGCATAAAGGCATAAGAGTATTGTGGAGCACGAACCCCTACCTTAGAGTGGGGATACCACTTGTTATTATGGGGCCTAGGGAGCGGCAATTGCGTGAATCCTCCAGAGAAGGGCTACCACATAGGAATGTAATATGAAACCGCTAGAGCGGTGTAGTGAAACTTGAGCATGTGTATATTGCCAAGGAGTATATGAACATAGTAGTGTGTAAAGAGGAACCTTGATGGCAGTACAAAGGAAACCGATAGAGTAATCGGATGAGTAGTGAACACTGTATGTGTACAGTATGAACTGCAGAGTAAGCAGTGCGCAAGTGCGCAGAGAGATTTAAAGAGTAACGTATTTCATTGAGCCAAGTGAATGGCAAGCCATAGTATAAATGGCGGGAGTACATGAGCAGAAGCTAAAGTAGTAGCGGATGCCATGTAAACAAATGTTGTAACGAGTAGAACAAGGTACGCAGTAAGCGACCATTGTAAGTATATTCGGATAGTGATTAGAGTTGATGAAGAAATATGGTAAAGGAGACATGTTCATTCCTATCTCATGAGAGATTTACTGTCAAGGGTTTACGCTTCTGCACTCTGTATGACTGAGTGTTTTGGTATTGCACTTGTACGGTAATGATCAAGTGGGAGAGCCAGGAATTGAGAAATGTCAACGAAGCCTATTGAGTGAGAATCTAGAGAGATAACCGTGCGGCCATTGGCCAAAGATGCACAAAGAACGTGGGCAGTAACCCACAGGGCCCAGGATCGATATGTAAAAAAAAAAAAAGTGCAGAGTAGTATGAATGAAGAACTCTGGCACAGAACCAAGAAACAAACATAATCCATGCCACTATTAAACGAGGAAGCACTACATGCTAAGTAGTAGCTTGACCTCAACCGACAATAAGTCGGGAAAAGTAAGCGAATAACCACGAAGGTATACAGAGTTATACAAATAGATTTCCAGAGAGTTGGAGAGAAAATCTATAACTCATCGAATTCGCATACGGTAAGAGATACCAAGCGACGATTGAAATACATTGAGAATACCAAAGAGCGAGTTAAGCTCTAGTTATCAGGTCACGCAGCAGAAGCTTGTGGACCGTGATTCAGGGTTAAGTATACCTATGTCATAAACCCCTTGAAGCCTTAGAGGCTAGAACCGAACCCGGTTATGAGTTAATTAACCGTACTGAAGTTAAAACACTTCATAATACTCGAATTAATGAACCAATGTTCAGTGATAACATATGGTTGGTTACGCGGGCGTAACCCCTTTTAAGGGGGGGTAGGGCGAGAAACCGCTTAGAGTATGTTTTACGTATTGGTGCGTAAACTACTATGTGCATAGCACAAAAAGGAATTGTTTTGATGTTTGGACCTCATGTTACATAAACATGTGTACCCATTCATTGTGTAAGTATAAGTATTGTGCATGAGAGATGCAAGTAATGAGTATGTAATATTTATGAAAAGAGGAGTAGAGAGACTCCTAGGGAATGAGAATCCCTATAGTATATGTCTAGTGAGATTAGACATGAGTTATGATGAGTACGAATCGGCATGAAACCGATGTGTAACCTAAGAGGGAGTGAGTTCCCTAGGTGATTTTATTTGAGAATGATTGATGGAGTGAGTTCCATCCTTTGGAGTTGTATGTTGTATGTTTTAAGTTGAGTAATAATTCGACAAATGAGGCCACAAGTATGGAATGCCTAGGTTAAGTAGCAAAGGAATAGAGAATAATGGATGACCTAAGTTCTAAGAACTAGGGATAATTGAAACAGATTGTTTTATGAATATAACTAGTAACAGTAAAAGATAGAAAACGAAAATGTTTGACTATCTGTTTGTTTGAAACTGACGTGGGAGGTGGAACTTGACCTGCTAGCGATCAAGGGAAACCGAACACAAATTGGGGTGGAAGGACAGTCCAACACTGATGCTGATCACATCAGGGTTAGATGATTCCTGAAGCTCCCTATAAGTGGTCACAAGTAATCACGCTAAGAAAAGATACAGCTACCATAAATCTGATTTGGAGTTGTGTGATGTTTTTAAAAAGAATTTTCAAACAGATTTTGAAAAGGAATTTTCTTCAAGTATGAAGATGGGAACAAAAAAAAAATTTGGTTTTGAAACCGCTATCACCCGCCGATGGCTGTGGCCTTAAGTCTTGATGACCGGTAGAACGGTGGGCGTGTATTAGTTTTGAAACCATTGCACCGTACGTGCGGCGGTCCTAAGTGACTGGTTGGGGCGGTGTCAGTGTGTGATTTTCCAAAGGCAGCGGGACGGGGAGAGTACCCTGAGATGTTCCTGTGTTGGGTGAGTCAACCAGAGTGCCTGAGGATATG
Organism: Limonium bicolor; assembly: GCA_023374045.1. NCBI lineage: Eukaryota > Viridiplantae > Streptophyta > Magnoliopsida > Caryophyllales > Plumbaginaceae > Limonium > Limonium bicolor. The sequence continues at coordinate 233,362,689 of CM041776.1, forward strand.
TATATGTGTAACGTTTTGATCAGAACCGAAGGGACCGTGGGCCAGAGAGAGTAAGTGCCCATTTGTCATGAGACGGCCGTGAACCAGAAAGAGTAAGTGTTCAACGTGACCGGTTCCTGAGGGATCAGTAGTATATTACTCAATATGGATTCGAGGACTGTAGTGCCTTCTTGTCTTCGGACCGATTCCATGGAGAGAGTAAAAAGAGTATTTTTGATTGCTATACATGCTGTGATATGTGTGTGGTATGTGTAGTATGAAATGAGACTGACTTGTGGAGTCAGTAGGGTTATACATGTACTATAACCTTGGCATTGAATGCCATGAGAGTAACCACCTAGATTCATCAACTTTGAGGACAAAGTTCCTAAGGGGGGTAGATTGAAATACCCCGGATCTAAAAATGGCGATTAAATTACTCTAATATGATTATAAAAGGCCTAATGGTGCCTAAAGAGTATTGGTAAAAAGAATAAAACCAAAAGAAAAGAGAAAACGCTTGAAAAGCGAAAAACGTTAAAATGCGAAAATGCGCGTTAAATGAGTATAAGAGATATATGATCTCGAGAGGTTCCGAGATGGATTCCTAAGGCTTAGTTAGGCCTAATAAGTATACGGGAATGATTCCCGAAGAAAACGGATCCAAATAATGGATTAAAACGCTAACGGAGTTTAAAGCACGTTTTTCGAGAAAACCCGAAAACGTGACTTTAAGTGGTCAAACGGACCCGTAAAAATTATAGTTGATTAAATAACTATAATTAAGTATTAATGGAAGATTAATAGCCATTAAAAATAAAGAAACGAGAAAAATCTGAAAAACGGGCCCGGTTAGTGAATAGTGTCAAACCGAGTAAAATAGCGAGCGTTTTCTGTAAGAAAACGAAAAACGCTCCAGCTTACTAATATAGAGGGGCCGGTTTTATTAGTTAGTCAACACACTCACACACACTCTAAGCTAGTAATAAAGAAAGAAAGGAAAAGAAAGAGAAAAGCAAATAGTGAAAAGGGACTTATACCCCACTTTATTCTCTCTCTCCTCATTCTTCCCATTTCCCACGGTGAGACTCCCCCTCTCTTTTCTCTCTTCTGGTTCTTCTCCTTCCTCCACAGTTTGGAGCTTCTCCAATGGCTACCCCACCTTCCTCACCTTGTACAAGCTTCATTAAAGCTCAGATTCAAAAACCAAGCATAGATTTTTGCTCCTCTCACCAAGGCCTATCTTCCTCTCTTTTCAAAATTCAAAAAGGAGGAGTTTGATTTCCATGGGTGTTGCCCATTTGAAGAGAGAAGCACTCCATTTTGTAGCTTGAAGCTTCCTCTTTCATCCAAGGTAATAATATCTAAAGAAGATTGCATTTTTTCTTCACCTCTTCTTGTTGGCCGATTTTGGGCACATTGTAATGCCTTGCCTTTCCTTGTTTTGAGCTATTCTCCAAGCCTCCAATGGTGGGTTGGAGCTCCTCCATTGATTCTTGGCAAATCAATTCTAGGGTTTCAAAGGTAATGTTCAAATTTAATGCCTTGAGCCCTCCTCTTGAATTCATGAGTTATTTTCATAGTTAGGAGAACTAATGAGTACTCCTTATATCCATTGGTATATTGGTCAAGAGAATTGGGCTAGTGATTGGCCATGACCGATTTTGGATGAAGAGAAGAGGAGAAGAATGTCTAAAGGAACTTAAGAGAAATTAAGGTAAGAAACCAACCCTAATGTATATCCTATGTGTTTTAGCATTTGGGAAGGGTTAATAAAATGAATGAACCCCACTTGAGTTGTGGTGATAAGGTGCTTGCTTAGAAATAATGCAAGTGAGAAAGCCTTTGTGAGTTAATGCTTGTTTTGGGAGCTATGTATATGATGAATTATGCTTTATGGTGCTTAATGAGCTTTGCTTGATTAATGAGGAAAATATTGAGTGCTGATAGAACCCTTGTGGTTTGGCTAGTTTTAGGATGATTTAAATGGTGGTATGAGTTTTGGGCAATGTTAGAGAAGTAGCCAAGTTATGGCAAAATTTATGTGGAAACCTAAGTGGTTTAAGTGATGTTTTGTGTGGAGAATAACCTAGGGTTAGCTAGGTGTTGTTGGAGTTTGAATTGGGTAAATGATCACCCAAGAATATGAGAGGATGATTGTGGTGAGATGTGCAAAAATCTGTAGCAAAAGAGGTTGTGTAAGTGCCTTAGGAGTTTTTAGAAAACAAAGAAGATTTTAAGCTTTAAGAGTGAGTCTTGGAACTTGGTATGAGGTGTGCATTATCTTGGAAGTTTTGGAATGGTTAAATGAAGAGAGAACAATAATGCAAGTGTCAAAAGAGGTTAGAAAATGCACAAGTGTGCATTAGTGCAAAAGGGAGAATGCAAAATGTGTGAATTTGAGCAAGAGTTTGAGTAAGGTTTGAGCCTATGATTTGAAGAGTTTTAGAGCATGTTTTAAGGTGATTAAACATATGGAAAACTTGTGGAAAGTTTATGGAAAGATTAAGGGTGGATTAAGGATTGAATTGGGGTTGAAAAATGATGTATGTTACAGGTTTTAGCAGGGTCCGGGACCTAGTCCATGGACAAGGACCCGGACCACCCCATTTATTTAGGCCGAGAGTGCAAGCCGTGTTTGGTCCGGGACTTGGGATAGGGACAAGGTCCCGGACCAGTGTTGAAATTCCACCCGAGAGTTGTGATGAGTATTGGTCCGGGACTTAGGGTAAGGACCAAGTCCCGGACCACCCCCAGAAATCCACAGAGAGCATTTTAAAGGTTTTAAATGATGGGGGTTTGAATGTTAATGATGTTATAAGATGTTAAGGCCTTGTTTGGTGACATGTAAAGGCCCTAGGAAGTGTAAGAAAGTGTTAGAAGTGATTGAGAAGTGAGAACTCAAATTGACAAGAGTAAAACCGAGTAAACGGGATAACGGGGTAACTGCGGGAGTAACGTTTTATTATGTTCCGTGTGATATTAGTATTAATAATAATGTTGAAACATTATTAGAGAACCGTGCGTGACCCGAGCTTGGTGAGATGACACGGTAAAAGTAAAACCCCGGTGAAAGGTATGATTTTCTCATGCCCCGTATGCTAACCGAGTTACTCTGATTTGTGTGTTTGTGTGCCGGCTTAATCAAGACTAAAGCATGAAAATAATCCCTTGTTTGATTATGTATGTCTTGTTGTATGTTGAATGAACTAACATACTTGTATGCCGGTGTGGTCTAACATAGTGTAAAGACCGACTCATCGTGAGTAACGTTCGGCTAGAGATCCGTAGAACGGATCGATGCGTATGATAACGAAAACATGCAAACACACACAAGCTATCGATTAAAGTATAACGATAACGCAAACATATGAACTCCCTAGAACGTGAGGAGATGTACGGGTTGAGTAAATACCCGATAACGGTTATTGAACCTTATTGAAACAATCCACGGAATAAATATGAGTGGAGGGATAAACGAACCTCCATCGAGAGGATCGAAGTTAGTCCAATAATGTAAACATATAAGAAAGGTAAAAGAGACCGAAGGGACTATGTGACTCCCTTGAGATACGGTCGACCTCTTATATGAGGAATTTTACCCGGTATAAGAAAATATCCTAAAGTATAATCATATGATTGTGAGGGTAACCCTTAAACCTAAGATTACCCGAATTTAAGTAAAGTTCCCAAAGTCATTAGAAACATCGAGAATGATGCTTCTAGACTAATATACATGATATTATTATAACTCCGAGAGAGGAGTGTATGGGAACGAGAGTAGTCCGAGAGTAGTCGGACCTAAGTAAAAGAGATAGGAACTAAGAGAGAGTTCCGTAAGCTAGTTGAACCTTCCCACCATGCTAGACCCAGTGTAGGGTCGAAACCGGGGAAGTAAGACTATGCTAGAGAGCCATGAGTTTTGGCTTAAGTATGTAATATGAGTAACGAGCGTGACGTAGGAGACTTGTAGTGTCTCGAGAATCTACAAGAGCTTGAGTATGAATAACCCAAGAGTGTGGGTGAGACAATGAGTATAAATAACCCGAGAGAAAGGGGTGAGTATAAGTATGAGTAACCCGAGAGAAAGGGGTGAGTATATGAATGTGTAACCCGAGAGAATGGGTAAGTATAAGAATGAGTAGCCCAAGAGAATGGGTGTGTATACGAATAAGTAACCTGAGAGAGCGGGTGAGGTATCGAATAAGTAAACAAGGCATAGTGAGGAATAACCCTCAATGCCTAAGAGTAACCAGTTACCACTAACAACATTGTTATGTTAGTTAGGAATCGTGTTCCGTGATTGGATGTAGATTCCTTGTGTGATATACATATATATTGTATTGCCATGATGCATGTTGTTTGATTAAAATGAACTCCATGTATATCCGACCCAAAGTAGTCGGCGTACCGCGGTTAGCACGCGGTATATACGAATTTCATGCGCAGCGTAAGCTGACCCCTAGGGGGAACGTTTTTAGTGTGCAGGTACTTGAAGCTGACCACCGTTCGAGAGAGTAGGACGGGGACTGCAGTGAGCATGGGTAGTTAGATTGTAATTACTTATGCGTTTGAATGAGGTGTAAGTCCGAGTATGTTATCGGCATCCGTATAATGTAGACTCGGTATAGTAAAGGAGCGAATTGAGTACTGTATTTGTATGAGTACTCGGTTGATCCAGTTCATCAGACCGTTACGGTATGTAAGTTTAGCCTGGTTAGCCACATGGGTGGCTAACGGCGTTGTTTCACCCCTCGTTGTAATTAGAGTTCCGCTGCGTGAGTAGGAGTAATTAGTAACAGTTTAAGAGGTAATGACGAGATTAACGGTTGGGGTGTTACACTACCCAAGGCTCTACACTCTTCTTTGATGTCGGTTTGCATGTCTAAGGTTAGGAATTCTCTATACAGAATCATGCCTGGTCGGATGACTTGACTATTCTCTCTTGGATGGTCTTGTTTTCAGTTGTGGGTCTTGGCGATCTCGGTCTTGTAGATAGGGGGTAGCAAATGTCGAAACTACCTAAGATGTGGAAGTTTCCCTAACAGTCGGGTATTAGAATTACCTTAAGGTCGTAACTCACATACATGGATCATGCTTTCAAGCGTTTAACACACATCATGGTTCATACAATACCAGTCGGGTATTAGAATTACCTGTAGTGCGCTGGGTGCCCGCCTCAGCGCCTGAGGTTCCCGCTGAATTAAGGGTGGCGCGTCCCTGGTTAACTCCTTTTCCCTTCTGAAAACGCATGTCGGTGGACGTTTGGCCCCCTGGCCACCTCGTGGCACCCCTGATCCTCCAATAGTGGGCTTCTGAGTAGTCTTCGTCCCCTGGTAATTCCGGCCGTCTGGGTTGGAGTAACATTCATAGTCGCGGTGCCCCATCTTCCTGTAGTATCGGCATTCCACCTTGTTGCCGCTGCAGTCCACCCCTGGGTGGTCCTTCCCACAGCGCTTACAGTAGAAATGACGCTGGGGCTTACCGGTGCCTGTTGCAGCCGTGATTTAGGGTAACACGAGTCATGTACAATATTAGAATTAACGAGTAGTTTGACAACTAAAATTATGAGGAGGGTATTCTCACCCCTTGGAGGTGCCGATCTCAGTGGCTGGGCATCAAAGGGTGGGCCGGTCAGTCGTGGTATGGAATCTTTCCCCTTCAAACCCTGCTGACTCTGCTGCCCCTGCTTTCCCTTATTTTTGAAGAAGCCTCTCTCAAAACAGATTTGCGGTCAGCACACATGATTATCAATTAATGATTAAATCAATAAATGAAAATATTTCCTTACTTTCCCTTCTTTGAGCCCTCACCTCGGTTCACTCCCCCGTCCTCAGACTCCTTCTCGGACTTCTTCCTTTCTTCTGGCCCAGAGTCTCATCCCGAGTCTGGAGCATCAGCTCCATCCTCAAGGCAGCATCATAACATTCCTGGAATTTAAATTGGTGATTCATCACACATTCACGGTAATTGGATATGCAGAACATTAATAAGAATTAACGGTGTTTAGATTTTACATGTATGGTGGTATAGAGTGTGGCGCCCATGGCTGCCTGGATACGGAATAAAAGACCCCCGGAACTTCTCGACCTTAACGGTCTCAGAGTAGTCAACCCCGGGGATGAAGTCAAGAAGACCGATGAAACGAGCGTAGTACTCGTCCACTGACAGACTCCCCTGGGTCAGTGTCTCAAACTCCCGACGCTTCTTCTGCTTGAGGTGAGCGGGATAGTACTTCCCTCGCAGGATCTCCACGAACATAGCCCATGAGAAGTCGGGTGTCGCTAAGTGCTGGTCCTTCACAAGTCTCCACCAGGTACTGGCTGCGTTCTTCAAGTTGAATGCAGCAATTGTAACTTTCTGATCCTTTGGCACTCGCAAGGCCTCGAAGGCCTTCTCATGCTCCACGATGAAGCGCTCCAAGGCAATGGGGTCCGGCTCCCCTGAGTAGGTCGGTGGTCGTGTCTCAGATACCGCCTTCAGCCAATTTGTCTCACGGGGCTGCGGTGGGTGGGGTATAGCGCCTCCAATCTTGGTAAGTATAGCAGCAACCGCCTCATTGATGCCTCGAATACCGGTGTCGTCACCGGCCCCTCTGCCGGCCCCGTGGCCTCTAGGTCTACCAGCCATCTGCTGTACTGACTTTCTTATTATAATTCGGTAAATATACCGTCAACACACACAGAGGACATTAAATTGCCTTAGAGGCTAAATATGTATACGCATAGTGCGAAGTCTCTACTTAAGTTAACTAAATACATCGTCTCGTATCTTACAGACGTATCCCGGGTTTCCTAAATCCTAAGCTCACTGTTTAATTCCTAGTATCTCGTCATCAGAGCGGTACTCCGCTCTGATACCACTTTTTGTAACACCCCTCTCAAACAATGACGTAATAATCACTCACAAACGAGTGATGTAGAATACAACAACTTAACAAAATGAAAACATAATAATACAATCCGCGGTGACAATGAGATACCGCCTACACGTCTATCTAAGTCTCAAAAGTACAACAACAGTGAGCGTCTAGACATACTCCAAAACTTACAACCAATTTCAGTGAAACAACTTAATTCGTAACAAGGTACGTGCGGTAAATCCAAATCCACAACATCCTAACTACCTACCTACCCGGCCCCGCACTCCGGCTTCGTCCGTGATCATCAACCTGCATAAAGCCATAAAGGCTCAGCGATAAACGCTGAGTATGCCGAGTCTGGACCCTAATGGTCAATTAGGTCGTATTAGCCGTCTTTTTATTAGGTTCATTACATGCAATGTCGGTTTACAGAGTATAGCAGAAAACTGTAAAGCATAATTAAGCATGTAACAATCATCACAGGTATACACAGAACAGCAGCACATCGTACAATACATTAGCATCGATAATTCACAAGTTGTTCTTAGTTTCACATCTTCACGTATCACAACGCTCGGCCCACCGGGCCTTCACATATTGTTGGTTAGGTTAGCACTGTTGGGAGTCAGTTAGGACAACCCAAAATGTATTCACTTGGACAGTAGTCCCACGTACACACAAGGTGCTCACTGCCCTGATCATCCGAAGACTTCGGGACAAATTCACTTTGCCTTTGTAAAGGTGTCCATTTAGGTGGCCAAGGGCCTGGTGCCAACGGTAGCACACTCCGCCTGACGATCTATCTAGGCTCGTTCAGGATTAACAAGGGAAAACCCGACACAGGTTAACCCAAGAGATCTCTACGCGCGACCAGCAGCCAATGACTGTCTGGATTAAGGTTCACATCACTTCCATTAACACTCCACTGTTAGCTTCATTAGTTAGTGATTTAGTTACAGTTTTAAACATGGAGAACATCACTTACTTGTTGGCTGCCCTATGGGTCTTACACATGCCTAGAATGATTCTAGGTAGTATTTATGTTTGAGTTGAAGCTCTAGGGACCGACAATGTCGTGTCCCGTTCCTAAGTGTCTTACTTAGGTTATAACTACATACTTGTAATACTTAGTGTATTAGGTCAGGCAACGGTAATCACAGTCACACAACTCGTATATGTAGTTTTATATAAGTCGATCTACAGTCGACATAGTATTAGTTCGTGCATAAATAAGTAATGCAGTAAACACATTTCATCACACATAATCATACATGTTATCAAACAAATCCGAGCCCGAGGAATTCCTCAGGACAACTTGGATCAAACTCCTTTACATACCGTACACCGTGTCTAGATTCGTGCAGTGCAGACCACTAGAGCTTTCGAGCGCGTACGTCGGAAGTGCGATCTAGTAATATAAGGAACGCTAAGCGTCAATCCACATGACAGTACAATTCGGTATTTTCGAATAACGTTTGAAATCCCAGTACTACGTCCCCAGACTTAACATTAGTTACTAGTTTAAGTACCGTTATTTTATAAACCCCTTACTCGTTGTGTGAGTTAATACTCGGTTTACAATAGAGCATGAACCTTACGTTGTACACTTATGGTACTTCACTCGGGTTTATTTATCATACCAAAGTCTCATACTAACCTCAGTATTTTATGTCGTTGTAAACTATAGTGTATAACTTTATTTCTTGATACGTGTTTATATATATATATATATGTATGCGTTTAGCATAACAGTTGAATAACTATATTCTTGGCCACATAATATTATTCTGCGTTATATTTGTTCCATGATGTTATGTAGTACGATATTTTATGTGTCACTAGACTTTAGAACACGTGGTTTTGGCAACTTATGAGTGTATCGAAAGTAATATACACATGTGCCACGTTTGAGCTCCTTAATTATTTATATTCTCATTACTCAAAATATTACCGCATAACTTATAATATGTTGTAAGTTTCTAACTTCATAACATCAAACCTTGTAGTAAAATATAACCCAAGATTTGACAAAACTTTACTCTAGTTACCGGTAGTATATATATACATTTGATTCCATTTCTTTCACATTCTATTTCCTCTCAACATCATCATTTCACCCTTCACAACCCTCTGTAACATGATTTTACAGAAGGCTATTCACTTCAGAAACAACTGGAAACTGATGTATTAAGTTTGTTAAATTATTCCTCTCCTGTTTCATTTCTCATTCCTTAATTCGGTTTCTTCTTCACTCTCTCCCCCACTCTGCCTAGCTACTTAGTTCATGGTGTTACTGCAGCTTCATTCCAATCTGTTACGGACGCATAAGTAACCATACTTTGACTGGGAAGAATCTGAAACAGAAGAGAAAAAAGAAACTGGAGTCTGACTGGTGTTGTTACAGAAGGACAGCATTATCAAACTGATTGCTTCTCTTTCTTTCTTTCTCTGTCAATCCGTGAATTTTCTTTTCCATCCCAAGGTACTCTCTGATCTGTTTAAAGATTCCAGCTATGTCTTAATCCAAAACCATCCAAATAATCCCACTATCCTCACTGATGTACTTAATTATAGAAACAGAAGTCTAAGGATTAAAACTGAACTGAGGTCGATGTTCCTTCCTTCTGTTATTTAATTCAGTTTGTTATATTGACTAGCCCTTCTCAATGTGTTCATGTCTCAGCTATAAGATTCAATAATTTCTTCTTCTTTAAACAACCCCAACACCTTGCTGTTACCTCTACTGAAACAGATCCACACAGAACCCAAAACCCCTGAAACTGAGAGAAGGAAACAGACAGACAGAAACTGATGTATGACTCTTCTTTGTTTGTTCACGTGTTTGAATTCCCAAACCTTTCTAAACTGTTGATCCTGTCAGTTTGGTGTGTTATTTAGTTTTTAACTCAAGCTAAACCCAAGACGATTTGACAGATACAAAAACAACCAGACACTGATCTAGTAAGAAAACTGATACTGAAACAAAACCTGAATTCGAAACTGTGTTTCATTATCCTCCTGTTTGTCTTTCTATGCTCTCTCATTTAACCTCCTTCCTTCTCCCGAATTGTTTACCCAACTAGTTAATTGTATACTCCGGTTTTAACTTCATAACAGATCTTCAATCAACTAGGACACTTCACTGAAAATTCTCCACACAGAAACTAGATCATGTTGTTACAGAAAAACAGAAGGTGTGAAACTGGTTAGTTCTCTCTGTAACGTGCCATCTGATTCCCTAAATTTTTCCAGTTTATTTACTCTTAGGTAGGAGTCTCAGTGTAGTTTTTTAATTTTGAACAATCCAAGACACTGAGTTAGAGTTACCTAGACTACTTACACAACAGAATTCTTAAAATCTGAAGCTGATAACAAATAGACAAACTGAAACTGTTACATGTTTCCTTCTCTGTTACATTTCATCTGATTCCTAGTTCCTTAGTTGTTTAACTATCTAGTTAAGTATCCTAGTGTGGTTTACTCTTCTCAAAACAGATTTCCCATCATCTCGTTTAAACTCCCAAAAAGATTGTGATACAGGAAAGTTAGAATCTTAGAATTTGGACTCTAAACAGATTAGCTCTCTTATTTTTTTCTTTTCTGTTTTCCACACTTTTAGTCCCAACCTGCTAACTGGTTTCTTCTTCTTCTTCTTTTCTAGTATTCGATTGTGTCTTTGGTTTATAGACTTACCAAAACAGTTTTGCTGGTGTTACTGAAATGTTGACACTGGAACCGAAATTTCCAGAACAGAAACTAGTGTTTATAGTCCCAACCTGCTAACTGGTTTCTTCTCTTGTCTAGTTATTCGATTGTGTCTTTGGTTTATAGACTTACCACAAACAGTTTGCTGGTGTTACTGAAATGTTGACACTGGAACCGAAATTCCAGAACAGAAACTAGTGTTTATATTTCCCTTCTTCTTGTTTCATGGTTATGCATCAGGTTGGGTTTTTAGTTTACTCAAGATATGCTTATCCTTATTTAGGTGCGTTAGAGGTGGTTTAAGCTTATTGACACACAGCAGCACCACTCCTTATAAACCCTCACTAATCCCTTAAACAAAACTCAAAGCCTCATAAACTGAAAAACTAACAGACAGACAGACACCGATGTGTAATTCTGTTCAGTTACATGGTTGTGCATCAAGTTAGGTTTTAATTTCTCAAGATGTTTCTTATCCTCACTTGAGTGCGTTAGGATGTTTTAGGTTCATTAACCCACATCACAAACCAGTTATACAGAAATACAAAAAAAACCTCAAAACTAACTGAAACATCAAAACTGTTAACTTCCTTCTGTTTTCTGAGAATTCTCCATTCTGGTATTATTTCAGTTTCCCTTCATTACTAACCTAGATAGTTATGTGTGTTACTGGGTTTTAAGTTTCTAATCTAACCCCTACTACCCTCACACTACTTCTACAATGTAAGTACACACACACACAAACTTCACCGCAGTTGTAAATTTTTATCAAAAACAGAAGCATAAGTTATTGCATCTGTTCTATGTCTTTTCTTTCTTTTTAGTCGTGGTCTGTTTTTATTGCTTCTCTTCAACACCCTCACGTTTATAGACTTAGTCAAGATTATTCATAAGACGATAATTGTATTAGCAATTCAAGACTACTCAAAACAGTACGAACTCATCCTCAGAAAATTGTGATACAGAACTGGGCATAAGAAAAAAAAAAGATGGAAACTGCTATAGATTCTTCTGTTATTTTCCTATCAACCAATGCATCAGTTTAGTTCTGGTTATAGAGTTTATTTACGAATGACTCACCTCCTTAATTTTGTTGTTTCCTCCAAGTAGTTCTTGGCACGGTGTGAGCTCTCCAGTATTTCCTTTCAGCTAGACAGAAACCCACAAGTTATATTCAGTTTACTTTTTCAAGTTCCGGTAACCAATATGGAGAAGCATAGCTCTTTTTCTTTGGTAGTTTTTCTTACCTTGATCGGAGACTAGTTGGCTGGAGATTTTTTGTTCGATCCCAGAATGGTCTCACCGAGGAAATGTGACACACTAAAATGGAGAAGACAGAGGAGAATGTTACATGCTATAACTTCTGCACACGAGAATGTAGGATGAAGGAGATCCCAGAAACAGAAACTCTCTTTTCTTACCTTGCTGATTTATCTAAGTTGTCCTGGTGCGCAGGCCTAAACACACCAAGCGGAAGTGCCGAGGGTAGACAGATGCGTGAACTACTGGTTCAAGGATGGAGATCTGCGTACCGTAGTTGAACTTTGGATCAGTGAAAGGGGATCAAAAGGCAAAAAACAACAAGAAGCTGGGCTTACCTTCACGTAGGAATAACCACGGTGTTCTTGGCCTGCCATTGGCGTGGGCATGCAAGCGAGGAAGAGTATGGCTGAGATGGAGTCTTAACTAGCTGATAAGTGTCCAAATGAGCATGTTTTATAGGTGTATTTCATATATTATATTAGCACTTTCTTGCTCATTTCTCCTTTGGTTAGTTTTACTCTAGTTTATGTTTTATTGTTATCTCACAAATTTATTGGTTAAAAATGAGGAAAACCAATCTGGGAGCAAAGTAGACAAAGAGACTAATGCATAGACGCAAACGGCTCGAAAAACGGAGTCCAAACGAAGAATCTAGAGCCGGTCAAAGTTCGCAAAAGAAAACAAGTCAAAGACTTGTGTCCGTGTCTTGTCCACTCAAACAAGGACGGACGTGGGCATTTGTGTTCGCCCAATTAAGACCGGACTAGGGCAGGACGTGGGGAATCTGTCCGAGTCTTGTCCGCAGAATAAAAGGCGGACATGATTGTTCTTGTCCGTGTGCCGTCCGCAGAAGAAAGACCGGACACAATGTGTCCGTGTGTTGTCCGTGGAACTAAGCGCGGACGGAAGCAAGACGTCCGAAGATAATAGCAAGGACAAGGGGCGGACGCGTGTAAATTCCCAGATCGCGACTGGTTTTCTTCGCCGACTATCTTCTCAATTGCTTCTTCCTTTCGGCGCCATATCCATCTACTCCGAGCGATATCAGGCGCCTACCTTAATTTCCTCACGCGTCTGTCTCCAGCTCTGTCTGCAATCAATATGCAATCATCTTCTTCCTCTTCCCTTACTCTATATAAACATATTGCACCTTCAACCAAATACACACATTACTCCCCAGAACTCAACACTCCAAATCACTCATTCCACTTACAAATTCCTACGTACACTCTCCACTCTTCGTTCTCTTCATTTCTCCATTCATCATCCTCACTTCCATTACTCCGTATTATTATTACGTCCAACCTCTGTCTAACTTATTACCAGTTAATATGTCAGGCTAAGGAGGATTTACTCCGGGTGAAGGTTTAGTTGTAGTTTGTTTAATTATGTAATCTATATTTCTACTGGTTAAAATAAATACAGTTTGCTACGATTAAAGTTTTTCTCTCACCTTTTTAATAAATTTCATCGATTTATTAAAAAGCGTTACTAAATCTGTTTTAATCTGATCGGTGATAAACAATAGGTTAATTAAGCCGTAAATCTGTAGGAAACTTATTTTCATCGGATAAGTTAGTACTCAGATGCAAGAATATAATTCCTCGCACTTAATTCCATTTACTAGTACTTGCCTGAGTTTTCATCGGACCTTGCATTTTCTGGTAAACGAGTTCTTATGAGTCTATGATTAGTCCTTAAGATAATAACAGGAATTTCGCCCAAACTATTATAATAAACCGGTAGAGATAGCATAATTAATCAGATTATATAAACCTGAACCCAGAGTTCCGTTTAATTTATCTTCAACTCAGTTAATTTATCTGTTGTTTTACTTTACGAAAACAAGTCAATTAATTCCCCCCTTTTTTGTGACACGCTTAGGTACTATATTATTTCGCTATAAGTCCCACGGTTTGACCCCGGCCGCTTTTGTCTTACTATACTACTGCGACTGGGTTTTATTTGCAGCCTGACGGATATTTTGAGTATTAATTTCTTTCTTTTGTTTTAATTACACCAGTTCCAACCACTCACAATATACAGTCTGCAAAATGGCGCCGTTGCCGGGGACTTGATTTATTCTAGTCCCTAAGCCCCGGATAATTCACCTGTTATATTATAATATTCTGTTATTATAACTTTGGACATCTAACTTTGGACATCTAACTTTTGACATCTAACTTCGGACACCTAATTTTGACATTTAATTTTCAGCTCTTTATTTTAATGTCATTTATTTTTTAGTCATTTATTTCCATTGTCCTTTAATTTCAGTAAATTAACTTCGAACTACTAACCTTAAATTTCTGTCATTTAAATTTCTGTCATTTTAATTTTCTGTCTCTAACTACTAACTTTAAATTTTGTCATTTAAATTTTCTGTCTCTAACTACTAACATTAATTTCTGTCATCTAATTCCTAACATTTAAATTCTGTCATTTTATTTATTTTAACACATCACGAGTTTCTTTTTTTCTGTTTTGAGTGGTGAATGCCTTTTACCAGGTCAAACAGCCTCCCGGAAATATTAATAATCACACGGTTGGTTACATTCCAGAGATCGAGAGAACCTTATGCGCACCCTAAGGCAGAGACGAACTCAACAAATATTAATAATCACACGGTTTGTTATGTCACGTTTTTAATTTATACCTTTATACGGGTACGACTATTTTATACTTTAATGTTATAATTTTGTAACGTTGTGTATATGTACATAGATATTCATTTTATACTTTAATATTGTAAATTATATATTTAAATAACGTTTGATTATTTAGGGGTATTTCAACTTAGGCCCTCAAAATTGCCTTAGTTCCCCTCCACCAACTTCATTACTCATTCCCTCCATCAACTTACACAATTTCCTCACTTCTTTTCCAACACATGCAACAGTTTTTGTTTCTCTTATGCTACAGATTTTAAAACAACTTCCATCATCCAATACCTCCTCTACCAACGCCACTCTAGCATCCCAAGTACTTTTAACCTTACCCACTCAAATTCATTTCCAAGCCAACTACACTCAATTACCAAGTCCAACACTCATTTTACCAATTCTTGCACACTCATTTTTTCTAACTTCTCCAATGCCTTTAACACATTTTGTGCTACAAGATTTTACACTCCTATATCCTCATACCACAACCTACAATCCACATGTTTACCAAAACTTCTCTACTATTCCCAATACACACCTTGGTTCTCCCGTCCACCAAGTCATCCCTAAATGCACAATTCCTACCAAAATTTTGTCATAGTTCATCTACTTTTCTTACTTAGTCACACATATCCATTCTCACCAAATTCATTCCTAATCTAGCCACACACATACAAGGGTCCTACCAGCAATCAATACAATGTAAATTCACCAATACCTCCTCAATCCACAATACTAATACTCATACACAATTATTTGGCTCCAAGGCCTACAATCCACATACTAATTCACAATTACTCAAACCTCCACAATTACACTACTAATACATTATTTTGGGTTCCTTAATTAGTTCATCCATTCCCATTACTCTAATGCATTAAAATTTAGCATCAAGAAGGAGCTCTTACCTTAAGCTCTTAATTCCTTCTTTCTTTTCCATTTCTCTTTCTTCTCTCTTTCTTGCCCAAATCGGCCATATGGGGAATGGAGTTGCCAAACTCCATTCCCATTACCCAAAGCACACAAAACATGTATAATTAACATACTAACCTTTAGATTTATACTAATTCATTGAGATTTTTTAAAGCACAAATTCTAGGGTTTACCTTTGGAGTGTTTTAGGAGGGGTTTTAGCCCTTGGTTTAACAAGGTGATTCCACCACCATTGCAAGGTGGAATTGAATCTCACAAGAGAGAGAAAAATAGGGCATTACAAAGGGTGAAAATTGGCTACCAAAAGAAGGTGGAGAAATATGAGTTTTTCATGAAGATTTTTACCTTAATGGAGAGAGGAGACTCCAAACTACCCATTGATGCTATTTTCTCATTGAATGGGGAAAACCCATGGAGATGAACTTCCTCATTTTTGGATTTTGAAAAGAGAGAAGTGTGATGATGAGGGGAGTAAGAATATGTAATTATTTTTACATTTGGAGCTTACACGGAAGTGGAGCATGGAGGTAAAGAGAGGAAGCCATTGAAGCTTTGGAAGAGCTTTAAAATCGCCCAATAGAGGAGGGGGTACAGAGAGAAATAGGTGGGGGAAGAATAAGGGTAGGAGAGAGATGAGGGAAATGAGAGAGTGAGGTGAGAGAGTCCTTTTACTACTTTTCGTACTTTTACTTTTTGCTTTTTTATTTACTTATTTGTTAGTTGTGTGTGTGTGAGAGAGGGGTTAATTAACCCACTAAAAACCGGTCCCACATGTATTACTAGCTGGAGCATTTTTCGTCTTTACAGAAAACGCTCGTTATTTTACCCGGTTTCGGTACTATTCACTAACCGGGCCCGTTTTCCGGAATTTTCTCGTTTCTTTATTTTTATTGGTTATTAAGCTTCCATTAATGCTTAATAGTAGTTATTTAATGATTTATAATTTTTACGGGTTCGTTTGACCACTTAAAATCACGTTTTTCGGGTTTTCTCAAAAAACGTGCGCTAAAGCTCTATTAGTGTTTTAATACTTTATTTGGATCCGTTTTCTTCGGTGTTGTTCCCATATATTATTTAGGCCTTATTAATCATTTAGAATCCATATAATGCGCTAGCCGAGGTCTCATACCTCCTATGGTTATTTAACGCTTATTTAACGTCTTTCACTGTTTAAGCGTCTCTTTATTTCTTTTGGATTTATTTTTCCTTACCAAAATTACTTAGGCATTAATGGGTCCTTAAATACGTATTAGAATAATCTTAATCACTATATTTAAGTTCGGGATATTTCAATCTACCCCTCTTAAGAACTTTGTCCTCAAAGTTACTCAAGGTTATAAGGTTACGATACTTGCTCATTCCTACATATCTATGCCAAAGTCATACATTGCCCTACTCCTTACAATTCCTAATCCGCTACTCAAGGTTTCTACATACCATTCCATACAAATGTACCATAATTACTCCTATCCGCATTACATCCTACCGTCCGGTTCCATATTACAAAATTTATACACACATACAACGCAAAGCTATCCCCAAAGCAATGCAATGCACACAATCCCGCAGGCACTCAGGTCGTCTAGACACAGGACCCTCTATGTCCCGCTGCCCTTGGAATAATACAGCATGATATACTACCATTGTTCTCTGGTATAAGCTTCTAACTACTCCTTAATCTCCAGTCTAAAGGAAATTCTCTCAATACTACTAAGTAGAAATCCTCTCACAAATACTAGTTAGAAATTTTTCCTAAAACACACAACTCCAAATTCCAATTTATATCCATTACATCTGTCCTATGTGTGATTCTTGTGACCACTTGCGGGGAGCTTCAAGAATCATTCGACCCTGATGTGATCAGCATCAGTGCTGAACTATCTTTCCATTCCAATTTGTGTTCGGTTTCCCTTGATCTGATCAGGATCAAGTTCGACTTCCCACATCAGTTTCAAACAAACAGATAATTCGATTATTTCTGTTTTCTATCTTTTTACTCTTTCTAGTCATAATTACAATTTCATACATCTCCAAAGGATGGAATTTAGTCCATCAATCATCCTCACTCTACTTCCCAAATACTTTACTCCAAGGTTCAATACCTAAGTGCTCATTCCATCAACCTTCACTACTTCCATTCATTACTCTCCATTGTTTCAAATATTCTAACTAGGGATTACCATACTTATAGAATTTAGTTGTCCTCAATTTACTTCCAATAACTTACCTAGGTATACACTACTCCTAGACTTCATTCATCTACTATTCTCGATCATTTGTACTATTTCTTAGGGGTTACAATACTTGTGGAGCTCCGTCTACTACTCAATCTCAATTATTTACCAATACTCTTACACTGGGTTACAAGATGGGTGTATTCGCCCTATGGTATTTGCATCTCTCGTGCCTAATTACCACAATTACAATATGAATGAATACGTATGTTTTTTTAACATAGTACCAATTATCAATTTGATTCTCATTTGTGCTATGCACATTATAGTTTAAGTGTTTTATTCGTGAGATTTATATTATGCGGTTTTCGATCTACCCCCCTTAAAAGGGATTACGCCCACGTAATCTACCATATGTTATTATTGAACATTGGTTTACTAAGTTTGGGTGCTCTGAAGCGTTTTAGCTTCACTACGGTTTATTACATAATATATTATGGTTAAAGGGTCATAACCATACCAATGGTTTAGTCTTTGCACCAAGAATTCCTATATGAGTTTATTTAACTCATAATTAATTAGGTTCTAGCCTAATAGGCTTCAAGGCATTAATAGCCATTCTTTCATACTTACTAGGTGCATTATCTCCTAGCTAGGGCCCACTAGCTTCTGCTACGCAACCCTGATAACTGGGGTTACTCACCCTTCATGTTATCCTTAATGTGCTATATATCGCCTTTTTATCCCTCTAATGTGGGAATAAGGTTTACTAAGCAAGTGTGGTATTCTTTTGCCGTGTTTGAACTCAATTAGTTTTAGATTGTAACCGGCTCTCTGGTAATCTACTGCACATGCTATTCGTGCTTCTGTGATTATTCATTAAGTTCCTCCGACTTACTGTCGGGCGAGGTTAAGTCACTACTTAGTTGTAATGCTTCCTCAGTTATCAGTAGCTTCTAAATTACACCAGTTTCTCTAGTTCGGTACAAGTGTTATTTACTTGTATGACCTTACATTTTCTATACGCCGGTCCTAGTGCCTTTCTTAAGTCTTCTTTCACCTTTTATTCTAATGGAATTCACATCTTGTGATTGTTAGTGCGCTTTATGCCATGTTGTTGGTGAAAGAAAGGTTTACTGCAATTTATATTTCCTACATTCCTAGCCATCCCACTCGATCATTAGCTGCACAAGTGCAATACCAAAACACTCAGTCGTACAGAGTGCAGAGGCGTAAACACTTGGCAGTAAATCTCTCATGTGATCGCATAGAAATAAATTGTTCTGCCTGTCTTCTCATACTTATACTCCGTGTCATTATCTAACTACTTCCTCATAACGGTAACTTGTTGCGCACCATACTCTTACTCATTATACAACATTGTTTTTACGGTCTTTGTTACTGTGGTAGTTTACCTTTACTCATTGCCCTTGTCGTTGGTACCATTTCCTTATGGTGTGAATACACCAGGGGTTTCTTATGTTCATGCGTATAACGGTTGTCGTAGTCTACCGCAACATTTTGATCTTCCCAATGTGGAGATATTTTATTTCAATTTTGGTTTCATGTGAAGGTTAGCTTACCTCACATTACTTCATCGTTTATGATATAATTTGCCAAATGTCTTGGTTGACAATGGATGAAGTAGTTTTATCAAGTTACAAGCTCTCTTGAGCATTGGTCGTTTGTGGTATGCATTGTGCATTCACGTTGATTGTTTTTGACAATTACTGTCTCCCAGTGCTGAGCATTGGTTATAGGCTCTAGCTGTGCGGTTTACTTGGTATGTACATCACCGGGACATCCCCAAGAACTTTAAGGGTTTTCTTGTCCCGTTCTGTCATTGATAAATGAAGTTCTTGTTGAGGGGTTTATCTCCACTCATAAGCCTCATGACAAGGTTACTATGTTAGTATCTCTTTATGTACTGCATATGGAGTGTACTTACTCCTTTAGACCGTAATTGTTTGTTCAGTCGCCTCTTGGCAATGTCTACATGCACATGCTTTGTTGTTATCGTAGATGGAAGCCTTTCCAAGGGTTCACATCTTCACCACATTAGTGGTCTTCGGCTAACGAGGGGTACCTTCCCTTGGGTTTCTCGTAGTGTCCAAGTGTGAACTAGGCGATTGATGGCATTATTACGATTCTTATGCCTCTGTGTTATCATTTCTATAGAAGGCATAAAGGGCAATTAAAAGCTTGTCTGTTGTATACTAGGTTGGTGCTCTAGAGACAGTGACATTGAGGTAGCCATTACTCCAAGCCGCTCTCTATATTGAGCTTTAATTGGGTTGTTCAGTTGTCGATCTATTTGTTGTATGCAGCAATATCCCTTTGCAAGTCTTGTTATTAAATGGTGTGGGTTTTGTAACCGTTTATGTTTTCATAACGTAGTTGGTTCATGGCTTTTAAGCCTTATTGCTGCAAGCTATGCTCTTTGCAAGCTACTTATACATTTTCCCACTCCTTGTATGCCATCATGAGGTTAGAGGTATTTACTGGGCTCCATGGCAAGTCATGACATCACGCTTCCGTTCATAGGAGGCCCTTGAGGCAATCTGGTGCTAATCAGTTCCTTTATGTAATTTAAGGTATTTCCTGTTAAGTGGAATCCCTTCGGTGTCCTAACCGAGTGTTCATTCTAGCTTCCGTGCTTGTATCATGACGCTTTGTTTGATTGTTGTTACTTAGACACCCTTCAAGGATTGCTCCTGGGTATTGCTAGTTACGCCGTTACATCTGGCTAATGTTTATGATATGTGTGTCCGCTATACCACCCTGTGGTATTGTAGCTGAGCTATCCCTTTCAGGGTTATAACGTCTCCCGTCCTTGGGTAGACTGTTTATACTTTCTCCTAGTGTTTAGACTAGGTTTAATATCTCTTCAATGATAGATCATACTTCATGGTAATCCTGAGATTGCTCTTGGGAGACTCCGTCCCTTTTGTTGAGCATCGTTGTGTCCACATTAGGCATTTGCCTCACTGTGTTCAGGCTGGGTATACTTCCAAGCTATCATGTATTTATTTATAGTCCTTGAGACATATCTAATGTCTATACTTATTAGTCTGCGCTCTTTACGCTTTCTAATCCTCATTCCTTATCTTCAGATAGATTCTCTGAGTTCTTTTATACTTGATCGTCTAAGGTGTCCAGCTGTTCTGGTT
This sequence comes from Limonium bicolor, assembly GCA_023374045.1. NCBI lineage: Eukaryota > Viridiplantae > Streptophyta > Magnoliopsida > Caryophyllales > Plumbaginaceae > Limonium > Limonium bicolor. The sequence goes on from CM041776.1 coordinate 233,383,438, forward strand.
TGAACTTACTGATGGTCCGTAGAATGGAGTTGACTACTTCCCGTGTTTCGTGCACTACATGTATACATACGTGGGGTACCTTGTTGATATGTTACCACTTACCCGACTATCTGTTAGGCCCACAAGCTCCTTTGGAGTGCGGTCGTCCCACATCCCGTAATTGGGTACACTCGTAGTGCTCGTCACACGCCTAGGTGAAGTATTCTATTATCGACTCCTCTTGCATCATTCCATGATGCTCACCATAATTCTGTTGGTTTAGTTTTAAAATCCAAGGTTTTAAAAGAAAGGTTGTGGTTTTGAAAGAAAAATTAGGTTTTGAATAATGGTTCCGTGTTAAAAGAGGTTCTTCATGGCGTGGCCATGTCTGAAGTCTTGACCAAGTCCAGCTTCTGGCTGACTGGTATGTCCTCGTACAATGGTCGGGCCGTCAGGCCTCTCCATGTTTTCATTCTTCCAGTTTTAGGATGTGGATCATGTAGTTCCTTCATTGCCGTCATGGTACATTACTATGTACCTGTGGTGTGTTAGAGTTCCTCTACATGTTCCTGTTCTTACTGCACTTGGCGTGGCAAGTGCGCGGTACTGGTGGTTTTTGGGTAATCCCATACCGGTCTTGGTATGGTTTCCACTTGTATTTGATAGTCTTGTTGACTCTTCCTTTGATCTTATTGATCTAAGTCTGAGATGCTCGATCCCTTAAGCAACTTCTCAATGATCTTGACATGGTTGTCGTTGATCGGGATATTTCTCCAATCCTTGGAGACTCCCATTTATTCGTCTTGTGTTTCTCCTTGTTGCTCGTTCCCACTGGTTTACCGTGGTTATTGAGCCTTAGCTTGTTTAGGCACTACTCTTGTAGTCCTATCGGTTCACATTTCGAGGATACCCTTGTACTGTGTAAGCTATGTCGACCAGGTATTGTAACCTTTTGGCGTTGTAGTTTCGGAGTTAACCACTCCTGACTATGTCCTTAGTCAGCTAGCATACCATTGGTGGTATTACTTAGCTATTACTGTCCCATAGACTTGTGTCTCGGGTTTTGTTACGGTTCCTTCCTCCATTCTGTTGCACGCTTAGTGCTCCTTTTCCAGCTGCTGGTTGACTAGCCAGGTTCGTGACTGCTAAGCATGTCGCCCCAAGCTGTTGTAAGTTGTAGCCTTCTTATGGCTGGAGTACTCATTCCACCGCTATTAAGTGCGGGTGTTGTTGTCCAACCGGGAACCATCTCCGGGACTTCCAATTCTTGGAATCTACTGTATGTAAGGTTCTTGTTTACCTTACGGCGGTTTCACATCTGCCAGATCGGGTTTCCCCGAGTATGAGAGGACTTTCCTTCTCTCTGGCGTTCCGTCCCAAGTTATACAATGGGGAATGCGGTGGGCGGGTCTGATGTTGTAGGTATCCGGTACACACCGGTGATTCTTAATTAGTGATAAGTGTCCAAATGAGCATGTTTTATAGGTGTATTTCATATATTATATTAACACTTTCTTGCTCATTTCTCCACTTCGGTTAGTTTTTCCTCTAGTCTATGTTTTATTATTATCTCACAAATTTATTGTTTAAATATGAGGAAAACCAAGCTGAAAGTAAAGTAGACGAAGAGACGGACGCATAGACGCAAACAGCTCTGAAAACGGAGTCCAAACGAAGAATCTAGAGCCGGTCAAAGTTCGTAGAAGAAAGTAAGTCAACAACTCGTGTCCACACATGCAACCGCATGAACTCACGCGGACGTGAGTGCGGACACCACTACATGGCAACCGCATGGAGAACCGCCCCATATTGGGTGGACGCCTAGGCAGACAAGGGAGGAGACCGCGCGCGCATGTATAGTCTTGTCCGCATGAAATAACGCGGACGCTGAGGCGGACAACACACGGAGAGACCGCACCGCACTTGTGTCCGCGTCTAGCTAGGCGGACGGCAAAGCGGACGTGACTAAAAATCAGTCGCGAACAGTTTTCTTCTTCGCGCCGACTCTCTGCAACTTGCCATATCCATCTACTCCGCCTACCTTAATTCTCTCACGCGTTTCAGCTCTCTGTCCCCTGCAATTAATGAAGCAATCAGAGAGCAATCAACCTGCAATCAATTCTTACGCATCTGCCTCTTCCCTTCCTCTATATACACTCAGGTACTGCAACCTTAAACAAACGTACGGAGAAAACCAGAAAATCAAACCACGCTCATCACACTTCATTCTCTTCCATTCAATTCATCCAGTAACACCATAATTCTCCATCTTTTATTTATTTCACCACTTCACCACATTTACTCACGTACGTACTCAAACAGAAGCAGTATTTTACAAAGAGAGAAAAGAGGCAGCAGAAGTGAGCGAGTGCAGACCCGTTCTTCACGAGCAGTTTCTGAATAATGGCTATTTCTATCTTTACTCTGTTTTTAGTACTGTCGATGTCTGAGTAATTTTATATTTGTGCTTAGGATGGGTGTTTAACCCCAAAATAATTCAGACGTATTTATAATACCGGGTTTGCTTATAAATATTTGTTATATCTCTCTAAATTATTAAATGCCTAACAACTGATCATTTTTATGCATTTACGGTTTCTCTAATTTCAATGATTTTGTAAATTAGAGAATAGACCACAAAGAGAGATAAACGTTAGATATTATCTCCTTGATTAGCAGATAAAATCCATCGCTGTTATAAAAAGAATTCTCGCTTAAAGCTAATTAATGATTTTAGACTTTTTCTGATTGTAAAAAGTCTATTGAATTAATTAAGAGTTGTCCTTATCTATGATTTAGGAAGGCCACAAGATAAAATTCTTAACAGACAAATAAGAGCAAACCAGGATTATAATTAATATCTGAATTATATTTGGGCGATTTCACCTTTCTTAGTACATTTTTCCATCCACTTAATACACAACAGTTTTTACTGTTTTTATTATTTCTGTACTAATCCAACAACAAATCAAGCTTGCCTCCGGCTAAACCCCTTTTTACAGTTTTTAATTAACTACCAAGACTAGGATAATTGAACAATCTCTCTGTGGATACGACACTTGTTATACTATTCCGAATAGGTACACTTGCCTAATAGTTTGCTATAAATCTATATTTATTATAGTGTAGTTTTATCCTAACGAGTTTTTGGCGCCGTTGCCGGGGAGATTGATTCCATCAATTTCCCTAGTTTCCGGTAGTTCACTTGCTATACTGTAATATTCTGTATATTATTTTGTTGTTTGTTTATTTTCTCACATCTAACTCCGGACATCTAACTTTGGACATCTAACTTCTGACATTAAATTTCTGTTCTTTATTTTATTGTCATTTATTTTTCAGTCATTTAATTTCCATTGTCCTTAACATTTAATTTCCATTGTCCTTAACAATCCATTTACATTTCCATTGTCCTTAACATTTAATTTCCATTGTCCCTAACATTTAAATTCCATTGTCCTTAACATTTAAATTTCCAGTATACTAACTTATAATTTCTGTCATTTAATTTTCTGTCATTTAAATTTCTGTCAACTAACTACTAACTTATAATTTATGTCTCTAACTACTAACTTATAATTTCTGTCATTTAATTTCCCTTGTCACTTATTTTCTGTCATTTTACTCTTAAAAAAATATATAAAAAAAAGAATATATATCAGTGTTGTTTAATTAACGTTTATCAGCCTAACCAATATCTCTGCCTTTCTTATTCTATTTACTAATTAATTTCACAGTTTCTGATAAACCACAAGTTATCTTCTGTGCATGCCAAATACTCGAACCCGAGGTTCTCCACCTATCAGTCCGAGACCCGAACCCGAGCACACTTTATTACAAGCACAAACGAAACCTGAGAAATCAAGCCATGGCCGATAACGAAGTTATAAATGAATGGACCATGCAAATCAACCAGAACACCGTGCTCTCTCTGACTACCACCAACCGGATACCGAAGGAAGGGCATCAGCCATAGTTCTCCCCGAACTAACACCGCAAGAAACCGGACGATGGGCTTTCAAAACCCACTACAACACCGCCGTCCGGGATTTAGGAAAGTTTAGTGGAGCGGACCCAGATGAAGCCCCAAATCATCTGAGTCTCTTCCTAGACTTCTGCAATTCCTTTGGTCAGACCGGCAACGTCAAAGAAAGAATCCGTCTACAACTATTTCCTCACTCGTTGTCGGATTCAGCAAACAGGTGGTACCGAAGTGTTCCCTCCCGATCAATCACCACATGGCTGCAAATGGCCCAAAAATTCCTTGCCAAATACTAATTGATCGGTGAAATCAACACATTCTATCAGGAGCCGGGAGAAACGTTGTACGACGCATGGGACAGATTCAAGGATATGCTAATGAAGTGTTCCCACCATGGTCTTGACGATCAATCCTCTGCTGCATTTTTCAATGGTCTAGATGGAAACCGACTACTCGTAAATTCCTCTACAGGAGGAAGTTTCATGATGAAATCTCCTAAAGAAGGAATTGACCTTCTCGAAACCATGACGAGCAATACAAGACAGTGGACGAGATCCAAGGGAAGAACGCCACGAGCAGCAGGCCTACTCCACGTTGAGCCTATGGATCATTTATCAGCCCAGATCTCGTCCCTTGCAAAGATGGTGGAAAAGCTAACAACATCTCAAAACGAAATCGTAAAAACAATAGCTTCCCCACCTACAAGTTCACCACCAGTTCCACCCACAGAAGGATGTGTCATATGCGCCGGTCCTCATGAAACTCATCAGTGCAAAGGTAAAAACCAGTATGAAGATGTGAATTTCATAGGAAACCGCCCCGGTAATTCCTACAACAATAACAGCAACAACAACAACCCATGGAGAAATCACCCGAATTTTCATGGAAAAACAATGATCAGAACCAAGGAGGGCAGAACAACAATTCCAATACCTATCAGGGAAACAGACCCCAACCAAACTCTAATATGGGTTATAGAGCACTAGGTGCCCTCCAGGTTTCCAACAACAACAACAACCATCTTCATCCTCTGTTGATCCAAACGCAGAACTCAAAGAGATGATGAAGGGTTACATGACTATGACTCAGAACCAGCTTTCTGTGCAAGAAGCCTTCAACCAGAAAATCGAAGGTAAATTCAATCAACTTGCAGAACATCTTGCTCGAAGACCGCCAGGGGCTCTCCCAAGCCAAACGGATCCAAATCCAAGAGAGCAAGCCAAATGCATCTATGTGAAGGAGCACAGTGAAGAAAAGATGGAGGTGGCCAAAACAGCTAAGGTTCCAGAACTACACCCTTCCCTTCAAGAGTGGGTAGTAGCAATCGAAACTTCCAAAAGGAACGTAGCTGAATTGGAGAGCACCACCACAGTCTATAAAAATCGTATTCAGTCTGAGAATACCTACCTCAAAGACTTGGTGGCCGGCTACGAAAATGAAAAGCTCGATTTTGAAGAAGAGGAAGAGGAGGTTAAGGCGATAACCTTGAGAAGCGGTAAGAAAACCGACGAGATTCACATCCCGCAAAGGTCAGAAGAATCCAAAGAGGATAGTGAAGAAAAAGCTGAGGCCCTAGTAGAAAAAACATCTCCCAGCATCCTCACTATTCCATCAACTTCAAAATCTTCTCCACAAGAACCGCCTATACCATTTCCCCACCGACTCCAGAAGCAGAAATTGGATAATGAATATGGTAAGTTTCTAGCAATGCTAAAGCAACTAAACGTCAACATACAGTTTGTAGACCTCATTGCCAAATTGCCAAACTACGCCAAATTCCTCAAACACCTTATATCCAACAAAACTAAATTGGCCGAAGTCGGTACTGTACCACTCAATGTAGCTTGCTCAGCTATTCTGCAACAACCACTGCCTTCAAAATGCAATGATCCAGGCAGCTTCACCATTCCAGTCACAATTGGTAGCACCTCATTTCCATACTCCCTATGCGATCTGGGTGCCTCAATTAATTTGATGCCCCGCTCCACTTTCAAAAAGTTGGGAATTGGAGAGATGAAAAAGACCAAGATGACCCTGCATGCACTGGCAGATGGTTCGGTAACTTACCCAAGCGGAGTGGTGGAGGATGTTATCATCAAAGTGGAGCACTTATATTTCCCATGCCATTTTGTCATTTTGGACATCGAAGAGAACTCCACTACACCTCTCATCCTTGGACGACCATTCCTTGCCACAGCTCATGTGCACATTTGGGTAGCCCAAGGGACAATCACCCTTCACGCTTATAATGAAAAACTGGAGTTTGCATCAGGAAGGTCTCCAGATAACAAATCCAAGGAACTCAAGTTTGTAAGGGACACTCAATCACCATCATCCCCACTTCTGTTTATTACCCTTCCAGATGGAATGTCTATTACAGAGATACCACCACCAATCCCGGACGAAGAGCGGGATAAGAAAAGAAAACATGCATCCCGGTGGACACTCAAAAATACCATCGAGTCATGCTTTGGATCTCCTCCTCATAACCACCCCCCAGGATCGATCTAACGACAAAGCGTCTAGCCAAAGACGTTAAAGAAGGGCAGCTTTCCGGGAGGCAACCCGGACGAACTTATCTTTTATATGCTTTTATGCTATTTTAATTTTCAGGTTCTCTTTCAATTTTGTTTTTGCAAACTATTAACCCCGTTTGTAGTATGGTTGCTTCTAGTGTCTTATGCAGGTGCAATTTCATGTCTACACCGCAACCAAGCTACGCTACTTGAGGCTAAAAGCTCAAAGTGTGGGGGAACTCTTTTAACGCTAGCAAAAATAATCTCAGGGGAGTACTAGTCTTTTTAATTATGCTTTTATTTAAATAAAATATGCAGAGGAGAGTTTATGTGCTTAAATGATTATTCGTGAGCTTTGTTCTCTCTATTTTATCTACTTACCGAAAAGGCCTTCTGAAACTTTCCCTTGTTTTTCTGGTGAACAATGAGGACATTGTTCAATTTAAGTGTGGGGGAGTGTGCCCTTTTCGGTGACATTTTATGCTAAAATGCTTAATCTCTCTGCTTATCTTGCGTTTGTTAAAATTCAAATTATGGACCCTTTATGTGGGTTGTTCTCTTTAAAATAAATACTGTTATGAATTGTGGGATAAATGTGCAAAAATTTTAAAATTTTGATTACTTTTGAGGAGCATTTTTATGCGGTGTGACCAAATGATCTGAAATGGATGGATTTTTATTACTCAGGGGTTCCTTCTGTCTTCTTTCTTAGGGATTGCTAAGGGGTGCTTCTCTGTCAAAAAGGGAAAAATAAAATAAATAAGGGACTTGTGAGACACCATTGGTAACCAACAAGAGAGTTGAGTGTTCTTTAAAATACGAAGGCTTAATACCTACATATTATCTTCTCATCTCTTATGCAAAAGTGAAACAAATGCATAATTCTATTTTTCCTTTTGTTTTCTCCTCAATGCCCATTCTTGAGAGAAGTTGGCCATGGTAAAAGTTCTCAAAGTCACCTTAACTAAGAAGCATTGAAGTACTCCGGATCATACCCCGAAACTCTAATTTTTATTTTTGCCCTGAGTACACCTATGCCACCAGTATTGATGGATCACACTCCTCTAAAAAGTTTAAGATCATGTACTACTGACTTCTTTATCCTACCCTTCATAATAGTATTTGTTAATATTGAGCATTCCCTACTTGTTTGGGTACATGGTTTTGCTTGAGGACAAGCAAAGATAAGTGTGGGGGTGTGATAAGTGTCCAAATGAGCATGTTTTATAGGTGTATTTCATATATTATATTAACACTTTCTTGCTCATTTCTCCACTTCGGTTAGTTTTTCCTCTAGTTTATGTTTTATTATTATCTCACAAATTTATTGTTTAAACATGAGGAAAACCAAGCTGAAAGTAAAGTAGACGAAGAGACGGACGCATAGACGCAAACGGCTCAGAAAACGGAGTCCAAACGAAGAATCTAGAGCCGGTCAAAGTTCGTAGAAGAAAGTAAGTCAACAACTCGTGTCCACACATGCAACCGCATGAACTCACGCGGACGTGAGTGCGGACACCACTACATGGCAACCGCATGGAGAACCGCCCCATATTGGGCGGACGCCTAGGCGGACAAGAGAGGAGACCGTGCGCGCATGTATAGTCTTGTCCGCATGAAATAACGCGGACGCTGAGGCGGACAATACACGGAGAGACCGCACCGCACTTGTGTCTGCGTCTAGCTAGGCGGACGGCAAAGCGGACGTGACTAAAAATCAGTCGCGAACAGTTTTCTTCTTCGCGCTGGCTCTCTGCAACTTGCCATATCCATCTACTACTCGCCTACCTTAATTCTCTCTCTCACGCGTTTCAGCTCTCTGTCCCCTACAATTAATGAAGCAATCAGAGAGCAATCAACCTGCAATCAATTCTTACGCATCTGCCTCTTCCCTTCCTCTATATAAACTCAGCTACTGCAACCTTAAACAAACATACGGAGAAAACCAGAAAATCAAACCACGCTCATCACACTTCATTCTCTTCCATTCAATTCTTCCAGTAACACCATAATTCTCCATCTTTTATTTATTTCACCACTTCACCACATTTACTCACGTACGTACTCAAACAGAAGTTGTATTTTACAAAGAGAGAAAAGAGGCAGCAGAAGTGAGCGAGTGCAGACCCGTTCTTCACGAGCAGTTTCTGAATAATGGCTTTTCTATCTTTACTCTGTTTTTAGTACTGTCGATGTCTGAGTAATTTTATATTTGCTTAGGATGGGTGTTTAACCCCAAAATAATTCAGACGTATTTATAATACCGGGTTTGCTTATAAATATTTGTTATATCTCTCTAAATTATTAAATGCCTAACAACTGATCATTTTTATGCATTTACGGTTTCTCTAATTTCAATGATTTTGTAAATTAGAGAATAGACCACAAAGAGAGATAAACGTTAGATATTATCTCCTTGATTAGCAGATAAAATCCATCGCTGTTATAAAAAGAATTCTCGCTTAAAGCTAATTAATGATTTTAGACTTTTTCTGATTGTAAAAAGTCTATTGAATTAATTAAGAGTTGTCCTTATCTATGATTTGGGAAGGCCACAAGATAAAATTCTTAACAGACAAATAAGAGCAAACCAGGATTATAATTAATATCTGAATTATATTTGGGCGATTTCACACTTCCTTAGCACATTTTTCCATCCACTTAATACACAACTGTTTTTACTGTTTTTATTATTTCTGTACTAATCCAACAACAAATCAAGCTTGCCTCCGGCTAAACCCCTTTTTACAGTTTTTAATTAACTACCAAGACTAGGATAATTGAACAATCTCTCTGTGGATACGACACTTGTTATACTATTCCGAATAGGTACACTTGCCTAATAGTTTGCTATAAATCTATATTTATTATAGTGTAGTTTTATCCTAACGAGTTTTGGCGCCGTTGCCGGGGAGATTGATTCCATCAATTTCCCTAGTTTCCGGTAGTTCACTTGCTATACTGTAATATTCTGTATATTATTTTGTTGTTTGTTTATTTCTCACATCTAACTCGGACATCTAACTTTGGGACATCTAACTTTGGACATCTACTTCTGACATTAAATTTCTGTTTTTTATTTTATTGTCATTTATTTTTCAGTCATTTAATTTCCATTGTCCTTAACATTTAATTTCCATTGTCCTTAACATTTAATTTCCATTGTCCTTTACATTTAATTTCCATTGTCCCTAACATTTAAATTCCATTGTCCTTAACATTTAAATTTCCAGTATACTAACTTTATAATTTCTGTCATTAATTTCTGTCATTTAAATTTCTGTCAACAACTACTAACTTATAATTTATGTCTTAACTACTAACTTATAATTTCTGTCATTTAATTTCCCTTGTCACTTATTTTCTGTCATTTTACTCTTAAAAAATATATAAAAAAAAAAGAATATATATCAGTGTTGTTTAATTAACGTTTATCAGCCTAACCAATATCTCTGCCTTTCTTATTTCTATTTACTAATTAATTTCACAGTTTCTGATAAACCACAAGTTATCTTCTGTGCATGCCAAATACTCGAACCCGAGGTTCTCCACCTATCAGTCCGAGACCTGAACCCGGGCACACTTTATTACAAGCACAAAGAAACCTGAGAAATCAAGCCATGGCCGATAACGAAGTTATAAATGAAGTGGACCATGCAAATCAACCAGAACACCGTGCTCTCTCTGACTACCACCAACCAGATACCGAAGGAAGGGCATCAGCCATAGTTCTCCCCGAACTAACACCGCAAGAAACGGACGATGGGCTTTCAAAACCCACTACATCACCGCCGTCCGGGATTTAGGCAAGTTTAGTGGAGCGGACCCAGATGAAGCCCCAAATCATCTGAGTCTCTTCCTAGACTTCTGCAATTCCTTTGGTCAGACCGGCAACGTCAAAGAAAGAATCCGTCTACAACTATTTCCTCACTCGTTGTCGGATTCAGCAAAAGGTGTGTGGTACCGAAGTGTTTTCCTCCCGATCAATCACCACATGGCTGCAAATGGCCCCAAAAATTCCTTGCCAAATACTAATTGATTGATTGATGAAATCAAACACTATCCCTATCAGGAGCCGGGAGAAACGTTGTACGACGATGGGACAGATTCAAGGATATGCTAATGAAGTGTTCCCACCATGGTCTTGACGATCAATCCCTCTGCTTGTCATTTTTCAATGGTCTAGATGATGGAAACCGACTACTCGTAAATTCCTCTACAGGAGGAAGTTCATGATGAAATCTCCTAAAGAAGGAATGGACCTTCTCGAAACCATGACGAGCAATACAAGACAGTGGACGAGATCCAAGGGAAGAACGCCACGAGCAGCAGGCCTACTCCACGTTGAGCCTACGGATCATTTATCAGCCCAGATCTCGTCCCTTGCAAAGATGGTGGAAAAGCTAACAACATCTCAAAACGAAATCGTAAAAACAATAGCTTCCCCACCTACAAGTTCACCACCAGTTCCACCCACAGAAGGATGTGTCATATGCGCCGGTCTCATGAAACTCATCAGTGCAAAGGTAAAAACCAGTATGAAGATGTGAATTTCATAGGAAACCGCCCCGGTAATTCTACAACAATAACATCAACACAACTACCCATGGAGAAATCACCCGAATTTTCATGGAAAAAACAATGATCAGAACCAAGGAGGGCAGAACAACAATTCCAATACCTATAGGGAGGGAAACAGACCCCAACCAAACTCTAATATGGTTATAGAGCACTAGGTGCCCCTCCAGGTTTCCACAAAACAACAACAACCATCTTCATCCTCTGTTGATCCAAACGCAGAACTCAAAGAGATGATGAAGGGTTACATGACTATGACTCAGAACCAGCTTTCTGTGCAAGAACCTTCAACCAGAAATCGAAAGTGGTAATTCAATCAACTTGCCAGAACATCTTGCTCGAAGACCGCCAGGGGCTCTCCCCAAGCCAAACGGATCCAAATCCAAGAGAGCAAGCCAAATGCATCTATGTGAAGGAGCACAGTGAAGAAAAGATGGAGGGTGGCCAAAACAGCTAAGGTTCCAGAACTACACCCTTCCCTTCAAGAGTGGGTGGTAGTAGCAATCGAAACTTCCAAAAGGAACGTAGCTGAATTGGAGAGCACCACCACAGTCTATAAAAATCGTATTCAGTCTGAGAATACCTACCTCAAAGACTTGGTGGCCGGCTACGAAAATGAAAAGCTCGATTTTAAGAAGAGGAAGAGGAGGTTAAGGCGATAACCTTGAGAAGCGGTAAGAAAACCGACGAGATTCACATCCCGCAAAGGTCAGAAGAATCCAAAGAGGATAGTGAAGAAAAAGCTGAGGCCCTAGTAGAAAAAACATCTCCCAGCATCCTCACTATTCCATCAACTTCAAATCTTCTCCACAAGAACCGCCTATACCATTTCCCCACCGACTCCAGAAGCAGAAATTGGATAATGAATATGGTAAGTTTCTAGCAATGCTAAAGCAACTAAACGTCAACATACAGTTTGTAGACCTCATTGCCAAATTGCCAAACTACACCAAATTCCTCAAACACCTTATATCCAACAAAACTAAATTGGCCGAAGTCGGTACTGTACCACTCAATGTAGCTTGCTCAGCTATTCTGCAACAACCACTGCCTTCAAAATGCAATGATCCAGGCAGCTTCACCATTCCAGTCACAATTGGTAGCACCTCATTTCCATACTCCCTATGCGATCTGGGTGCCTCAATTAATTTGATGCCCCCGCTCCACTTTCAAAAAGTTGGGAATTGGAGAGAGATGAAAAAGACCAAGATGACCCTGCAACTGGCAGATGGTTCGGTAACTTACCCAAGCGGAGTGGTGGAGGAGGTGTTATCATCAAAGTGGAGCACTTATATTTCCCATGCCATTTTGTCATTTTGGACATCGAAGAGAACTCCACTACACCTCTCATCCTTGGACGACCATTTCCTTGCCACAGCTCATGTGCACATTTGGGTAGCCCAAGGGACAATCACCCTTACGTTATAATGAAAAACTGGAGTTTGCATCAGGAAGGTCTCCAGATACACAAATCCAAGGAACTCAAGTTTGTAAGGGACACTCAATCACCATCATCCCCACTTCTGTTTATTACCCTTCCAGATGGAATGTCTATTACAGAGATACCACCACCAATCCCGGACGAAGAGCGGATAAGAAAAAGAAAACATGCATCCCGGTGGACACTCAAAAAATACCATCGAGTCATGCTTTGGATCTCCTCCTCATAACCACCCCCCAGGATCGATCTAACGAAAAGCGTCTAGCCAAAGACGTTAAAGAAGGGCAGCTTTCCGGGAGGCAACCCGGACGAACTTATCTTTTATATGCTTTTATGCTATTTTAATTTTCAGGTTCTCTTTCAATTTTTTTTTTTTGCAAACTATTAACCCGTTTGTAGTATGGTTGCTTCTAGTGTCTTATGCAGGTGCAATTTCATGTCTACACGCAACAAGCACGCTACTTGAGGCTAAAAGCTCAAAGTGTGGGGGAACTCTTTTAACGCTAGCAAAAATAATCTCAGGGGAGTACTAGTTTTTAATTATGCTTTTATTTAAATAAAATATGCAGAGGAGAGTTTATGTGCTTAAATGATTATTCGTGAGCTTTGTTCTCTCTATTTATCTACATACCGAAAAGGCCTTCTGAAACTTTCCTTGTTTTTCTGGTGAACAATGAGGACATTGTTCAATTTAAGTGTGGGGGAGTGTGCCCTTTTCGGTGACATTTTATGCTAAAATGCTTAATCTCTCTGCTTATCTTGCGTTTGTTAAAATTCAAATTATGGACCCTTTATATGTGGGTTGTTCTCTTTAAAAATAAATACTGTTATGAATTGTGGGATAAATGTGCAAAAATTTTAAATTTTGATTACTTTTGAGGAGCATTTTTATGCGGTGTGACCAAATGATCTGAAATGGATGGATTTTTATTACTCAGGGGTTCCTTCTGTCTTCTTTCTTAGGGATTGCTAAGGGGTGCTTCTCTGTCAAAAAGGGAAAAATAAAATAAATAAGGGACTTGTGAGACACCATTGGTAACCAACAAGAGAGTTGAGTGTTCTTAAAATACGAAGGCTTAATACCTACATATTATCTTCTCATCTCTTATGCAAAAGTGAAACAAATGCATAATTCTATTTTTCCTTTTGTTTTCTCCTCAATGCCCATTCTTGAGAGAAGTTGGCCATGGTAAAAGTTCTCAAAGTCCCCCTAACTAAGAAGCATTGAATTACTCCGGATCATTACCCCGAAACTCTAATTTTTTATTTTGCCCTGAGTACACCTATGCCACCAGTATGTGATGGATCACACTCCTCTAAAAGTTTAAGATCATGTACTACTGACTTCTTTATCCTACCCTTCATAATAGTATTTGTAATATTGAGCATTCCCTACTTGTTTGGGTACAGTTTTGCTTGAGGATAAGCAAAAGATAAGTGTGGGGGTGTGATAAGTGTCCAAATGAGCATGTTTTATAGGGTGTATTTCATATATTATATTAACACTTTCTTGCTCATTTCTCCACTTCGGTTAGTTTTTTCCTCTAGTTTATGTTTTATTATTATCTCACAAATTTATTTTTAAACATGAGGAAAACCAAGCTGAAAGTAAAGTAGACGAAGAGACGGACGCGATAGACGCAAACGGCTCAGAAAACGGAGTCCAAACGAAGAATTTAGAGCCGGTCAAAGTTCGTAGAAGAAAGTAATTCAACAACTCGTGTCCACACATGCAACCGCTGAACTCACGCGGACGTGAATGCGGACACCACTACATGGCACCGCATGGAGAACCGCCCCATATTGGGCGGACGCCTAGGCGGACAAAGAGAGGAGACCGTGCGCGCATGTATAGTCTTGTCCGCAGATGATATAGACGCGGACGCTGAGGGCGGCAATACACGGAGAGACCGCACCGCACTTGTGTCCGCGTCTAGCTAGGGGACGGCAAAGCGGACGTGACTAAAAATCAGTCGCGAACAGTTTTCTTCTTCGCGCTGGCTCTCTGCAACTTGCCATATCCATCTACTCCGCCTACCTTAATTCTCTCACGCGTTTCAGCTCTCTGTCCCTACAATTAATGAAGCAATCAGAGAGCAATCAACCTGCAATCAATTCTTACGCATCTGACTCTTCCCTTCCTCTATAAACTCAGCTACTGCAACCTTAAACAAACGTACGGAGAAAACCAGAAAATCAAACCACGCTCATCACACTTCATTCTCTTCCATTCATTCTTCCAGTAACAACCATAATATCTCCATCTTTTTTATTTATTTCAACCACTTCACCACATTTACTCACGTACGTACTCAAACAGAAGTTGTATTTTACAAAGAGAGAAAAGAGGCAGCAGAAGTGAGCGAGTGCAGACCCGTTCTTCACGAGCAGTTTCTGAATAATGGATATTTTATCTTTTTACTCTGTTTTTAGTACTGTCGATGTCTGAGTAATTTTATATTTGTGCTTAGGATGGGTGTTTAACCCCAAAATAATTCAGACGTATTTATAATAATACCGGGTTTGCTTATAAATATTTGTTATATCTCTCTAAATTATTAAATGCCTAACAACTGATCATTTTTTATGCATTTACGGTTTCTTCTAATTTCAATGATTTTGTAAATTAGAGAATAGACCACAAAGAGAGATAAACGTTAGATATTATCTCCTTGATAGCAGATAAAATCCATCGCTGTTATAAAAAGAATTCTCGCTTAAAGCAATTAATGATTTTAGACTTTCTTCTGATTGTAAAAAGTCTATTGATTAATTAAGAGTTGTCCTTATCTATGATTTGGGAAGGCCACAAGATAAAATTCTTAACAGACAAATAAGGCCCAACCAGGATTATAATTAATATCTGAATTATTTTGGGCGTTTCACCTTCCTTAGCACATTTTTCCATCCACTTAATACACAACTGTTTTTACTGTTTTATTATTTCTGTACTAATCCAACAACAATCAAGCTTGCCTCCGGCTAAACCCCTTTTTACAGTTTTTAATTAACTACCAAGACTAGGATAATTGGAACAATCTCTCTGTGGATACGACACTTGTTATACTATTCCGAATAGGTACACTTGCCTAATAGTTTGCTATAAATCTATATTTATTATAGTGTAGTTTTATCCTAACGAGTTTTTGGCGCCGTTGCCGGGGAGATTGATTCCATCAATTTCCCTAGTTTCCGGTAGTTCACTTGCTATACTGTAATATTCTGTATATTATTTTGTTGTTTGTTTATTTTCTCACATCTAACTCCGGACATCTAACTTTGGACATCTAACTTTGGACATCTAACTTCTGACATTAAATTTCTGTTTTTTATTTTATTGTCATTTATTTTTCAGTCATTTAATTTCCATTGTCCTTAACATTTAATTTCCATTGTCCTTAACATTTAATTTCCATTGTCCTTAACATTTAATTTCCATTGTCCCTAACATTTAAATTCCATTGTCCTTAACATTTAAATTTCCAGTATACTAACTTATAATTTCTGTCATTTAATTTTCTGTCATTTAAATTTCTGTCAACTAACTACTAACTTATAATTTATGTCTCTAACTACTAACTTATAATTTCTGTCATTTAATTTCCCTTGTCACTTATTTTCTGTCATTTTACTCTTAAAAAAATATATAAAAAAAAGAATATATATCAGTGTTGTTTAATTAACGTTTATCAGCCTAACCAATATCTCTGCCTTTCTTATTCTATTTACTAATTAATTTCACAGTTTCTGATAAACCACAAGTTATCTTCTGTGCATGCCAAATACTCGAACCCGAGGTTCTCCACCTATCAGTCCGAGACCTGAACCCGAGCACACTTTATTACAAGCACAAAGAAACCTGAGAAATCAAGCCATGGCCGATAACGAAGTTATAAATGAAATGGACCATGCAAATCAACCAGAACACCGTGCTCTCTCTGACTACCACCAACCAGATACCGAAGGAAGGGCATCAGCCATAGTTCTCCCCGAACTAACACCGCAAGAAACCGGACGATGGGCTTTCAAAACCCACTACATCACCGCCGTCCGGGATTTAGGCAAGTTTAGTGGAGCGGACCCAGATGAAGCCCCAAATCATCTGAGTCTCTTCCTAGACTTCTGCAATTCCTTTGGTCAGACCGGCAACGTCAAAGAAAGAATCCGTCTACAACTATTTCCTCACTCGTTGTCGGATTCAGCAAACAGGTGGTACCGAAGTGTTCCCTCCCGATCAATCACCACATGGCTGCAAATGGCCCAAAAATTCCTTGCCAAATACTAATTGATCGGTGAAATCAACACATTCTATCAGGAGCCGGGAGAAACGTTGTACGACGCATGGGACAGATTCAAGGATATGCTAATGAAGTGTTCCCACCATGGTCTTGACGATCAATCCCTCTGCCTGTCATTTTTCAATGGTCTAGATGATGGAAACCGACTACTCGTAAATTCCTCTACAGGAGGAAGTTTCATGATGAAATCTCCTAAAGAAGGAATGGACCTTCTCGAAACCATGACGAGCAATACAAGACAGTGGACGAGATCCAAGGGAAGAACGCCACGAGCAGCAGGCCTACTCCACGTTGAGCCTACGGATCATTTATCAGCCCAGATCTCGTCCCTTGCAAAGATGGTGGAAAAGCTAACAACATCTCAAAACGAAATCGTAAAAACAATAGCTTCCCCACCTACAAGTTCACCACCAGTTCCACCCACAGAAGGATGTGTCATATGCGCCGGTCCTCATGAAACTCATCAGTGCAAAGGTAAAAACCAGTATGAAGATGTGAATTTCATAGGAAACCGCCCCGGTAATTCCTACAACAATAACATCAACAACAACTACCCATGGAGAAATCACCCGAATTTTCATGGAAAAACAATGATCAGAACCAAGGAGGGCAGAACAACAATTCCAATACCTATCAGGGAAACAGACCCCAACCAAACTCTAATATGGGTTATAGAGCACTAGGTGCCCCTCCAGGTTTCCAACAACAACAACAACCATCTTCATCCTCTGTTGATCCAAACGCAGAACTCAAAGAGATGATGAAGGGTTACATGACTATGACTCAGAACCAGCTTTCTGTGCAAGAAGCCTTCAACCAGAAAATCGAAGGTAAATTCAATCAACTTGCAGAACATCTTGCTCGAAGACCGCCAGGGGCTCTCCCAAGCCAAACGGATCCAAATCCAAGAGAGCAAGCCAAATGCATCTATGTGAAGGAGCACAGTGAAGAAAAGATGGAGGTGGCCAAAACAGCTAAGGTTCCAGAACTACACCCTTCCCTTCAAGAGTGGGTAGTAGCAATCGAAACTTCCAAAAGGAACGTAGCTGAATTGGAGAGCACCACCACAGTCTATAAAAATCGTATTCAGTCTGAGAATACCTACCTCAAAGACTTGGTGGCCGGCTACGAAAATGAAAAGCTCGATTTTGAAGAAGAGGAAGAGGAGGTTAAGGCGATAACCTTGAGAAGCGGTAAGAAAACCGACGAGATTCACATCCCGCAAAGGTCAGAAGAATCCAAAGAGGATAGTGAAGAAAAAGCTGAGGCCCTAGTAGAAAAAACATCTCCCAGCATCCTCACTATTCCATCAACTTCAAAATCTTCTCCACAAGAACCGCCTATACCATTTCCCCACCGACTCCAGAAGCAGAAATTGGATAATGAATATGGTAAGTTTCTAGCAATGCTAAAGCAACTAAACGTCAACATACAGTTTGTAGACCTCATTGCCAAATTGCCAAACTACGCCAAATTCCTCAAACACCTTATATCCAACAAAACTAAATTGGCCGAAGTCGGTACTGTACCACTCAATGTAGCTTGCTCAGCTATTCTGCAACAACCACTGCCTTCAAAATGCAATGATCCAGGCAGCTTCACCATTCCAGTCACAATTGGTAGCACCTCATTTCCATACTCCCTATGCGATCTGGGTGCCTCAATTAATTTGATGCCCCGCTCCACTTT
This sequence comes from Limonium bicolor, assembly GCA_023374045.1. Classification (NCBI taxonomy): domain Eukaryota; kingdom Viridiplantae; phylum Streptophyta; class Magnoliopsida; order Caryophyllales; family Plumbaginaceae; genus Limonium; species Limonium bicolor. The sequence continues at coordinate 233,401,921 of CM041776.1, forward strand.
CAAAAAGTTGGGAATTGGAGAGATGAAAAAGACCAAGATGACCCTGCAACTGGCAGATGGTTCGGTAACTTACCCAAGCGGAGTGGTGGAGGATGTTATCATCAAAGTGGAGCACTTATTTCCCATGCCATTTTGTCATTTTGGACATCGAAGAGAACTCCACTACACCTCTCATCCTTGGACGACCATTCCTTGCCACAGCTGATGTGCACATTTGGGTAGCCCAAGGGACAATCACCCTTCACGCTTATAATGAAAAACTGGAGTTTGCATCAGGAAGGTCTCCAGATAACAAATCCAAGGAACTCAAGTTTGTAAGGGACACTCAATCACCATCATCCCCACTTCTGTTTATTACCCTTCCAGATGGAATGTCTATTACAGAGATACCACCACCAATCCCGGACGAAGAGCGGGATAAGAAAAGAAAACATGCATCCCGGTGGACACTCAAAAATACCATCGAGTCATGCTTTGGATCTCCTCCTCATAACCACCCCCCAGGATCGATCTAACGACAAAGCGTCTAGCCAAAGACGTTAAAGAAGGGCAGCTTTCCGGGAGGCAACCCGGACGAACTTATCTTTTATATGCTTTTATGCTATTTTAATTTTCAGGTTCTCTTTCAATTTTGTTTTTGCAAACTATTAACCCCGTTTGTAGTATGGTTGCTTCTAGTGTCTTATGCAGGTGCAATTTCATGTCTACACCGCAACCAAGCTACGCTACTTGAGGCTAAAAGCTCAAAGTGTGGGGGAACTCTTTAACGCTAGCAAAAATAATCTCAGGGGAGTACTAGTCTTTTTAATTATGCTTTTATTTAAATAAAATATGCAGAGGAGAGTTTATGTGCTTAAATGATTATTCGTGAGCTTTGTTCTCTCTATTTTATCTACTTACCGAAAAGGCCTTCTGAAACTTTCCCTTGTTTTTCTGGTGAACAATGAGGACATTGTTCAATTTAAGTGTGGGGGAGTGTGCCCTTTTCGGTGACATTTTATGCTAAAATGCTTAATCTCTTGCTTATCTTGCGTTTGTTAAAATTCAAATTATGGACCCTTTATATGTGGGTTGTTCTCTTTAAAATAAATACTGTTATGAATTGTGGGATAAATGTGCAAAAATTTTAAAATTTTGATTACTTTTGAGGAGCATTTTTATGCGGTGTGACCAAATGATCTGAAATGGATGGATTTTTATTACTCAGGGGTTCCTTCTGTCTTCTTTCTTAGGGATTGCTAAGGGGTGCTTCTCTGTCAAAAAGGGAAAAATAAAATAAATAAGGGACTTGCGAGACACCATTGGTAACCAACAAGAGAGTTGAGTGTTCTTTAAAATACGAAGGCTTAATACCTACATATTATCTTCTCATCTCTTATGCAAAAGTGAAACAAATGCATAATTCTATTTTTCCTTTTGTTTTCTCCTCAATGCCCATTCTTGAGAGAAGTTGGCCATGGTAAAAGTTCTCAAAGTCACCTTAACTAAGAAGCATTGAAGTACTCCGGATCATACCCCGAAACTCTAATTTTTATTTTTGCCCTGAGTACACCTATGCCACCAGTATGTGATGGATCACACTCCTCTAAAAAGTTTAAGATCATGTACTACTGACTTCTTTATCCTACCCTTCATAATAGTATTTGTTAATATTGAGCATTCCCTACTTGTTTGGGTACATGGTTTTGCTTGAGGACAAGCAAAAAGATAAGTGTGGGGGTGTGATAAGTGTCCAAATGAGCATGTTTTATAGGTGTATTTCATATATTATATTAACACTTTCTTGCTCATTTCTCCACTTCGGTTAGTTTTTCCTCTAGTTTATGTTTTATTATTATCTCACAAATTTATTGTTTAAACATGAGGAAAACCAAGCTGAAAGTAAAGTAGACGAAGAGACGGACGCATAGACGCAAACGGCTCAGAAAACGGAGTCCAAACGAAGAATCTAGAGCCGGTCAAAGTTCGTAGAAGAAAGTAAGTCAACAACTCGTGTCCACACATGCAACCGCATGAACTCACGCGGACGTGAGTGCGGACACCACTACATGGCAACCGCATGGAGAACCGCCCCATATTGGGCGGACGCCTAGGCGGACAAGAGAGGAGACCGTGCGCGCATGTATAGTCTTGTCCGCATGAAATAACGCGGACGCTGAGGCGGACAATACACGGAGAGACCGCACCGCACTTGTGTCCGCGTCTAGCTAGGCGGACGGCAAAGCGGACGTGACTAAAAATCAGTCGCGAACAGTTTTCTTCTTCGCGCTGGCTCTCTGCAACTTGCCATATCCATCTACTCCGCCTACCTTAATTCTCTCACGCGTTTCAGCTCTCTGTCCCCTACAATTAATGAAGCAATCAGAGAGCAATCAACCTGCAATCAATTCTTACGCATCTGCCTCTTCCCTTCCTCTATATAAACTCAGCTACTGCAACCTTAAACAAACGTACGGAGAAAACCAGAAAATCAAACCACGCTCATCACACTTCATTCTCTTCCATTCAATTCTTCCAGTAACACCATAATTCTCCATCTTTTATTTATTTCACCACTTCACCACATTTACTCACGTACGTACTCAAACAGAAGTTGTATTTTACAAAGAGAGAAAAGAGGCAGCAGAAGTGAGCGAGTGCAGACCCGTTCTTCACGAGCAGTTTCTGAATAATGGATATTTCTATCTTTACTCTGTTTTTAGTACTGTCGATGTCTGAGTAATTTTATATTTGTGCTTAGGATGGGTGTTTAACCCCAAAATAATTCAGACGTATTTATAATACCGGGTTTGCTTATAAATATTTGTTATATCTCTCTAAATTATTAAATGCCTAACAACTGATCATTTTTATGCATTTACGGTTTCTCTAATTTCAATGATTTTGTAAATTAGAGAATAGACCACAAAGAGAGATAAACGTTAGATATTATCTCCTTGATTAGCAGATAAAATCCATCGCTGTTATAAAAAGAATTCTCGCTTAAAGCTAATTAATGATTTTAGACTTTTTCTGATTGTAAAAAGTCTATTGAATTAATTAAGAGTTGTCCTTATCTATGATTTGGGAAGGCCACAAGATAAAATTCTTAACAGACAAATAAGAGCAAACCAGGATTATAATTAATATCTGAATTATATTTGGGCGATTTCACCTTCCTTAGCACATTTTTCCATCCACTTAATACACAACTGTTTTTACTGTTTTTATTATTTCTGTACTAATCCAACAACAAATCAAGCTTGCCTCCGGCTAAACCCCTTTTTACAGTTTTTAATTAACTACCAAGACTAGGATAATTGAACAATCTCTCTGTGGATACGACACTTGTTATACTATTCCGAATAGGTACACTTGCCTAATAGTTTGCTATAAATCTATATTTATTATAGTGTAGTTTTATCCCAACAATTAGCGTATTTCTAACGCTATCACTCAGCCCTTAGCCCTAAGCTTCCAATTCCTAACTCGGTATTTCCAGTCATCAGAGTGATACTTTGCGCTGATACCATATTTTGTAACACCCCTACCGCTAATACCGTCATTACCATCCAATCTCCTTACACATCCAGATACACGCAGCGGATACTTACATACACACGGTGGGTGATACAATGTCATTAGTCACCCACGTGACTAACAAGGCTACTCCTACTACATACAGCATCGGTCTGATGGACCGGAATATCCGAGTACTACACACTTACAATACATACTCCAATTACCAATCAAGTACTAGAACTTCCCATTCATTACAATACTCCATAAGTTCAATACAATATAATACACCGAGTTTACTATGATCCTTATACAAATACAACACCTCTTTCAATTTCATAGATACTCATTTAGAGTCTAACCACTACCCATTCCCCACAACTACTTACTTTCTAAGTACAAGGGGTGTGCCATTTAGTACACTTCTACATTCTATTTCAAACTACCCAAGTGTAGCCACTGGTCTCTTACCTTGACCATATCCGCTTCGGGTACCTACACACTAAAAACGTTGCCCCTAGGGGCTCAACTTACGCTGAATATGACTTCCGCATATGTCGCGTACTAGCGAGGGTACGCCGACCACTTGGTCGAATACATGCAATTCATTTTATTCAAACATACATGCATACATGCTCTTTTACACAATACTACATTACTTTACGCAGGGAATACACACATTCACTTCAATACAAACAAGGAGATTATACAAGTCCAACAATACTTACTTACCTTCTTCCGAAATACACATTCACGATACATACACAATACATACTCATCACGTACTCAAACCATACACAATACATACACAATACCCGGTACTTGTTAGCTTCATTTGTCCACCCGGGTTAATCGGGTGGAGATTAATCTTTTACTCGGGGTCAATGACTTACACCAGCCAAGACCATTACTCATACAATACTTACTTTACTTTACTACTTACTCAAGTCAAGTCGTCGGGACCTCCGGCCCGGGGACTACTCTGTCCCACCAACGGGATTTAATTGGTTCACTAATCCAGGATGCTACCCATTTAAGGGGTTTGGGCCGTGGACCAGCTTACGAACCAGGAATCGGATCCAACCTCTTGTGTCTCCTCATCCTCACGCGTGGCCAAAACTATATTAGACTTCTACTGATTCCAATTTACTCAATACTTACGTTAGAAGTTAGGTGTTTAGGAATTAGTAGAAGTCATCCATTCAAGCCACATACACAATACACTGCTCGTATACACATCCATACAAAATACAATACAATACACAAGTACACTACAAGATACAATTACACTTCATCATCATTCATATATTTCATGAATTATACAAACAAGTGTTCAAGACGATATACATCAAGAACAACCTAAGCAAGCACAAGTAAGTGCAATATGATCCGATTCATGCATTTATCTTATTTAGGTGATCAAATAAGCACACAAATCACGGTAACCAGGTTAGGATACAGAGCATGAAGAAATCATACCTTTTTCCGGAAATTACTTTACCGGGCGTTCCCTTGTTCCTTTGGTTCACTCTCGTTCCTCGAGTCTTATTCTCGAACCTCCGGCTACATGCCAAATGGTTCCATTAATACTAAGCATTAATACATACCTAATTACTACTTACCCGTACTTACCCCATTATCCCGTTGTTTCGGTTTAACTTAATGTTCTTAAACTTACAATTTTCTTAATTTGTTTTCTTACTCACATGTGTACTTCCCTACCCTTTCATTTCATTAATGATGTACTATTACATATACATATACATATGTATATAGGTATGTATATATACCTATGATTATTGTAATCATATTATTATTTTTTTTCTTTTTTTTTTCTGACTCGGCCGACCTTACCCAAGGTCAGACCCAAGGTTGGTCGAAGTCAGTAAGTTAAAACGCTGGAAAAATTCAGGCCCGACCGACCTTGCAAGTCCGGTCCCAAGGTCGGTCCATTCCAGTGAGTTACATAACGGAAAAATTTTAGGCCGACCGACCTTGCAAGTCCGGTCCCCAAGGTCGGTCCATTCCAGTAGGTTTTCGTCTTTGTAAATCTGGGCTCGACCAACCTTACAAGTTCGGTCCCAAGGTCGGTCCGGCCTAGTATTTCAGTTTAAAAATATGTTTTCAGTTCTATACTTTACCCATTGCTTCCCCAATATTCCTACATGTAATCCCACATGTTTTAACGCTACTTAGGCCCTCAAAATTGCCTTAGTTCCTCCACCAACTTCATTACTCATTCCTCCATCAACTTACACAATTTTCTCACTTCTTTTCCAACACATGCAACAGTTTTTGTTTCTCTTATGCTACAGATTTTTAAACCAACTTCCACCGTCCAATACCTCCTCTACCAACGCCACTCCTACCACTCCAATTCATTTCCAAGCAACTACACTATCAACGCCCAAGTCCAACACTCATTTTACCAATTCTTGCACACTAATTTTTCCTAGCTTCTCCAATGCACTTTAACACATTTTGCTACAGATTTTACACTCCTATATCCTCATACCACAACTACCATCCCATGGTTACTAAACCATCTCTACTATTCCCAATACACACCTTGGTTCTCCCGTCTACCAAGTCATCCTTAAATGCACAGTTCCTACCAAAATTTTGCCATAGTTCATCTACTTTTCTTACTTAGTCACACACATCCATTCTCACCAAATTCATTCCTAATCTAGCCACACCCATACAAGGGTCCTACCTGCAATCAATACATTGTAAATTCACCAATACCTCCTCAATGAACAATACTACTACTCATACACAATTATTTGGCTCCAAGGCCTACAATCCACATCCTAATTCATAATTACTCAAACCTCCACAATTACACTACTAATACATTATTTTGGGTTCCTTAATTAGTTCACCCATTCCCATTACTCTAATGCATTAAAATTTAGCATCAAGAGGGAGCTCTTACCTTAAGCTCTTAATTCCTTCTTTCTTTTCCATTTCTCGTTCTTCTCTCTTTCTTGCCCAAATCAGCCATATGGGGAATGGAGTTGCCAAACTCCATCCCATTACCCAAAGCACACAAAACATGTATAATTAACATACTAACCCTTAGATTTATACTAATTCATTTAGATGTTTTAAAGCACAAATTCTAGGGTTTACCTTTGGAGTGTTTTAGGTGGGGTTTTAGCCCTTGGTTCAACAAGGTGATTCCACCACCATTGCAAGGTTGAATTGAAGCTCACAAGAGAGAGAAAATACGGCATTACAAAGGGAAAAAATCGGCTACCAAAAGAAGGTGGAGAAACATGAGTTTTTCATGAAGATTGTTACCTTAATGGAGAGAGGAGACTCCAAGCTACCCATTGATGCTATTCTCTCTTTGAATGGGGAAACCCCATGGAGATGAACTTCCTCATTTATGGATTTTGAAAAGAGAGAAGTGTAGAGGATGATGAGGGGAGTAAGAATATGTAATTATTTTTACATTTGGAGCTCACATGGAGGTGGAGCATGGAGGTAAAGAGAGGAAGTCATTGAAGCTTTGGAAGAGCTTCAAAATCACCCAACAGAGGAGGGAGAAGAGAGAGAAATCGGTGGGGGAAGAAGAAGGGCAGGAGAGAGATGAGGGAAATGAGAGAGTGAGGTGAGAGAGTCCTTTTACTACTTTTTGTACTTTTACTTTTTGCTTTTTGATTTACTTATTTGTTAGTTGTGTGTGTGTGAGAGAGAGAGGGGTTAATTAACCCACTAAAAACTGGCCCCCACATGTATTACTAGCTGGAGCGTTTTTCATCTTTACAGAAAACACTCGTTATTTTACCCGGTTTCAGTACTATTCACTAACCGGGCCCGTTTTCCAGAATTTTATTGTTTCTTTATTTTTATTGGTTATTAAGCTTCCATTAATGCTTAATAGTAGTTATTTAATTATTTATAATTTTTACGGGTTCGTTTGACCACTTAAAATCACGTTTTCGGGTTTTCTCAAAAAACGTGCGCTAAAGCTCTATTAGCGTTTTAATACTTTATTTGGATCTGTTTTCTTCGGGAGTTGCTCCCATATATTATTTAGGACTTATTAAGCCTATGGAATCCATATAATGCCCTAGCCGAGGTCTCATACCTCCTATGGTTATTTAACGCTTATTTAGCGTCTTTCGCTTTTTAAGCGTCTCTTTATTTCTTTTGGATTTATTTTTCCTTACCAAAATTACTTAGGCACTAATAGGTCCTTAAATACGTATTAGAATAATCTTAATCACTATATTTAAGTTCGGGGTATTTTACTGAAATATAACCTCGTCAGATAAGGTATAGTGATGAACTATATATATACGTACATATACATATAACAACATGTATATGTGTATGCAAAATACATAAATCAAAATAGTCTTGATAAATAACATGGGTTATTAGGAATTAAATCCCTAGGTAGTAAACATTATTATGCTACTAAATATTATACTCTTACAACTATAGAGTCTGGTTAAATTAAACCCCGAGTTCTAATGAAAAACCCGAACCAAACAAATAACTGGTTAAGGGGTTAATTACTGAGTAAGGGTTAGTACTTATTCTGGGGTGATTAAATAGACTCGACACATGAGTATTGATATTAGGTTTATATATTCCAGAGATACAAGTTTGAGATACGAGCTTCAAAAGTGATAAAGATAAGCGTGATATGTCACGCTAGCATTGTTCAACGGTGAACAGTATGTTAATTATGCGGTCTGAACGTCTTGAGGGTTTCCTTGGGTCCAGACGTTGTGTGTTTACCTATAAGAGTGATATCTATGACTTATGCATGCGACCATGTAAATTGTATTGCTCGACACCATTGTGATTTATTATTACACAAACGTCCTTTGGATTGGAAGTTTATACATCTAAACTTGAACATGACTTAGACGACCTTTAGGTATCACGAGAACCTAATTGGCGATTGTAAGATAGTCTTAAACCTAAAGATTTGATCTTAGGTTAATGGTTAAAATGATCTAGTTACATGATGGTTTCGAGGAGGAAATCTAGTTAGTCTCGACATCTGGTTGTGCAGCGTGATCACTACGAGGGACTGCTATCAAGAGTCGCTCAAGGAAATTCATACATCCACACTCGATGATGGCAAAGGGCACTACTGTTGGTGTAGGATTCGGCCGAATTGGACGCCTTCAAGGCAAAGAAGAAGTCCAGGACCAAAGGGTCGGTTGGCAAAATGGTTCCACTATTTGGGAAAGTTATGGGAATATATAGTAATTACCGAGAATAATATGGTCCTTGGCATAATTATAATATAATATGGTGTAGGAATTAATATTATGAATGTTGGGTGAATTGAATAAGAGTTTAGAAGTTAAAATAACAATTTATAAAGTTTTGGGGGCTATTTTGTAATTTCTGGAAAATTTGGTGCTTAACCGGATTAACTATAAATTTCTGGGTATATTAATGTATTAAGTATGGAATTAGACCTTGGTCAAAGTGTTGACCGAAAACTTTGGGTTAAAATGACCTATGACATAAAATAATAAGTTTATTAAAGTTTTGGGGTGAAATTGTAATTTATAAAAGTTTATATGTAGATCAAGAATTTAATTTGGGGTGGAAGTGTAATTAATGGAATTATATGTACCATTCGAAATTTAAGAAAAATAAATACTAAAACTATAGGTTATAAGTGGATATGTAACTATTATAAAGTTTTTGGGGTTAAAATGTAATTATAAAAAGATATATGATAAAGCCGAAAATTAATGTGGCTAATTGGTGATTTATAAAAGTTAGGGTGTTCAAATAATAATTACCGAATTTTGAGTGGTGGTTTAGTGAATTAGTTAATTAAGAAAATAAAACTATGTAATATAATGTATTTTGGAGTATAATGTAAAGTCTATGAAATAATTGAGGTTATAATATAATACCCGAAAAGTATGATGTATTTATGGGATTAAAAAATATTTGTGGGTCCTATATGGATATTTGGAGGAATTAAAAAAAAAGAAATTATGATTTAAGGATTTATGAAATTAAGACTATATGTTATATAAATACAAGAAATTAACTTGTAAAGAAATAATATTAGTTGGAGTTAGTTTGTAATTAATAAAAGATATGGGAAAATATGCCCATGTGTGACATGCAAATACGATTTAGGAATTTATAAAGTGGTTATGTCATTTAGACAATCATAAACATGTATCATAAAATAATACATGTGAATAAAATATATACATATAAGATTTCCAAGTAAATAAAAAAGGAAATGAATATAAGGAATTTAATGTGTGGATATCAAATAATATTTGGAATTATAGTATATTAAGTATAAAGTTAAGAGGAGAATTAATTAACATGTGACTAATAAATGTCATTGATGAAATTGTAGATTGTTATGTCGTTTGGACAAATACAAGATGTCATGTGAATAATACTTGTTTATAAAAAAATACATTCAAGGAAATTATCTAAGCGTTGAAAATAAACCTCACATGGAATAATAAATACGAGGACATTTTATGATACGATAAAATTATTATACGAGAGTAACATAAATTAACACTCTCAGTAAATCCTGTTCTAGGACCTTGTTTGACCAGACGTTGACCGGGAATTAATCAAGTACAAAATCTTTGGTGAATGGTATGGATTCTTGCAACCTGTTTGCTAACGGTTTACACCGGCTTGTGTGCTATCTGTTGTGTGGAATAACGACCAAGATAATTGTATGAAATATGTTGCACTTGCGTTTGTGTATTGTTGTGACTATTCTATGCACTGTTGTGTTATTTTATGTGCGTGAATGATATGCACTGTTGTGTTACTTAGTGTACGCAAACGATATGCGATGTTGTGTTATTTTATGTGCGTGAACGTTTCTGACTATAACGTGTATGTGCCACGCATACAGCACTACAATACGAGTGGATTAAATACCTACGTATTATTATACCGAGAACTTGTACTCAAGTTTCTCACTAACTTCCTTTATTAACAAGTCGTTGTCTTTAAGCGTGACAACTGACAATATACAACAGTATGCTTGTTTAACATCCTTGTGTGACGTCTAACAAATCCGATACTACGAGAAGCGGGGAGCCCAATTGTATCTGGCCATGCATGCAAATATGGAGGTTGTACCTGTCGCAGGTCATCCTCAAATACAGTATACGTCATGACGGTGGTTTTGGGAGTAGACTTTGTCCACTCACCGGGTTAGTGCCGGAACATTTTGGAGTTGAGAGAAGGATTTCATTCTCTCGAGGGTACGATACCCACACCTATATTTAAGTACAGGAGTTAACTACGGGACTTGTTACCCGACCATTTACGCGAGAGTCTTATCTCATCTGAAGGGTGTATCATACCCAATCCAAAAATAAATTTCTAACTTGACCTTTGCTGTCATGTTTCTCATTGTGATGTTGTTGACCTTGTATGGTTACTTGTGTGATTTATATATGATGCATGTTTTCAATGTTTGATAAAAATGAATTGCATGCTTACGACAAAGTAGTTGTGCATGACCCGCTAGCTTATGGGCTACGTGGGTTCATACCAGCAATTTATTTTGCTGAGCCATTTCATGGCTAACCATTCACAGGTACCTGAAGAAAGAAGAGAATACCCGACCGAGTGTAGGTGGGGTAGAACTAAGACATGGGATTATTACTGTCTATATCATTTTATAGTACTGTCTTTTTCTATTAGCTTTTGTTATTTTAAGCGGTTTGTATTCAGTGCTCAGACTGTATCTTTTGTAAGTTGTATTGGAGTTAGCCTTGTTAGTCACATGGGTGACTAACGGCGTTGTAGCACCGCCCGTTTTATGTATTTGTTCTGCTGCATTTTCAGTTGTCTTTGGGAGCTATCATCGTACAGTTTGTGGAGTTTCGGGTTCGGGTGTTACACCCAGTGTAACACCCCCACTAAACCGGTTCCTAGTAATCCTATAGAAGTCGCGCACAATAATATCTCGCAGCGGTAAATAATAACTATCGCCCTACTGGTGTCACTGTTATCACTCGCCCATACGGGTGATAACGATTTACCTGATAATCAACTTGCGAAACGTATTCCCGCAGTGACCACAAGAGATAGATAGTAGAACTTAAACAACTTAAAACAAATCTAACATCAACAATTATTACAGACCGTGAGCATCTAAACCAAATACACCTCGGTTAAACAACCCGAGTCCAAAAAACCTGAGTATCACACCGTACCAAGTCTAAACCAACTGTAATATCACAATGGTCACGTCTCGCTGCGACCCACCAGCTAATCACCTGAAATAAAGATGGTTTGTGGTATGGAATCAGCCCGCTGAGTATGTCATCACATGCCCCGTCATGCCCCCAAAGACCCCTCAATTATTTGGTCGAGAGCATGAGGTTCATTACATGCAATACCATTTTAATATAACTGTAAAATAAACAACATTAATCCATACAACAACACAACCATCAACCCCATAATATACCACAAGTATAACCAATGAACTATAAGCGAAACAACGAGAGTAACAATAATATTAATTCTCGCCCATGGTGTGGAAGCCAATATTGTTCGCCACTGTATAATTCTCAAATGTATTATTGTTCAGTTATACCTAGTGACATTGTCTCATTAAAACGACATGTCTCTAGTTACCCATATATTATGGCGGGTCACCCACGGCAGTAGCCACTCCAACGGTAGAGTCTCCGACCAACGAGTCATTCTAGCTCACGGGAAATTTTCTTGATACTTGCGGACCCGTACGCGGACATCCTGGTATCGTTTTTGTGATCACAGCGCGCACCAAGAGCCACATCCTCTTGGCTTTACTTCCATTCATTAATTACTTAATTATACCATCGCATCGCATTACCAAATTTTCTAACACAGCAGACCAAGATCATTAGTCCAATCCGGAGTCTGTAAACTCGGGATCCAGTGTTAGATACGAGAGCGGCGTATAGAAAGGCCAATGCTCCGTATGAAAGTCTTGGATAATATATATATTATTATCCTAGTGCTACAACGTTTTTTCTGACGTTCCTTATTTTTCGTATAAGATAGCACCATAGCCGCTAGTTCGTTTTATATAGGTTCTTATATACGAACCAATACTGTTAACTCAACAACATAAATAATGAGCAGCTATAAATACACAATTCATGCATATTAATTATCACATTCAGACAAAAAATCTTATCACAGATCACACAGAAGTCTGAACTGAGGAAGCCCTCAGAGACAATCAGAGACACATAACAACATACCGTTCACCCCGATGTATTACGGTGGAGTATGAATCAGCAAGATCCTATGCTCCTTGGTAGTCTCTAACAATCTAAACAATACATAATGCTACTGATTAGCATACCGTATAACAACATTTCTACGGTACCCCGTACCGTCACTAACACCTCCCTTTAACCCCCTGTTATTAACTATCAATGTTGTCGGGTTTTAGGTTTAACTCGAGATTGGGAAAAGGTGTTATATTACATGCGTAGTCTTGTTTGTTATGTTAGTATAGTTGTTGTTAAACTTGTTATCGCATGTAACTTAATGTTTGTTTATACATCATACAGTTTGTTTTCATTGTATGTGTAATCCTTTGTCATGCACTATGCATCTTACCTTAGTATTTATTTTTCTAAGGTTTGTCTCTTTTTTTATATTTCATGTGGTATAATTCATCTGTAAACTATACTCTTAATATTTAGGATCCTTATTATCCCATGAATACTCTTAACTTTAGAATTTCCATAACTACTGTTTATAATTCTTTTCTCCTTAACTATTATCATTTTAATTATGATAATTTATAATTATTGAACCATATCACATTTTCTACACCATTACACATATTTATTTATATGTGTGTATTATGGAACTATTTATTATATGGTAAGTCTTATAATCTATATTCATTCTTTTTAATGAATCTCTTATATTATAAATGTTATAACTCTTATAACATTAAAACCATATTAAAATTCCATTTAAAAATGTTAATATTTTCGAACAGCGCCTATGTTCTTAAGTATTTATAAAATCCACCTCTTAATTAATATAATGTCATCTTATAGTTATAACATATCTTATTACATTTAAATCATTAAAACAATTATAACCTATAGTTATATTTTTGTTTTTAAATATCAAACAGCCCTTAGTATTTTCGGCTTTCACTTATAACCACTAAACTTTTATAAACTCACAATTCAATTCCAATTTATAGTACATAGTTTTCTAATCCCATTAAAACTATATATTATACATATATCTTTATAAAACCTTATATACCATTCCAAAAATTACCAAACTATACCAAAAGGTTATAAACATTATTCTTAACCTTATTTTTCCTCTAAATCTCGGTATATATATATTTGTTACCTATTTGTAACAATGTCATAAAATACCATATATTATGCTTATATAACTCATATGAACTCCAAACTTAACCAAATAAACTTCTAAAAATTTCTAATAACTTAAGGACTTAACTAAACTCCATTTAGTACCCTTAATTCTCGGTAATTACATTACCACCCCAAACCTTATAAATCTTTTACAATTTAATAAGTATCTTATTATAAGATAGTATTTTAATTTCTTAAATTTTCCAAACTTGTCAAAGTCTCCTATATAGTCAACTTTGACTCCTAACACCAAATGGGAACCAATTTTTTGGTAATTACAAATAATGACATATACTTTTCTATTTTTACAATTTTGACCCAAAACTTCATAAAGTGTTATAATTTTTATTAAATTCATTTAAAAACCCTAAATTGCTCTAATTACCCACGGCTTTTCTAATTCCTTAATAATTACGAATTGGCCCCAACTTTAATTATAAGCATAAATAAAACTAAATAAGCTTATAAACTTAAATTAAAATGGCCTAATGACATGGCCTTATTACAACCTTGATCTTGCAAAATAAATTACACAATAAATGTCTCAAAATATAGCATATATATTCGGCCTCTCCATGGTTTAATTATTTTCCACATAATGTCATAATTTGACCATTATGTTAATTAAATCTCTTAAATGACTAGCTTAATTTATCTTAGCCATTTTTTTTACGTTTTTAGGTCAATATGACCTATATGTGTATGTTCACTCTCGGCCATATATATATATATATACTTAAAGATTGCAAAAATCATAAGTTTAAGGTGTTTATACCTTGATTTATCCTTGTATAGGCTCGGTCACTTGTAGGAAAATTCACCACTTGATTTAGACATGTTTAATACACAAAAATAAGATATGGTTACACTCCAAGCATGAGCTTAACCATAAGGAATAATTAATGTAAGATTTAAGGCAAAAATCACCTTAAAAATGCAAGGGAAGTTCTAGGTATTTTTGACCTGAACCAAACACACCACAAGGTGTTAGATCTACCATATTAACATAGGAAATAGTTAGATCTCGAAATCCTACCTTGTTATTAGGTTTTACCTTGGAAAAATGCCTTAAAAGAGAGTATTTCTCTTGGATCTCGGTCACCCTTGCTCCAAATGGCTAACCAACAGATCCCACATGAAAAGGAAATGAAGATGAGTCTATGACCAAAATTTCACAGCCAAACTCGAAGGGAATCAAAAGTTATGAGCTTAAAGCACATTTTTACCTTAAAATGTAGATTTGGACAACCTTGGTCCCTCTACTGGTCTCAACCGAGTTTAGCTCTTGTTCTAACCTTAGAACATTGAGAATAAGCCATAGGAATAGATGAGCCACGAATTTTAGGTGTTGGTGGTGAAAAGATGAAGAAAAAGAGCTAAAAATGACATTAAAGCACTTACATTAGGAGCTTAGGAGCTAGACTTGCCTTCCATGGCCAAGAACAAGCTTGGAGAGCTTGAGAGGAAGGAGAGGGCTCGGCTGGGATGAGAGGAATCGGACAAGGAGGAAGGAGAAGATGGGAAAGGTAAGTAAAGTTTGAAAATAATGTAAAAAGTAACATTATTTTGAAAAAGTCTTACATTAGGTAGCATTATTGTCAATCAAGGAAATTAAGCAGCCTCCTCTCTTATTGCAGCCGGCCACCATGATTCAAATGAGTCAATTAATTGACCATTGACCATGCTTGGTCAATGTTGACTCATGCGGGCCCCACTTTAGGGTTTTATTAATATTTTAATATTAAATTTGTAAAAATTCGTAAATTTCTGGAATTAAATTCCTAATATGATATAATATGATTATATATCATATTTAAGGATATTTATAATTTTTAAGCCTATTAAAATCAATTTAAAAGGCAATCTCACAAAAACGTGCTTTAAGGAGTTTTAGCGCACATTTTTGTGTCACAGGATGTTCCTGAGCTTAGTTCTCTTTGAGAATGGTTTTATTGTGTTCCTTGATTCATTATAATACTTAGGAATCCACTTTGGATCCTACTTGGGGTCATACAACCTTCATGGCGTCTTAAAGCACATTTTTGGCTTTACCGATCTTAAGGCGTGTTTTGCCTTGTTGAGATCTTATAGATTGTTCCCCAATAATATTTAGATGTTTAATAATCATCTTAGATCATTAATAGATCATTTAATTATATTTTAAAGATTAGGGGTATTTCACCCAGGGACTACTGTCCAGTGTTATCACACACTATCAATTTATTAGGGGTTGTCCTAACATGACACCTGAGGTGGAAATTGATTAGGAGGATTAATGGTTGGTTAAATGAATAATGGGTCATAAGGCCGAGTAACGAGAACGGTTAGTTGAAACGCGTATTTCGTTTGGTATTGTTTACTGATTATGTTGTGATATTGTTGGATGAACTGTTGTGTGTTTATTTAAGCATTTACAGTTGATTACTATTATTGTAAATTGGAAAAGCATGAAATGAACCGCATGTTAAGATGGCTAAATTACCTAAGGGATCCGATTGATTCTAAGATTACACTTTAGCATACCAATATATAGTTTGCTAAGCCCCTTTTTTGGGCCAACACATTTCAGGTTATGGATCGGGTCGTGAAGCTGGAGTGTGGGACGTTGGGTAGTTAGCGTATTTTGAATACTGTACTTTTAGATTTGTTATGTATTATGTTATGGAGATTCAGTTGTATTTGGTTAGTAACTCACTTGTTCGGTTTTTAGGATGATGTTGTAAATTGTGGTTGGTTAGTATCTGGTCACCACAGTGGCTATATTTATTAGGTTAGTGTGATGGTATGTGGGTTCCTAGTCACTCACAAGGGTGAGTGATGGCGTGTAACACCAATGTGATAGTTAGTTTAATTTTCTGCTGCGAATTAAGTCTTTAATTTAAACTACGACTTAAGATAATACGAGATTAGGATTTGGGGTGTTACATTCCAGAATTTATGCTTTAGGCGCCATGGGATTTTCTTCTTTTTATTCTTCCGAACAGGAAGGCTTAAAGCATCTAGAGCATCCGGTTGATCTTGCACAAAAGAAACTGCATGCAAATCAAGATTAGCATCAGCATTACCAATATACTTTTTCATTCGAGCACCATTAACTTTAAACACTTCACCCTTTTTATTTTTAAGCTCGTAGGCCCCGAAAGAAGTAATACCAACCACTGTAAATGGACCGGCCCAGTGGGACTTAAGCTTCCCTGGAAAAATCTTCAATCGTGAATTGTACAGTAGCACCCAATCTCCAACTTTGAAGTCCCTTCTCTGGATCATCTGATCATTGAGCTTCTTGGTGCTCTCTTTGTAAATTTTCACACTATCATAAGCTTGATTCGTTAGCTCCTCTAGCTTTGGGAGCTGAAATTTCCTCTTCTGCCCAGCGGCATGCACAACAAAGTTCAGGGCCTTAAGTGCCCAATATGCCTTGTGTTCCAAATCCACAGGCATATGACACAATTTCCCATAAACCAGCCTAAAAGGAGACATCCCGATGGAAGTCTTGAATGCCGTCCTGTAGGCCCAAAGAGCATCATCCAGCTTTAGTGCCCAATCTTTCCTTGAAGAATTCACAGTCTTATGAAGAATCCACTTGAGCTCTCGATTGGACACTTCGGCTTGTCCATTTGTCTATGGGTGGTAGGGCAGAGCAACCTTGTGGCGCACTCCATTCTCATCACTCACGTACTCTAGTGCTTGCGAAAAAGTAACATACTACTCTGCCTCTATCTTCTCATGGTAATTTTGCAACCCTAATTAACTGGCCAACAAGGAACTTGCATGCTCTGCACGTCTTCCATTCTCTACTCACGATATTGCAACCCCTGACGAACAAGGAACATGCTCTGCGCCTCTTTAATTCTCTATTCACAATAATTATACAGGTTTTTGTATGTCGAATATGTGAAAATGAACAGGGAAAGGGAAATAAAAAAATAATAATGAAGAACGCTTCCTTATAAAAGTGTTCTTTAGTCTATCAAAAATATGGCTCCAAGACACTATAAAGAATGCTTCTTAATAATAAGTGTTCTTTATAGTCGACTATAAAGAACGCTTATTATTAAGAAGTGTTCTTTATAGTGTCTTACTAAGAGCTATAAAGAACGCTTCCTAATATAAGCGTTTTTTATAAGTCAAGTATAAAGAACGCTTCTTAAGCGTTCTTTATAACTCTTACTTTTTGCGTCGCTGGCATAAAGAACGCATTATAAACGTTCTTTTAAAGCCGAAATAAGCGTTTATTATTCTTTTTTTTCCAGCAGTGAATGGCCTTAGGAACCCCGAAGCGAGTAAAGATGTGCTTCTTAAGAAATTTAACCTTATTCTTGGAATCAACATGCTGGCAAGGAATAGCCTCCACCTACTTCGACACATAGTCAACGGCCACGGGAATGTACTGGTAACCCTGAGAAGAATGAAAAGGTCCCATAAAGTCAATACCCTAACAGTCAAATAATTCAACTTCCAAAATATCGTGCTGAGGCATCTCGTGCCGTCTGGAAGTGTTGCATAGTCTCTGGTAACTGTCACATTTGGTTACAAATGTTTAGCAATCATTATGCAGAGTAGGCAAATAAAATCTGGATTCTTAGACCTTGGCTGTTGTCCTATGTGATCCATGGTGATCTCCAACCTCTCTAAAATGGCATAACTCAATGACACAAGCAACCTCATCATCTGGAGGACACCTGTGAACCAAACCATCTGTACAAACTCGAAAAAGATAAAAGTCTTCCTAGATATAATGCTTAGTATCAAATAAAATTTGTTCTTTTGAGCATAGGAGAAATCATGAGGAACAACACCAGAAACAAGAAAAGTAGCCATATCTGCATACCATGGCTCTTGCATTTTTGTAAGACTAAAAACGGTTTCATCAGGAAAGAATTCATTAATAGGAATACCATCATCAGGAGTTACCATCCTAGAGAGGTGGTAGCAACGCCATTAAGGATCCCCCCTTAATCCCTCACCTCTATGTCGAATTCCTATAAAAGAAGAATCCAACGCAGCAAGCGAGGCTTGGCCTCTTTCTTTGCAGACAGATATTTAAGAGCAGTGTGGTCAGTGTGAATAATCACTTTATTTCCCCATAAATATGATCGAAACTTATCTAGGGAAAATACCACATCCAAAAGCTCTTTCTCAGTGGTCGTATAATTCCTTTGAGCTTCATTAAGAGTTTTACTTGCATAAGCAATAACTCTCAAAACTTTATCTTTCCTTTGGCACAGAGCTGCGCCTACTGCAACATTACTAGCATCACACAACATCTCAAATGGTAATGACTAGTGAGGAGAAACAGCAATAGGTGCAACTACCAACTTTTGCTTAATCAAATTAAATACAGAAAGACAATCATAAAAAAAACATAAATGAGGCACCTTTCGGAAGCAGATCAGTCAACGGTTTGGCAATTTTGGAAAAATCTTGAATAAACTGCCGATAGAATCCTGTATGCCCAAGAAAAGCTCTTACTTCCTTAACACAGATAGGCGCTGACTACTTCTCTATAACCTCCACTTTAGCTCTTTCGACCTCTATCCCAATAGCAGACACCTTGTGGCCAAGCACTATCCCATCCTTTACCATGAAATGGCATTTCTCCCAATTGAGAACCATGTTAGTACTTTCGCACCGTCCAAGAATAAGATCGAGCTGCGCTAAACAAACATCAAAGTCAGAACCATAAACATAAAAATTGTCCATAAATACCTTTATGCTCTACTCAATGTAGTCTGCAAAGATGGCCTACCTGCAACACTGAAAGGTGGATGGGGCATTGCATAACCCAAATGGCATTTGTCTTTATGCAAAGGTTCCATAGGGAAAAGTGAAAGTGGTCTTGTCCTGGTCCTCAGGTGCAGCAGGAATCTGGAAATACCCTGAAAATCCATCTAGAAAGCAGTATATTTCGGCCCATCCAATCTTTCTAACATTTGATCAACAAAAGGGAGAGGGAAATTGTAACACCCCTACTCTAAAATCCGGTTAAACTATCGCGCCTAGCGTAAATAACGGTCGATTCGAAACAGTAATTAAAAGTCATATACAAAATAAATCGGGTGTTACCCGCCGTTACTCGCCCATGCGAGTAACGTAGCGTTTACCAATTATCCAATCTACACTACCGTTGTGATGATAAACATTTAATACAACCTAGTTACAAACTGAATAAATTCCAAAAGAATTGTGAGCCGTCTATCTATCCCCAATAGTCCCGTGCTCCGCACATCCTCGACCAAATACCTGTAATTTGGTGGGCAAAAAGGCTCAGCACAACAGCTGAGCACGAACTATATAATCTTCATGAACCCTAAGACTACTCAAGTTAATTAGCCCAATTGTTCACATGACGTTCCAATTTCTTGTTGTACCAATTTCATTTACAGTAACAATATAACGATAATCATCACACATATAAGTTCATACAATAAATTCATACAATCATCATACCATTCCACAACAAGCAATAAGCAAGTATATAAACAACATCAATTAACCGTGGGAGTGTTATACTCTCTTGAACAATCCTATTATGTGGCCTTGAGGCCTTCTTGTTTCGTTGTTTAGGGCTAAGAACATTTCCTTGAGTCATTATTTAACTTTTACTTAATTTGTTCAATTAAGGTGGGTGTCATGTTAGGACAACCCGTATAAGCTTCCTCTTCTGGAGTAGTCGCTCCGGTGCACTATAATAGTGCGGTTTGTCAGGAGTCCGCAGAGGCCTGACGGCCAGAGCCATTACACCGACAACAGTGCCCTCTAACCAACGATCGTATCCGGCTCATTGCAATTTCCACATCGAAGGAACCCTATCTGGTCATTCTCTTTCTTCGGTGATCACCCATGCGCAACCATGTAGTCCGTGACTACCCTAGATTTTTCCTCATCTTAATTGTTTACTTAATTCCACCATATAATTCGGTCTATGACCTTTACCTAAGATCTATGCTTAGGTTATGTAGAGTGTATTCTCTATGTAAGGACCTTTAAGGTCGTTAACTTTTGCCTAGACGTCACCTGGACTGCGTTCATCCCCAGGTATATATAATAAGATTACAGTTATTTTCCTATTACCATTTCCATATTATCATCCACAATCTGATATCTGAGTTTTCGTATACAATTTCAGAACTGTAATCCGTCGTGTACAATAAAGATCGCGAAACAATAAACATTTAAATCCACAACCACAACACATAGCAAACATATCACTCTTGTCATGCATACCCACATACCAAAACCCGAGGAAGCCCTCAGGAACACTCGGACCATATAGAACGTACTGTACACCGACGTAGTGCTAGCGTGCGGGACCATGGTCACCCTCTAATCCTTTGTAACTCAACTCTAACCCGGTCTACTGGAAATATAATCTAACATTAGTATTTACATCTCGAACCTACCTCATCGTATCAAGATTAGTTCTATCCTCTATCCCGTAATTATGCCTTAGTCGGTTATCCGTTCGACTTGATTTTTCATTACTCTTGGGGTTTAGATATTATTGTACTTCGCAGTTTACGAGTACGTATTATTCGGTAGTTCGACAACATTTTTCCTTTGAGAATTAGATCCTTTGCTAACTTACATATTACCGGGTCATTTACGTGCATGTATATAGTTTTCGTAATGCATGGAGTTTTGAAATACCCCAAATCTAATTAATACCTTAAAACTATTAAGTAACAAAGAATTGATCTAAGAATAAATCATTTCACGTACGCATGCTAATTCACGCATGCAAACGTATACGTAAATTAATATTACGCGTGCGCATGCAAACTCATGCACGCCAACGCTTATGTAAAAAAATAGTCGTTTTACCATAAACACTAACGAGCGTAATTTTACCGACGTCTTAACATAGTAGTACAAAATGCTCATGTACATTTATTAACAAGGATTAAACTCCTTACATAACGAGCTCGATAAAGAGAGCGACAACAAGGAAAATCGACACAAATGTTTATACAATTCATAAAAACAACAATGTTCGATCCTCGAACGCTAATTTTATAACGACTTCATGTATGCATATAAACGCTTACGTACGAGCATTAACAGGCATCCAACCCCTTATGAAACAAGCTCAATTAAGAAAGTTACATCTAAGAGAAATATATACGAGCGTTTATACGACTCGGTAAACAAAACGTTCATTGTAAAAACGCGAGAAATACTAACAAGCAACGTAAATACTTTATGATTGCCTAAGCATTTATAAATGCTAAAATAAATTGATATATGCATTTAAGCAATGTAGCAACTTATGTTGCATAATATTAATACTTTATATATATCATAAATACATAGGAATGTTATAACAATATATATAACACAAAGTTTACAAGTTAAAAATCTACACTATATGTACCGGTTTATATATGGCTTTATAAACTTGATTAATTCAAGATTAACCTACCTGTTCATATATGTGTTACCGGTAATGTACTGATGCAAGTCAAAGGCAAGGAAAAAAAACGGAAGCAACAACATGATATTATACACTAATATACTAGTATATAAACAAACTAAAACCTACAACCATATTATTCTATACGGTAGAATGTATATATGTATTGCATCAGATCAAAACTGTAATATAAACCATGGATTAGAAGTAGTAGACATGTGCATGTTAATCATAATCATTGTCATCACTCATACATGTTTAGCAAAACAAAAAAAATGGCACATGTATACACCATGATCAGCCGGTAACATGTATATATATTATACATGTCTTAAACTACCATGAAACATTATGTGTCACCCTTCCCTTTCTTCTTCTCCCTTTCAAGCTCCAAGCTCCATTAATGGAAGTCTTGAATTCTAACTCCGTTTCTATGTCAATTCCTAGCATTTCTTCATCAAGTCTTGAAGCAAACATCAACCTAATGCTACTACAAGCATTCAGCCATCAATTATGCTCCATGAAGTGGTCTTGAACCAACATTAAATCAAGGAGCATTCAAGGATAACTTAAGGTATTTTTCATGCATGCAAATCCTTAAGACATGCTATACATGTAACCGAAAAATTTAACTCTTCTAAACATATTTTTCTTCATCAATTCTATGAATGAAAGTTGGTTCTCCATCCATCCTAGGAGTACCAAAAATTCAAGGTAAAATACCTAAGGTAAATCCCTTGAAAACTACTATAAATCTACATAAGATCTTTGTTAAGCTCTAACTCCTAAACCCCTTCCTTTCATGCATGAGAACCAAAATTGGAACATCAATTTCCATTGAAGGAAGCTTGGGAAATTCAAGAGGAGTTCAAGTACTTAATCATCCTTGATCAAGAGTAAGTTTAATAAGTTAATTCTTAATGTTTTAAGCTTTGTTTAAGCTCATAAATTTTGTACAAAAATTATGTACACACTCCCACTTAATTAAGGCCGAAATTAGTAGAGTTATTTACCAAGAAAAATAATTATAACTCTTAAGCTAAAGTTATTACCTTAAGATATAATTTTATGTCACAAAAAAATTACTTATGAAGAGTTTTTTATATGGCCGAATTATCTAGGAAGAATTTACTCCATTTTGAGCTAAAAATATGTCTATGACATTACAATAATTTTTACATGAGAAATATGGCTCATATGTATTTATGTATAATTATTATGAGTTATAAATCAAGTTTTAAAACTATATAGTAACCTATTGTTATGGCCGAATACAAAGGGTGAAAAATAGGTTTTAATGATCTATATATCTATATAAACTTATATTATGAATTTCTGATAATTGCTAGTGTTTAAATGACTAGCTTAATAAGTTATGTGGTGAAATTGTGAATTTTAGAAAGTTTGGGGTACAAATGGTAATTTCTGAAAATAATATGTGCCCTTGACATAATCATGATATATTAAAGTATAACAATTAATATTATAAATTTTGGTTGAATTAAATAAGGAACTAGGTGTTAAAATAACAAATTATAAATTTTTGGGGCTATTTTGTAATTTCTGGAAAACTTGGTGTATAACCGAGTTAATAAGGTTTTTTCTGGGTATATTAATGTATTAAGTATGAAATTAGGCATTGGTCAAAGTGTTGACCCAAAACTTTGGGTTAAAATGACTTATGACATAAAATATTAAGTTTATAAAAGTTTTGTGGTGAAATTGTAACTTATGAAAGTTTATATGTAAAACCGATTTTGATATAGGGCGAAATCCTAAGTTGTAGAAATATACGGGTCATTTCGGTATTTAAGGAAATTAAATATTAAAACTATGGTTTATAAGTTAATATGTAAAAGTTATAAAGTTTTTGTGGTTAAAATGTGAATACAGAAAGTTACATGTTGAAAACGAGAGTTTATGGTGTTATTTAGCAATTTATAAAAGTTAATGTGTCCAACTTTCAATTACCGAATTTATAAGGTTGGTTTTGTGATTTAATAAAATATAAGGAATTTATTAAGTTGAAATATTACTTAGACAAATATAAACATGTATTATAAATATCACATGTGTAAATAAATACGTCAAAGGATTATAAAATAAATCAAAGAAAATAATATAATATGAGGTACATAAAATCATAAGGCGATTAAAAGGAAATACCGCACAATATAAGTCTTATAATTTAAGACTACATACTTTAAAGTATATGAATAAATACCCTGATTATAATATGGTTAGGAGGTTAAGGAAATTACCTAAACGTAAAGTTAAAACCTCACATGAAATTACGAGAGTATATAACCATCAAATAATGGTTGGAATTATAGTATATTAAATATAGAGTTATGAGGAGAATCGAGTAAACGTGACTAATAAATGTCATTGACGAATTTGTAAGTTGTTAAGTCATTTGGACAAATACAACATGTCATATAAACAATACTTGTATACGTACATGTATAAATATATATATATTCAAGGAAATTAAATAAACTAAGGAAAATGGTCAATGTGACATATGTAAAATCATGGGAATAAATAAAGTATACTACCATGCAATAATAGTCTTATAAATAAAGACTACAAGATTTAAGGTATATAATAATTCCTTAATTATAAGGAAAGATAAGAAGTGAAACAAATAATAACTATGGTAAATCAACCTCACATAAGATGACGAGGGATTACATAATCGCTCTACTTTACGGTACCAATATTATACGTGTAACACCCCATCTCAATCCAGTCGTGGTTATCGCAAACTTAACGACATATATACAAACGTTGCAGCGGAATTAAATACACTCCAGGACCTTGCCACGGTCTGACTAACAGTATATACCGAACATTAGTATACTAAATCTTAACCATTACATATTCTCAGTACAAATTCTTCATATCCCATTACATCGTACACAACTTACTAGCATCTCGTACCATTCACTAAACGAGTGTACATGCACAACTCGTACCACTAAAAGAAGACAACCCGAAGTAAATTCTACCCGATCCTACTCTCAAGGCTGTCGCCTTCTGTCATTCACCTGCGAAATAAAAATAGCCCCCAAAGGGGGTCAGCAAAATTGCTGGTACGATCCTCTCATGGCCCCCAAGCTAACGTGGCTACGACGACTAATTGTCGATAGCATGGAGATTGATTAGATACACAACATAATAGAAAGTGCAATAAAAAACAAGCCACATATGAACAATCAAAGTTCAACACAATGAACGACTTAAAAGCGTTCTCTTAATTAGTGAGTTAATCATTTAACTCCTTAAGTTATGTTTCCTCTTAATCTCAGTCCAACCTTATCTTACCTCAATCTTAATCCTTATCTCAGTCTTAGATTACAAACCATTCTTTAAATAGAAATGGTTGTATCTTATCTCCAACCTTATCTCAATCTTATCTCAGTTCTTATCTCAATTAAGTCAACAGTTCTTTAATTAGAATGGTTTTTCCTTAATTCATTGTTTATCTGTCGGGTCACGTAATCCTAACCAATGAGTTATCAGCTCCATTGGTTTACATAAACAATATTTGTTAGAATTAGTTGGGCATTTAGGTAGATCCCACCACACCATCTCAGTATGCCTCCCTCCTAAAACAAGATGATCCGAGGAGATCGAGTCTTTATGTCGACTCTAGGCAACGAGTCCGAAGACAAGTC
The DNA here is from genome assembly GCA_023374045.1 of Limonium bicolor. Taxonomy (NCBI): domain Eukaryota; kingdom Viridiplantae; phylum Streptophyta; class Magnoliopsida; order Caryophyllales; family Plumbaginaceae; genus Limonium; species Limonium bicolor. Next base: position 233,427,909 of record CM041776.1, read on the forward strand.
ATATTTGGAAGACGGTATTTGATAAGGATACCGACTTCCCCCAATACACATGTGTCGGTACCATTCCGGATTCCTCACTCCCCCCCCCCCCCAAGTTCTAGCTAATAGAAGTCTCAACGTTAATGTTTGTTAGTTAACCTCTTTCGGTTACTAAATAAACAATATTTGGGAGTGCTCCTTAATCTCACACAATTCTTTACTACGCATTGTTAGTAAATTCTCACAGTATGTTGTGTTAGTTTTCAAACATCACACAACAATGCAATAAACATAATATTCTGGTTGCATGCTTTATCTTGTTTAGTCGGCACACATAAAAAATAGCACACAAGCCGAGGGACACCTCGATAGCAAGCAGGTCACAAGAAAACCATACCGTTCACCGTTGGTCGTTCGGTTGCTTACTCTCCTCTGGAGTCCACATTCTCAAACCCTAAAATATTGATCGAGTTGGGTGGTTAATTTCTTTTCATTAACTTAGCTTACATAATCACTAATGATTTCCAGCTACCACTAAATCATTTTAGTTCAAACTTAACCACTTATGTTACTTACTTTTCATTTTACCTCACACTTGTTCACACCTCAAATGGCATTAAAATTCCACCAAACAACTCTTAACAACCTTATAATAACAATACCCAACAAGCCCCCTTCATTTACCTCTTAAAAAGCACACTTTCTTTGTATTTATGCCTTGTCCGGGACATAGTCCGGACCTAAGGTCCCAGACCAATATGTCTGATGTACTCGGTCCGGGTCTTTGTACATAGCCTAGGTCCCGGACCACCTCAGAAACAGATTCTCGGCAAGTTTTTGATGCTGGTCCGGGACTTTATCCAAGGACTAAGTCCCGGACCACCTTATAAACTGTTAAATTTTATAGTTTTGAACCTCTTTCTCCACTTGTTCTTTTGTCCAAACTTCTTCTAATCTTTCCCCAAGTATTCACACATGTTCTAACAACATTTTAGCACTTAAAATCCTCCTAACTCATGGTTCAACTCATCTCCAAATTCCTTGATCATTATTCAAGTTCTTACTAAACTCTTAACACTTATAACTTAATTCCTTACACTTAAAACATGTAAATTTTGTCTAAAACTTCAACTAACCAAAGTGTTTCGTCACAACCATCTTAACTACTCCTCAAGCATCATTATACATACCCATTCGCTTTACTCAAACTTCTCAAAGCTATGTATTATCTAGCACATGCTTACACCCTTACAAGTCATTATACCTTATTTTTCCTTCAAACTTTGTTACAAGTTTCCTAGCTTCCTTCACCATGGTTTTGGTGCCTTAAATTCACCATTGAATCCCCTAGTCCCTCTTAGACATCCCTAGGTCTCCCTAGTACTCAAGAACTCCATAGTTTATCCATTTTCACCAAAACAACCTTTAATGTTTACTAGAACATCATTAGTCATAAAATCTCCTTAGAACACCTTTAAGACGTAGTTTCCTCTCCAAATTTTGACATGGCTTCCTTAGTATATTACTACACCCAACATTTAGTTTTTCACCCTTAATACAATCATGAACACTCGAATCCTTAGTACACAATCTTAGCACACAAATTACACCCTACAAACCTCTAATCCCTCCTAAACAACTCCAGGTCATTCTAATCCTTAAGAACTCCTTTGTTAAGTCATTTTCACTCAAATTCCTTCTTATGATTCCTAGTAAACCCTTGGTCACTTTAATTAACAACAACCACTTGAACACTTTGTTTTCTACTCAAATTTCGCCATAGCTCCTCTAGTATATTATCATGCCCAAATGCATTGTTTTTCTCATAAATCAACACACACATAGTAATCTATTTCTCATCATATTTCCTCACCCAAATAAACTCATTCACAACAAACTCAATATAGTGCAATAATCTTAAATTGCAGAGCACTAAGGCTCTTAAATAACATGGCTCTTAGGCCTTTAAATGACTTAAACTTAAACACTGAATTTCCCACATATAAAAGCTTTCAACCTGCAAATAAACACAACAATGCTCCCATAGCAATATAAGTCTTCTCATAATTCACCTTAAGCTTATCTTACTAAATCATTCCCATTGGCTCCTTAGTCACAAGTTCATAAGCTTGTTTAAGTTCTTTTTCCTAGGTTATATAACCCATTACATAATGTAAGCTTTAAGCTACATTAGTACTTATCTAAATCTCATCCCTTAAAACCTTAAACCACCATTAGGTAAGCCATTTACCTTGTTTTTCCAAGCTTCTCCTCACCCTTTCCTCCTTGGTTTTCCTTGTTTCATTTTCGGCCACCAACTTAGATTTCCTTGCCAATGTTCTAATCAATCCACAATAACTCTAATGAGTGCTAATGAACACACTAACCTTAAGGAATCATACCTAGGTTAAAATGTGTTTTAAGGTATTAAAATGAATGTTTTACCTTGGAGTCTTAAGATGGGCTTGGATATGAATCAAGAAGGACCTCCTCTAGCCCTTGGAAATAAAAACAATCTAGAACAAGGCATAAAAACAAAGCCCCGTGAGTGGTAATTTTCGGCAATGTAAGAAAGTGGTGGAAAGATGATTTTTCTTACATTTTTCTTACCTAGAATGAATGGAGAAGATAATGAACACCTCAAGCTAGTTTTTCCCCTTCAATGGAGTTTCCCCCTAGCACAAAAATGAAGCTTTTGGAGTTTTGGAAAGATATAAAGCTAGAGCTTGAGCTAACTAAGAATAATATGTGTTTAGTTTTTGATTTGGAGCTAAAATGGAGATTTGGTAGGCAAAGCTAGGTGAGGCATGAATGGAGCTGCTTCTTACGGTTTGAGAGGATGAAGAAGGTGAAGAAAACCGTGGAAGAAGAGAATGAATGAAGAAGAGGAGAGAAGGTAGGCTTAAATGGTAAGATTTTCTTTTTAAAAAGTAAATAGTACTATTACAAATTTATTCTTCTTTTCCTTTAGTTGCTGGCACATGGGTGAGTCACCAGCCTTAAAAACCATCCCCACCCCCTTATATACAAGATATTTATGGTCTTGGTTGACCAACATATTGACTTATGTTGACTAAAGCTTAAACTAGTCACTATTTGGCACTATTCACAAATTAGTGCACAAATTTATGAAAGTTTTGGTTTCCCATTGATTTAGGCTTCCTAAAGTGATACTAATCAGTACACATGTTGATTAAGGTGTAATCATGGGCATTTAGCCACTCAAAACCCATTTCTTAGACAATTTCTCAAAAAGGTGCTTTTAGGAGTCTTAAAGCACATTTTATGTTTAAGCTTGTTTTTGAGCTTGGTTTTCTTTGGTAATTGACTTAACTTTTCCATTAAAATGCTAATAAGGTCTTATAATGATATTTGGTGCTAATCAAAGTCTCTCCAAGCTTAGAGCACATTTTTGCTTAAATTGCCCTTATGGCATTTTCTTGTGTTTTCCTTGGTTTAAATTGTCTACCAATGTTTCTAAGGCATGTTTTAGCCTTACTACATCATAACTTGATGTTTACTTAGCATAATTAGGTTTGGGGTATTTCAATCTACCCCCCTTAAAAGAACTTTGTCCCCAAAGTTCCCATGCATCTTATTTTATTAGAATACATGGCTTACCTCATTCCAAAGATCATATAGATCACGCTTATATGTACTTAATCTTATTGACTCATTAGGTCTTTCATACACTTATACTCAAATACCACACAACAAGCTTAAGCATTTATAGCACTCAAAATTCCCTTTGTTCCTTTTGATGATTAAAATAATCACATAATTTTCATCGTATTCTCCCATGTCACCGGTCTGTAGACAAAGGCTCATTCATTCTCGCCACCATGGGCCAGAGTACAAAACAACTCTATTCTCCCCATGTCACCGGTCCGAAGACAAAGGCTCATGTGTCCTCGACTTCATGGGTGAGACTCAGTAAAAAGGAAATCCTTTTTACGAGGTCATGTGAGGAATAATTCCTCTAATTGAAAATACAATCAACTCCAATTTCGTTTTATCCTAAAGCCTCTATCCTTAGCGCGATTTAATTGTGACCACTGGTAGGGAGTTTCAGGAATCATCCAGCCCTGATGTGATCAGTATCAGTGTTGAACCATCCTTCCACCCTAATTTGTGTTCGGTTTCCCTTGATCCCTAGAAAATCAAGTTCCACTTCCCATGTCATTTTCAAAAATCAAATAATTCACTCATTTCCAATTTTCTATCTTTTAGTTCTTCTAATCATAATCATTACATCTCCAAGACGTGTACTCAGTCCATCAAACATTCCCAATTCATCTCTTAGTAATTACCTTAGAACTCTCATTCCTACTAAGTTCTATATCAGTCTCATAACAATTCTCACCATCTTATACCTCATAGCATTAGTATTTCCTACCTCATACTCATATCGAATAATATCTCATAGTGTTATCTTATTCTTATCTCACATATACTTTCATATCGACTCATATCTCATATATTCCTTAAGTCTCCTTAATCTTCTTCACTAATTCTCTTAACTTGTACTCACACCGGAGTTAACAAGATAGGTACTTAATGTGTATGGCATTCGCATCTTTTGTGCGCAATAACCATAATTAATCTCAAAATATATACATATGTATATGTAAAACAAATTCTCAAATTCTTTTGTGCTATGCACACCGTAGTTTACGTACTCAGTACATAAACATATGCTAAGCGGTTTTCACTCTGCCCCCTTAAAATGGATTACGCCCACATAATCAACATTATATCATCCTTGAACATAGGTTCAAGATGTCTAATTCTCACCAAGCATTCTAGCTTCCATGTCATCTATCTCACTTATGATTCGATCAGAGGGTCATAACTATGTTAATGGCATAGTCTCTGTATCGAGGATTCTTAACGGTACTTATACCATTTTCTTAACTTAGTTTGGTCTAATCTCAAAGGTATTGATCTGCTAGCTTTCGCTGCGCGACTCTGATAACCTTAGGCTTAGTTTGCCTCTCTTATCCATTTATAGTATTGTATATGTAACACCCCTACTCTAATCGGCTCCTAATCATTTAACTTAACATTGTAATCGCAGCGGTAATCTAACAATTAAACTACTGGTGTCACCGTTCTCACTCGCCCGTATGAGTAATAACGTGCTTACTGATATACATACATAAATACGAAACAATTTCCCACAGTGACAACAAGAGATAGATCTAACCTTCCAGAACGAATATAAAATACAATCATAGTGAGCATCCTAAGTATCCCAATCCTATACACGTTTCTATGTTCGTATCATAATACAATAGTGCATATTTAGACAACCGTAACTAAACTACCCAGCACGTCCCCCTCTTTGTTGACACCGGAAGCTGCATACCTGCAAAATGTTTGTTTGTGGTATGGAATCAGCCCCTACTGAGTATGTTACTACATGACTGTCATGCCCCCTCGGACCCTCAGTTAATTGGTCAAGAGCATGCAATTCATTTTCATGCAAGTAGTTTAATATAAAAATTGTAAAGCAACAACATATATTGCGGTAAACTCAAATAGCAACAAGCCCCCCGGCTTAACACATCGCATCACAATTAAACCACTGAAAGCGTTACAACGCTTATATGAGTACAGAGACTCCATTCCAACAAACACTTAATAGTTCATAATTGAGTACGGCAACTCACTCGACCAAACAATCCACAATAATCCACACACGAGTACAGCGACTCGACTCAACCAGTTCAGAACACAGATATAAGTACAACGACTCAATTAAACCAACTCACAACACATATGAGTACATCGACTCAATTAAACTAATTCACAACACACATATGAGTATAACGACTCGTTTCAACAACACCACCAACATACAACACATAACCACAAAAGCATAACCAATGAGCAACAAGGCGAAACAACGAGAATTATAAACAAGCACAAATTCTCGTCTTTGGCATGTAAGCCCAAATAATGTTCGCCTGATGTACGAGCAAATATAGTTCTTCGTAATTGTTCAGTCATGCCTAATGACAATGTCTCGTTAAAACGACGTGTCTATGTTACCCATATCCTACGGCGGGTCACCCACGACAGTAGCCACTCCAGCGGTAGAGTCTCCGACCGAAGAACCATCTGTAGTCCATTGAAAATTTACCCTGATACTTATGGATACCCACACGGTATCCTAGTATCGTTAATTGATCTCAAATCACAGCAAGAGCCACATCCTCTTGATTAACTTATCTATACCATCGCATCGTTTTACTATTTTTCCTAACACAGCAGACTAAGGTCGTTAGTCCAATCCTGAGTATGTCGACTCGGGATCCAGTGTTAGATACGAGAGCGGCGTTAAAAAGGCCAATGCTTTGTATATAAGTCTCGGATAATATATATATATCTTATTATCCTAATGCTACAACGTTATACTTATGTTCTTTATATTACACTTATAAGATAGCATCATTGCCGCTAGTTCGTTTTATAATATGTTCATATATACGAATGGTACTGTTATCGTGCAACAGTAACAATAATAAAGCAGCATTAATACACAACTCAAGCATATTAATTCACACAAGCAGACATTCAATCTTAACACAGATTTTCACACAGTGCCTGAACTGAGGAAATCCTCAGAGACAATCAAGTCACATAAATAATATACTGTGCACCGGGATTATAAGACCGTGGAGTATGAATCAGCTAAATTCTCTGGCAATCCTCGAGACGCCTCTAACAATCTATTAATATGCATCACACTATGCATCAGCATCTCGTACTAACAATACACTACGGCACCCCGTACCGTTACTAATCCATCCCGGTTTATTCCCCGTAGCTAACTGATAATGTTTGTCGGGTTTTCGGTTTAACTCGGGATTAGGAAAAAACGCTATATTACGTGCGTGTTACGTCGTGTAAATAATTGAAATATCCCAAACCTTAATTACTTTAATTAATTAGGAATTAATTAAATAAAAGTAAAATTAGAGATTAAGGAATTAAATACCCTTAAATAAGCGTAAGAGAATAATATAATATTATTTAAACCCTCAAAGTCGTTAGGAAACATAAACGAAACCTAAAAAGACGTTAAAGAGGTTTAGGAAAAAGAAATATAAATGAAAATAAAACTACTCGTTTTACCTCGGAAAATGTGTCACGAAATGTTTAGAAGTGAAAACGAGGTCGTGGACACCCTATAATATTATTTAGGTAATTTTAGAGGCATTGGAAGAAAATTGGTTAAAAGTCATAAAATAGACGTCACGTTTTCGCCTAAAATGGCGAAACGCAAACCAATTAGAAATTAAATTATAGTTAATTAAATTTATAAATAACAATAATAATTATTGTTTGGAAATATAAATTTAGAATCATAAAATGATTTGTTTCATTGAACGGGACATCATGTCGCAAACAATATGAAAAACGGGTCTAAAACGAGTTAGAAATGACAAATATAAGTAACGTTAAAAAAAATAGTAATGGGCCAACCCGCCCAACATGACTGGACCGGCCCAGTCTATCTCTTCACTCACATATCGAGAGCCCAAACAAAAAAAAAGAGTTGAGCCTCAATTTCCTTGGTTTCTCTTTTACTCTTCACGATTTTGCAACCCTAACTCTCGCAAGGAACATACATGCTCGAGTCGTTTTCTTCCTCGCCGCATCTCTTTCCCTCTCTCAAATTTCCTTCTCATTTTGCAACCCTAAACCGGCGAACTGGAACGGGATTCTGCGCCTCTCTTCTTCAACTATCATCTCCTTGAGAGATCCTCTCGGGTGAACAAGAACAACCCGATTCTAGTTCGAATCTGGACGAAACAGGATAGTTATTCCGGGTTGAAGGAGCGATTAGAGGAAACCGTAGCCAACCGAGAAGAAGGAGCGATTAGGGCCAATAACTTCTAGATTCAAGGTGTATATAAGTAGTCATTTTTCTTTGTTTTTGTGTCCGATTGATGTTAGATTCGAAGTAAAAATATGACATAACTTGTCCTCCTTTCTTCTCTAAATTTTTGCGCCAGTGGATCCGAATTTTCCTTTGCAAAAATTATGTAGAGTTCTAGCTAATCTGGTGCTGATGATAGTGTGTGGTAGTTTCGAATTTTTTTGAATTATGTACCATGGACTTCGAATCTGGATTTTATTGTTCTGTAGTGAAACTGAATAAGACCGATTTAGGGTTCCAAATATACATCAGAAACTACCAAGCGTGGAAAAAAAAATTGAAGGTGACAGATTCGAGAGTTTTGATTTAGGGTTACGAATATGAGATTTAGGGTTCTTGAAACAGAAATTAATTCTTCTGAAATCGATTTGGGGGAATTCGAAAGTTGGGGGTTCGTATTAGTATCTTGTTCATTTCGACAATTTGACTAATTTTGGGTTTTGTCATTTCGTAAATTTGGCTAATTTTGGTGGTTCATTCATTTCGAAAATCTGGTGCTAATAAGTTCGAATATAGAATCTAATTCGGGGGTAAATTGGAAATATAAGAAATTTGGGGTGAAAACACAAATTAGGAAAATTTAGTGGCAAATTGAAGTTTCTGAAATATTTTGGGGAGCGGAAGTATGGATTCGGAAAGTTTGAGGTGATTTGGTAATTTTTGGAAAATTGAAGGGTCAAAGGTGTAAATCTGAAATTTGATTTATAGTTAGGTCTAAGTAGGAAATTTCGGACCAGTCAACATAACCTAAGACCGAATTGGAATCTGGTCAAAATTGGACCTTGGTCAAATTTGGAAATAGGTCAACAATTAGGGTTTGGGATTAAAGTTAAATTAGTGATTTTGACTGAGTTAAATTTAGGGGTACAGAATTGAATTCTGGTCAATGTAGTCAACTGGGTTAGGAATAGTCAAACCCGGGTCCAAATTTTGTTGAAGTTCAAAAAATAGTCAAATGCGAGAATGGGTTCAACAAATGCTCAACTAGTTAAACTGAATGGGATTTAAATTCCTAAGTCCAAATTGGCCTTCCATCCCATTAACCAGATTTTTCAAGTGGGTTTAAACCCAAATTAGAAGAGATAGAAATTGAAACAAAGAATTGGGTCAACTAATAGATTGATGAATTATCGGTAAGGGATCAACTGATGTACTAAAATAATTAAGGAATCATCATAATAAGATTGATGTTAATTATATGAGAAATTAGAGTTTTATATGTGTATATATGATGGGTAACATTGGAATTGTTGAGCCTAATAACTTACTAGTAAGTTGATTAAGTGATGGACCAATACGGTTAAGGAATTTGTTCCTACAAAATTAGTAGAGGTATTAAGGTTAGTATTGCACATATGAGAATTTATATACACATATAGGTATATAAATATTGGTGGATTAAAGGTTAGGAGAGTATGAACATATATGTTCTTGCAACATTAAATCGGTGGGAACATGCTTGTATAAGATATATATATACGTGTGTGTACATAATAGTTAACATTGGAGTTTATGAAATTATATGTATATAGATGTGCAAATACGTGTTTATATGCAATTGAAGGATTAGAACTCTGGAACGATTAATTAGAGGTTGGAATAATACAATTAATTAAGTACAACTATTAGAGTTAGGAAGTATTTTTGGAGTTGATATATATATATTTAAATATATTTAGACTTGTGAGAACTTATATATAAATATATACACATGTATATATAAATGGTAAGTTTAATTAAGAGAGGAAAACGTATACGAGAGAAACGTAGTACGAAGAACTGTTAAAATGGGTGCAATAAGTAAATGACATTCTCAGTTGGTCCAATTATAGGATCGGGATAGTCGGGATGATAGTCGAGACGATAGTCGGGATGATAGTCGAGACGACAGTCGGGATTTTCAGCTAGCCACTCTCAAGGTGTACGGTACAGTTCTTCTTGTGACCTGCTTGCTAACAAGTGTCCCTCGGCTTGTGTGCTATTTGTTTTTGTGTGTTCACTAAACAAGATAAAGCATGCAACCGGAATATTATGTTTATTGTATTGTTGTGTGATGTTTGAAAACTAACACAACATACCGTGAGAGCTTACTAACCAACATTTAGTAAGGAATTGAGTGAGACTAAGGAACACTCCCTAATATGGGTTTGATATAAACCGAAAGAGGTTAACCAAAAACATGGTCTTGAGACTACTACTAACTGGAACTTGAGTGAGGAAACCCGGGACTGACTCCGGTCATGCATGCTAAGGAAAGGGGGTCGGTATCTATAGCAGATTCGACTTCCGCTTAAGGACTTGTCTTCGGACTTGTAGCCTAGGGCCGGTTGCCAGCTCAGCTACGCTGGACTCCCGTCCAGGGTAGGTGGCATTAAGATGGTGCGGTGGGATCACCTAAATCCCAGGTTTGGACTTAGGATACAACCATTTCCCTCCAGGAACGGTTTGTATACTGAGAATAAGTTAAGATTAAGATTAATGTAAGGTTAAGATAAGTTGCAACCATTCCTTTTAAAGGATGGTTTGTATTATTAAGATTAAGATAAGCTACATCCACTCCTTATTAAAGGATGGTTGTTTCTAAGATTAAGATAAGACTAAGATTGAGGTGAGATAAGGATGGACTAAGATTAAGAGGGAACATTACTTAAGGAGTTAAATAATTAACTCTCTAATTAAGGGAACGCATTTAAGTCGTTCATTGTGTGTGAACTTTGATTGTTCATATCTGAGTTGTTGTTTACTGCACTTTCTATTATGTTGTGCATCTAATCAACCTCCATGCTATCGACAATTAGTCGTCGTAGCCACGTTAGCTTGGGGGCCATGAGAGGATCGTACCAGCATTCGTGCTGACCCCCTTTGGGGGCTGTTTTTACTACACAGGTGAACGTCAGGAGGCGGCCGTCGCGAGAGTAAGATGGGGTACAAGCGTTACGGGTTAAGTGTGGCCTACGAGTTGTGCATGTACACTCGTATGGCTTTTTGAGTTAGTAAGTTGTATAGGATGTGAGGGGATTGTAAGAAGGATATGTATTTGGTTAAGACTTGTAAGTACTAATGTTCGGTATATTCTGTTAGTCAGACCGTGGCAAGGTCCTGGAATGTAATTGAATCCACTGCTACGTTTGTATTTAAGGTGATAAGTTTGCGATAACCACGATTGGATTGTGACGGGGTGTTACAAAAAGTGGTATCAGAGCGTAGTTACGCTCTGATGACAAGAATTACCGAACTTAGGGGAATACTGAGGTTGAGTTTGAGTTATGGGTTAAGGGTTGAGAGATAGAGCGTGAGGTGCGTTAGTTAGGACTTCCCGGTGTTTACCGGATATCCATAGTACGTAAACCCGCCCTCCACATCCCTAACCTTGAATACGTGGAACAAACGCCAGAGAGAAGTAAGCCTTCTCTTACTCGGGAAAAAAAACCCGATCTGGCAGTTAGTTAACAGTAAGCAATACGAGAAACATCTTGTTGAACAACAGTTTATGAGAACTTGAACGTTTTAACTGGGGCGCAGCATTGAAACAGGCGCTACCAAGGGAATTCTACCAATAAGGGAACGGTAATTACCGGCAACATGGGTCGACATGCTACGCAGTCGAGTTACACCGCAATACCAATGATTAGAAAAGCACTACGAGTGCAATGGATAAGAAAAGATAAGCGACATGAGTACCGGACAGTGGTCCGAATGAGCATAACAGCGGGATAATACAAAGCATGAGAGTTAAGATTACTGGAAAGTCCATTTAGAAACGGGAACACCAAACCCTATACAATGAGGAAGATTACAAACCTGGCCGACATAGAGCAGATGACGATAAAAATGCATACAAACTGTATACCAATTTAGGACTACAACGTTGTACCTGAGGGAGAATCATCACTTAGTAACCACGACAAAATGTGTGGAAATGGGACCGAGGATTAAGACATAAGTAAGTAACGAGGGGTTCCCTCAGAAAGAGGAACACCCTGACAAATGACAGTACCGTCAAACCAACCAGGAAACTGTCGGATGGATAGTTATCCAAAATAAGAGAACATCGAAGGAGTCCCGAGGACTACCAAAGATATAGAAATTAAGTGGAAGTACCATTACCGACGCACGCGCAATACCGGTAGCCTATCTTGCATGGCGCACTTGCCGTAGCAAGTGCTACCACGGTTAAGTTATACGGAAAGCCATCATGGCGAGATAGCAGAACACTACAGTTGTAATACACACTAATACCAGATTGTAAATCTATAAAAACGAGAGAATGAGACCTTGGAAGGGCCTGACGGCCTGACCATGATGAGATGAGTCAACACACCAGTCAGCAGGGAGCTGAACTTGGTCCGAATGCTAAATGGTATAAAATTTTAGCAACAGTACAACCTACTACAGCAACAACATATAAGGAATGTATTAAGAGATACAATGAAGGCAGTCAACAGAACGACTTCCAGTAGGAACGGGATAGAACTCCCGAGATGACCATTAAGAATACCAATAACAACAATCTTCGTTGAATATGTTAGTAAACCCCGGAAACAGGGACAAAAAGAAATGAACATAAGCTATAACCTACTAAGGATTAAAGATATATAATCCCGACAGAGGGAAGCTCAGAGGACTACCCCCACAGAGCGGGCATAGTCGAGCCGAATAAACTGATTAACGACAGTTAGTATTGTTTGCCTAACTCATCAACACCCAAGTATGATTAATCATTGACGGTGGTGAAGCCAACGAAAGTTGAACACAGCATTGAGATGGAGACACATGTTAGCTAGAATAAACATCCAACGGAGACACAGTAAGGCCAATGCTTAATACGAATACATTCTATGTGATCGAGAGTATCGTTGTAGACACCGAATAATGTCGGGTTACCTGAGTGAACTTCCATAGTGGGAAGCAGGATGCAACATCTTACCATGAAATCCAATACCACATCAAATGACGTAACCTGGCATATAATGGAGTACAAAGAACTAGTATTTATGAAGTTAATTTACTAATGAGCTAGAGTACAAACAGTGAACCGACCATCGGCTCTCACTCAAGAGAAAATTAAACACTAAGGAGCTAATGACAAATGAGTTAGTAAAACAACCACTAATGAATTATAGGAGCTCTTATGTTTTTCATGGGACTATTCTTATGTGCAGGTGGCTATGTGAAATTCAGTGTTTAGATTATGTAATTTAAGGGCCTAAGAGCCATGGGACTATTGTTGTGTGCAGGTGGCTATGTGAAATTCAGTGTTTAAATTATGTCATTTAAGGGCCTAAGTGCCAAGTAATTTAAGGTTTATGCAATTGTATTGTGAATTGAAGTAGTTAGAGTGTAATTGGTGTGTTGTGAATGTCCACTAAGGACGTGATTAACTTGGGTTGATTTGAGGAGAAAATCTATGCATTTGGGCATGATAATATAGTAGAGAAGTCATGGCGAAATTTGTGTAGAAACCAAGTGTATTAGGTGTTAAGTGAGTTACTATGACATGGGACTTACAAGGAATCATTAAAGGATAATTGAGTAAAAAAAATGAGTGAACTAAGGTGTACTTATGAGATAGAATGACCTATAATTTAATTGTGGAGGAATTGTCAGAATGGGCACCAGTGAGAATAGAGAGATAATATGATTGATGGGGGCGGAGAACAAACCACTCCTTTTAGGGTGGGGATACCTCTCCTTAATGTAAGGCCTTGAGTGGGAATAAACCCCTCAAGAAGGGCTTTGAAATACCCCGACCTTAAATATGGCGATTAAATTATCCTAATAGGTATTTAAGAGCCTAATAATGCTCAAGTAATATTGGTAAGGAAAAATAAATCCAAAAGAAATAAAGAAACGCTTAAAAAGCGGGAAACGCTAAATAAGCGTTAAATAACCATAGGAGGTATGAAACCTCGGTTAGCGTATTGTAAGGATTCTAAAGGCTTAATTAAGCCTAAATAAATATTAGGGAACAAATCCCGAAGAAAACGGATCCTTAAAATGGATTAAAATCACTAACGAACCTTGAAGCACGTTTTTCGAGGTAACCGGGAAAACGTGTCTTTAAGCGGGTCAAATAGACTCGTAACAATTTTGGTCAACTAAATAATCATTAATAAACATTAGTGAAGGTTTAGAACCAATAAAATCAATAAAACGAGAAAATAGTAAAAACTGTAAAAAACGGGAAGTTGTGGGGTAAAAGCATAAATAACCAAAACTTATGTGTCCACTTTTAAAATAAAATGTAAACTGTTTGTGTGTGTGAGGGCTGTCATCCGATGGACTCCCCCTCCCTCTCTCACACTCCCTCACACTCTCTTCTTATACAAACAAACAAACTAATTAAAAAGCAAAAAGTAAAACACTAAAGTAACTCCCTCTCTCACACTCTCTCTCCAATTCCCTCATTCTCCTCACAACACTCACATACACACCCATCTCCCTCACTCTCTATTTTTCCTTCCTCCATGCGACATCAATGGAGAAACAAGCAAACCCACACAAAACCTACCTTCTCTCCTCTTGTTACCCAATCAAACCTTCTCCAAAAATTATAAAAACTACACCATTGGAATCCTCTCATCAAGAGGAACATTTCCCTCTTTTCAAAAATCGAAACGGAAGAGCTTTCGTTTTTATGGGTATCCCCCATTTGGAGCTTCAAGACCACCATTAGAAGGCCCTTGTTCTCCTTGTTCTTTTAAGGTAAAAATATTCTCAAAACTCCATTGTTTTTCTAGCCTAATGGGCAAAACGAATTTGAGCTAAACCCTTGTTTGGTTCCCTTGTATTCTAGCCGATTTTGGCTTTGTTGGAGGAGAGGAAAGCTTGTTCTTGAACCATTCCAAACAGCACTTACACCCTTGGAAGGTAAGGAATTTTCCAAACCCTAAAACCCATATTAAAAACTTAAATAATGTTAGGGTTAGTTTTTAGTATTGAATGGTGTATTCGTGTGTGGGTGATAATATTAGATTTGTTGAATACCAAAACCGGTAGAGAGAGAGAAGAAGAAGAAACAAGAAGGAGAAAGAGAACTAGAAGGAGAAACAAGGTAAGAATGCTCTTTTGTGTAGCTTGGTATATATGTGTATGTAACAGTTTTTGGAAGAGTAAAATGAGTATTGGAAATGGTAATGTACTAGTAGTGTAATGTGTAAGAGGATATGAATGTTTTAAACCTTTGAAAGACATGTAAAAGCTTATTGAAACCTAGATGGGAATTGTTGTTGAGTGCAGGAATTTTTAAGTGTGGTTAGTGGTGGCAATTGTGTATGGGAGCTTGGTATAGTTGTGATTGTTGAAAACAGGTGAAATGAGTAATGTTTGGTGAGCTAAAACATGTGGGGAGAATGCAAGATTTTAGGGGAGGTAATGTCAAAATTTACCTAGAACTAGAACACTTAAGAAACTAGAAAACTAGGTAAAAGCATGTCCTTGTAACAGATTTTAATGTGAGCTGTTTAGTTGGTAGGAATATGTGCATTTATGGATGACTTGGTGAGTGGAGAACCAAGGTGTGTATTGGAGTTAATAGAGATGATTAGAAACTATGGAATGGTAGTAGTAGCATGTGAATAAAAGAGTGTAAAAGCTGTAGCAAGAAGTGTTAAAACACATTGGAGAAACTAGGAGGAATTAAGTGTATTTGGAGAACTTATGGTGGGTAGTTTGATACCTTGAAACAGATTTGGAGAAGAGCTAGGTAATGGGATGGAAGTAGGATGGTAAGATGATGCAATTAGAATGCTAGGAGTGGCATTGGTAGAGGAAGTATTGGATGGTAGAAGTTGGTTTAAAAATCTGTAGCAAGAGAGCAACAAAACTGTTGCATGTGTTGAAGAAGAAGTGAGAAAAATTGTGTAAGTTGATTTAGAAGTGAAAAATGAATTGGATGGATGAACTAAGGTGAATTAGAGGATTTAATTAGTGTTTAAACATGTAGTAAACATGTGGAAATGAGTAGGAAAAGATTGGGTGAGAATAGAGCTGAATTTGGAATCCAAGTAGATAATCAAAAGGGGTTCTGCAGCCGACCTACCCAGGCGACCTACCCTAGACTGGGTCGGTCGGGCAGAATTCTGTAACCCGGGTACTCTCTGCAGCCGACCTACCAGGCGACCTACCCAGAGTGGGTCGGTCGGCTTTAAAAAAAAAAAAAAATTTAAATTTTAATTAGATAAATATATGTAAATACATATATGTAAATATATATAAATATATATATATATATATATACACATATATATATAGAATACATACATATATATATATATACATATATATATATATATATATATATACATACATATATATGTGAATGAGTAATGCGTTAATGCTAAAGTAAAGAAGGTAAGAAGGTTGTGAATATAAAGAACATTAAGTTATACCGAAATAACGGGATAACGGGGTAAGTACGGGAGTAGTAACTATGCATGTATTGTAATGCTTAGTATTAATTGAATCATTTGACATGTAGTCATTGGTTCGAGAATAAGGATCGAGGAACAAGAGTGAACCAAAGGGACAAGGGAACACCCGGTAAAGTAAATTCCGGTAAAAAGGTATGATTTCTTCATGCCCTGTATCCTAATCTGGTTACCCCGATTGTGTGCTTATTTGACCACCTAAATAAGATAAATGCATGAATCGGACTATATTGCACTTACCTGTGCTTGACTTATGTTGTGCTTGATATTTATTGTCTTGAGCACTAGTTTGTATAATTCATGAAATATATGAATGATGATGAAGGTATTCGAACCCCGTATTGTACTTGTGTAATGTATTGCACCTCGTATGTATGTGTATATGTGTATTGTATTATTGTGGCTTGGATGTTGACTTGTGCTAATTCCTAACTATCTAACTCCTAACTTAAGTGAGTAAATTGGAATGAGTACAAGTCCGATATAGCTTCGGCCACGCGTGAGGATGCGGAGTCACAAGAGGTTGGCTGCAATTCCTGACTCTTAAACTGATCCGCGGCCCAAATCCCTTAGATGGGTAGCATCCCGGATTGGTGAGTCAAGTAATCCCGGAGGTGGGACGGTGTAGTCCCCAGGGCCGGAGGTCCCGACGACTTAATTTGAGTAAGAGTAAGAGTAAGTAAGTATGGATCCGTAAGTATGAGTATGAGTATGTATGTGTATGAAGTTACGAGTAAAAGAGTAATCTCCACCCGATTAACCCGGGTGGACCAATGAAGCTAACAAGAATTGTATATTGTGTATGTAATGAGTATGTGTATTTCGGAAGAAGGTAAGTATGTGTTGGATGGTTTATTGTATTCCTTGTATGTAATGAAGTGTACGTATGTATGCCTTGCGTAAGTATTATTGTACTGTGTATAAGAGCATGTATGCATGTATGCTTGTATGAAAATGAACCGCATGTATTCGACCAAGTGGTCGGCGTACCCTCACTAGTACGCGGGGTATGCGGTTATCATGCTCGGCGAAAGCTGACCCCTTCGGGGGACATTTTTTAGTGTGCAGGTACCCGAAGTGAATATGGTCAAGGAAGAGACGGAGGCACGCCCTTGTAATTGGAAGTAAGTAGCGTGTGAGGATCGGGTAGCAGGTAGTCTCTTAGTGAGTATCTATGAACTTGGAAGAAGCAATGTAATTGTATTGGGAACCTAGTAAACTCGGTTATGTATTTTGTATTGTATGATTAATGAAGGAGTAAAGTATCGAATGGAACCTTGTAGTATTCGTTTGATGAACGGGGTATATATCGTGGAAGTGTAGTACTCGGGATTCCGGTCCATCAGACCGATGCTGTATGTAGAAGTAGTAGCCTTGTTAGTCACGTGGGTGACTAACGGCATTGTATCACCCATCGTACGTAAGTAAGTATCCGCTGCGTGTATCTGACGTGTAAGGAGATTGGACAGTAAGTATGTATTAATAGTAAGGGTGTTACAAAAAGTGGTATCAGAGCGAAGTATCGCTCTGATGACTGGAAATACCGAGTTTAGGAATACCGAGTTAGGAATTAGAAGCTTAGGGCTAAGGGCTGAGTGTTAGCATTAGAGATATGCTGGTTAGGAACTACCGGTGAGTACCGGATGCCTACAATACCAGTCCCGCCCGCCGCGAACCCCATTGTATAACTTGGGAAAGGACGCCAGAGAGAAGGAAAGTCCCCTCATACTCGGGGAAACCCGATCTGGCAGTTATGAAGCGATCACACAGTAAACAAGAACCTGACACATAGTAAATTCCAAGAACTGAGAGTCCCGAAGATGGATCCCGGTCGAACAACAACACCCGCACTAATGGCGGTGGAATGAGCACTCCAACTACGAGGAGGCCGCAACTTACAACAGCATGGGGCGACATGCTTAGCAGTCGCGAAACCTAGCTAGTTAACCAACAGCAGGAAAGAAGCACTCACCGTGCAACGGAATGGAAAAGGGAGCAGCAACGGACCCGAGACACAAGTCTACGGGATAGCAACACTTGAATAATACCACCAACGGTATACTAGCGGACTAAGGACATAGTCGGAAGCGGTTAACTCCAAAACTACGACGCCATTAAGGTTGCAATACCTGGCCAACATAGCTCAGACAACTACAAGAACAACCATGGGATACAATCCAATAGGACTACAAGCGTAGTACCTAAGCAAGGAAGGCTCAGTAACCACCACAAATGTGTGGGAACGAGCCACAAGGAACGACACTAAAACTAATAGAACGGGAACCTCCAAGGATTGGAGAAGTACCTTGATCAGTGACAACCATGTCAAGCTTACTGAGAAGTTACTCAGAAGACTAATTAATCTAAGTAAATCATCGATAAGATCAAAGGAAGAGTCAACGAGACTATCAAGTACCAGTGAAAACCATACCGTGACCGATATCGGTTTACCCAAAAACCACCAGTACCACGCACTTGCCACGGCAAGTGCAGTAAGGACAGAAATACGTAAAGAAAACTCTAACACACCACAGGTAAATAGTAATGTACCGTGACCACAATGAAGCAACTATGGGATCACAAATCTTGAAATTGAAGGAATGGAACCTTGGAAAGGCCTAACGGCCCGACCACTGTATTTAGAACATACCAGTCAGCGAGAGGCTAGACTTGGTCAAGACCCCAACATGGCTATGCCATGCAGAACATCTTTTAACACCGAACCATTATTTTCAAACCAAGTTTTCTTCCAAACCACAAACCTTCTTTTAAAACCTTGGATTTTAAAACCAGACCCAACAACATTATGGTGAGTATCATAGAATGATACAAGAGGAGTTGGCAACAGAATACTTCACCTAGGCGTGTGACGAACACTGCGAGTGTACCCGTTACGGGTGTGGGACAACTGCACTCCGAAGGAGCTTGTGGGCCTGACATATAGTTGGGTAAGTGGTAACGTATCAATATGGTACCCCACGTATGTATACATGTAGTGTGCGACGCACGGGAAGTAGTCAACTCCGTTCTACGGACCATCAGTAAGTTCAACCCAGGACAGCTGGACACCTCAGAGGATCAAGCATAAAGGAAGTCAGAGAATCCATCTGAAGATGAGGAATAAGAACTAGGAAGTGCAAGGAACACATGCTAGTAAGTGTAGACATTGGATATGTCTCAGGACATCAAAAATACATGACAGCTGGGAAGTATACCCAGCCTAAACACAGCAAAGCAATCGCCTATAACGTGAACACCACAATGCTCAACGAACGGGACAGGGTCCCCAAGAGCGATCACTAAATTACCACAAGTATACTCCATCATTGAAGGGAATACCAAACCTAGTCTTAAACACTAGGAACAAGCATAAACAGTCTACCCAAGGACGGGAGACGTCATACCCAAAAAGGGACAACTCAAATACAATACCACAAGACGGTACAGTGGATAACATATCATAAACATTAGCCGGATGTAACGGCACAGCTACCAACACCCAGGAGCGATCCTTGAAGGGGGTGTCTGCGTTAACGACAGCTGAACAAGCGTAACGATATGAGCACGGGAGCTAAAACGAACACTCGGTTAGGACACCGAAGGGATCTCACTTAACAGGAAATGCCCTAAGATACTGAGAGGCACCTATTAATACCATTTGCCTAACAAGGTCTCCTATGAATGGAAGCGTGATGCCACGACTTACCATGGAGCCCAATAATACCTCCAACCTATGACGGTATACATGGAGTGGAAACATGTATAAGCAGCTTGCAAAGAGCATAGCTTGCAGCAATATGGCTCTAAAGCCATAAACCCAAATACGTTATATAAACCTAAACGGTTGCAAAACCGGCACCAATTGTTAACAAGACCTGCAAGAGATATTGCCTCGTACGACAAGAAATCAACAACTGGACCATAAAATTCAAACCCAACATCCTGAGTGGCTTGGAGTAATGGCCAACTCAATGTCACTGTCACTAGAGCATCAGCCTAGTATACAGTTGACGGAGTTCTTAATTACCGACATGCCTTCTGTAGCAATGGTAGCACAGAGGCATAAGAATCATGATAATGCCAACATTGGCCTAGCCCACACTTGGACACTACGAGAAACCCAAGGGAAGGTACCCCTCGTGGCCAAAGACCACCAACGTGGTGATGATGTGAACCCTTAGAAAAGGCTTCCACCCACTATGACAATAAAACCACACAATAGATATTGCCAAGGGGCGATGGAATAAGGAAATGAGATCTCCAAACCATTACGACTTAAGGATTAAGCATACCCATATGCACCTATACATGTGGAGAACCATTGCATAAACATCAACATGATAAACCCCGTCACGAGACTTATGGGTGGATGCTTCCCCCTCAACAAGAACTTTCATTTATCAGTAATAGAATACTCTCAATTGGAGAACGGGACCAGAAAACCCTTGAAGTTTCTTGGGATGTCCCGGCGATATGCATACAAGTGGAACTACACAGCTAGAGCCTATAACCAATGCTCAGCACTGGAAGACAATAATTGTCAAACAATCTATGTGAATACACATTGAACACCACGAATGACCAACACTCAAGAGAGCTTGTAACCCGATAAACCACTTCATCCTCGGTCAACCAAGATACTTGGTGAGTTGTATCATAAATGATGATGGAATGTGAGGTAAGCTAACCTACACATGAAACCTAAAATGGAAAAACATCCCCACAATGGGAAGATAATAGTAGTGCGGTATGCTACAACAACCGTCATACACACGAACATTGGAAACCCCAGGGTATTCATACCATAAGGGAATGGTGCCAATGACAATGGCAATGAGTGAAGAGAAACTATCACAGTAACAGAGAAACAGTAAAATGATGTTGTATAATGAGTAAGAATACGGTACGCGACAAGCGACCAATATGAAGAAGTAACAGATAATGACACGGAGTATAAGTACGAGATGACAGACATAAATATTCTTTCCTATCACATAAGTGACTTACTGCCAAGCGTTTATGCCTCTGCACTCTGTATGACTGAGTGTTTTGGTATTGCACTTGTGCAGCTAATGATCTAATGGGATGGCTAGGGATATGGAGAATGTAAACCGTAGTAAACCCTTCTTTTCACCAACAACATGGCACTAGCCAGTTAAGCAAGCTTAGCAACAAACCGTGCGGCCTAAGGCCAAAGAAGCACGAAGAGTGTAACACACACTAGCAATCACAAGATGTAAATTCCATTGGAATAAATAGTGAAAAGAGACTTAAGAAAGTCACAAAGACCGACGCGTAGAAAATGCAAGGTCATACAAGTAAAGGACACTTGTACTGAACCAGAAGAATTGGTATAATTCAGAAGCCATTGACAACAGAGGAAGCACTACAGTTATGTGGTGACTTGACCTCACTCGACAATTAGTCGGAGGAACTTAGCGAATAATCGTGAGAGTACGGATAGTATGTATAATAGATTACCAGGAAGCTGGTTATAATCTAAACTCGTTGAATTAAAAAGGCGGTAAAAGAATACCACACTTGTTCGTAAACCTTATTCCCACAAAAAGGGATAAAAGGCGATGAGTAACACGTCTATAAATACCAAAGAGTGAATTAAACACTAAGGCTATCAGGGTCGCGCAGCAGAAGCTAGTGGGCCCTAGCTGAGGAACGTAATACACCCAGTGAGTATGCGAGATTGGCTATTAATGCCTTAAAGCCTAATAGGCTAGAACCAAATTGATTGTGAGTTAAATAAACTCATATAGGAATTTTTGGTGCAAAGACTAAACCATTGGTACGGTTAGGACCCTTTGACCAGAGCATATTGTATAGTATACCGTAGTGAAGCTAAACGCTTCAGATTGCCCAAATTGATTAAATCAATGTTCAATAATAACAACATATGGTAGATTACGTGGGCGTAATCCCTTTTAAGGGGGGTAGAGCGAAAACCGCTTGATGTAAGTTTTGTGAATAAAACACATAAACCATAATGTGCATAGCACAAATAAGAATCAAATTGATGATTGATACTATGTTAAATAAACACAAGTATTCATTCATATTATAATTATGGTAACTAGGCATTAGATATGTAAATACCAGAGGTGAATATACCCATCTTGTAACACCAGTGTAAGAGTATTTGTAAAGAGGAGTAATGAGTAGTGGACGGAACTCCACAAGTATGGTAGCCTTCGAAGAAGTAGCACGAAATGAATGAGAGTAGTAGATGAAGAAGTAGTACGAAATGAATGAAGTTTTATGAGTAGTGGAAATCGTAGGTAAATTATTTGAAGCAAATTGAAGACAACTAAATCTCAAGGTATAGTATTCCTTAGTTAGAATATTGGAGATGAGGGCGAGTAATGGAGGGAAGTAGTGAAGGTTGATGAAAGGAGCATATAGGTATTGAACCATGGAGTAAAGCATTTGGAAGTAGAGTGAGGATGACGGATGGACTGAATTCCATCCTTTGGAGATGTGTGAATTTGTAATCATGACTAGGAAGAGTAAAAAGATAGAAAATTGAAATAATCAAACTATCTGTTTGTTTTGAAACTGACGTGGGAAGTCGAACTTGATCCTGATCAGGTCAAGGGAAACCGAACACAAATTGGGGTGGAAAGATAGTTCAACACTGATGCTGATCACATCAGGGTCGAATGATTCTCGAAGCTCCCCTCAAGTGGTCACAAGAATCACACGTAGGATAGAGGTAATGAATATAATTTGGAACTTGGAGTTGGATGCTTTAGAAAGATTTCTAATTAGCTGTGGGAAGGATTTTTCCTTAGACTGAGAATAAGGGTTTGGCTAGAAGCTTATACCGGAGAAGATAGTAGTGTAGCATATAATATTATTCCAAGGGCAGCGGGACATAGAGGAGTCATGTGTCTAGTTGACCTGAGTGCCTGCGGGACTGTATGTGTATTGCATTGCTTTGGGGATAGCTTTGCATGGTATATATGTGAAAACCTGGTAATGTGGAAACCAATTGTTGATGTTATTTTGATCGACAAACTCAGTTCAATACTGAAGCCTGTTTTAAGACCAGCCTGAAGCGAAGTCCGTCAGTCTTGATCTGACGAACAGAAAAGAAGATAGAATAGTTAACAAGATTTTATCTAGTTGTTAAAGATAAAATCTTGAATGATAAATTCTCACACTGTCTCTGTATCTATATAAGAGGAAGAAAGTCTAGGTTAGAAAGTGGGGGATTGAAACGCAAAAGAGAAAAGGGAAATACAAGGTAATCTGCGGAGAAATATAATAAGGGCGAATATAGTGAGAAAGAGAGAGAAAGAGTAAGATTGTAGAGTCAATCCGAGGAGAGTTTGTTGCTGATTCAGTTGTAAGTAACTTGAGTTCAGAACTCAAGTTACGTGTGAGTTATGTCAAGATAGTGTTCTTGATGTGAGGGTTTGTATTCGTATTGAATACGTGTTTGTGTAACTATTGTTATACGTGATTATAATAAAGTTCTACCTTTGGGCTATTCTGGTCTTCCCTTCTTTCTCTCCGTTCGTCCTCAGTTCTGAACTCAGACCATCGACACCTTCTGAGTTGCAGACTCAGCACCAACATCTAGGAATCTACAATTGGTATCAGAGCAAGGTTACCCTAGACGCAGAAGAAACTTCTTCAGGGTTGATCGTGATGAATTCCTACTATGTTAAGCCTCCAAAGCTGACAAAGTTCAACTACATCAGTTGGTGCGAACAGATGGAAGATCAACTGATTTCTATCGATCTCCAATTGTGGGACGTGGTGACTGAAGGTGACCTGAAGCCGAAGTTTGAGCAGGAAGGAGTTACCAAGGAGAAACCTAGGGCTAGCTGGAGTGAAAACGACAATAAGCTGATAAGTAAGAACAGGCAAGCTCGGAGGATCATTATGTCGTCGTTATCAGACTCAGACCAACAAAGGTGTTGGGATTGCGCACTGCTAAGGAAGTTTGGGAATTTCTCAAAACCGCATATGCTGGAACAGATTCGGTTAAAAAGGCTAAGGGCAAACAACTCAAGAGACAGCTTGATAACTTCAAGATGTCAGACTGTGAGACTATATCTGAAACACTTGAGAGATTTGACAAGATTTTGTGTGAGCTCAAAACTGTCGGGGTAGTTCTTGACAATGATGTGGTGAACGAAAGAATTCTGGATAGCCTTGGTAAAGAGTGGCTAAATTTTACCACACTTTTGGAGTCCACAAAGGATTTATTCAAGTTGTCTTTCGAAGAGCTGGGATCAGAACTGACGGTGTACGAAGGTAAGATGAGAGGAAACACTATTACTCAAACTAAGGATCTGGCTCTAAACGCACGTGATACTACCACAATATCAGAAGATGAGGATTGTGACGTAGATGAGGAAATCTCTAAGATTATGAACATCATACAGAGGCTGAGCAGTAGAAAACAAAGGTCAAACCAACAGAGTAAGTCAAAGAAGGGACAAAACACATGTTTTAGGTGTAACAAGCCTGGTCATGTTGTCAAGGATTGTTCTCTCCAGCAGAAGGAAAACTCTCAGAAGAAGATTAAGAAACACACAGATACAGCTGCAGCCGCATGGGGACAGGATATCTCAGATACAGACTCAGAACCGGGGAGTACGCACAGATGTGTTTGACGGCAGTTGCTCACGAAGATGATGACATCAATACTGAGTACAACATAAAAGAGAATGATACTCTTGGGAAAGAAGAGATATTTATTCAGCTAACCTCTGCAATTTCTAAGATAAAATTCTTGAAGAATCAGTATGATACTGAGATTAAAGAACTCAGGGCTAAGGTGAAAAGTTTGAGTCAGTCTACGACTGAAAGCAGAAATCGTGTCATTGAGAGTCTAGCTAAGCCAAGGATTAACTTTGTAAGTCCTCTGGAAACTAGGATTCTCACTCTTCCTTGTTGGGTACAGGAAGAGATAAATTCTCTTTTGGATAGCAACAAATCGCTAAAAAGAGAATGCAAAACACTTTCAGATATGGTAGCCAAGGCAAATCGAAAGTTAGAACTTCAGACTCCTGCTAATCCAACTTGGTATACCGGGAAGGCGAATTTGAAGCAAATGATGCAGAATAATAACTTAGATAAATGCGGCTTGGGATATAAGTCCAAGACATTCTCTCAGTCTACGACTGAGAAGTTACAAACAGTAACTGTGAGACATCAGCCAAGATTACACTCATGCCGATATTGCCACCAGCTAGGACACAAGGTTAGATGGTGTCCCAAATTGTTGAGAAAACAATTGCGTGAAAAATCTTCAAGGCAGAACTCATTCGAAATCAAAAGACTGCACACTAAAAGGTGGGTTCCTATCAATCACTTTAAGTCTGAGCCTACAACTGAGATCAAACAAGTTTGGGTACCAAAGTCAAATCGGACCTACCAGACTCGTCAAGAAGGCACTTCACCTCCTTCAGAATTATCATCTCCTTCCCAGTGATCTCACCATGATGCATCACTACCCCCAATCCATAAGGTTTATCACTTAATTCCTTTTTGATTTGGCAAAAGGGGGAAAGTGGTCTTGAACGTGCATACTCTACAACTCAGGGGGAACATTCATCAGATCAAGACTTATAGAGTTTACAACGATTCAGGGGGAACATTCATCAGTTCAAGAAGTTCAAGACTTACAGAGTTTGCCGCATCAAAAAGGGGGAAATTGTTGATGTTATTTTGATCGACAAACTCAGTTCAATACTGAAGCCTGTTTTAAGACCAGCCTGAAGCGAAGTCCGTCAGTCTTGATCTGACGAACAGAAAAGAAGATAGAATAGTTAACAAGATTTTATCTAGTTGTTAAAGATAAAATCTTGAATGATAAATTCTCACACTGTCTCTGTATCTATATAAGAGGAAGAAAGTCTAGGTTAGAAAGTGGGGGATTGAAACGCAAAAGAGAAAAAGGGAATACAAGGTAATCTGCGGAGAAATATAATAAGGGCGAATATAGTGAGAAAGAGAGAGAAAGAGTAAGATTGTAGAGTCAATCCGAGGAGAGTTTTGTTGCTGATTCAGTTGTAAGTAACTTGAGTTCAGAACTCAAGTTACGTGTGAGTTATGTCAAGATAGTGTTCTTGATGTGAGGGTTTGTATTCGTATTGAATACGTGTTTGTGTAACTATTGTTATACGTGATTATAATAAAGGTTCTACCTTTGGGCTATTCTGGTCTTCCCTTCTTTCTCTCCGTTCGTCCTCAGTTCTGAACTCAGACCATCGACACCTTCTGAGTTGCAGACTCAGCACCAACATCTAGGAATCTACACCAATGGTTGGTAGTAATATGGATTGGAGTAGGTATTGTACATTGGTATGGTATGGAAAGGAGAAACCTTGAGTAACGAATCTGGGGATTGTAAGGAGGAGGAATGTATGGCTTTGGTATTAGGCAAGTATAAATGAGTAAGTACAGTAATCCCATAACCTCGAACAACTTTGAGGACAAAGTTCTTAAGGGGGGTAGATTGAAATACCCCGACCTTAAATATGGCGATTAAATTATCCTAATAGGTATTTAAGAGCCTAATAATGCTCAAGTAATATTGGTAAGGAAAAAAAATCCAAAAGAAAGAATAAAGAAACGCTTAAAAAGCGGGAAACACTAAATAAGCGTTAAATAACCATAGGGGGTATGAAACCTCGGTTAGCGTATTGTAAGGATTCTAAAGGCTTAATTAAGCCTAAATAAATATTAGGGAACAAATCCCGAAGAAAACGGATCCTTAAAATGGATTAAAATCACTAACGAACCTTGAAGCACGTTTTTCGAGGTAACCGGGAAAACGTGTCTTTAAGCGGGTCAAATAGACTCGTAACAATTTTGGTCAACTAAATAATCATTAATAAACATTAGTGAAGGTTTAGAACCAATAAAATCAATAAAACGAGAAAATAGTAAAAACTGTAAAAAACGGGAAGTTGTGGGGTAAAAGCATAAATAACCAAAACTTATGTGTCCACTTTTAAAATAAAATGTAAACTGTTTGTGTGTGTGAGGGCTGTCATCCGATGGACTCCCCCTCCCTCTCTCACACTCCCTCACACTCTCTTCTTATTTACAAACAAACAAACTAATAAAAAGCAAAAAGTAAAACACTAAAGTAACTCCCTCTCTCACACTCTCTCTCCGATTCCCTCATTCTCCTCACAACACTCACGTACACACCCATCTCCCTCACTCTCTATTTTTCCTTCCTCCATGCGACATCAATGGAGAAACAAGCAAACCCACACAAAACCTACCTTCTCTCCTCTTGTTACCCAATCAAACCTTCTCCAAAAATTATAAAAACTACACCATTGGAATCCTCTCATCAAGAGGAACATTTCCCTCTTTTCAAAAATCGAAACGGAGAACTTTCGTTTTTATGGGTATCCCCCATTTGGAGCTTCAAGACCACCATTAGAAGGCCCTTGTTCTCCTTGTTCTTTTAAGGTAAAAATATTCTCAAAACTCCATTGTTTTTCTAGCCTAATGGGCAAAACGAATTTGAGCTAAACCCTTGTTTGGTTCCCCTTGTATTCTAGCCGATTTTGGCTTTGTTGGAGGAGAGGAAAGCTTGTTCTTGAACCATTCCAAACAGCACTTACACCCTTGGAAGGTAAGGAATTTTCCAAACCCTAAAACCCATATTAAAAACTTAAATAATGTTAGGGTTAGTTTTTAGTATTGAATGGTGTATTCGTGTGTGGGTGATAATATTAGATTTGTTGAATACCAAAACCGGTAGAGAGAGAGAGAGAAGAAGAAACAAGAAGGAGAAAGAGAACTAGAAGGAGAAACAAGGTAAGAATGCTCTTTTGTGTAGCTTGGTATATATGTGTATGTAACAGTTTTTGGAAGAGTAAAATGAGTATTGGAAATGGTAATGTACTAGTAGTGTAATGTGTAAGAGGATATGAATGTTTTAAACCTTTGAAAGACATGTAAAAGCTTATTGAAACCTAGATGGGAATTGTTGTTGAGTGCAGGAATTTTTAAGTGTGGTTAGTGGTGGCAATTGTGTATGGGAGCTTGGTATAGTTGTGATTGTTGAAAACAGGTGAAATGAGTAATGTTTGGTGAGCTAAAACATGTGGGAGAATGCAAGATTTTAGGGGAGGTTATGTCAAAATTTACCTAGAACTAGAACACTTGAGAAACTAGAAAACTAGGTAAAAGCATGTCCTTGTAACAGATTTTAATGTGAGCTGTTTAGTGGTAGGAATATGTGCATTTTATGGATGACTTGGTGAGTGGGAGAACCAAGGTGTGTATTGGAGTTAATAGAGATGATTAGAAACTATGGAATGGTAGTAGTAGCATGTGAATAAAAGAGTGTAAAAGCTGTAGCAAGAAGTGTTAAAACACATTGGAGAAACTAGGAGGAATTAAGTGTATTTGGGAGAACTTATGGTGGGTAGTTTGATACCTTGAAACAGATTTGGAGAAGAGCTAGGTAATGGGATGGAAGTAGGATGGTAAGATGATGCAATTAGAATGCTAAGAGTGGCATTGGTAGAGGAAGTATTGGATGGTAGAAGTTGGTTTAAAAATCTGTAGCAAGAGAGCAACAAAAACTGTTGCATGTGTTGAAGAAGAAGTGAGAAAAATTGTGTAAGTTGATTTAGAAGTGAAAAATGAATTGGATGGATGAACTAAGGTGAATTAGAGGATTTAATTAGTGTTTAAACATGTAGTAAACATGTGGAAATGAGTAGGAAAAGATTGGGTGAGAATGGAGCTGAATTTGGAATCCAAGTAGATAATCAAAAGGGGTTCTGCAGCCGACCTACCCAGGCGACCTACCCTAGACTGGGTCGGTCGGGCCGAATTCTGTAACCCGGGTACTCTCTGCAGCCGACCTACCCAGGCGACCTACCCAGAGTGGGTCGGTCGGCCTTTATAAAAAAAAATTTTAATTTTAATTAGATAAATATATGTAAATACATATATGTAAATAATATATTATATATACCACATATATATATATATGAATACATACATATATATATATATACACATATATATATATATATACATACATATATATGTGAATGAGTAATGCGTTAATGCTAAAGTAAAGAAGGTAAGAAGGTTGTGAATATAAAGAACATTAAGTTATACCGAAATAACGGGATAACGGGGTAAGTACGGGAGTAGTAACTATGCATGTATTGTAATGCTTAGTATTAATTGAATCATTTGACATGTAGTCATTGGTTCGAGAATAAGGATCGAGGAACAAGAGTGAACCAAAGGGACAAGGGAACACCCGGTAAAGTAAATTCCGGTAAAAAGGTATGATTTCTTCATGCCCTGTATCCTAATCTGGTTACCCCAATTTGTGTGCTTATTTGACCAGCTAAATAAGATAAATGCATGAATCGGACTATATTGCACTTACCTGTGCTTGACTTATGTTGTGCTTGATGTTTATTGTCTTGAGCACTAGTTTGTATAATTCATGAAATATATGAATGATGATGAATGGTATTCGAACCCCGTATTGTACTTGTGTAATGTATTGCACCTCGTATGTATGTGTATATGTGTATTGTATTATTGTGGCTTGGATGTTGACTTGTGCTAATTCCTAACTATCTAACTCCTAACTTAAGTGAGTAAATTGGAATGAGTACAAGTCCGATTATAACACCCCACCTACCACCGTACACATAACATCAAATTGCAGCGGAAAATTCAACTCATCACATTACTTAATTCAATGGTGTTACACGCCGTTAACCACCCACGTGGCTAACAAGGCTAATACATGTACATTGTATCGGTCTGATGGACTAGATTCCCGAGCAACTACAATACAATACAATCCTTATTCCGTTTCCAACATTTATTATTACTGAAATACCCCGAATATTAATTACTCTAATTAATAATGAATTAATTAAATAAAAGTAATTAATGAGAGGTTCAGGAATTGAACGTCTTTAAATGAGTAAAAAAATAATAACATAATATTGGAATAAACCCTAAGAAGTCGTTAGGAAACATTAACGAAACCTAACACGATATTGGGTGGTTTAGAAAAAGAAATGCAAACGAAGATATAATTAATCATTTTACATAAAAAAAAAAAACGTGTCACAAATATTTTAGAAGTTAAATACTAATTAATCAAATTTATAAATAACAATAATAATTACTGTTTGAAAACCTAAATTTAGAATCATAAAATGATTTGTCTTGTTGAACAGGACATGATGTCACAAACGACACGAAGAACGGATATAAAACGAGCAAAAAACAACATTATGGATGTAGCATTGGAAAAAAAAAAAAAAATTGGACCGACCCAGTCTCCCTTCAATCTCGGTAGTGTGCTAACCCAAACACAAAAAAAAAAGACTAATCTACATAATCAGCCCACGCATCCATTATTATTTTATTCATGCGTTCTATAACCCTCACCGGCACAAGCCTTTCTTCGACCCTTCCCTACTGGCGATTGATGCGGCCCTTCATCTTCATTCTCTTCTTCACTTACGAGCCTTGCAGCGAACAAGGGATATACAAATGTGCCTTCATTCTTCCACTGTTCGTATCATTGAATCTTTTACATCTCCAACCCAGAATGGAACAGGCTGTGCAAGTGAAACCGAGAGCAAAGAAAATAAGGAGTGTTGTTTTCTTCAGTAGAGATCTCAGACTGAGAAGGGAAGACAAAAGTGTGCCTGTTTGGTTTAAACGGGAAATGAGAGGTAAATCCTCCTTTTTTTTTTGTGCGGCTGTGTCTATTTTCTGGCTTCAAGAATCGCTCATAAAATTCCTTCCTTGTATTGCCCTCCTTGCATGGCAATTAGAAGCCAGACCTGGCTGAAACAAGTGGAAACCGAAAGGGAAGAACAAGGACTAACCCTAACCAATTTTAGGGTTCTTGTGAAGGTAAATTTCTGAAAACAAATCTGCCTCTCTCGATTCTATTTTATCCACAAACTCAACCATTGTGAATAGTCCTATTTCGATTTCTGTTTTCCTCAACAGGGCCAAAAATCTAGAATTTTGGGGGCTTTAAAGGCTGTATAAAAACCACTCTAGAAACTACACAAGGTTAATAATTCAATTTTGATGTTGTTTAGGGATATAAACCCTGGGTTTTGCTCTCTGTTTTGTCAAAAATCGAGATTGAGAGAAATTTGAGATGCTGTAGCCTAGCGTAAAGGGGATTAGGGGACTCTTTTTTTCCTTCTGTTTCGAACACATGTGCTTAGAGGCTGTCTGTTTACTCCTCTTCTGGAAATCTCAAGTTGAACCCACCTGGGACAAATTTTCTCTCTTGTGTTATTGTTAGATCTGAACTTGATAAGGGAATTAATGTCGTGGTTGTTTACTTGCGCAAACTGAAGTAAAGGTCCTTATAACTCCTGTTTCTTGTTTTCCTGCTGGTAACTCCCTGTTCAAATCCTTGCCACCAACCCTGGCTTGCGGACTAATCTTTTTTGTTTTGTCTTGTTGGGTCTTGATAGCCGATGAATATGTGTTAATTTAGGATAACATAATGTCTAATTAATAGCTCATTAAGTGACTTAATTAATATAAATATTAATCTGGTTTGCTTAGTGAGAATGATGACGTGATTAATTGGATTAAGAGTTGAGTAATAAGCGTGAATTGTTAATCAAAAGTTTAGGGTATTTGTGTGAAATTGGGTGATTGGTGGATATTAACATTCATTTGGGTTAAAATGACCGTGGGTAAAAAGGCTTGGTTTCGGTGAGGATTAAAATTGTTATGAGAGAATAATCCAAATGGTAACATGTAGTTCGGTTACTTGGTCATCTCAAACATGGTAACTTGACAGTGAGTCTAAAGTGCTATCCTTATTATAGTAGTTTTGAAGAATGTGAGTCTTTTAGAGATTTAATATTGGTTTTAAGTAGAGAAATATGATATTAACTAGGATGTTGGGGGCGGTGATGAATTGTGTTAATTTAAGAACGATAGTGACAAGTAAGTGGTGATTGGATGTTAATTTAGTAATTGATGCTAACGTGGTAATGGTTTGTTGTTGATGTAGTTTTGGAAATGGGTGTCAAATCGAGTACAAAATAATAATAAAATAAATTAAGCGTTTTGACACATTTAACTTGGGAAAGGTTGAAACTTAAATGATAAAAAAAAAAATGAGGGTTAAGTTTAGAGGGGAGATTCAAAGTTTAAGGAAAATTTAGGGTAAATAATACAACTTATGAGACTATATATATGTATTGATATGTATATGTATATGATTAGAGGATTAGAACCAAAGATGAATTTTAAAATTCATACGGAATTAGAAAATTGTGAGGTTATGAATATGTTAGTGTAACATTAAATCGGTGGGAACCTATTTGTATAAGATATACATATACATGTGCGTACATAATTGCTAAACATTGGAGTTTATGAAATTATATCTATAGATGTGCAAATACGTGTATATATATAATTGAAAGATTGGAACTCTGGAACAATTAATTAGAGGTTGGAATGATACGATTAATTAGATATAACTATTTAAGTTGGAAAGTATTTGTAGAGTTGATAGGCTGTTGTTATATATATATATATATATATAAACTTGGGAGAACTTAATGTATAAATATATCTGTGCATGTGTATATGGTTGGGAACCATATAATATTAGATGGTGAATGTTATGACATGAATATAATTATAACAATAGGTTATAAAATTTTAAGTCATATGTAAATTGTTTACAAATGAATAAATTATTAACCAATGTATTATAAATAAATGTTGCAACAACTAATGTATATAATGAATTTTAAGCTATGGTTTACATTATATAACTGCTATAGCTATTATATGGTATTATGTGATTGAATGAAACAATTATCATTAATAACATTCACATAAAATAATGTGACAATTAATGAGAAAATTTGAAAATTATAAACTAAGGTTAGTATAAAATATACCTTAGGAATTATGAATATATGTCATGGAATGCTACATAATATTAAGATAAAATTCTTAATATAAATTGCATAAATAATGCAACAAAAGAAAATAATATCTTACAAAAGATGATAAATGTGACATATAATATAATAATGATTCATGAAATATATAAGTATATATATATATATAAAAATGCGCAAGCATATGTGGAGTTATATAAATAATGAGTATATGATATAGTTGGAAACTATATAATATGAAAGAGTAAGTGTGATTATATTAAGAGTTAATAAGTACAAGTTATTTAGTTGAATTAAATGAAACTTGTTACAAGTCTTGTATATTATAAATACATTATAAATGGTTAAATAATATACCATACAACATTAGTGCATGCATTCATGCAACTATATATTTAATTGTATACTCGTACCTAACTGATTGGATAAATTCAATACTTAAGTATAAACGTGAATATAAATTTATGTTCGTGAATATTAAGAGATACAATGGAATAAATCCTAACGTTCAAAAATGTACAACTCTGTGTTATACTCTTGTATATACACTTATATAAATGCAACCTATTAAATAAAGGGTTATGAACATGAACGTACAAGTATGACAATGATATACAGTATAATGTGTGATAACAATGTCACACGGATTAAGAATGCATGCACGCATTCAATTATAAATTATATACTTATTTTGAATACCAATGTATAATGTAATACGTATCAATACCGTTTATACCGGGACAAAATCCGAGTGTAGGAAGTACGACGACATATAACGTCGGACGTTCTTATGTCCGACTCACATGCTCAAACCCGAATGTTAGTAATTACTACAGATGATGAGAATTACGTAACGTTTTCTTAAACAACTAACTGTTGAATCCGGGGATAAATGTCGGGATTACTAAGTGTTTTCGGATGTACCGAGTTGAATTAAGTCATGTGGATTGACTCATAGTGTTATTTATCTATAGATCGTGCTACCGACAGAGGCGCTTGACGAGCTTAGTGGTCTACTGCGCATCCTAGGTCTATGGTGAACGGTATGTAAAGGGTCTGATCTGAGATGTCCTGAGGATTCCTCGGGCTCAGATATGTGTGTTGTATAACGAGTGCGATGCATGTATGTGTGTTTATGTATTGGCGTTTGTGTATGTGATGTGTATCTGTCTAATTCCCGCATCATTAATTGTGCGCGAACGTCCTTCGGGACTAATACTACGTCGACTATAGATCGACTTATATAAACACATATGCGTTTAATGTGATGTGATTGTGGATACTTAACATAATAACACATTGATGTTATAAATAAGTATGTATTATCCTAAGTAAATTACTTAGGTACGGGACACGACATTGTCGGTCTCTAGAGCACGGCTCTAACTTGTATATGACCTAGATGACTTCTAGGTATGCGTAAGACCCTTAGGGCGGCTAAGTGATAAGTGAACTCGTTATATAAATACTAAATTATACCTTGTGAACTGTGTGGTCTAAAAAACTCCAAGGGTTTCCTTGGGTTCTGGACGTAACTGTGTGCTTGCATGTCAGATAACTAATGTATGCATGTGTTTGAATGTGTTTATGTTTTCCAATCGTCAAAAGCGCTTATTGATTGTGCGGTACGTTGTTCGGACTTGTGATACCAAATATAACCCAACCATATGAACTATTAGGAGAGACTCCAATTATCATCTTGTGAGAGTGAAATACTCCTAACAGTACTAAGTGAGGAACTTAGCTTAGAGACCCGGTATAAACTGTCTCTAGAGCGATGACTCGACCTTTGAACATCACCTAGCAGACTCCTAGGTTGCGTGTAAGACCCAATAGGGCATCCAATAAAAATGTGTTTTCTCTAATAACGAGATTGAATCTCCAGGAGACTAATTAAATATGCTAACTTATGAGAGTGTGATAAATAATTAATGAAACAATGTTTAATGAATCCTGGTCTGCATTCGTTCCAGCAGGTTGTGCATAGTGATCACTAGAGTTTCGTACCGGTTAGGGTCTACTCTTGTTTATCTAACGAGCCGGATACGATCGTTAGTCGGAGTGTGCTACCGTTGGCACCATACCATGGCTTCGGCCTAATGGACATCTACCACTGTAGATATGTGTCCATCTACCCACTGTAGATGGCACCGGACTATTGTCCAAAATATTAATGTGTGAGGTTAAACGGGGAATTGTCCTTAACATGACACCCGTATGTTTATGTGAGACTGTTGGAAGCGGGGCTTCATGTGATGGAAATAAACAAGTGAGACTAACTGGACTTCAGCTAACTCTTACATCACCATCGATTCGAATTTAATCGTTCAATTATAAATGTCGTAATTGCATACCTTGATGTATGAATGTTTGAATACATGTTGTGTGATGTTGTGTGTGAAATGTAGTGAATGTCTTTAACTGTTTAATTTACCGCCTTTCATGTGTTTACTGCTTTATATACTTGTACACCGGTAAAGCATGTAACGAACTTAATTAAGGTGACCATGACTATTAAGTGACCAATAGGGTCCAGGCTCGGCATACTCAGCGTTTATCGCTGAGCCTTTATGGTATTGCTGCAGGTGACGATTATCACGGAAGCCGAAGGCCGGGACCCGGGTAGTTAGGACTTTAATTACCGCACGAGACTTAGTGTTGTATTAGGATGAGTACGAGCTAATGAGTTAATAACGTTGTATACATTTGGGAAAAGCTAGACGCTCACTTGTCGTTAAAGTTACAGTTGGTTTAGTTTGATGTATAGGTTAGTATCTCGTTATCACTGCGGTTATGTATGTATTACCAGTGTTGTTTCGTATTTAAATTACTTCTGCTTCTTTACTCGTATGGGCGAGTAATGGCATGTGACACCCGAGAGAGATTTAATTGATGTGAGACTTCCGCTGTGAGACGTGGTTTATTATATGCGCTGCGTGAGTGATTATTATGTGATTACGAGTGGGGTGTTATAATTACATACATTCCCACTGTACCGAGTATTTACAACTAATGCCGATAACAATTTCGGTCTTACTACGCCTACAATGCTTACGCCATTAAATGGCTACCCATGTATAAACATCTACCCCGTCCTACTCTCGAACGGCTTCCAGCTCCTTGTGCCTGAATAGAAAAGGAGAGAAAGGGTGGCCCCCAAGGGGCTCAGCACCTTTGCTGGTATGGTAATCCCGCAGCCCACATGCTACCGGGCCACGCACAACTAATTGTCGTCTTAGCATGCAGTTGATTATATTTAAATCATGCATACAAACCATAAACACACAACACTTTGCATACACCCACGATAGGGCTCAACATATATCCAACACATCCACACTTAACAAACCATCCAATGATTCCTTTAACTTAGAGTGGCTCTCCTCTAAAACGGAGCTACTTCCTTAATGAACGACACGTACCCATTAATCGGGTTATCCTTAAACGCCTCTTGTCACAAACTGGGATTCATTTCCATGATCCACACACTCCATATCATACACATATCTCATTTCTCACATAATAAAACATAACAACACCTTTCTTGTTTCGACGTACACATGATGACATCGCATTCATTTAAAATCCAATATATTTATACCATAGCATAGCAAGGGAATTTGCATAGCACCATAACATTACATAACACCATAAAATCGGTTCTCACAAGGAACCTTCCACCATAGTTAGTATACCATGTGAGCCTAGGATTTTTTCCAATCCCATGTTAAGCTCGTTACCAACCTCGTTTCCAGTTATATAGAACGGTTAACTTACCCAAGGTGTGTCGGATATAGTGATCCCAAGCACACCGAAATAACATTCGTATGCCCCTGTGGCCCGACGTGAGTCAGTAACTAGCTTTGGATAAGCTAAGGGAAGGTAGAAACCAAATTGGATACCACCTATACATACACCAAGAGAGCCGAACCGGATATGATATCGACTCCCGTCCATCACACGCGTGGCCGGAACAACCGGACTCCTCACCCCCCATTAGTACATATACACTTATAAATAAGTAGTTAGAGGTCCATTATGGAGCCTACCACATCCACACACCATACGGTATCATAACCGAGTTAACAACACAAGGGAGGTTCATACACTTGCATACAACAACAATATCCAACTAACTCACACATAGCCGTGGTTAGCACGTTCCCAAAGTTTGGGCCGTCAACTCCGAATACCGATCACTCATGTGTTCCTAGTTTTGGTTAGCTAAGGTTTAACACATATTTGAGGTTAAATGGTATCGGAGGCCAAATTCGCCACATAAATGAATTACTATAAACTCATTACATGTTTTAATCTTACAAGGTGGCAAACACTCAGAAAACATATTGGCATACAAGCCGGTGTGATCCGGTAGGACACAGGTTGCAAGAAAACCATACCTGTCACCGGAGTCCACTTTACCACGTCCACTTATGTTCCTCGAGCAATTCTCGAACAACTGTTAACATCACATGTGTTTTTATTAACATCGCGGTCGCTTGATTATTTAATGTCTAAAAATGCTTATGATTTCCTTGTTAACTTAGTTACAAACTTTACATTTTAACTTGTTTTACTTTTACATTTGATACGACTTTTCCACCCATAATTGTCATTACACTAACCTAACATGTCCTTAACAACCTCATAACATCATTAACCATCAATCCCCATCATTACACACCATTCCCATACCTTAAACCATGTTTTTGGTCCATACAGCGCCTTGTCCGAACTTGTGTCCGGACTTCTCAAGTTGGACACCGTTCGAGACTCTAAGGGTGCAAATTGGTGGACGTCCGAACTTGCGTCCGGCCAAACCAGAGAATGAATTATGTGTGTCCGAACTTCCCATATTCGGACGGTAGTTCGGACATCAATCGAAGGTCAGAAAACTCATGCGCACACAGGCACGTCCGAACGTCCACGTTCGGACGGTAGTTCGGACGGGCCAAGACCTCATTTTCCAAGTCTTGTTTCACTCTTATCTTCATCCTTTAATTACCCAAGCTTCATACATGAACTTAGGCATATTCTAATACTAGAATATCACTTTGATTCACCTTAAAACACGGTCCAACTTGTTACTCAATCTTCTTATCAAATCTCTTAACACTTGTAACATTTCTTTTGGTTTTCCAAGTGGTGTTTTCACCTTAAATGACCACTACACTTAAATGCTTCTTCACCTTCATACATCATCTCCCAGCATCTCCTCTTACTAACCCAATCCTCTTTTTACCACTTCTTGAATTCCTTTCTCAAAACCTTATCTAAACATCATTTATTCCTTGGATACCAACATTACCTAAACCTTAAACAAACTTCTCCAAGACTTAAATACATTCTCATAACACACCTTGAATTCTTAGAACTTCCAAGACAATGCCTAAATCCTTATACCTTAGCACCTTAGAACACCTTAATGCATGGTTTCTTCCTTAGTGAAGCATGTATCCATTCCTAACAATTCCTAGTTCACCCAAGTTCATTTAAGCACTTAGAACTCCTTATACATTTTACAAATTTCGCCATGGGTTTTCTTAGCACATCATCATTCCAAAACTCATGGTTTTCACCATTAAACACTCAAGAACACCTAATTCCATCAAGAACACTATCACTCACCAAACTTCACCAAATTTACACTACATCACAATATAGTGCATAATTAAACTTGCTTGGCACTTAGGCCCTTAAATAACATGGCTCTTAGGCCCTTAAATTGCATAATCCTTAAACACTGAATTTCACAATATATAAGCCTTTGACCTGCAATTACACACACCAAGACATATGTTCCTTTACTAGTCTCCTTGAGAACACCTTACTAAGTCATTCACCATTTGCTCTTTAGGTAGTTTTAGCAAGCATTATAAGCTCATTTCTCCTAAGGCATTATACCACATTGAGATAGTATGTTTACCTCTTTTCCACACAAACTTCTTTCTTGTTTCCTCTTAAAAACCGGTAAGGCATTTCACTCCTTGTCAACTACTTAACAATATACAAACATCATAATGAGTTTTCAAGCTTTAAGCTCCATCTCATTGTAACCCTAATTACATATATTGTTTAAACACATCAAGGTAATTGTTTTACCTTTGAATGGAAAGAGAGCTTGAATGAGTATCAAGAGAGGACTCCTCCTAGCCCCTGGAAGATTTAAATGAAGCTAAAACAAGACAAGAGAAGACACCATTACAAGGTGCATTTTCGGTCAACACCAAAAATGAAGAGGAAATGGAGTTTTCTTTGGTTTTTCCTTACCTTGAAGCAAAGGTGATCAACAAGGCATAAAAATATTAGCTCAAGCTCCTTCCATGGAAGTTCTCCTTGGCACCGAAATGGTGGTTTGATGATTTGAAAAGACAATGTTGTAGAGCTTGCTCCAACTAAGAGAACGGTAGACTCGGAATAAATTCGGAGCATGGGGGTCATAAGTTACAAGTGAAGAAGGATGAAGAATGATATGGTTCTGTTGGAAACCGATGGAGAGAGGAGGAAGAAGATGGCCACCGTGGGAAAGAAAGAAGAAGGAATGAGAGAATGAAGATAACCTTTGCTTTTTGAAGATATTTGTTCTTTTAAAGCAAATAGTACATTAATTAGTCATTCTTTCTTTTCTTAGTAAATTAACAAGGGTGTGAGTCACCACACCTTAAAAACCGGCCCCCAATAGTACCTAGGGGTATTTTAGACTTTATTAATCAATTGTCTCACTTATAACATTATATGTTACAAACTAGCTTATTAAGGTACTATTCACAAAAACAAGGCACATAGAAGTGAAATTTTTGATTTCCCATTGATATAGCCACCCAAATGTGATACTATATAGTACACATGTAATTAAAGAGTAATGATGGACATTAGCCATTCAAAACTCATTTACAAGACAATTTTTCAAAAACGTGCTTTAAGACTCCTTAAAGCACATTTTGTGTTTTAACTTGTTTTCAAGCTTGGTTTTCTTTAGTAATTGATTTAATATGTTCATTAACATATAAATAAGGCATAGGCATGACCATTAGGTCTTATACACATTTATCCAAGCTTAGAGCACATTTAGCCCATATTGACCTTAAGGTATTTATTTGTATTTTGTTTGGTTTCACTGTCTACCAAAGTTTCCTAAGGACTTAATTAGCCTTATAAAGTCATAATTAAATATTATCAAGTCTTGGCAGGCTCTTTGGGTCCTAGCCAAGTTCACTCCAACCTTAGAGCATGTTTTTGCTCAAACCGTGTCTTAGTTTTCATTGTGTTTTACCATGGTTTAAATGGTTCATTTATGTTTCTAAGGCACTTTTTAGCCTTTAAATACCATAGTTTAACATTTACACAACATACCAAGGTTTGGGGTATTTCAATCTACCCCCCTTAAAAGAACTTCGTCCTCGAAGTTCACATTTCCTCGCATCCTTGGCTTAGAATACGGGAATTACTTATAACCATAATACTTCCATTACCAACCACCCTTTACATCCAACCTCGGACTTATGGTCCGGGCAACATATCCACATTATACATAAAATATCATACTCACATGGTAACCTCGGACTTAATGGTCCGGGTACCTTCACCACACTTGCACTGACATAATATCCCTCAGACTCTTAGGTCTGGGTGACATAACCACATTTGGACTCGTAGGCCCGGGTAACACAATCAATTCAAACCCACACCACATTAGAACTCAAGGTCTAAAATAATATTTATTACTTATTCCACACAACATGTCTTAGCATGTATATCAAACAGAAATACCTTTTCCATCTCTCCATGGGCTCGAGTCCCATGTTGAGTACATATACACTGTGATCCCGCAGAACCCGGTCGCGATGGACACCTTCTGGTCCCCGTTCCTTTGGGAGATCAAAACATTCACTTAATTTTTAACATATATACTTCTCATGTCACCGGTCCGAAGACAAAGGCTCATGCGTCCTCAGCTCGTGAGCAAGTACTACAAAAATATTCTTTACTAGGTTAAGTATAAGAGAATCCTTTATTCAAAATATTAATCGATTGTTTGAAAACACCAATTGAAAATCCTTTTGAAAACACCACACAACTCCAAGTCCAATTTATGCTCCTTGTATCTTTCTTAACATGGTTATTTGTAATCACTTATAGGGAGCTTCAAGAATCATCCAACACTGATGTGATCAGCATCGGTGTTGAACTATCTTTCCACCCCAATTTGTGTTCGGCTTCCCTTGATCTCATGATAATCAAGTTTCACCTCCCACTTCATTTTCAACCAACAATTAATTCAAGCATATCCCATTTTCTATCTTTAAATCCTTCTAGTCATAATCATTACATCTCCAAGGGATAGAACTCCGTCTATCAATCATCATCCAAATCCAACTTAATTCAAGTTACCTAGGGGATTTAATTCTCACTAGGTTCTATGTCGGTCTTATACCCCTCATAAATCACAACACTGTATATTATATATATATTTTTATCAAAATACAATACATGGTTTACATTTATGCACCGTCGGGGTTTTAGTTCCCCGGGAGTTTCTTTACTCCCTTCCACTTGTACTCTCACACACCACTGTTAACAAAATAACACACTTCCCACAATGGTATTCGCATCTTCTGTGCGCAATTACCACAATTTAACCACAAATATTCGCATCTTCAGTGCGCAATTACCATAATTTAACCACAAATAAATGCGTATGTTTATATAACACACGCGCCAACCATCATAACAAATCATTTTGTGCTATGCACAACTAGTTCGCGTACACTTGTACGGTAAAACACACTAAGTGGTTTTGCGCTCTACCCCCCTTAAAAGGGATTACGCCCACGTAATCAATCAATAGACCTTGGCTTAAAATGTTCTGCCGTCGTGAAGTGTTTGACTTCCACGCGGTCTATTACACAATGGATTCTGATTAGAAGATCTTAACCATATTGGCGGTTTAGTCCCTAAACCAAGAATTCGCATTGGAGTTCTAACTCATAACCGGTTTCGGTCCTGGCCTGTGAGGCTTTTAGGCATTGATAACTAGCCATTCATTCATATTCACAATGTATACCCGGTACCTGACGCATGGGCTCACTGGCCTCTGTTGCGCAACCCTGATAATTATAGAGCTAGTTTGCCCCATTCGTTACTGTTACTGTATTGTACATCTCCAATGTATTACCCTTATCTTGGGAAGAATGGTTTCTCAACCGACGCATGGTATCTCTTACCCTGA
This sequence comes from Limonium bicolor, assembly GCA_023374045.1. Classification (NCBI taxonomy): domain Eukaryota; kingdom Viridiplantae; phylum Streptophyta; class Magnoliopsida; order Caryophyllales; family Plumbaginaceae; genus Limonium; species Limonium bicolor. The sequence continues at coordinate 233,470,440 of CM041776.1, forward strand.
GCGAATTCGGTGAGTTACCGCGTAAACTACTATGTAATTCACAATGATTGACTTGCTTCTACCGACTTACTGTCGGTTGAGATTGAGCTACTACCTAATGTGTAGTGCTCTCTCAGTTATTTCCCACACCTGGGGTATATCTCATACCGACCTTTGGTATTTAGTGTTACTGTAGTTATTTACTGTTAATCATGTCTCCACCTTTGGTTTTGTACATGTATTCTTTCATTCCTGCGGCCTTGCATTACCTATGCATCGGCCATTTAAACATTATTCCTCCACAATTACCATGCTTCTGATTCCTAGCTATCCCACTCGATTATTACTGTGCAAGTGCAATACCAAAACACTCAGTCATACAGAGTGCAGAGGCGTAAACCCTTGACAGCAATTCTCTCATGCGATTGCGATAGGAATTTTCACTGAAATCCTTATCATCTAACACTTGCCACCGGCTTACTGCTCGGTTCGTTTGCTATCGCTTACTGTTGTATCTCCACTGGGGTTAACTCACAACTCTGCTTACTCACCATTTATCATCTAACAATACTCATACAACGGTCGCTTATTGCGCACCGTGTCCTTACTCATTATATAACATCAACTTATACTGCATCCGCTATTATATTAGCTTCCGCCATTACACTGGGTTTATCTGGCCACTTATTTGGCTGATTTTTTTTATGCTATATTTTCGAGCCTTTTTGTTCCTTGAGCGTTGTTCGCTACTAATTTAGCATCACACACCTATGGTGGTTGCTATCGAACTTATCACTCTTCCTTTCTACACAACTAGTACAAACATTTCCTTTCGTATTATTGTTATTCAAATCATTCTAGGGTAATAACCACATGGTTAATCCCTGACATATCTCTTGAACTTGGTTCATATAGCTACCGCTTCTGCGGTCTCACAATATCGAGAGGTATCCCCACTCTTAACGCAGTGGTTCGTTCTCCGCTCTATTTCCCTGTACCACATAAACTTCTACAATTAACTCAAATTTACATAACACATCTTATTTGTGGCTTATAAGCCTTGCTGCCTTGAGCTGCGCTCATTGTAGGCTGTCCACATACATGTACTTCTGTGCAACATTATAGTTTGGATACCATATTGGCTCCATGACAGGTCGTTGCATTACGTTTCCTTTCATGGGATGCCCCTTAGGATTGTCAGTCCGTTTTCTGACACTTATGTCTAAACTGGGTGTTAGTTTGAACCCGTGTTCTCTGTCATGCATTTCGTGCAACAATTGTTGATGCGAACACCCTTTAAGGATTGCTCCGGGTGTTGTTTGCTAAGTCATGCCATTATATTGGCTTGCACTTATGGGTACTTTCAGTAAACTACGCCTTCTCCAATGTTTTTAATAACAGTCGGTGCACTTCACACCTCTTGATCTTAACATTTTCTTGCACACATTCACTGATTTCTTCAGTCTCTTTAATTTAGCTGGTTCCTTTACTTCAACCATTCATGGTAATCCTTAGCTCTTGTTTGACTTACACTGCTGACCGTAGAACGGAGTCGACTACTTCCCGTGTTCTGGACTCTACTCGTATACATATATGGGGTATCATACTGATACATTACTACTTACCCAACTAACCTATAAGTAGGTCTGTCAGGCCCACATGCTCCTATCGGAGTGCGGTCGTCCCACAACACAGTTGGTACACTTGTAGTGTCCGTCACACGCCTAGGTGAAGTATTCTGCTGTCAACTCCCTTATATTGTCCCGTGACAATATTCATTCCTTGCTTCCCGAACTTAATCGAGGGAAGGTTTATCCACTGTTGTATCCTTGTCAATTGCCCCTGGTTTCACTGGTTTGGTTTAAAAGAAGGTCGGAAAGAAGTGTTGGTTTGAAAGAAAATCTGGTTTTGAAAAGAAAGAGTTTGAATAAATTTAGGTTTGAAAGAAAAATTTCTCATGGTTTCACAACATCTTCTTACCTTAGCCAAGTCTAGCTTCTTGCTGACTGGTGTACTTCCAATTACAGAGGTTAGGCTAACAGGCCCTTCCACTGTTATGACAATCACATTTAACTTTATTGTACTTCTCCAAGTATTTTGTAGTGGTTATAAATTTCCCGAATAGCCCTGTTATAGCAGCACTTGCTATGGCAAGTGCGCCATGCTAACTGGCTATCGGTTCAACACATACCAGTTGTGGTATTGTTTTACCCGTACTATCATCAGTGGCCTTGTTGGCCCTTATTTGCTCTTACGGTCTCGACAATAACCTTGGGTAACTTCTCACTGTATTCACATAGTAGTTATCAACTGGGGTGTCTCCCATTCTTGGAGTCCCCTTTTACTTAGCATTATTTTCTCTTTGTAGCCCGTTCCACGCATCGTCGTGGTTACTGAGACTTGTCTCCTGTTTGGGCACTATGTTATAGTTCCTTAGTTGGTTGGCATACCGTTGGTGTATTGCTTACCAACTGTGGTCCCATAGACATTCGTCTCGGGTTTCATTAATCCACTTCTTGCTTGTTGCACGGTCAGTGCGTTGCAAGCCGGTTGTTCTCGACTGCTCGGCATGTCGACCCAGGTTGCTGGAAATTCTATTCTTCTATACACAAGATTCTTCATTCCTCGCTATTAAATGCGGTTAACATTGTTCAGATGGAGACCGTCTCCGGGATTCCAGTTTTCGGGATCTACCGTATGACAGGTTCTCCGTACCCTAAAGGTATTTAATAACAGCCAGATCGGGTTTTCCCGAGTAAGAGAGGACTTTCATCTCTCTGGCGTTCTTTCCCAAGTTATAAAACAGGGACTGTGGGGGTGGGATGGAGATTGTAGGTTTCCAGTATTCACTGGTAGTTCCTATCTAGCGTATCTCTCACGCTATCACTCAACCCTTAACCCAAAGTACTTAAATCCTAACTCGGTACTTCCTAAGCTCGGTAATTCAGTCATCAGAGCGATACTTCGCTCTGATACCACTTTTTGTAACACCCCACCTACCACCGTACACATAACATCAAATTGCAGCGGAAAATTCAACTCATCACATTACTTAATTCAATGGTGTTACACGCCGTTAACCACCCACGTGGCTAACAAGGCTAATACATGTACATTGTATCGGTCTGATGGACTAGATTCCCGAGCAACTACACAATACAATCCTTATTCCGTTTCCAACATTTATTATTACATACATTCCCACTGTACCGAGTATTTACAAACTAATGCCGATAACAATTTCGGTCTTACTACGCCTACAATGCTTACGCCATTAAATGGCTACCCATGTATAAACATCTACCCGTCCTACTCTCGAACGGCTTCCAGCTCCTTGTGCCTGAATAGAAAAGGAGAGAAAGGGTGGCCCCCAAGGGGCTCAGCACCTTTGCTGGTATGGTAATCCCGCAGCCCACATGCTACCGGGCCACGCACAACTAATTGTCGTCTTAGCATGCAGTTGATTATATTTAAATCATGCATACAAACCATAAAAACACAACACTTTGCATACACCCAACGATAGGGCTCAACATATATCCAACACATCCACACTTAACAAACCATCCAATGATTCCTTAACCTTAGAGTGGCTCTCCTCTAAAACGGAGCTACTTCCTTAATGAACGACACGTACCCATTAATCGGGTTATCCTTAAACGCCTCTTGTCACAAACTGGGATTCATTTCCATGATCCACACACTCCATATCATACAACATATCTCATTTCTCACATAATAAAACATAACAACACCTTTCTTGTTTCGACGTACACATGATGACATCGCATTCATTTAAAACATCCAATATATTTATACCATAGCATAGCAAGGGAATTTGCATAGCACCATAACATTACATAACACCATAAATCGGTTCTCACAAGGAACCTTCCACCATAGTTAGTATACCATGTGAGCCTAGGGATTTTTGCCAATCCCATGTTAAGCTCGTTACCAACCTCGTTACCGTCCAGTTATATAGAACGGTTAACTTATACCCAAGGTGTGTCGGATATAGTGATCCCAAGCACACCGAAATAACATTCGTATGCCCCTGTGGCCCGACGTGAGTCAGTAACTAGCTTTGGATAAGCTAAGGGAAGGTAGAAACCAAATTGGGATACCACCTATACATACACCAAGAGAGCCGAACCGGATATGATATCGACTCCCGTCCATCACACGCGTGGCCGGAACAACCGGACTCCTCACCCCCCATTAGTACATATACACTTATAAATAAGTAGTTAGAGGTCCATTATGGAGCCTACCACATCCACACACCATACGGTATCATAACCGAGTTAAGCACACAAGGGAGGTTCACACACTTGCATACAACAACAATATCCAACTAACTCACACATAGCCGTGGTTAGCACGTTCCCAAAGTTTGGGCCGTCAACTCCGAATACCGATCACTCATGTGTTCCTAGTTTTGGTTAGCTAAGGTTTAACACATATTTGAGGTTAAATGGTATCGGAGGCCAAATTCGCCACATAAATGAATTACTATAAACTCATTACATGTTTTAATCTTACAAGGTGGCAAACACTCAGAAAAACATATTGGCATACAAGCCGGTGTGATCCGGTAGGACACAGGTTGCAAGAAAACCATACCTGTCACCGGAGTCCACTTTACCACGTCCACTTATGTTCCTCGAGCAATTCTCGAACAACTGTTAACATCACATGTGTTTTTTATTAACATCGCGGGTCGCTTGATTATTTAATGTCTAATGCTTATGACTTTCCTTGTTAACTTAGTTACATAACTTTACATTTTAACTTGTTTTACTTTTACATTTTGATACGACTTTTCACCCACTTAATTGTCATTAACACTCACCTAACATGTCCTTAACAACCTCATAACATCATTAACCATCAATCCCCATCATTACACACCATTCCATACCTTAAACAATGTTTTTGGTCCATACAGCGCCTTGTCCGAACTTGTGTCCGGACTTCTCAAGTTCGGACACCGTTCGAGACTCTAAGGGTGCAAATTGGTGGACGTCCGAACTTGCGTCCGGCCAAACCAGAGAATGAATTATGTGTGTCCGAACTTCCCATATTCGGACGGTAGTTCGGACATCAATCGAAGGTCAGAAAACTCATGCGCACACAGGCACGTCCGAACGTCCACGTTCGGACGGTAGTTCGGACGGGCCAGAACCTCATTTTCCAAGTCTTGTTTCACCTCTTATCTTCATCCTTTAATTACCCAAGCTTCATACATGAACTTAGGCATATTCTAATACTAGAATATCACTTTGATTCACCTTAAAACACGGTCCAACTTGTTACTCAATCTTCTTATCAAATCTCTTAACACTTGTAACATTTCCTTTTGGTTTTCAAGTGGTGTTTCACCTTAAATGACCACTACACTTAAATGCTTCTTCACCTTCATAACATCATCTCCCAAGCATCTCCTCTTACTAACCAAATCCTCTTTTCACAACTTCTTGAATTCCTTTCTCAAAACCTTATCTAAACATCATTTATTCCTTGGATACCAACATTACCTAAACCTTAAACAAACTTCTCCAAGACTTAAATACATTCTCATAACACACCTTGAATTCCTAGAACTTCCAAGACAATGCCTAAATCCTTATAGCACCTTAGAACACCTTAATGCATGTGTTCTTCCTTAGTGAAGCATGTATCCATTCCTAACAATTCCTAGTTCACCCAAGTTCATTTAAGCACTTAGAACTCCTTATACATTTTACAAATTTCGCCATGGGTTCTCTTAGCACATCATCATTCCAAAACTCATGGTTTTCACCATTAAACACTCAAGAACACCTAATTCCATCAAGAACACTATCACTCACAAACTTCACCAAATTTACACTACATCACAATATAGTGCATAATTAAACTTGCTTGGCACTTAGGCCCTTAAATAACATGGCTCTTAGGCCCTTAAATTGCATAATCCTTAAACACTGAATTTCCACAATATATAAGCCTTTGACCTGCAATTACACACACCAAGACATATGTTCCTTTACTAGTCTCCTTGAGAACACCTTACTAAGTCATTCACCATTTGCTCTTTAGGTAGTTTTAGCAAGCATTATAAGCTCATTTCTCCTAAGGCATTATACCACATTGAGATAGTATGTTACCTCTTTTCCACACAAACTTCTTTCTTGTTTCCTCTTAAAACCGGTAAGGCATTTCACTCCTTGTCAACTACTTAACAATATACAAACATCATAATGAGTTTCAAGCTTTAAGCTCCATCTCATTGTAAACCCTAATTACATATATTGTTTAAACACATCAAGGTAATTGTTTTACCTTTGAATGGAAAGAGAGCTTGAATGAGTATCAAGAGAGGACTCCTCCTAGCCCCTGGAAGATTTAAATGAAGCTAAAACAAGACAAGAGAAGACACCATTACAAGGTGCATTTTCGGTCAACACCAAAAATGAAGGAAATGGAGTTTTCTTTGGTTTTTCCTTACCTTGAAGCAAGGTGATCAACAAGGCATAAAATATTAGCTCAAGCTCCTTCCATGGAAGTTCTCCTTGGCACCGAAATGGTGGTTTTGATGATTTGAAAAGACAATGTTGTAGAGCTTGCTCCAACTAAGAGAACGGTAGACTCGGAATTAAATTCGGAGCATGGGGTCATAAGTTACAAGTGAAGAAGGATGAAGAATGATATGGTTCTGTTGGAAACCGATGGAGAGAGGAGGAAGAAGATGGCCACCGTGGGAAATGAAGAAGGAATGAGAGAATGAAGATAACCTTTGCTTTTTGAAGATATTTGTTCTTTTAAAGCAAATAGTACATTAATTAGTCATTCTTTCTTTTCTTAGTAAATTAACAAGGGTTGTGAGTCACCACACCTTAAAAACCGGCCCCCAATAGTACCTAGGGGTATTTTAGACTTTATTAATCAATTGTCTCACTTATAACATTATATGTTACAAACTAGCTTATTAAGGTTACTATTCACAAAAACAAGGCACATAGAAGTGAAATTTTTGATTTCCCATTGATATAGCCACCCAAATGTGATACTATATAGTACACATGTTAATTAAAGAGTAATGATGGACATTTAGCCATTCAAAACTCATTTACAAGACAATTTTTCAAAAACGTGCTTTAAGACTCCTTAAAGCACATTTTGTGTTTTAACTTGTTTTCAAGCTTGGTTTTCTTTAGTAATTGATTTAATATGTTCATTAACATATAAATAAGGCATAGGCATGACCATTAGGTCTTATACACATTTATCCCAAGCTTAGAGCACATTTAGCCCATATTGACCTTAAGGTATTTATTTGTATTTTGTTTGGTTTCACTGTCTACCAAAGTTTCCTAAGGACTTAATTAGCCTTATAAAGTCATAATTAAATATTATCAAGTCTTGGCAGGCTCTTTGGGTCCTAGCCAAGTTCACTCCAACCTTAGAGCATGTTTTTGCTCAAACCGTGTCTTAGTGTTTCATTGTGTGTTTTACCATGGTTTAAATGGTTCATTTATGTTTCTAAGGCACTTTTTAGCCTTTAAATACCATAGTTTAACATTTACACAACATACCAAGGTTTGGGGTATTTCACCGATAAGCTTCGGCCACGCGTGAGGATGCGGAGTCACAAGAGGTTGGCTGCAATTCCTGACTCTTAAACTGATCGCGGCCCAAACCTTAGATGGGTAGCATCCCGGATTGGTGAGTCAAGTAAATCCCGGAGGTGGGACGGTGTAGTCCCCAGGGCCGGAGGTCCCGACGACTTAACTTGAGTAAGAGTAAGAGTAAGTAAGTATGGATCCGTAAGTATGAGTATGAGTATGTATGTGTATGAAGTAACGAGTAAAAGAGTAATCTCCACCCGATTAAACCGGGTGGACCAATGAAGCTAACAAGAATTGTATATTGTGTATGTAATGAGTATGTGTATTTCGGAAGAAGGTAAGTATGTGTTGGATGGTTTATTGTATTCCTTGTATGTAATGTAGTGTATGTATGTATGCCTTGCGTAAGTATTATTGTACTGTGTATAAGAGCATGTATGCATGTATGCTTGTATGAAAATGAACCGCATGTATTCGACCAAGTGGTCGGCGTACCCTCACTAGTACGCGGGGTATGCGGTTATCATGCTCGGCGAAAGCTGACCCCTTCGGGGGACATTTTTTAGTGTGCAGGTACCCGAAGTGAATATGGTCAAGGAAGAGACCGGAGGCACGCCCTTGTAATAGAAGTAAGTAGCGTGTGAGGATCGGGTAGCAGGTAGTCTCTTAGTGAGTATCTATGAACTTGGAAGAAGCAATGTAATTGTATTGGGAACCTAGTAAACTCGGTTATGTATTTGTATTGTATGATTAATGAAGGAGTAAAGTATCGAATGGAACCTTGTAGTATTCGTTTGATGAACGGAGTATATATCGTGGAAGTGTAGTACTCGGGATTCCGGTCCATCAGACCGATGCTATATGTAGAAGTAGTAGCCTTGTTAGTCACGTGGGTGACTAACGGCATTGTATCACCCATTGTACGTAAGTAAGTATCCGCTGCGTGTATCTGACGTGTAAGGAGATTGGACAGTAAGTATGTATTAATAGTAGGGGTGTTACAGGCTTTCCCTTGTTCGAGATAGAATACTCGTTCATTAGAGAACGGAAACCATAAACCTTGAGATTTCCTTGGTACATACCAGTTACACGTAAGTAATAAGGAAGGCAGCGTAGACAGACCTTATATCCAAAGCTCAGGATTTAAGAATCAGTAATCATCAGAGAAAAACATTGTGAGTGCACAGTATAGCACATCAAGTGACCAATGCTCAGAAGAGCTTGTGATTAAACGGATGACTTCTTCAGTAACCGGTTAAATTACATGGTAAATAACATCATAAAGGATGGAAGAACGTGAGAGAGACTGACCTACTTACGAAACCGAAATTGGAAGCAAAACATCTTTGCATTAAGAGATAACGATCTTATGGCGCGGTACGGCAACCGCCATACACCGAAATTAGAGAACCCCAGTGTGTTTACACCAAGAAGGGATTGAGCATAAGACAAGATGTGAGAATAAATGAGTAAGTAGTTGCACCATCAATGGGCAACATGGTAAAGACCGACTACCACGGTAGTAGAGGTCATAAGGACAATACCTATATAAGTGGATTAAGTCATGGTGCGCAGTAAAGCGACCATTATGTATAAGCCGCCAAATATTGACACTGAGGCAATTAGATTTATGAGCTAAGACCAATACGAGTAATGAAATAAAAATGGTAGACGAACTGTGCATTAACGCCAGTAGTCTAGATCTTGTGAGGTAAGATTTCACAGGAATCACACTACCAATTCCTTAAGGAACTGGAAGTGCATTCCTAGTAGATCAAAATATAGGAAACAAGATGAAAGGCTCGATGGAAAGAGACCTCAATTACTAAAGGATAGAGTCCGTACTAAATAAGACAGAAACAAGCCAGAACACGCCATATCTAAAAACACAGTAGATGGATTTCCCTTGATTAACTTCAAGAAGAACAATAAGTGTTATTATGGAATGATGATGAAAGAGGAGATCGACGCCAGAATACTTCATAATTAGCAATACCTAACGTGTGACGAACACTACGAGTTTACTAAAATGAGATGTGGGACGACTGCACCCCACAGGGGCTTGCGGGCCTGACAGATTCATTTATGAATTTGTCGGGTAAGTAGTAATGTATCAGTAAGGTACCCCATGCATGTAGACGAGTGGTGTAAGGAACACGGGAAGTAGTCAACTCCGTACCACGGTCAACGACGCAGGATCAGACAAGAGCAGTTACTACCACAAACAGTTGAATAGAAGGAACTGAGTTGAATCAATGACACAAAGGAATCGGAAAACCCATTTCAGATAGAAAATAAGTAAGAACTATGAAGTGCGAAGAGCACGGATTATTAAGTGTAGACATGAACATGTTAAGAAGTTAAAGAAAAACTGTAAAGCGCAATAAGCACTAAACAATAGTTTCAGATTAGAATCATCCTCAGACCAAAGGTCAGTTGGAAAGAACGATATAGACATTGGAGAGAACGCTAAGACTATGTACGTTAGATCTTCAGAGAGACTGGATAGACGAGTTACAACTCATTAAGGCCGTGTATATATAAAGATAACACATGTCACAAGAGAGACCAATATTCCTAAAACTGTAAGGAAGCAGAAGGATATACAATACTGTAAAAGGATAAGAAAGGCAAACTAAGCCTAAGGTTATCAGAGTTGCGCAGCGGAAGCTAGTAGATCAGCACCTTTGAGATTAGACCAAACTAAGTTAAGAAAAATGTATAAGTACCGTTAAGAATCCTCGATACAGAGACTAAGCCATTAACAGAGTTATGACCCTCTGATCGAATTATAAGTGAGATAGATGACATGGAAGCTAGAATGCTTGGTGAGAATTAGACATCTTGAACCTATGTTCAAGGATTATATAATGTGGATTACGTGGGCGTAATCCATTTTAAGGGGGGTAGAGCGAAAACCGCTTAGCGTATGTTTATGTACTTAGTACGTAAACTACGGTGTGCATAGCACAAAATAATTTAAGAATTTGTTTTACATAAACATTTTGAGATTAATTATGGTTATTGCGCATAGAAGATGCGCGAATACCATACATATTAAGTACCTATCTTGTTAACTCCAGTGTGAGTACAAGTTAAGAGAATTAGTGAAGAGGATTAAGGAGACTTAAGGAATATATGAGATATGAGTTGATATGAATCTATGTGCGAGATAAGAATAAGATAACACTATGAGGTATTACTCGATATGAGTATGAGTTAGGAAATAGTAATGCTATGAGGTATAAGATGGTGAGAATTGTTATGAGACTGATATAGAACTTAGTAGGAATGAGAATCATGAGGAGGTAATGGTTAAGAGATGAATTGGAATGATTGATGGACTGAGTCCACGCCTTGGAGATGTATTGATTATGACTAGAAATACTAAAAAGATAGAAAATTGGAAATGAGTGAATTATTTGATGTTTGAAAATGATGTGGGAGGTGGAACTTGATTTTCTAGGGATCAAGGGAAACCAAACAAAAATTGGGATGGAAGGATGGTTCAACATCGATGCTGATCACATCAGGGTTGGATGATTCCTGAAACTCCCTACCAGTGGTCACAATTAAATCACGCTAAGATAGAGGCATTAGGATAAAACGGAATTGGAGTTGATTGTATTTTCAATTAGAGGAATTATTCCTCACTTGACCTCGTAAAAAGGATTTCCCTTTTACTGAGTCTCGCCCATGAAGTCGAGGACGCATGAGCCTTTGTCTTCGGACCGGTGACATGGGGAGAACAGAGTTGTTTGTATTCTAGCCCATGAAGGCGAGGACGAATGTGCCTCTGTCTACGGACCGTTGACATGGGAGAATACGATGAAAACTATGTGATTGTTTTAATCATCAAAAGGAACAAAGGGAATTTTGAGTGCTATACATGCTAAGCATGTTGTGTGATATTTGAGTATAAGTATATGACGGACCTAAGGAGTCAATAAGATTAAGTACATATAAACATGATCTATATGATCTACGGTATGAGGTTATCCGTGTATTCTATGATATAAGATGAATGGGAACTTTGGGACAAAGTTCTTTTAAGGGGGGTAGATTGAAATATCTCAAACCTAATTACTTTAATTAATCAGGAATTAATTAAATAAAAGTAATTAATTAGAGATTAAGGAATTAAATACCCTTAAATAAGCGTAAGAGAATAAATATATTATTTATTAACCCTCAAAGTCGTTAGGAAACATAAACGAAACCTAAAAAGACGTTTAGGAGGTTTAGGAAAAAAGAAATATAAATGAAATAAAACTAATCGTTTTACCTCGGAAAATGTGTCACGAATGTTTTAGAAGTGAAAACGAGGTCGTGGACACCTATAATATTATTTAGGTAATTTTAAAGGCATTGGAAGAAAATTGGTTAAAAAGTCATAATAATAGACGTCACGTTTCGCCTAAAATGGCGAAACGCAAACCAATTAGAAATTAAATATAGTTAATTAAATTTATAAATAACAATAATAATTATTGTTTGGAAATATAAATTAGAATCATAAAATGATTTGTTTCATTGAACGGGACATCATGTCGCAAACAATATGAAAAACGGGTCTAAAACGAGTTAGAAACGACAAATATAAGTAACGTTAAAAAAAAATAGTAATGGGCCGACCCGCCCAACATGACTGGGCCGGCCAAGTCATCTCTTCACTCACATATCGAGAGCCCAAACAAAAAAAAAGAGCTGAGCCTCAATTTCCTTGGTTTCTCTTTTACTCTTCACGATTTTGCAAACCCTAACTCTCGCAAGGAACATACATGCTCGAGTCGTTTTCTTCCTCGTCGCATCTCTTTCCCTCTCTCAAATGTCCTTCTCATTTGCAACCCTAAAACCGGCGAACTGGAACGGGATTCTGCCTCTCTTCTTCAACTATCATCTCCTTGAGAGATCCTCTCGGGTGAACAAGAACAACCCGATTCTAGTTCGAATCTGGACGAAACAGGATAGTTATTCCGGGTTGAAGGAGCGATTAGAGGAAACCGTAGCCAACGAGAAGAAGGAGCGATTAGGGCCAATAACTTCTGGATTCAAGGTGTATATACGTAGTCATTTTCTTTGTTTTTGTGTCCGATTGATGTTAGATTCGAAGTAAAAATATGACATAACTTGTCCTCCTTTCTTCTCTAAATTTTTGCGCCAGTGGATCCGAATTTTCCTTTGCAAAAATTATGTAGAGTTCTAGCTAATCTGGTGCTGATGATAGTGTGTGGTAGTTTCGAATTTTTTTGAATGATGTACCATGGACTTCGAATCTGGATTTATTGTTCTGAGTGAAATTGAATAAGACCGATTTAGGTTCCAAATATACATCAGAAACTACCAAGCGTGGAAAAAAAATTGAAGGTGACAGATTCGAGAGTTTTGATAGGGTTACGAATCGGAGATTTAGGGTTCTTGAAACAGAAATTAATTCTTCTGAAATCGATTTGGGGGAATCGAAAGTTGGGGGATCGTATTAGAATCTTGTTCATTTCGACAATTTGACTAATTTGGGGTTTTTCATTTCGTAAATTGGCTAATTTTGGTGGTTCATTCATTTCGAAAATCTGGTGCTAATAAGTTCGAATATAGATCTAATTTGGGGATAAATTGGAAATAAGAAGAAATTGGGGTGAAAACACAAATTAGGAAAATTTAGTGGCAAATTGAAGTTTCTGAAATATTTTGGGGGGGAGCGGAAGTATGGATTCGGAAAGTTTGAGGTGTGATTTGGTAATTTTTGGAAAATTGAAGGGTCAAAGGTGTAAATCTGAAATTTGATTTATAGTTAGGTCTAAGTAGGAAATTTCGGACCAGTCAACATAACCTAAGACCGAATTGGAATCTGGTCAAAATTGGACCTTGGTCAATTTGGAAATAGGTCACACATTAGGGTTTGGGATTAAAGTTAAATTAGTGATTTTGACTGAGTTAAATTTAGGGGTTCAGAATTGAATTCTGGTCAATGTAGTCAACTGGGTTAGGAATAGTCAAACCCGGGTCCAAATTTTGTTGAAGTTCAAAAAATAGTCAAATGCGAGAATGGGTTCAACAAATGCTCAACTAGTTAAACTGAATGGGATTAAATTCCTAAATCCAAATTGGTCTTCCATCCCATTAACCAGATTTTTCAAGTAGGTTTAAACCCAAATTAGAAGAGATAGAAATTGAAACAAAGAATTGGGTCAACTAATAGATTAATGAATTATCGGTAAGGGATCAACTGATGTACTAAAATAATTAAGGAATCATCATAATAAGATTGATATTAATTATATGAGAAATTAGAGTTTTATATGTTATATATGAGGGTAACATTGGAATTGTTGAGCCTAATAACTTACTAGTAAGTTGATTAAGTGATGGAGCAATACGGTTAAGGAATTTTGTTCTACAAAAATTAGTAGAGGTATTAGGTTAGTATTGCACATATGAGAATTTATATACACATATAGTATATAAATATTGTGGATTAAAGGTAGGAGAGTATGAACATATATGTTCTTGCAACATTAAATCGGTGGGAACATGCTTGTATAAGATATATATATGTGTGTGTACATAATAGTTAACATTGGAGTTTATGAAATTATATGTATATAGATGTGCAAATACTGGTATATATGCACTTGAAGGATTAGAACTCTGGAACGATTAATTAGAGGTTGGATGGAAATACAATTAATTAAGTACAACTATTAGAGTTAGGAAGTATTTTTAGAGTTGATATATATATATATTTAAATATATTTTGACTTGTGAGAACTTATATATAAATATATACACATGTATATATAAATGGTAAGTTTAATTAAGAGGAAAACGTATACGAGAGAAACGTAGTACGAAGAAACTGTAAATGGGGTGCAATAAGTAAATGACATTCTCAGTTGGTCCAATTATAGGATCGGGATAGTCGGGATGATAGTCAAGACGATAGTCGGGATGATAGTCGATGAAATACCCCAAACCTTAATATGTTAGTAAATATATAATTATCATATTCTAAGGCTTACTTTAGTCATTAGAAACATGTGGGAAAAATTCCCGAAGGAAACGGATCCAAATAGAGGGTAAAAATGCAAACGGGCTTTAAAGCACGTTTTTCGAGAAACCGGGAAATGTAACTTTAAACGGGTTTAATGGACTAATAAAAATTCATAGTCAACCATATGGCTATAATTAAATATTAGTCAAGGTCTAGGACCATAAAAATAAATAAAAACAAAAATCCGAAACGGACCCGGACTGTTAAACTGACAGTTCGGGAACTAACGGGCGTTACCTGCTAAATGACCATGTGCCACCTCATCTCTACTTTTACAAAAAAAAACTAAACTTTTCTCTCCCTCCTTTGTGTCTCACGATTTTTGCTCTCTCTCTCTTTTATTTTGCCTCTCTATTAGCTACAAGACAAAATAATAAAGCCACTTACTTTATTCTTCCTCTCTCACACTCTCTCTCTCTTCCCCTCATTCTCTTCACTCACGATTCTTTCCCCTCACCCAGCTCTCTCTCTTTGTTTCTGCTCCTCTAATGGCGATTCCACATGCCAAAAGAGCAACCCCAACTTCTTCCTCTTGTAACTTCTTCATCCTAGCTCCAAATCAAGAAATTCTCAACTTCTTTCACCAAAATACTCCTCCTCATCTTGGGGATCATTTTGTACTTCGAAATCTCAAAACACCATACTTCATCTCCATGGGTGTACCCCATTTTGAAGAGGAAGCTCCACATTCTTGAAGCCAAAGGTCTTCTTGTTGTTCTAAGGTAAGAAGGAAATCAAAAACTCACTCATTCCTTCATTTCCTTCTTGAAATCGGTTTCTCTATTTTGAACACCATGCTTGTTCTCTTGTTAGCTTGTTCAATCTCCTTGAGGAGTTGGAGCTAGCCCTAATTCCATTACCAAGCATTTCATTTTGAAATAAAAGGTAATTCCCTCCTTGTGTTCAAGCAATTTCTAATTCTAGGGTTAAAGGAGTTATAAACCCTAAATACTCATTGTGGCTATCTTGGCTTGGTCATTAGTGTAACGAATAACCCATTGGAAAACCGGTTGAGGAACAAGGAGTGAGAAAGGGAGAAAGTTGAAAGAAAACTCAAGGTAAACAATTTACCT
Source organism: Limonium bicolor (assembly GCA_023374045.1). Taxonomy (NCBI): domain Eukaryota; kingdom Viridiplantae; phylum Streptophyta; class Magnoliopsida; order Caryophyllales; family Plumbaginaceae; genus Limonium; species Limonium bicolor. Next base: position 233,486,156 of record CM041776.1, read on the forward strand.
TATGTTGTGTGGTGTTTAAGAGGTTGTGTTTTATGTTTGTACAAATATATCTATGCTCAGTGAAATGCAGGTGTTGCTAATAATATGAGGAAATTCAGTGTTTAATTATTGTTGTTAAGGGCCTAAGAGCCAAGCTTTTAAGTTTATGAACATTGGGAGCTAATGTGGTTTAAATGGTGAATCTTAAGTGTGTTTTGGTGCCTTGGGTGAATTGATGGTTGAAGTGTTTTATGGGTTAAAAGATGAGTGGGAACATGTAAAAAATTGTGGGGGAGCATGTCAAAATTGGTGTAGAAATGTAATGGTTCAAATACATTCCAAGTGGGAGCAACTAGTGAGTTACAAGTGTTTTGAGATAACATTTAAAGAATTTGGAGATGAGCTTGTAAATGAATTTGGAAGGGGATATATGAAGGTTTTAGTGTGCCTAATGATGTAAGAACACCTTAGGAGACTTGTGGGAAGTTTGGGAAAGATTTGACACTTTTGGGCTGATTATGGTGGCGACCGACCCAGAGGTCCGACCCACAGTTGGGTCGGACGGCCTCTGTTTGGTCATCCGTGAGGTTTCTGGAATGGACCGACCCAGATGGTTGGGTCGGACATGGGTCGGTCGGGCACGTTTGGAAAGACGGAAATGTTTCTGGAATGGACCGACCCAGATGGTTGGGTCGGACCTGGGTCGGACGGGGTAGAAGTTGCGGACCCAAATGTTTCGGGAATGGACCGACCCAGATGGTTGGGTCGGACCTGGGTCGGACGGAGTAGAAGTTGCAGACCCAAATGCTTCTGGAATGGACCGACCCAGATGGTTGGGTCGGACCTGGGTCGGTCATGGTAGAAATTTGGGACCCGATGGTTACTGGAAGGGTCCGACCCAGAGGTGGGTCGGACGGTGGGTCGGACATACCAAGACTTACAAAAAAAAAAAAAAAAAATGAAAAGAAAGTGGCAATTGTAGTTAACCCTAGGGGGTATAATGGAGGTAATTTAGGTTAAGTTAGGCATTTAAAACATGTCGTATAATCATGTAAATTACTTAGTAAAGTTGGAAGTCAAGTAAATAAATTAACCGAACTTATCAATCATGTTTAGGATCAACGTACGGTGGAACCCTAGAGCGGCAAGGACCAAGGTATGGTTTTCTTGCAGTCCGTTGCCTACCGGTTTACACCGGCTTGTGTGCTACTTGTGTTTTTGCGTGTTTACAACCTTATAAGATTAAATCATGAAACGAGTTTACAGTCCTTACTATTATTGTAACGTGTGTACACCGATACCGGTAACCTCGAAGGCGTGCTAACTATCGATTAACCAAAGCTAGGAAACGCAAGAGAACGGTATCCGGTAATAACGTTCCCGACCTTAGGAACGTTCTAACCCGGCTATGTTTGTTTGATTGTGATGCGTGTTGTTGAATTCTGTCTCATTTCCCTTGTATGTCTAACTGGACTTAAACACTTACTTGTGTGAGATCATGTTAAGCTCCCATTGTGGGACTTCTAACGAGTGCTAACCGGGGAATGAGGAATCCGGTCGTTCCGGTCACGCGTGTATGTATGGGTGTCGATATCTGAATCAGATTCGGCTCTCTCCTTATGTTAGGGTAGTCTTCCTTTTATGGGGAATTCGACCTCCCATAGCTTAGCCAAAGCTACCTACCTGACTTCCACTCGGGCTAGGGGAAATTATGTGTTGATGTGTACGGGTAATCACACCCGTCTCATCTTTCGAGTTAAAGTTATTCAGTTGACTAACAAACAGTAATGTTATATGTGTTGAGCTTAACATGAGGATGAAGACATCCTCTAGGCTTACAAGTTGACTAACCATGTTGGTTGTTGCTTTAGGTGATCTGTTTTCACTATGTATGTGTTGTTATTGTTCTACAATAATTCCTGTTATATATGCATGTTGTATGATAAAATCAACGCCATGTTATAATGACAAATAGTTGCGTGTATCCCGGTAGTCAGCGGGCTGCACGTTAACCATGCCAGCAGAAGGTTGCTGACCCCCTTTGGGGGCTATTTTTATTTGCAGGATGAGGATCGAGGAAGCAGAGTGGCTTTAGATCCTAGGTTGTTTATATCTTGTTATTTTTGGATGTTGAACCCGGGTAGTGTTTGTACACCCGGGGTCATTTACTTTTGGTGGATGTAAAGATAGTTAGTGATTTTTGCACAGTTACACTCGGTATATTGCCATTCTTTTGGGTAATCATTTTTGGAAGGTTGTAATTTATGCTCGGCACTCGCTAATCAGACCGATACATTGTAAATAACAGCCTTGTTAGCCACGTGGGTGGCTAACGGCGTGTAACACCGCCCTTTTTGGTATATGGTTAATGCATGATTTCCGCTGCGATTATCGATTAAATGTGATGGTTATGGATGGGGTGTTACATAAGTGCTCACTTTCACATTCAATCTAACCTTTGTTTATACTCCTAATTGCCTTTACATGTCATCAAACAAGTCTTAATTATCATCTAAAACCATCACCAATCAAATCCCCATCAATTACTGCCTTTAAAACACTCTCGGTTGAATTTTTGGTGTGGTCTGGGACTTGGTCCGGCCCCTAGGTCCCGGACCAACATAGAATGAAACTCTCGGGCGATTTTTCTATGTGGTCCAGGACTTTGTACTCACCTCAAGTCCCGGACCAATATGCAGTGTAACTCTCGAGGGCTTTTAATGAGGTGGTCAAGGACTCTACCCTGGACTTAAGTCCCGGACCAATCACAGAATGCAACTCTCGGATCATTTTAAGGTGTGGTCCGGGACTTTGTCCCTATCCTAAGTCCCAGACCATAGCAGTAATATGTCAAATTTGACAGTTTTGATTTCTATTCCAACTCCAAATTTCACTTAAATTTTTTCCAATCTTTCCACATGCATCCAAACATGTTATAACACCTTAACACTCATTAAACCTCTTTAATTCATTGCTCAAACTCATTATTCAATTCTTGCTCAATTCTACAATTTTTATTTCTCATTTTCTGCACTTATGCACACTAGTGCCTTTCCAAAACTTCCCTTGACAGTTTACAACCTTCTCCCAACCACTTGATCATACCAAATTCTTCCTAGTCATTTGCAATTTCATACTCTAGTTCACACCTTATTTTCAAGGTCTTACACTCTAGTTCCTCTCAAGGTAATCTAAGACACTGTTGCATCAATTTCGCTACAGATTTTTGCACAAATCTCCTCACTTCTTATACTCTAGCTTGGTGAGTTTAATCCACTCATTTACACTCCATTTTCTCCTAATCAAACTTAGGTTCCTCAAGCTCATAACAACACCTAGAATACTTGATTCCTACAGAAATTTTTCCATAACTTCGTTACTATACTAACTCATCCAAATTTCATCATCTTCATCACCTAAATCCAAATATTCACAATTCACACAGTTTTCTCTTCTCAATCAATATCAACTAACCTAATCCTTAGTGGATTCTACCAGCACACAAACTCATCCAAATGTCATCAAACACCATATAATGCAATAATCTCAAATTGCATGGCTCAAAGGCCCTTAAATCAAACACAATTCCCAATTCTCTCTCACATTAATCAAACACATTCCTAACTCACTTTTGGTTCATTCTTTTAAATTCCCATCCCAAAATTCTAAAAGCATTAAGGACATACATCAAGGTAGATTATCTTACCTTAAGCTCCCAAGTATTTCCTTTTCAATTCTCCTCTTCTTTCTCTTCTCCATTTCTCTCGATTTTCGGTCATGGGCAATACCATTGCCAACACTCTAGACCAGTGCCCAAGGAAATACAATGAGCACTAATTAAACTCTTAAACCCTTGGAATAACTCTAGAACACATTAGAAGTGCATAAGGCACAAATATTAGGTATTACCTTTGGAAGCTCTAGAATAGACTTTCAACCATGAATTAAGGGAGGAGTTCTAACCACCATTGGAGACTTGAACAAATGCTCAAACCAAGAAAGAAAGCAAGGAATCATGAGAGGCCAAAAATCGGCTAGGTTAAGGATGGAGAGAAAAATGAGTTTTCTTGAATTTTCTTACCTTAAATCAAAGAGGGAACCATCTAGCTCCAGAAAATGTGCTTTTCTCCTCAGATGGAGCTATACCCATGGAGGTGAACTTAAAGATTTTCAGATTTTGAAAAGAGGGAAAGGAAGCTCTTGACGAGAGGAGAAAGAATATGTAATTTTTTTTCTATTTGGAGCATTATTGTAGCTAAGGCAAGAGGAAGAAGGTGGAGAATCCATGGGAGAGGCTTGAAATCGTTCTAGAAAGAAGAAGAGGGGAGGAACCATCTGGGAGAGAGGGAGGAATACGGTTGAGAGGGGGAGAGAAATGAGAGTGAGAGGAGAGAGAGGGAAAGTAAGGGTTTTATTTGCTTTTTACTTTTCCCCTTTTTTACTTTATTATTTTTTTCTCCTCACAAATAAGCTAGTTTACTAATTGAGAGAGGGGAGTGCTGAAACTAATAAAAACTGCCCCCCTTGTAGTTAGTTAAGCAGGGGTGTTTTCATCTTTTCGCAAGAAACGCTCGTTAAATTCCCGGTTGGCACTATTCATTATTTTTCTCATTTATTTTATTTTAATGGTTTTTAAACCTTATATAATGTTTAATTATACTTATATGATCAACTATAATTTTACGAGTCCATTTGACCACTTAAAGTCGCGTTACCGGGTTTTCTCGAAAAACGTGCTTTAAAGCCCCGTTTGCGTTTTAACCCACTATATGGATCTGTTTTCTTCGGGAATTGTTCCACATGTTATTAGGAATAATTAAGCCTTAGGAATCCATCTAGGATCCTAGTCGAGATCATACACCTCCTATGGTTGCGTAACGCACGTTTTTATGTTTTATGCTTTTTACGCGTTTTCTCTTTTTATTTGGTTTTACTTTCTTCACCAATACTCTTTAGGCACTATTAGGCCCTTAAATACCATATTAGAATAATTTAATCACCATATTTAAGCCCGGGGTATTTCGCCCATGTAACACCCCAACCCGAAACTCCACAACATGTACGACCTGTACGATGATAGCTCCCAAAGATAACTGGAAATGCAGCGGAAAATATATACATAACAACGGGTGGTGCTACAACGCCGCTAGTCACCATGTGACTAACAAGGCTAACTCCAACATAACTTACAAATGATACGGTCTGAGCGCTGAATACAAACCGCTTAAAATAACAAAACCAATAGTAAAAGTACAGTATTGTAAAATGACACCGGTAGTAATAATTCCCTGTCTTAATTCTACCCCACCTACACTCGGTCAGGTAATCTCTTCTTTCTTCATGTACCTGGAAATGGTTAGCCATGAAACGGCTCAGCAAAATAATTGCCGGTATGAAAAACGTGCAGCCCACAAGCTACTGGGCCACACCAACTATTTTGTCGAATACATGCAAGTCATTTTTGTAAAGCTGTAAATAAGCATAACATAATCATAACAAACATCCATACAAGGACAACAATGTCACACAGAACAAGACTTCAAAAGGTCAAGTTAGATGTCTGTAATTGTTTACTTGTAGTCAGATCCTCACAATGGGACTAACATGTATATAAGAGTACCTCACAGCAGTGGAGGTATAGTGACCTCGTTAATCTCCATCTTCATAGAGTAAATTGGTCGGGTATGATAAACCCTTAGTCGAGATGGGACTCTCGTACGAGTAGGTGGGTAATAATTCCCTCAGAAGATAACGTAGTTAACTCCTGTACTTAAAGAGGTGGGTATCGTACCCTCGAGAGAAATGAAGTATTCCTCCCAACTTGAAATGTTCCGGTACGGTCCCGGTGAGTGGACAAAGAGTGCACCCAAAACTCCCACCGCGACGTAAATTGAATAGGAGATGACCTGAGACAGGTACAGCTCCTGTAGCATGCATGGCCTGATCCAACTGGGCTCCTCGTTCTCGTTGTATAGAATTGTTAGGTATCACACAAGGACGTTAAACAAGAACACAATGTGTATTATTGTCAGTTATCACGTTTAGGATAACGACGTTTGTTATAAAGTGAAGTTAGTGAGAAACTTGAGTACAAGTTCTCGGTAAAGTAAAACGCAGGTATTTAATCCACTGGTATTGTAGTGTTGTGTGCGTGGAACATACACGTTACAGTTAGTAGCATCACGCACATAAAGTAACACAACAGTGCACAAGAGTAATACAACATTTTACAACAATTATCGTGGTCGTTATTTCAACAACAGATAGCACACAAGCCGGTGTAATCCGGTAGCAAGCAGACTGCAAGAATTCCATACCGTTCACCGTAGACTGTACTTGTTTAGTTCCCGGTCAACGTCTGGTCAAACAAAGTCCTAGAATAGGATTAACTGAGAGTGTTAATTTAAGTAACTCTCGTATAATAATTTTATTGATTCATGAAACGATTTCATATTCGTTATTTCATGTGAGGTTTATTTCTTTATACTTAGGCAGTTTCTTTAACCTCTTACCCTTATTATTTTAAGGTATTTATATATTTCCAAACATGTAGTTCTAATTTATAAGACTTATATTGTGTGGTAATTTCTTTTAATTACCTTATGATTGGTTGTATAACTTATTTATTATTCCTTGTGATTTATTTCTAAATCCTTTAATGTATATATATATATATACATATATTCATGTACTATTTATGTTATATGTTTATAATGTCTAATCGACATAACAAATTTATAATCCCTTAGTTATATTTATGTGTCACGCATGGACATAATATTCTTATAATTTCTTTGTTATTCTTCACTTAGTCACAATTAGTATTAATTGGTTATAATTAAATTCCTTATAACTATGTAACCCATAGTTTAAATCCCATAATCCCTTATATTCATTTCCTTTTTGATTTATTTGAAAATCTTAACTGTATAAGTTATGCCCATGTATTATTTATGATACATGATTATAATTGTCTATATGACATAACATATCTATAAATTCTCAAATTGTATCAATAGTCACACATGGACATATTATTCCCATATCTTTTATTAGTTACAAACTATTCCCATTAAATATTATTTCTTTACAAATGAATTACTTATACCTTTAAAACATATAGTTTTAATTTCTAATGGTGGCCACCGAATCCGAATCTACCCGGAACCGGCGAATCTACCCGGAACCGATTGGAACCGGAACCGGCCGGAACCGGGCCGAAACCGATTCGGAACCGGAACCGCCCCTTGCGAATCGAATCCGAATACAAGTTTTGAGATTCGGGACCGAACCGGGACCGGAACCGGAACCGGAACCGCCCGGAACCGCCTGGATTCGCATCGGATTCGGAACCGTGGAACCAGAACCGGAATCGGAACCGGTGGAACCGGAACCGGAACCGCCCCGGAACCACCCCGGAACCGGTCAAAGTTACCGATGGAATCACCACTTAGGACTTCTATTTTGTATTGTAATCTTTTAGAATGTATTAGTATTACTTTCTTTCCATGTAATCTTTTAAGACTTCCAAATTGAAATCATGTAACCTATTAGTAGCTGTACTCTTTTTCCTTATTAGGGTTTTCCCAATGGGTTTTTACCTAATAAGGTTTTAACGAGGCAGTGAATCATATATAAAATCCGCTTTGCTCTTTAATTTTTGCAAATTCAATACAAAAATTTAAGTCTTTGGTTCTTACACATTTAAGATTATAAACTTGAGGAATAACCTAGCTAGGAGTAAAGTGGACGAAAAGAGCAACGTGTGCGCGCAAACGGATCTAAAATCGGAGTTAAAACGAAGAAACTGGAGCCGATCGAATCTTTCCAGAACTGGTCGGAACCGCCCCGGAACCGGTCGGAAACGGAACCGGAACCGCTCCGGAACCGGTCGGAACCGTTGATTTGAGCGAATCCGAAGCGAATACAGAGTTCCGGAACCGGAACCGCCCCGGAACCGCCCGGAACCGGTTCCGAATCCGAATACACATTTTCCGGAACCGGAACCAGTGGAACCGGAACCGTGGCCACCATTATTAATTTCCTACATCCTTAAATCATAATTTCCTTTCCTAAATATCACATAGGACCTACAAATATTTTTAATCCCATAAATACATCATACTATTCGGTTATTACATTATAACCTCATTTTTTCATAATTTTACTTTATACTCCAAAATACATTATAACACTAGTTTCATTTCCTTAATTAATTAATTCACTAAACCACATCTAAAAATTCGGTATTCATTATTGAACACCTCAACTTTTATAAATTACCAAATCAACCCTTAACCTTTCGGTTTTCAACATATACTTCCTATAATTCATTTTAACCCCAAAAACTTATATAAGTTACATATTAACTTATAAACTATAGTTTTACTATTTAATTTCCTTAACCAAGTGGACACTTATTTTTCTGCAAATTATGATTTCGCCATAAATAAAATTCGGTTTTATATTTAAACTCTTATAAATTACATATTCACCCCAAAACTTTATAAACTTAAATATTTCATGTTATAAATCATTTTAACCCAAAGTTTTCGGTCAACACTTTGACCAAAGTCTAATTTCATACTTAATACATTAATACCCATAACTTATATGTTTCTCGGTTTTACACCAATCTTTCCAAAAATTACAAAATAGCCCCAAAACTTTATAAATTGTTATTTTAACTACTAAACACATATTTAATTCAACCAACATTCATAATATTAATTCTCACACCATATTATATTATAATTATGCCAAGGACATATTTTATTCTCGGTAATTACATATCTTACACCAAACTTTATAAAAATTATATTTTTACCACACCACTTATTAAACTAGTCATTTAAACACTAGTAATTATTTTTAAGTTACCTAAAATCCATAGTATGTATTTATATACATATTTAGCTCATTAATAACTATTCTTCACCATTTGAATTCGGCAATAATAATATGTTGCCATATAGTTTCTAAAACATGATTTATAACTTATAATAATTATACATAAATACATATGAGTCATATAACTCATGTAGAAATTGTTGTAATGTCTTAGATTGATTTTTAGCCCAAAAAGGAGCATATTTGTCCTAGGGAATTTGGTACAAATAATTATCTATCATAGGTAATTTTTGTAAAACAAAATGTGTCTTAGGGTAGTAATCTTACTATATATGTTATAAATTATATTTTTGGTATGTATTACCATATAGTTTCGGTCTTAAATATTTAAGAAGGTGTACATAATTTTTGTACAATTTTTAAGAGCTTAAACAAGCTTAAAACAATAAAGATTTGCTTAGTAAACTTACTCTTAATAAAGATGATTAAGTACTTGAACTCCTCTTGAATTCCCAAGCTTCCTCCATTGGAAATTGATGTTCCACTTCGGTTTTTATGCAAGAGATGAAGGGGTTTAGGAGTTAGATCTTAACAAAGATCTTAAGTAGATTTATAAGTGGTTTTCCAAGGATTTACCTTAGGCTTTTCTTCTTAGATTTTCGGCACACCTAGAAGGGATGGAGCATTAATTTTCCTTCATGAAATTGATGAAGAAAATAGCTTTAGAAGATGTAGAATTTTGGATACACATAAAATGTGTCTTAAGGATTTTCAAGCATGAAAATACCTTAAGATGATCTTGGATGATCCTTGGATTAATGTTGATTTAAGACAACTTCCTTGGTGTATAATTTGATGCCGAAAACTTGTAGTTGTGCTAGGAAGATTTTGCTTCAAGACAAAGGAGATTTAACTAGGTAATTACATATAAATGGTGTTAGAACTTAAAACACCATTAATGGAGCTTTGAAGCTCTAAGGAATTATCTAGCAATTGAAGAAGAAAGGAGAGAGTTAGAGAGAGCTTACCAATCGGTGGAATGAAGCAAATGAGAGTAAGCCACTGTATGGAGCTTAAGTGTTTGGAAAGAAAGAATTCTCTTTTGATAAATTAATGCCAAATTTGACTAATCTTTTCCTTTGTTTATTCATTGTTTGTTTGGCTCAATAAATGCCAATGTTTCAAGCACATTTTCGGCTGATTGGCAAGACTTAATGGAGCTTTGATTGATAATTGAAACTAGAAGACAAAGGCAAGGTAGGTATGTGTTTTCTTTTGAATTTTAAATGATGTTTTGTTCCTTGTTTTCTCCTTGTATCGTACGGTCATGTGCTGTAGTATAGCATCTGATTTTTGCCAATTAAAAACATAAGAACATGGCTAGGTAGGTAGGCTTCTTAGTTTATATTTTTATAAGGCAATTAAGACCTTCTTTTCCTACTCAAAATCGGCTACATGTGCTGTACAAGGACTTTGATTTTTGTTTGTGTTAGGCAAGAGATCATGCTAGTTAGGTGGCTGTCTTCCTTGACTAGTTAATGAGGCAATCAACCTCTCCTTTTCCCACCTAAAATCGGCAGACACAAGGTAGCAACATGGGTTGTTTTTGTTTGATTACTTGCACATGTATAAAGTTGATTCTAGCTTGTTATTTTATGTAGTTTAATTTCTATGACTTTTACAAAACTAATATCCTCATATTTCTTGCAGGAAATCGGTAATGGGAAGCTCCATTGACTGAATTTATTTGACACATTATCATATGGAACATGCTAGATGAGTCACCATTCCATAAGACAATTTACAAATTAAAATCTAGCCTAAAAACACCTAAAATGGCGCCTAAGTTAGAGGTCATATGGGACTGATTTTTAATTTAATTCCTATCACATTATATTGTAATAATACCATATTATAACATGTTTAAGTCACAACATTTAATTGGTACATTTATACCAAGGTAAAAGGTGAAAGTTCTAAGGTAAAAATGCTGATTTTAGGTACCTTTTTGACTCAAAAATCGGCCCTGGTTGTGCTATGATTTTAGCACTGGAATTAATTGATTTAGATGTTCAATTTATCCCCTTTTAATATTATCAACTCGTGGCTCCTCAAAAACTTCAAGGTAATTGCGTAGAACGCATTTTTGTGACACCCAAAGGTGCATTTTGTGCTTTAAGGATTTTCTGGAAAATAAGTAGTCGCTATGGGTTCCAAGTGTTTATAAACATTGTTTATAGTCAATAATAATATGTTAAGGTGTTACATTGAGTTATATGGGGTTATATCAACTCGAAACACAACTCCCGGGCTAACCGAGGCAAAAAAAGGAGCGTTAAGAAATTCCTCCGAGCACTTTGTTTATTTTTGAAAAAGTAGCTCGTCCATTCTCTTTAGAATGATGAATAATGATGTTAGGAACTCTAAGAATTAATTTTTAGGAGTTCGTGGCACCTCGGCACCCCTCTGGGGCATTCCCAAGGGTTTATGGGACCTCTATGAGGCATCTCCTAGCACTTTGCATTTAACTGAGAATTTAGCGTGAGGAATTCATCTTATTTATCTTATAGAGTGTTATGGTGCATTTGGAATGAAGTGTAATTCTTTACTTCATCCTATAAAGTATTTCCGGGACTTCCGGGCCTTAAGGGCCTTTAGGGAACTCCCGAGCATCTTGTATTTTCACTCAGTTTTAGATGAGGTCCTGTGTTCTAAGGGTCATATAATGATCCTTGATTAACTTTACATGAAGTTTATAGCTTATATAACTTGTTTAACTTAAGGTCGGGCTTTAACGCACGTTTCTGACCTTAAGGAGTTTAGGTGTGTTTTATCACCTAAATGTTTATATACTTCCGTTAGGGTTTATTAATCCCCTAAATAATACTTATTTATCATTATTTAATTTTGAATGTTAGGGGTATTTCAATCTACCCCCGTTAAAAGGACTTCGCCCCGAAGTCTCATATCTAAGTTCAAATGGTTGTGGGGAATCAAGTTCCACTAAGCATCCACAACTCAATTATATTTTAGGCATCAAGTCCCAAGTTTCACTACTTTTCAGTTCGTAGTATATATTCAATCATAACATACAGTATAATGAGCATGAAAGGTCATCACTAAAAACAACTTTAGTGCAGTGCAACGTAGTGCACGTAATTCATTCATAGTAGTGTAGCATAGTACAGATTATGCAAACATGGAGTCATTCCAATATAGTGTAACATAGTACACATAATCACGTAGAAACAAAGTAGCTTCAATATAGTGTAACGCGGTACACATCATCAAGTAAGAGTTCATAGAATCACAAAGTCATACTTGTAAACATACAAATCACAGTGCAATAGTACAACGGAAGTGTACTTCCATGCTAAAAATGCTAAAACGCAGTAGGCTCCCCCCTTAAAAGAGGGGTACACCCACGTACCCTAGACTAGTATAGCTAGTCGGTAAATAGTGAAGGAATCTTCACTCTTATTTTGAACTTATGATTAGTTTAAAAGATAGCCTCTCGGCTGTAAGACTTTGGGTGGGTATGGCACATATTTTTGGTTAAGATACGCGAAATACGTTGTGCATTCCCTTTGGACTCAGTAGATAATTCTAACTGATGGGACCACAACGCTTCTGCTGCGCAACCCTGATTAAGTAATGTTCAATCATTTGGAATAGTCTTAAATGCGCTTCATAGGTGGTATATTATGTTCATTAATGTTCACATGTAGGGTTGATAAGTTGTGTTCATCATTACCTTGGTTTGGTTGTCATTGTTGATTCTGTCTGGACTTTTGTCGCTTACGGGGTATGACCCCCAAGAGTCTATGCATTCTCTGACATGTTCTATAGTGCATTAGTATGCTTTTATTTTTGAATCCCATATGTATGGGTGAAGGTGATTTATCAACTGGTTTGTGCCGATATTATCCCATGGCTTGTTCAAGCTATCGGATCGATATGCCGCGTTATGCCACTGCTCCAGATTCTCTTGTCTCTAAGTAACTGTTAGTTGCAGCATTGGGTATTCTTCATTGTATATTTTATTCTGTACATCGGGCTGTCACCAATATTGTAAGGTTGGCCCTGATTTGATCTCTCATCATTGAGTTCTTTTCAAGTTCCACTTGATTGTTTTATGCATGTATGCTTATCTCTGATTGCTGCTTATGACGGTGATTCCACTGAGATTCTTCTCGTCAATATTACTGAGGCGTCTCGCTCATCATCCGAGTCTCCATTACTCTTTTTAGTTACAGTGTTGGTTATTTCCCGTGTTCTTCACACTAGTCGTCTTCGCATGTGGGGTACCTTCTTGATATATTACTACTAACCTATCCAATATAGGATTATTTCTTGTCAAGTCCATAAGCTCTCGCACATTCAGTTGAAGCATTCTTCTTTCCGTGGGTCCTTATCCGATTGGTTTGCTATATATATTCTCCATTGATAGTGGTAGCGTCCAGATAGTGAGGTTCATCATCTTGTCGGTGTTGCTGATGCATTCAGTGGTTCAGTTGTTGTAGCCGTAAGGTTGCAGTAATCTTGTTGGTCTTAAATGTGTCTTCTAATCATCGCCTCCTGTAATTGTAGTCGTCGGCGTTCGGGTCTTGTATAATACTGGGGCATATTAAAATTCTTCTCTTTGGTCTTCAGGTCATCATCTTATGATTCTGGTATTTTAGTTTACTGACACCATATTCAGTTTTCACTTTTCAATGTATAGTATGAGCTACGGTCGAGCTGTGCATCTTGTATATAATATAGAGATATTCCTGTTATTATTGATTCATAAATTGTCGGTAGTACATACACGATATTTTATTGTCTGTTCCTCAAGTATTCCACAGTAGGGTTCCTGTTAAGGTTTCACAATTCACATGTTCTTGTGGTTTATAAAATAACTCATGTGAGTACTAGTATAAGTTTCTACTCTTTATATTCCACCATACTTATAGGTAGGTTCCTATTAATATACTGGGTTTGAATTCATAAAGGAAGACTTAAAGTCGATATTTCCCTTTAGATGGCAATATGGCCATAACTTAGAAGGTAGCTTGTAAATACTGTCATTATAGATAAGTGTCTCTTGATTTCGTATTTAATTTATTATCATGACTCATGGTATAATAACAGTTAGTATTTCCCTCACATTCGACTATTTTCCGACATACGCGGAGTCGTTTAGCTATTTAATCTCTTTGAGGGTAGCTTGGTTAATTTAACTTTTAACTTACATCCTCAACATCTAATATACTTTATAGACAAATTTTATATTAGACATAGGAACAATTATTTACTTATCACAGAGATATTGGTGACCACTTGTAGGGAGTCTCAGGAATCATCCAACCCTGACGGGGTCAACGTCAGTGTTGAACTATCCCTCTACTCCATTTTGTGTTTGGTTTTCCCTTGATCTGACCAGGATCAAGTTCGACCTCCCACGTCAAATATCAAACAACCACATAATTGCAAATTTCCAAATTTTATCTTATCAATACTTTGTGACGTGGCGATTACAACATTCTTTCCTAACTGTTATACAACTAGTCTAATAACTGTTGTAACCTAAACTTGAAACTAGTGTATTCCTTAATTCCCGGAACTAAGTTCCTTTGATCAAATCATTTAGCGGGAATCCAGTTTTTCCCTCTTGGCATAAAAGATAGTTTCTTATTAAACACCTAGACGCTTACTGCCTAGTAATTATTTCATAAATCATTTGACTCTTAAGCCTATCATACAAGCAATAAATTCAGTTATGGATTTGGATACTTTGAAATATACTCTTTTCTTTAAAAGGCTTTATCTAGTATTTAACTTATCAGGGCTTGATCATTGCCTACACTTTGGTTATCATCACTTGGAACAAAGACAGTCATAGTCATTACCAAATTTGGGATAAGACTCCAAGGTAAAGTTTTTATAACTTGATCAATTACGGTTTCATAAAGTATTATTTCTTGCTCCTTAAAGCTTGGCTTTTTCTTACTTCATTTAAATTCCATGAGTCGGATGAACTATATGTTCAACCTAGGTTAAGCACCTTTTAATATTTTGTAACATTTCCTACTAAGAACTTCCAGTTTGAATCCTACGGTTTAGTGACAAGGAAATCAAAGCTTATTGTTTGTTTCTACCTCCTAGGAACGTGGTTAAACCACAACTCAATGGCTTCAAAAAAAAAATGCCGTTAAGGGTATTAAGTAGAAGATTTAAAAATCATAGAGATTGGTATATAGCGTTAGGAAAATTCGTGTGTAAAACACTTGTTACAAGCCAAGGAGTATGATTCCTACCTTTAAGTTTAACTTCCACTCACCTTTAGTGTATATATGGATTTAAACTTTTAAATAACTTACACTGCCTCCATTGCTAGTGTCCAGGAGAGTTATTCGTTATCATGTTCATTTTGAAATTTATTAACTTTATTTGATTTCACGCGCTCTTTACTTGCATTCACAAATTGAGCTGCCATAGAAGACATGCTCGTATAGATCCATAAGGATAGTGTAGGACATGTGCCTCAAAATAGGGTAGGTATATTTTATGATACTTAACACCCTGAAATATATCGATACTCCTGAAAAGGTTTAGGTTTATAACCTCCCAATCATATGTATTTATATATAGCATTTAGTATTGCTAATTTGGTAGTTCTCCTGACTTCAAATTATATGGATTCCAAGTTTGTTCTCTTCTCACTGTTTATTAGGAGTCCAACATTGTCACTGTAATGATACTAGCTGAGGCCCTTGGTATTTGAGCAGGTATTAATCCCGTGTTTATTTATGTTGGATGTTTAGTTATATAGTGAGATTCTGTTATGCTTTTCTTGATATTGTCATTGGTTATTTTTGTAGGACCACACTGATAGTCATATTTCAAGGTTTCACGCGATCTTCTCGCGAAGTTAGTATGGGATTGTAAGATCTTCCAGTCCCGCACTGGGCAGCCAGCTCAGTGCCTGGGTATCCCATAAAATTCAGTGTTTTCTCTTTCCAAGGAGATCTTCATTCGCCTTTCTGTTGCCTTAACTCGTGCATCCGTTCTTCAAGTATTATTAGGGGTATGCTGTCTGTACACGACTCTAGATATTATTTCACCGCCATCTTGGAAGGTACGATCTGACGTCCTTATAGTTAGCCACAGCTTGTAGGTCTTTATGGTTTCCACCTTTATTTGGTTTACTGGAGCAGCACTTGTTGTAGCAAGTGCGCCATGCAGGTTGGGTCATCATGCAGTGTAACACCCCAACCCGAAATCCAATAACCTGAACGATGGTAGCTCCCAATAATAACTAGAAATACAGCGGAAATATATACATAACAACGGGTGGTGCTACAACGCCGCTAGTCACCCATGTGACTAACAAGGCTACTCCAACTTAATTTACAAATGATGCGGTCTGAGTACTGAATACAAACCTCTTAAAACAACAGAAGATAATAGTAAGAGTACAATACTGATGATGACACCGGTGGTAATAACCCATGTCTTAATTCTACCCCACCTACACTCGGTCGGGCAATCTCTTCATTCTTCAGGTACCTGGAATTATTTAGCCATGAAACGGCTCAGCAAAATAATTTGCCGGTATGAAATCATGCAGCCCACAAGCTACTGGGCCACATCAACTAATTGTCGAATACATGCAGTTCATTTATAAAGCTGTAAATAAGCATAGCATGATAATATCAAGTATCCACACAAGGACAATGTCAATGACATAGAACAAGACACAGAAGGTCAAGTTAGCTGAACTGAAATTCTTTACTGATAGTCGGTCCGCACAATGGGACTGACAGGTATAACTGAATATCTGAAATAGTGGAGGTATAGTGACCTCGTTAAGATTGAAAGGTTGGGTATAAAAACCCCAGGAGATGACGTAGTCAAACCCTGAACTGAGAGGCGTGAGAAATAGAATCCCACTAGAGGAATAAAGTCTTCCTCAAACTGAAGGGCATTAGAAACCCGGAAGGAATAAAGTCTTCCTCCCAACTGAATGTTCCGTCGCGACGTAGTAGGAGACGACCTGTGACAGGTACAACTCCTGTAGCATGCATGGCCAGATCCAACTGGGCTCCTCAATCTCGTAGTATAGAGTTGTTAAGTGTCATATAAAGACGTTAAACAAGAACACAATGTGTATTGTCAATTATCACGTTTAGGATAATGACGTTTGTTATAAACTGAAGTTAGTGAGAGACTTGAGTACAAGTCCTCGGTATACTGAAACGCAGGTATTTAAACCACTGGTATAGTAGTGTTTGTATGCGTGGGACATACACGTTGTAGTCAGCAACATTCACTCACATAAAATAATACCACAGTGTGCAAGAGTAAAACAACAGTTTACATTAATTATCTTGGTCGTTATTTCAAACAACAGATAGCACACAAGCCGGTGTAGTCCGGTAGAAAGAAGACTGCAATAATTCCATACCGTTCACCGTAGACTGTACTTGTTTAGTTCCCGGTCAACGTCTGGTCAAACAAGATCCTAGAATAGGATTAACTGAGAGTGTTAATTTATGTAACTCTCGTAAGATAATTTTATTGATTCATGAAACGATTTCCTAATCGTTATTCCTTGTGAGGTTTATTTCTTTATACTCAGGTAATCTTCTTAACCTCTTAACCTTATTATTATTCAAGGTATTTATATATTTCCAAATCATGCGGTCTTAATTTATAAAACTTATATCGTATGGTAATTTCTTTTAATTACCTTATAATGGATGTATAACTTATTTGTCACTCCTTGTGGTATTTCTAAATCTTTTAATGTATAAATGTATATACATTTTTATTCATGCACTATATTTATTATTTATTTTTATTGTCTAAGTGACATAACAACTTTATAATTTCTTAACTATATTTATATGTCACACTTGGACATTATATTCTTATAATTCTTTGTTATTCTCCTATTAACCATAAATAATTTTTATTGGTTACAATTAAATTCCTTATAACTATATAATCATAGTTTTAATCCCTTAGTCACTTATTCTCATTCCCTTTTGATTTACTTGAAAATCTAAAATATATATATTTCGCACACATGTATTATTTATGTTATTTATATATATTTGTCTAAATGACATAACCTCTTAATAAATCTCAATTTATATTTACATGTCATTCATGGACATGTTATTCCCATATCTTTTATTAATTCCTAACTAACCCAAAATAGTATTATTTCTTTTACAAGCAAATCACTTGTACTCGTATATCTTATAGTTTTAATTCCATAAATCCTTAAATCATAATTTTCTTTTTCTAAATTCCTTAAATATCCATGTAGGACCTACAAATATTTTAATCTCATAATTACAACATACTTTTCGGTTAATATATTATAACCTCATTTATTGCTTAAACTTTACATTAAACTCCAAAATACCTTATATTACATAGTTTTATTTCCTTAGATAATTAATTCACTAAACCACCACTATAAGTTTAGTAATTATTATTGGAACACTTTAACTTTTATAAATCACCAACTAGCCTCATTAATTTTCGGCTTTGTCTTAGAATTTCTTATAATTACTCTTTAACCCCAAAAACTTTACATAATTTATATATTCACTTATAAACTATGGTTTTAACATTTAATTTCCTTAATAACCAAGTGGACACCTATATTTCTACAAATTATGATTTCGCCCCTTATAAATTCGGTTTTACATTTAAACTTCCTTAAATTATATAATCACCCCCAAACTTTTACAAACTCATTATTTTATGTCATAAATCATTTTAACCTATAGTTTTCGGTCAACACTTTGACCATAGCCTAATTTCATAATTAATATATTAATATACCCATAAACTTATATATTCTCGGTTTGACACTAGTCTATCCAAAAATTACAAAATAGCCCCAAAACTTTATAAATTGGTATTTTAACTTCTAAACACTTATTTAATTCCACCAAAATTCATAATATTAATTCTCACACTACCTTATATCAATAATTATACCAAGGACCTTACTTGTTCTCGGTAATTATCATATATTCCCATAACTTTCTAAAAATTACCTTTTTACCACATAACTTATTAATCTAGTCATTTAAACACTAGTAATTATTTTTAACTTACCCAAAATTCTTAATATAAGTTTATATATTTGTATAGCTCATTAAAAACCATTCTTCACCATTTGAATTCGGCAATAATAATATGTTGCCATATAGTTTCTAAAACTTGATTCTTAACTTTTAATAATTATACATAAATACATATGAGCCATATTTCTCATATAAAATTATTATAATGTCTTAGACATATTTTTAGCTCAAAATGAAGCAAATATTTTCTAGATAATTCGGCCATAAATTAAACCCTTTATAATTAATTTCTTTGTGACATAAAATAATATCTTAAGGTTATAACCTTAGCTTAAAAGCTACAGTATTTTTTTTTCCTGGTAAATAACCTTATTAATTTCGGCCTTAATTATTTGAAGAGTTGTACAAAATTTTTGTACAAAATTTATGAGCTTAAACAAAGCTTAGAACCTTAAGAATGAATTTAATAAACTTACTCTTAGTCAAGGATGATTAAGTACTTGAACTCCTCTTGAATTTCCCAAGCTTCCTTCAATGGAAATTGATGTTCCAATTTCGTTCTCATGTATGAAAGGAAGAGGTTTAGGAGTTAGATCTTAACAAAGATCTTAAGTAGATTTATAAGTAGTTTTCAACGGATTTACCTGAGGTATTTTACCTTGAATTTTCGGTGCTCCCAAGATGGATGGGGAACCAATTTTCCTTCATGAAATTTGATGAAGAACACATGTTTAAATGTGTAGAAATTTTCGGACATGAATATTAACATTTCTTAAGGATTTTCATGTATGAAAAATACCTTAAGTTATCCTTGTTTACTCCTTGGTTGATGTTGATTCAAGACAGCTTCTTGATATATAAATTGGCACCGAAATGATATAGTATTGCGAGGAATATTTTGTTTCAAGACTTTGAGAAATGCTAGGATTTTGACACAAAAATGAAGTTTGAAATGGAGCTTAAGAGCTCAAGGGAAGAAGGTGGAAATGGAGAGGAGAAGGCTTGCTCAACCGGCCACATGGGGACGTGAGTGAACCAAATGAGAGCTCATGTTGGCGTGGGATTTAGGCTAGGATTTGGAAAGATTATTTTTTTTTTATTTATTTTTTTTTTGTTAATTGCCAACTTGGCATGTTAGTAGTGTTTCTCTTTATTGAATTGCTTCAGATTTGTAGGCTCAAAAGTCTTCAATCAGCCAGGATTTACGGTTTCGGTGTGTGAAAATAAGAATGAAATAAGATGATGAGTGGCTGAATTGATTAGGTAGACAATGGTAGTAGGTGAGTTAGTATACTTTTGAATTTTGAATGTTGATTGTCTCCCTTTTCTCTTATGTGCCTACGGTATTGACAAAAATGTACAGTTATGGTTAAATGAACTCTTTTAGCCTCCTTAAGATCATTAATTATTATTATTATTATTATTATTTTGTGCTGCTTATATGCATATATATATATGCTTACCGTACTTATAGTGTATGTAGCAGATTTTCTTTGTCTTTGATTGTACTTGCACATTAACGGTTATACATGGATAATTAGGTGGATCTAATCTTGCTATATTAATGTATACTTATGTATATTACAAGTAAATTAGGTAGTTAATTATTTTACTAAGTACAAGGGTATAAAAATGCGTAATAAAATTAGTACACAAAACCGGCAATTATAGGTGTTGTTTGGGAATTGTATACTTTGTGTTATATGTTGTTACAACATTTCTTATATATTCATGATATATATTGTGTATTAGAATTATGTAACATAAGTTGTTACATTGTTTAAATGTGTATATCAATTTACATTAGCATCATAAATGCTTAGGCAATCGTAAAATACTTACGTTGCTCGTTAGTATTTTTTTTTCGCGTTTTACAGTGACGTTATTGTATACCGAGTCGTAAACGCTCGTATATATTTTTCCTAGATGACGCTCTCCTAGTTGAGCTTGTTTTGTAAGGGGTTTAATGCCCGTTAATGTTCGTAGAAGCGTTTATATGCGTACGAGAAGACGACATTATATTAGCGTTCGTGCATCAAACGTTGTCGTTTTATGAGTTGTATAAACGTTCGTATTAATCTTTCCTTGTTGTCGCTCTCGTTATCGAGCCCGTTATGTAAGGATTTTAGTCCTTGTTAATAAACGTACATAAACGTTCTGAATGAATAGGTTAAGGCGTTAATAAATTACGCCCGTAAGTGTTTATGGTAAAACGACTATTTTTACGTGACGTTTACATGCGTGAGTTTGCATGCGCACGTGTAAAATATTAATTTATGTATCGTTTGCATGCATAGATTAGCATGTGTAACTATAATGATCTGTTTCTAGATCAATTCTCCATTATTTATTAATAAACATGTATTAATTAGATTCGGGGTATTTCAATCTACCCCCCTTAAAAAGGACTTCGCCCCAAAGTCTCATATCTGAATTCTAAGGTTGTGGGGTATCAAGTTCCACTAAGCATCACAACTCAATCTAGTTTTAGGGATGAAGTCCCAAGTTTTCGCTACTTCTCAGTCGTAGTACATATATTCAATCCTAACATACAGTATAATGAGCATGAAGGTCATCACCAACAATAACTTTAGTGCAGTGCAACGTAGTGCACGGAATTCATTCATAATAGTGTAGCATAGTACAGATCATGCAAACATGGAGTCATTCCAGTATGGTGTAACGTAGTACACATAATCACGTAGTAACTAAGTAGTTTCAATATAGTGTATCGTAGTACACATCATCCATTCATGCCGGTTGTAACGTAGTACACATCATCAAGAGTACACATCATTAAGTAAGAGTTCATAGAATCACGAAGTCATACTTGTAACACACAAATCATAGTGCAACAGTACGTTGGAAGTGTACTTCCATGCTAAAAATGCTAAAAACACAGTAGGCTCTCCCCCCCTTAAAAAAAGGGGTACGCCCACGTACCCTAGACTAGTATAGCTAGTGGGTAACTAGTGAAGGAATGTACACTCTTATTTTGGATTTATGATTAGCTCAAAAGATAGTCTCTCGGCTGTAAGACTTTTATCTTGGTTAGGACATACGTAAGTCGTTGTGCATTCCCTTTGAACTCAGTAGTAGATAATTCTAAACTGATGGGACCACCACACTTCTGCTGCGCTACTCTGATTAATTAATGTCCAATCATTCTGGAATAGTCTTTAATGCGCTCGTCGGTGGTATGTTAAGTTTATGTTCATATGCATGGTTGATGAGTTGTGTTCATCATTTTTTTCCATTTGGTTACTATTGTTGATCTTGTCTGGACTTCTGTCCGTTTACGGGGTATTGCCCCCAAGAATCTATGCATTCCTTGACATGTCTATTTTACATTATTATGCTTTTATATTTAAATCCCGTGTGTGTATGGGTGAAGGTGATCTTCCATCTTGTTTGTTGCCAATTATGCCATGTCTTGTTGAGGCTGTCGGATCAATGTGACGCGTTAGCCACTGCTCCTAATTATTTTGTCTCTAAGTAGCTGTTAGTTGCAGCATAGCTTGGTATTCTTCATTGTATATCTTGTTACTGTACGTCGGCTTCCAATAATATTGTAAGGTTTGTCCATCCTGAGATGCTCAAGCACATGTCATGTATCTTCCATTATCCTTTCATCGTTGAGTTCTTCACGAGTTTCACTTGATTGTTTGTGCCTGTGTTTATTTTGTGATAGCTGCTCATGGCGGTGATTCTACTAAGATTCTTCTCGTCGATATTACTGAGGCGTTTGCTCCTTATCAGATTTGATTCCTTTCCTGTGTGTTCCTCCCGCTAGTTGCTTTCGTATATGGGGTATCTTCTTGATATATATTATTACTTACCTGATTGGTTTTCTGATGTATTCTCCTTTGA
Organism: Limonium bicolor; assembly: GCA_023374045.1. Lineage (NCBI taxonomy): Eukaryota > Viridiplantae > Streptophyta > Magnoliopsida > Caryophyllales > Plumbaginaceae > Limonium > Limonium bicolor. The sequence goes on from CM041776.1 coordinate 233,508,946, forward strand.
TAGTGGTAACGTCCTGATGGTGGGGTTCATCATCTTGTTGGTGTTGCTGATGCATCCAGTGGTTTAGTTGTTGTAGCTGTACGGTTGTAGTATTCTTGTCGGTTTGAAATTTGTCTACTATTCATCGCCTCTTGTAGTCGTTGGCGCTCGGGTCTTGTATCAATACTGGGGCATGTTAGAGTTCGTCTCTTTGATCTTTAGGTCATCATCTTGTGTTCTGGTATTCGAGTTTACTGTCACCATATTTGGTTTTCACTTTTCAATATAGGATATGAGCTACGGTCGAGCCGTGCATCTTGTATATAATATAGGAATATTTCCTGTTATTACTGATTCGCAAATTGTCGGTAGTAATACACGATCTTTTATTGATTGTTCATCAGGTATACCACAGTAGGGTTCCCGTTAAGGTTTCTAACAAGGTACAGTTTTCTCATATTCACCTGTTTTTTGCGGTTTATGTATCAACTCATGAGAGTATAAGTTTAATGTTTCTACTCTTTATATTCCACTCACTTACAGGTAGGTTCCCGTTTAATATCTGGGTTTGAATTGATAAAGGAAGGATTTAAAGTCGTTCTTTCCCTTCTGATGGCAATAAGGCCATAACTTAGAAAGTAGCTTTCAAATACTTGTCAATATAGATAGATGTCTCTTGGTCTTGTATTTAATATATTAACATGACTCAATGTATAATAACGATTAGTATTTCCTTCATAGTTGATTATTTTTGACAACCTGAGTCGTTTAAGCTATTTAATTCTTTCAGGGTAGCATGGTTAATTTAACCTTTAACTTATATCCTCAACAACTAATATATTTTATTTGGTAGACCCTTCATTAGAAATAGGAACAAATTTGACTTATCTCAGAGATATTGGTGACCACTTGTAGGGAGTCTCAGGAATCATCCAACTCTGACGGGTCAACGTCAGTTTTGAACTATCCCTCCACTCCATTTTGTGATTGGTTTTCCCTTGATCTGACCAGGATCAAGTTCGACCTTCCACGTCAAATATCAAATAACCACATAATAGCAAGTTTCCAAATTTTATCTTATCAAGACTTGTGACGTGGTGATTACAACATTCTTTCTTAACTGTTATACAACTATTCTAACGGCTGTTGTAACGTAGACTCGAAACTAGGGTACTCCTTAATTCCAGGAACTAAGTTCCTTTGATCAATCCTTTAGCGTGGAATCTAATCTTTCTCCTTGGCATAAAAGATAAATTCTTATTAAACACCTAGACACTTACTGCCTAATAATTATTTCATCACTCATTTGACTCTTAACACATCATGCAAGCAATAAATTCATTTATGGACTTGGATACCTTGAAATATACTCTTCTCTTAAAAAGGCTTTATCTAGTATTCAACTTATCAGGGTTTGATCATTGTCTACACCCTAGTTATCATTACTTGGAACCAAAGGCAGTTATAGTTATTACTAAATTTGGAATAAGACTCTAAGAGAAGTTTCCTATAACTTATCCTGTACTTAGGATTCCCAGTTTGCATCTTACAGTTTGGTGACAAGACAATCAAAACTTATGATTTTTTTTTATCTCTCAGAAATTTGGTTAATCCACAACTCAATGGCTCCCCAAAATAGGTCGCTTAGGTGTATAAAATAGAGGATTTATAATCATAGAGATTGGTACATATCGTTAGGAAAGTTCACGTGTAAAACGCTTGTTACAAGTCAAGGGTATGTTCTCCCCCCCTTAAAAGTTTTCACTTCCACTCACCTTTGGTGTATATCCAGTTTGAACTATTAGTATAGCTTACACTGCCTCCATAGAGAATTATTTGTTACTATGATCATATAAAAATTTATATTACATTGGTGTTAGCTTCCTTTAGGTTTCCTGAGCTCTTTACTGGTAACCACAGATCGAGCTGTCATAAAAGACATATGCTCATGTATAAATCCATAAGGATGGTGTAGGACATGTGCCTTAAGATAGGGTAGGTACATTTTGTGATACTTGTCCCTCTGAAATATATCAATATTCCTCAAAAAGTTTCAGATTTAAAATCTCCCAATCATATGTATATATATATAGCATCTAATATTGCTATTTTGGTAGTTTCCTCACTTCAAAATATCTGAACTAAAAGTTTGTTCACTTCTCACTGTTTATTAGGAGTCCAGCATTGTCACTGTAATGATACTAGCTGAGACCCTTTGTATTAGAGCAGGTACTACATCCCGTGTTTATTTACGTTGGATGTTTAGTTATATGCAGTGAGATTTTGTTATGATTTTCTTGATATAATCATTGATTCATTTCTGTGGGACTATACTGATAGTCATATTTCAAGCTTCCGCACGGTCTTCTCGCGAAGTTAATAAGGTATTGTAAGATTTTCCGTCCCGCACTGGGCAGCAAGCTCAGTGCCTGGGTATCCCATAAAATTCAGTGTTTTCTCTTTCCATGTAGTTCTTCGTTCTCCTTTGCTTGATTTACTGGAGCAGCACTTGTTGTAGCAAGTGCGCCATGCAGGTTGGATCATCACGCAGTGTATGTCCATTGAGATATAATCTTATTCCATCATCACTGTATACTTGGCGGTGCTATCAGCCTTCCTGGTTGTCATCGGTATAGTGTCACTGATATTCGTCGACAGCTCCCGTGTAAATGACAGTTGGCGTCGTACGGTCTCCAACAAGCCCTTCCGCCAGTTCAGGTAATTTTAAGTATTTGTTTTAATTAATGTATTCCTTCTCATGACATCTGCTCGTTATTTAGGCAGGTCATAGTTTGTAGTTACTGTAAGTTTGAACAGTTTTTAACACCCTTCGGCGGACCAAGTAAAAACTAACTTCTACTCCTCACTGTTCTAACACACCCTGTATCCCAAGGCTAATTTTGGCTTACTCAGTTCTCAGAGCGCAACTACGCTCTGATACCACTTTTTGTAACACCCCAACCCGAAATCCAATAACCTGAACGATGGTAGCTCCCAAAATAACTAGAAATACAGCGGAAATATATACATAACAACGGGTGGTGCTACAACGCCGCTAGTCACCCATGTGACTAACAAGGCTACTCCAACTTAATTTACAAATGATGCGGTCTGAGTACTGAATACAAACCTCTTAAAACAACAGAAGATAATAGTAAAGTACAATACTGAATGATGACACCGGTGGTAATAACCCATGTCTTAATTCTACCCCACCTACACTCGGTCGGGCAATCTCTTCATTCTTCAGGTACCTGGAATTATTTAGCCATGAAACGGCTCAGCAAAATAATTTGCCGGTATGAAATCATGCAGCCCACAAGCTACTGGGCCACACAACTAATTGTCGAATACATGCAGTTCATTTATAAAGCTGTAAATAAGCATAGCATGATAATATCAAGTATCCACACAAGGACAATAATGTCACATAGAACAAGACACAGAAGGTCAAGTTAGCTGAACTGAAATTCTTTACTGATAGTCGGTCCGCACAATGGGACTGACAGGTATAACTGAATATCTGAAATAGTGGAGGTATAGTGACCTCGTTAAGATTGAAAGGTTGGGTATAAAAACCCCAGGAGATGACGTAGTCAAACCCTGAACTGAGAGGGTGAGAAATAGAATCCCACTAGAGGAATAAAGTCTTCCTCAAACTGAAGGGCATTAGAAACCCGGAAGGAATAAAGTCTTCCTCCCAACTGAATGTTCCGTCGCGACGTAGTAGGAGACGACCTGTGACAGGTACAACTCCTGTAGCATGCATGGCCAGATCCAACTGGGCTCCTCAATCTCGTAGTATAGAGTTGTTAAGTGTCATATAAAGACGTTAAACAAGAACACAATGTGTATTGTCAATTATCACGTTTAGGATAATGACGTTTGTTATAAACTGAAGTTAGTGAGAGACTTGAGTACAAGTCCTCGGTATACTGAAACGCAGGTATTTAATCCACTGGTATAGTAGTGTTTGTATGCGTGGGACATACACGTTGTAGTCAGCAACATTCACGCACATAAAATAATACCACAGTGTGCAAGAGTAAAACAACAGTTTACATTAATTATCTTGGTCGTTATTTCAAACAACAGATAGCACACAAGCCGGTGTAATCCGGTAGAAAGAAGACTGCAATAATTCCATACCGTTCACCGTAGACTGTACTTGTTTAGTTCCCGGTCAACGTCTGGTCAAACAAGATCCTAGAATAGGATTAACTGAGAGTGTTAATTTATGTAACTCTCGTAAGATAATTTTATTGATTCATGAAACGATTTCCTAATCGTTATTCCTTGTGAGGTTTATTTCTTTATACTCAGGTAATCTTCTTAACCTCTTAACCTTATTATTATTCAAGGTATTTATATATTTCCAAATCATGCGGTCTTAATTTATAAAACTTATATCGTATGGTAATTTCTTTTAATTACCTTATAATGGATGTATAACTTATTTGTCACTCCTTGTGGTATTTCTAAATCTTTTAATGTATAAATGTATATACATTTTATTCATGCACTATATTTATTATTTATTTTTAATTGTCTAAGTGACATAACAACTTTATAATTTCTTAACTATATTTATATGTCACACTTGGACATTATATTCTTATAATTCTTTGTTATTCTCCTATTAACCATAAATAATTTTTATTGGTTACAATTAAATTCCTTATAACTATATAATCATAGTTTTAATCCCTTAGTCACTTATTCTCATTCCCTTTTGATTTACTTGAAAATCTAAAATATATATATTTCGCACACATGTATTATTTATGTTATTTATATATATTTGTCTAAATGACATAACCTCTTAATAAATCTCAATTTATATTTACATGTCATTCATGGACATGTTATTCCCATATCTTTTATTAATTAAAACCCCAAAATAGTATTATTTCTTTTACAAGCAAATCACTTGTACTCGTATATCTTATAGTTTTAATTCCATAAATCCTTAAATCATAATTTTCTTTTCTAAATTCCTTAAATATCCATGTAGGACCTACAAATATTTTTAATCTCATAATTACAACATACTTTTCGGTTAATATATTATAACCTCATTTATTGCTTAAACTTTACATTAAACTCCAAAATACCTTATATTACATAGTTTTATTTCCTTAGATAATTAATTCACTAAACCACCACTATAAGTTTAGTAATTATTATTGGAACACTTTAACTTTTATAAATCACCAACTAGCCTCATTAATTTTCGGCTTTGTCTTAGAATTTCTTATAATTACTCTTTAACCCCAAAAACTTTACATAATTTATATATTCACTTATAAACTATGGTTTTAACATTTAATTTCCTTAATAACCAAGTGGACACCTATATTTCTACAAATTATGATTTCGCCCCTTATAAATTCGGTTTTACATTTAAACTTCCTTAAATTATATAATCACCCCCAAACTTTTACAAACTCATTATTTTATGTCATAAATCATTTTAACCTATAGTTTTCGGTCAACACTTTGACCATAGCCTAATTTCATAATTAATATATTAATATACCCATAAACTTATATATTTCTCGGTTTGACACTAGTCTATCCAAAAATTACAAAATAGCCCCAAAACTTTATAAATTGGTATTTTAACTTCTAAACACTTATTTAATTCCACCAAAATTCATAATATTAATTCTCACACTACCTTATATCAATAATTATACCAAGGACCTTACTTGTTCTCGGTAATTATCATATATTCCCATAACTTTCTAAAAATTACCTTTTTACCACATAACTTATTAATCTAGTCATTTAAACACTAGCAATTATTTTTAACTTACCCAAAATTCTTAATATAAGTTTATATATTTGTATAGCTCATTAAAAACCATTCTTCACCATTTGAATTCGGCAATAATAATATGTTGCCATATAGTTTCTAAAACTTGATTCTTAACTTTTAATAATTATACATAAATACATATGAGCCATATTTCTCATATAAAATTATTATAATGTCTTAGACATATTTTTAGCTCAAAATGAAGCAAATATTTTCTAGATAATTCGGCCATAAATTAAACCCTTTATAATTAATTTCTTTGTGACATAAAATAATATCTTAAGGTTATAACCTTAGCTTAAAAGCTACAGTATTTTTTTTTCCTGGTAAATAACCTTATTAATTTCGGCCTTAATTATTTGAAGAGTTGTACAAAATTTTTGTACAAAATTTATGAGCTTAAACAAAGCTTAGAACCTTAAGAATGAATTTAATAAACTTACTCTTAGTCAAGGATGATTAAGTACTTGAACTCCTCTTGAATTTCCCAAGCTTCCTTCAATGGAAATTGATGTTCCAATTTCGTTCTCATGTATGAAAGGAAGAGGTTTAGGAGTTAGATCTTAACAAAGATCTTAAGTAGATTTATAAGTAGTTTTCAACGGATTTACCTGAGGTATTTTACCTTGAATTTTCGGTGCTCCCAAGATGGATGGGGAACCAATTTTCCTTCATGAAATTTGATGAAGAACACATGTTTAAATGTGTAGAAATTTTCGGACATGAATATTAACATTTCTTAAGGATTTTCATGTATGAAAAATACCTTAAGTTATCCTTGTTTACTCCTTGGTTTGATGTTGATTCAAGACAGCTTCTTGATATATAAATTGGCACCGAAATGATATAGTATTGCGAGGAATATTTTTGTTTCAAGACTTTGAGAAATGCTAGGATTTTGACACAAAAATGAAGTTTGAAATGGAGCTTAAGAGCTCAAGGGAAGAAGGTGGAAATGGAGAGGAGAAGGCTTGCTCAACCGGCCACATGGGGACGTGAGTGAACCAAATGAGAGCTCATGTTGGCGTGGGATTTAGGCTAGGATTTGGAAAGATTATTTTTTTTTATTTATTTATTTTTTTTTTTGTTAATTGCCAACTTGGCATGTTAGTAGTGTTTCTCTTTATTGAATTGCTTCAGATTTGTAGGCTCAAAAGTCTTCAATCAGCCAGGATTTACGGTGAAAATAAGATGAATGAGTGGCTGAATTGATTTATGGTAGACAATGGTAGTAGGTGAGTTAGTATACTTTTGAATTTTGAATGTTGATTGTCTCCCTTTTCTCTTATGTGCCTACGGTATTGACAAAAATGTACAGTTATGGTTAAATGAACTCTTTTAGCCTCCTTAAGATCATTAATTATTATTATATTATTATTATTTTGTGCTGCTTATATGCATATATATATATGCTTACCGTACTTATAGTGTATGTAGCAGATTTTCTTTGTCTTTGATTGTACTTGCACATTAACGGTTATACATGGATAATTAGGTGGATCTAATCTTGCTATATTAATGTATACTTATGTATATTACAAGTAAATTAGGTAGTTAATTATTTTACTAAGTACAAGGGTATAAAAATGCGTAATAAAATTAGTACACAAAACCGGCAATTATAGGTGTTGTTTGGGAATTGTATACTTTGTGTTATATGTATTGTTACAACATTTCTTATATATTCATGATATATATTGTGTATTAGAATTATGTAACATAAGTTGTTACATTGTTTAAATGTGTATATCAATTTACATTAGCATTCATAAATGCTTAGGCAATCGTAAAATACTTACGTTGCTCGTTAGTATTTTTTTTTCGCGTTTTTACAGTGAACGTTATTGTATACCGAGTCGTATAAACGCTCGTATATATTTTTCCTAGATGACGCTCTCCTAGTTGAGCTTGTTTTGTAAGGGGTTTAATGCCCGTTAATGTTCGTACGTAAGCGTTTATATGCGTACGAGAAGACGACATTATATTAGCGTTCGTGCATCAAACGTTGTCGTTTTATGAGTTGTATAAACGTTCGTATTAGTCTTTCCTTGTTGTCGCTCTCGTTATCGAGCCCGTTATGTAAGGATTTTAGTCCTTGTTAATAAACGTACATAAACGTTCTGAATGAATAGGTTAAGGCGTTAATAAATTACGCCCGTAAGTGTTTATGGTAAAACGACTATTTTTACGTGACGTTTACATGCGTGAGTTTGCATGCGCACGTGTAATAATATTAATTTATGTATCGTTTGCATGCATAGATTAGCATGTGTAACTATAATGATCTGTTTCTAGATCAATTCTCCATTATTTATTAATAAACATGTATTAATTAGATTCGGGGTATTTCATGCAGTGTTTGTCCATTGTAATATATACACTCCTTTATCACTGTATACTTGGCGGTATTATCATCCTCTCCTGTTTGTCACTGGTATCGCGTCACTGTTGATTGTCGTCAGCTCCTCATGTGAGTAGGGGTTGGCGTCGTACGATCTTCAACACACCCTTTCAATAGCTCAAGTAGTCTTAAGTACTTACGTTAATTAATGTATTTCTTTTCATGACATCTGCTCGTTATTTAGGCAGGTCATGGTTTATAGTTACTGTAAGTTTGGACAGTTGTTAACGCCCTTCGGCGAACCAAGTAAGAACTAACTTACTATTCCTCACTGTTCTATCACACACCCTGTATCCCAAGGCTAATTTCGGTTGAATTCAGATCTCAGAGCGCAACTACGCTCTGATACCACTTTTTGTAACACCCCAACCCAAAACTCCACAACCTGTACGATGATAGCTCCCAAAGATAACTGGAAATACAGCGGAAAATATATACATAACAACGGTGGTGCTACAACGCCGCTAGTCACCCATGTGACTAACAAGGCTAACTCCAACATAACTTACAAATGATACGGCCTGAGCGCTGAATACAAACCGCTTAAAATAACAAAACCAATAGTAAAAGTACAGTACTGTAAAATGACACCGGTAGTAATAATTCCCTGTCTTAATTCTACCCCACCTACACTCGGTCGGGTAATCTCTTCTTTCTTTCATGTACCTGGAAATGGTTAGCCATGAAACGGCTCAGCAAAATAATTGCCGGTATGAAAAACGTGCAGCCCACAAGTTACTGGGCCACACCAACTATTTTGTCGAATACATGCAAGTCATTTTTGTAAAGCTGTAAATAAGCATCATAACATAATCATAACAAGCATCCATACAAGGATAACAATGTCACACCGAACAAGACTTCAGAAGGTCAAGTTAGATGTCTGTAATTGTTTACTTGTAGTCAGATCCTCACAATGGGACTAACATGTATATAAGAGTACCTCACAGCAGTGGAGGTATAGTGACCTCGTTAATCTCCATCTTCATAGAGTAAATTGGTTGGGTATGATAAACCCTTAGACGAGATGGGACTATCGTACGAGTAGGTGGGTAATAAATCCCTCAAAAGATAACGTAGTTAACTCCTGTATTTAAAGAGGTGGGTATCGTACCCTCGAGAGTATGAAGTCTTCCTCCCAACTTGAAATGTTCCGGTACGATCCTGGTGAGTGGACAAAGAGTGCACCCAAAACTCCCGTCGCGACGTAAATTGAATAGGAGATGACTTGAGACAGGTACAACTCCTGTAGCATGCATGGCCAGATCCAACTGGGCTCCTCGTTCTCGTTGTATAGAATTGTTAGGTATCACACAAGGACGTTAAACAAGAACACAATGTGTATTGTCAGTTATCACGTTTAGTGTAACGACGTTTTTATAAGTGAAGTTAGTGAGAAACTTGAGTACAAGTTCTCGGTAAAGTAAAACGCAGGTATTTACTCCACTGGTATTGTAGTGTTGTATGCGTGGAACATACACGTTACAGTTAGTAGCATCACACACATAAAGTAACACAACAGTGCACAAGAGTAATACAACATTTTACAACAATTATCGTGGTCGTTATTTCAACCAGATAGCACACAAGCCGGTGTAATCCGGTAGCAAGCAGACTGCAAGAATTCCATACCGTTCACCGTAGACTGTACTTGTTTAGTTCCCGGTCAACGTCTGGTCAACAAAGTCCTAGAATAGGATTAACTGAGAGTGTTAATTTATGTAACTCTCGTATAATAATTTTATTGATTCATGAAACGATTTCATATTCGTTATTTCATGTGAGGTTTATTTCTTATACTTAGGCAGTTTCTTTAACCTCTTACCCTTATTATTAAGGTATTTATATATTTCCAAAACATGTAGTTCTAATTTATAAGACTTATATTGTGAGGTAATTTCTTTTAATTACCTTATGATTGGTTGTTAACTTATTTATTATTCCTTGTGATTTATTTCTAAATCCTTTAATGTATATATATATATATACATATATATTCATGTACTATTTATGTTATATGTTTATAATTGTCTAATCGACATAACAATTTTATAATCCCTTAGTTATATTTATGTGTCACGCATGGACATAATATTCTTATAATTTCTTTGTTATTCTCCACTTAGTCACAATTAGTATTAATTGGTTATAATTAAATTCCTTATAACTATGTAACCCATAGTTTAAATCCCATAATCCCTTATATTCATTTCCTTTTTGATTTATTTGAAAATCTTAACTGTATAAGTTATGCCCATGTATTATTTATGATACATGATTATAATTGTCTAAATGACAAAACATATCTATAAATTCTCAAATTGTATCTATATGTCACACATGGACATATTATTCCCAATTTTATTAGTTACAAACTATTCCCATTAAATATTATTTCTTTACAAATGAATTACTTATACCTTTAAAACATATAGTTTTAATTTCATACATCCTTAAATCATAATTTCCTTTCCTAATATCATATAGGACCTACAAATATTTTTAATCCCATAAATACATCATACTTCTTCAGTTATTACATTATAACCTCATTTATTTCAATTTTACTTTATACTCCAAAATACATTATAACACATAGTTTCATTTCCTTAATTAATTAATTCACTAAACCACCTCTAAAAATTCGGTATTCATTATTTGAACACCTCAACTTTTATAAATTACCAAATCAACCCTTAACCTTTCGGTTTTCAACATATACTTCCTATAATTACATTTTAACCCCAACAACTTTATATAAGTTACATATTAACTTATAAACTATAGTTTTACTATTTAATTTCCTTAATAACCAAGTGGACACTTATTTTTATGCAAATTATGATTTCGCCATAAATAAAATTCAGTTTTATATTTAAACTCTTATAAATTACATATTCACCCCAAAACTTTATAAACTTAAATATTTCATGTTATAAATCATTTTAACCCAAAGTTTTGGTCAACACTTTGACCAAAGTCTAATTCATACTTAATACATTAATATACCCATAAACTTATATGTTTCTCAGTTTTACACCAATCTTTCCAAAATTACAAAAGAGCCCCCAAACTTTATAAATTGTTATTTTAACTACTAAACACATATTTAATTCAACGAAATGTCATAATATTAATTCTCACACCATATTATATTATAATTATGCCAAGGACATATTTTATTCTCAGTAATTACATATCTTACACCAAACTTTATAAAAATTATATTTTTACCACATCACTTATTAAACTAGTAATTTAAACACTAGTAATTATTTTTAACTTACCTCAAATCCATAGTATGTATTTATATACATATTTAGCTCATTAACAACTATTCTTCACCATTTGAATTCGGCAATAATATATGTTGCCATATAGTTTCTAAAACATGATTTACAACTTATAATATATACATAAACACATATGAGTCATATAACTCATGTAGAAATTGTTGTAATGTCTTAGATTGATTTTTAGCCCAAAAAGGAGCATATTTGTCCTAGGGAATTCGGTACAAATAATTATCTATCATAGGTAATTTTTGTAAAAAAAAATGTTCTTAGGGTAGTAAGCTTACTATATATGTTATAAATTATATTTTTGGTATGTATTACCATATAGTTTCGGTCTTAAATATTTAAGAAGGTGTACATAATTTTGTACAATTTTTAAGAGCTTAAACAAGCTTAAAACAATAAAGATTTGCTTAGTAAACTTACTCTTAATAAAGGATGATTAAGTACTTGAACTCCTCTTGAATTCCCAAGCTTCCTCCATTGGAAATTGATGTTCCACTTCGGTTTTTATGCAAGAGATGAAGGGGTTTAGGAGTTAGATCTTAACAAAGATCTTAAGTAGATTTATAAGTAGTTTTCCAAGGATTTACCTTAGGCTTTTCTTCTTAGATTTTTGGCACACCTAGGAGGAATGGAGAATTAATTTTCCTTCATGAAATTGATGAAGAAAATAGCTTTAGAAGATGTAGAATTTTGGATACACATAAAATGTGTCTTAAGGATTTTCAAGCATGAAAAATACCTTAAGATGATCTTGGATGCTCCTTGGATTAATGTTGATTAAGACAACTTCCTTGGTGTATAATTTGATGCCGAAAACTTGTAGTTGTGCTAGGAAGATTTTTGCTTCAAGACTTAGGAGATTTAACTAGGAAATTACATATAAATGGTGTTAGAACTTAAAACACCATTAATGGAGCTTTGAAGCTCTAAGGAATTATCTAGCAATTGAAGAAGAAAGGAGAGAGTTAGAGAGAGCTTACCAATCGGTGGAATGAAGCAAATGAGAGTAAGCCACCGTATGGAGCTTAAGTGTTTGGAAAGAAAGAATTCTCTTTTGATAAATTAATGCCAAAATTGACTAATCTTTTCCTTATTTATTCATTGTTTGTTTGGCTCAATAAATGCCCATGTTTCAAGCACATTTTCGGCTGATTGGCAAGGCTTAATGGAGGCTTTGATTGATAATTGAAACTAGAAGACAAAGGCAAGGTAGGTATGTGTTTTCTTTTGAATTTTAAATGATGTTTTATTCCTTGTTTTCTCCTTGTATCGTACGGTCATGTGCTGTAGTATAGCATTTGTTTTTGATGATTGAAAACATTAGAACATGGATAGGTAGGTAGGCTTCTTAGTTTAATTTTTATAAGGCAATTAAGACCTTCTTTTCCTACTCAAAATCGGCTACATGTGCTGTACAAGGACTTTGATTTTTGTTTGTGTTAGGCAAGAGATCATGCTAGTTAGGTGGTTGTCTTCCTTGACTAGTTAATGAGGAAATCAACCTCTCCTTTTCCCACCTAAAATCGGCAGCCACAAGGTAGTAACATGGGTTGTTTTTGTTTGATTACTTGCACATGTATAAAGTAGATTCTAGCTTGTTATTTTATGTAGTTTAATTTCTATGACTTTTACAAGACTAATATCCTCTTATTTCTTGCAGGAAATCGGTAATGGGAAGCTCCATTGACTGAATTTATTTGACACATTATCATATGTCACATGCTAGATGAGTCACCATTCCATAAGACAATTTACAAATTAAAATCTAGCCTAAAAACACCTAAAATGGCGCCCAAGTTAGAGGTCATATGGGACTGATTTTAATTTAATTCCTGTCACATTATATTGTACTAAGACCATATTATACATGTTATAAGTCACAACATTTAATTTGTAACACCCCAACTACATCCATACATTTAACAACACATTGCAGCGGAAACTTAACTCATCTCATTACTTATTCCAATGGTGTTACACGCCGTTAACCACCCACGTGGCTAACAAGGCTAATACATATACATTTGTATCGGTCTGATGGACTAGATTCCCGAGCAACTACACAATACGATCCTCATTCCATTTTCAACATTTATTATATACATACATCCCCACTGAACCGAGTGTTTACAAACTACTGCCGATAACAATTTCGGTCTTACTACGCCTATCATACTCACGCCATTTAAATGGCTACCCATGTATAGACATCTGCCCCGTCCTACTCTCGAACGGTTTCCAGCTCCTTGTACCTGAAATAGGAAAGGAGAGAAAGGGTGGCCCCCAAGGGGCTCAGCACCTTTGCTGGTATGGTAATCCCGCAGCCCACATGCTACCGGGCCACGCACAACTAATTGTCGTCTTAGCATGCAGTTGATTATATTTAAATCATGCATACAAGCCATAACCATACAACACATAACATTTCGCCTCAATGGCTCAACCTATAACCAAAACATCCACACTTAACCAACATCCAATGATTCCTTAAACCCAAGAGTGGCTCTCCTCTAAACGGAGCTACTTCCTTAACGAACGACGTGTACCCATCAATCGGGTTATCCTTAAACGCCTCTTGTCACAAGCTGGGATTCATTTCCATGATCCACACATTCCATATCATACAACACATCATTTCTCACATAATAAAACATAACAAACCTTTCTTGTTTCGACGTACACATGATAACATCACCATCATTTTAAACATCCAATATATATATATATATACCATAGCATAGCAAGGGAATTTGCATAGCACCATAACATTACATAACACCATAAAATCGGTTCTCACAAGGAACCTTCCACCATAGTTAGTATACCATTGAGCCTAGAGATTATTACCAATCCCATGTTAAGCTCGTTACCAACCTCGTTACCGTCCAGTTATATAGAACGGTTAACTTATACCCAAGGTGTGTCGGATATAGTGATCCCAAGCACACCGAAATAACATACGTATGCCCCTATGGCCCGACGTGAGTCAGTAACTAGCTTTGGATAAGCTAAGGGAAGGTAGAAACCAAATTGGAATACCACCTATACATACACCAAGAGAGCCGAACCGGATAAGATAACGACTCCCGTCCATCACACGCGTGGCCGGAACAACCGGACTCCTCACCCCCCATTAGTACATATACCATTATAAATAAGTAGTTAGGGATCCATTATGGAGCCTACCACATCCACACACCATACGGTATCATAACCGAGTTAAGCACACAAGGGAGGTTCACACACTTGCATACAACAACAATATCCAACTAACTCACACATAGCCGTGGTTAGCACGTTCCCAAGGTTTGGGCCGTCAACTCCGAATACCGATCACTCATGTGTTCCTATTGGTTAGCTAAGGTTTAACACATACTTGAGGTTAAATGGTATCGGAGACCAAATTCGCCACATAAATGAATTACTATAAACTCATTACATGTTTTAATCTTACAAGGTGGCAAACACTCAAGAAAACATATTGGCATACAAGCCGGTGTAAGGTAGGACACAGGTTGCAAGAAAACCATACCTGTCACCGGAGTCCACTTTACCACGTCCACTTATGTTCCTCGAGCAATTCTCGAACAACTGTTAACATCACATGTGTTTTTATTACATTGGGGTAACATGTTTGTTTAAAGTCCAACGCTTATAACTTTTCCCGTTAACTTGGTTAAATAACTTTACATTTTAACTTGTTTTACTTTCACTTTTATTACAACCTTTCACCCACTTAATCACCATTAAAACTCACTTATCATGTCCTTAACAACCTTATAACATCATTACCTATCAATCCCCATCATTACATATCATTTCCTAACCTTAAACAACATTTTTGGTCCGACCGACCTTACCGACCGAACTTGTCCAAGTTCGGTCCATTCCAGAACATATTTCCGTCAAAATTTTCTACTCCGACCGACCTTGTAAGTTCGGTCGCATGTTCGGTCTATTCCCGAGACTTTCTTCCCCTTTGAAAATTTAGCCCGACCGAACTTGCCAAGTCCGGTCCTATGTTCGGTCGGTTCCAGAAACTTAATCCGTACACAAAATACAAGCCCGACCGACCTTGCAAGTCCGGTCCCCAAGGTCGGCCTTTTCCAGAAACCAATTCTCGCAGGGTAAACTGGGCTCGACCGAACTTGCAAGTCCGGTCGCAAGTTCGGTCTGCCCAGACCTTTGTTTTTCCTTTTCACATTCAACTCCAAACTTACCCCATATAACCTAGTACCCCCTAACCTCATTTGGGTACTTCAAACACACCTTTAGCCATGTGCTAAACTCTTAAATCACTCACCAAAACCATCTTATCATCCACAATTTCTTACCAAATTCCTAGCACTTGGAATGTTTTCTCCTTAAGATTTCTAGGTGGCATTTCACCTATAATGACCACTATACCAAGGTGTTTCCTCTACACCTTAACATCATCTCTCAAACTTCTTTTCTTACTAACTAAATCTCCTTTTTCACATCATACCTAAACATCACTTATTCCTTGAATATCAACATTACCTAAACCTTATACAAACTCCTCCAAGACTTAATACATTCTCAAACACACATTGAATTCCTAGAGCTTCCAATATAATACCTAAACCCTTGCATCACTCTTAAACACCTTAACACATGTTTTCTTCTCTAGTAACATTCATTCACCTTTAACCCTTCCTAGTTCACCAAAACTCACTTACAACACTTAGAACTTCTTACACATTTCCCAAATTTGGCCATAGCTTCTCTAGTATATACTCACATCCAAACACTTAGGTTTTT
This sequence comes from Limonium bicolor, assembly GCA_023374045.1. Classification (NCBI taxonomy): domain Eukaryota; kingdom Viridiplantae; phylum Streptophyta; class Magnoliopsida; order Caryophyllales; family Plumbaginaceae; genus Limonium; species Limonium bicolor. Next base: position 233,525,231 of record CM041776.1, read on the forward strand.
ATCTTAATTTATTCAAGAACACCTAAAATCCATCAACACACTTTATACACAAACTTCACACATTTTGCACTACATCACAATATAGTGCATAACTTAAATTGCTTGGCACTTAGGCCCTTAAATAACATGGCTCTTAGGCCCTTAAATAGCATAAACCTTAAACACTGAATTTCCCACATAATAATGCCTTTGACCTGCAAATACACCCAACAATACATATTCCTTTAATAAACTCCTTGAGAGCATTTTACTAGCTCATTCACCATTGGCTCCTTAGGTATTTTAACAAGCATTATAAGCTTATTCCTCCTAAGGCATTAAACCACATTAAGATAGCATATTTACCTTTTTTCCACTCAAACTTCTTCCTTGTTTCCTTATAAACCGGTAAGGCATTTCCTTCCTTGTCAACAACTAAACAATATACCAACATTGAAATGAGTATATAAGCTTTAAGCTTTATCTCATTGTAAACCCTAGTTACATATATTGTTTTAACACATTAAGGTAATTGTTTTACCTTGGAATTGGAAGAGAACTTGAATAAGTATCAAGAGAGGACTCCTCCTAGCCCTTGGAAGATTCAAATGAAGCTAAAACAAGCAAGATAAATACACCATTGTGAGGTGAATTTTCGGACAACATGAAAACATGGAGGAAACATGGATTTTCTTTGAGTTTCCTTACCTTGAAGCAAAGGAGAGCATGAATATGTGAAAAGGTGAGCTCAAGCTCCTCCCATGGTGGTTTCTCTTGGCACCGAAATGGAGGTTTTGAAGTTTTGAAAAGACAAGATTGTAGAGCTTGGCTTAACTAAGAGAATGGTGGTCTTGAAATTGAATTTGGACCATGGAGCTAGGAGTTACAAGCATTCAAAGATGGAGTTCTTGTGTGGTGCTATGGAAAATCGTAAAAGAGAGAAAGAAGGAAGGTAGAAGACGGTGGGAATTGGAGGAAATGAGAGAATGAAGTTTGGAGTCTACTTTTAGAAGATATTTATGTACTAAAGTAACTTTCCTCTTTTACTTTCTTTTCCTTCCTTCCTTTAATTTATTTTACATGGTGATGACTCACCTTACTAAAAACCGGCCCCCATAATATACTTAGGGGTAGTTTGGTCTTTGTTGACTCATTTAATTACTTATAACATCATATGTTACAAACTAGCTTATAAAGTTACTATTCAAACTAAGGCACATAGAAGTGAAATTTTTGATTTCCCACTAATATGGCCACCCAAATGTGATACTATATAGTACACATGTTAATTAAAGAGTAATGATGGACATTTAGCCATTCAAAACTCATTTACAAGGCAATTTTTCAAAAACGTGCTTTAAGACTCCTTAAAGCACATTTGTGTTTTAACTTGTTTTCAAGCTTGGTTTTCTTTGGTAATTGATTTAATATGTTCCTTAACATATAAATAAGGCATAGGTATGACCATTAGGCCTTATACATATCTATCCCAAGCTTAGAGCACATTTTTGCTCATATTGACTTTAAGGTATTACCTTGTGTTTGGTTTGGTTTCATTGTCTACCAAAGTTTCCTAAGGACTTAATTAGCCTTATAAAATCATAATTAAATGTTATTAAGTCTTGGTAGGCTCTCTGGGTCCTAACCAAGTTCACTCATAGCTTAGAGCATGTTTTCGCTCGTACTGTGTCTTAGTGCTTTACTGCACTTTACTATATTTTAAATTGTCCACTGATGTTTCTAAGGCACTTTTTAGCCTTTACATGCCATAGTTTGATATTTAAACAACATACCAAAGTTTGGGGTATTTCAATCTACCCCCCTTAAAAGAACTTCGTCCTCGAAGTTCACATTTCCTCGCATCATTGGATTAGAATACGGGAATTACTTATAGCCACAAGACTTCCATTACCAACCATCTCTCACATCCAACCTCGGACTTAATGGTCCGGGCAACATATCCACCTTATACATAAATATCATATTCACATGGTAACCTCGGACTCAATGGTCCGGGGTACCTTCACCACACTTGCACCCATACAATATCCCTCAGACTCTTAGGTCTGGGTGACATAACCACATTTAGACTCATAGGTCTATGTTGTAACACAACACATTTAGACTCATAGGTCTTGATAGCACACACTTTAGGAGATCAAAGTCAAATAACCCTTATCACCCATACCAAACAACATGCCATAGCATGTATATCAAACAGAAATACCTTTTCCATCTCTCCATGGGTTCGAATCCCACGTTGAGTACATATACATTGTGATCCCGCAGAACCCGGTCGCGATGGACACCTTCCGGTCCCCGTTCCTTTGGGAGGTCAAAACATTCACTCAACTTTCAACATATGTACTTCTCATGTCACCGGTCCGAAGACAAAGGCTCATACGTCCTCAGCTCGTGAGCAAGTACTACAAAAATATTCTTTACTAGGTTAAGTATAGGAAGATCTTTTATTCAAATATTAATCGATTGTTTGAAAACACCAATTGAAAATTCTTTTGAAACACCATACAACTCCAAGTCCAATTTATGCTCCTTGTATTTTTCTTAACATGGTTGTTTGTGACCACTTACAGGGAGCTTCAAGAGTCACCCAACCCTGATGTGATCAGCATCAGTGTTGAACTATCTTTCCACCCCAATTTGTGTTCGGCTTCCCTTGATCTCATGATAATCAAGTTTCACCTCCCACTTCTTTTCAACCAACAATTAATTCAAGCATATTCCATTTTCTATCTTTGAATCCTTCTAGTCATAATCATAACATCTCCAAGGGATAGAACTCCATCTATCAATCATCATCCAAATCCAACTTAATTCAAGTTACCTAGGGAATTCAATTCTCACTAGGTTCTATGTCGGTCTCATAACCCTTCATAAATCACAACACTGTATATATATACATATATTTTTTATCAAAATACAATACATGGCTTACATTTATGCACCATCGGGGTTTTAGATCCCCGGGAGTTTCTTTACTCCCTTCCACTTGTACTCTCACACACCACTGTTAACAAAATAAACACACTTCCCACAATGGTATTCGCATCCTCTGTGCGCAATTACCACAATTTACCCACAAATAAATGCGTATGTTTATATAACACACGCGCCAACCATCATAACAATTCATTTTGTGCTATGCACAACCCCATTCACGTACACTTGTACGGTAAAACACACTAAGTGGTTTTGCGCTCTACCCCCCTTAAAAGGGATTACGCCCACGTAATCAATCACTGATCATTGGCTTAAAATGTTCTGCCGTCGTGAAGTGTTTTGACTTCCACGCGGTCTAAGAGGATCTTAACCATATTGGCGGTTTAGTCCCTAAACCAAGAATTCGCATTGGAGTTGTAACTCATAACCGGTTTCGGTCCTGGCCTGTGAGGCTTTTAGGCACTGATAACTAGCCATCCATTCATATTCACAATGTATACCCGGTACCTGACGCATGGGCTCACTGGCCTTTGTTGCGCAACCCTGATAATTATAGAGCTAGTTTGCTCCATTCGTTACTGTTACTGTATTGTACATCTCCAATGTATTGCCCTTATCTTGGGAACAATGGGTTCTCAACCGACGCATGGTATCTCTTACCCTGAGCGAATTCGGTGAGTTTCACAATTTTCCATCCATTTCTCCAGTAGCTTACAGCATAAACTACTATGTAATTCGCAATGATTGACTTGCTTCTACCGACTTACTGTCGGTTGAGATTAAGCTACTACCAAGTGTGTAGTGCTCTCTCAGCTATTTACAATATTTGGGGTATATTCCATACCGATATTTGGCAGTTAGTGCTACTGTAGTCACTTACTGATAATCATGTCTCCATATTTGGTTTTATACAAGTACTCTTTTATTGGTGCGGCCTTGCATTTCCTATGCAACCGCCATTATAACATTATTCCTCCACCATTACCATGCTTCGGATTCCTAGCTATCCCACTTGATCATTACTGCACAAGTGCAATACCAAAACACTCAGTCATACAGAGTGCAGAGGCGTAAACTCCTGACAGTAAATCTCTTATGCGATGGTAATTAGGAATTTCACCGTGTTTCACTGAAATCCTTATCACATAACACTTGCTTCCGGCTTATTGCTCGGTTCGCTTGCTATCACTTACTGTCGCATCTTCACTGGGGTTAACTCATAACTCTGCTCACTCACCATTTTATCATCTAACCATACTCATACAACGGTCGCTTATTGCGCACCGTGTCCTTACTCATTATATAACATCAACTTATACTGCATCCGCTATTACATTAGCTTCCGCTATCACGCTGGGTTTATCTGGCCATTTATTTGGCTGATTTTTTGAATTATTACTATTTTTTCCCTTGAGCGTAGTTCGCTACACATTTAGCTTCACACACCTACGGTGATTGCTATCAAACTTATTACTCTTCCTGTGTACACAACAGGTACGAGTACTTCTTTTTTTTTGTGTTATTTTATTCCAATCACCCTGGGGTAATAATAACGTGGTCCATCCTCCACATATCTTTGAACTTGATTCACACAACTACCGCTTCTGCGGTCTCACAATATCGAGAGGTATCCCCACTCTTAGTGTAGTGGTTCTCTTACCACTTTAACCACATATACAATATAAACTTCTACAATCAATCGAATTTATGTAACATATCTTGCTTATGGTTTATAAGCCTTATTTGCCTTGAGCTGGGCTCGTTGTAGGCTGTCCACACATATGTACTTCTTTATACAACATTACATGTTTAGAGGTTGTAGTGGGCTCCATGACAAGGTCGTTGCATTCCGTTTCCTTTCATGGGATGCCCTTTTAGGTTTGTCAGTCCGTCCCCTGACAACTTATGTCTAAACTGGGTGTTAATTTCAACCCTCGTGTTTCTGTCATGTCATTTTGTGCAACAATTATTGATGCGAACACCCTTTAAGGATTGCTCCTGGGTGTTGCTACTGGTATATTCAGTTAGCCACGCTGTTTGCGTCCTTAACCGGTTATTGTCTTCTTCTGTGAAGATCAATATTTCCTGATGGTGTATGTACTCATTCTGGGAGTTTCATCCCGTTCATTGCACATCAATATGTCCACATTAGGCATCTGCCTTGCCACGCATAGGCTGGGTCTCCGTTCCAGCTATCATGTTTTATCCCTCGGCTTATTAAGACATATGCGATGTCTTTACATAACATTTCGTGCTCTTCGCACTTCTTAACTCAATACTTTTCCTTGAAATAAACTCACTAGTTCCTTTAGTCCTTTTTAACTTAACTGAGTTCCTTAATTTCAACCATTCCTTGTAATCTCTAGCTCTTGTTTGATTTATACTGCTGACCGTAGACGGAGTCGACTACTTCCCGTGTTTCGGACTCTACTCGTATACATATATGGGGTATCATACTGATACATTACTACTTACCCAACTAACCTATAAGTAGGTCTGTCAGGCCCACATGCTCCTATCGGAGTGCGGTCGTCCCACAACACAGTTTGTACACTTGTAGTGTCCGTCACACGCCTAGGTGAAGTATTCTGTTGCTAACTCCCTTATATTGTCCCGTGACAATATTCATTCCTTGCTTCCCGAACTTAATCGAGGGAAGGTTTATCCACCGTTGTATCCTTGTCAATTGCCCCTGGTTTCACTGGTTTGGTTTAAAAGAAGGTCCGAAAGAAGTGTTGGTTTGAAAGAAAATCTAGTTTTAAAAGAAAAGGGTTTGTGAAAGATTAGGTTTGAAAGAAAAATTTCCATGGTTTCACAACATCTTCTTACCTTAGCCAAGTCTAGCTTCTTGCTGGCTGGTGTACTTACGATTACAGAGGTTAGGCTAGCAGGCCCTTCCACTGTTATGACGATCACATTTAACTTTATGGTACTTTACCAAATACTTTGTAGTGGTTATGAATTTCCTGAACAGCCCTGTTATAGCAGCACTTGCTATGGCAAGTGCGCCATGCTAACTGGCTATCGGTTTGACACATACCGGTTGTGGTATTGTTTTGACACATATTGTCATCAGCGGCCTTGTTGGCCCTCACTGACCTTACTGCCTTGATAATATCTCTTCTAGGTGACTTCTCACTGTCTTCGCATGACGATCATTAACTAGGGTGTTTCCCATTCTGGGAGACCCCTTTTTCTTAGTATTGTATTCACCTTGTAGCCCGTTCCACATATTTGGGCACTACGTTGTAGTTCCCTTGTCGGTTGATATGCCGTTGGTGTATTATTTACCAACTGTGATCCCGTAGACACTCGTCTCGGGTTTTATTAATCCATTTCTTGCCTGTTGCGCGATTGGTGCGTTGCAAGCTGGTTATCCTCGACTGCTCGGCATGTCGACCCAGGTTGCCAGAAATTCTATTCTCTTATACACAAAATCCTTCATTCTTCGCTATTAAATGCGGTTAACATCATCCAGATGGAGACCGTCTCCGGGATTCCCAGTTTTCGGGATCTACCGTATGACAGGTTCTCCGTACCCTAAAGGTATATAATAACAGCCAGATCGGGTTTTCCCGAGTAAGAGAGGACTTTCATCTCTCTGGCGTTGTTGCCCAAGTTATAAAACAGGGATTGTGGAGGGCGGGAAGGACATAGCAGGTTTCCAGTATTCAATGGTAATACCTAACTAGCGTATCTCTCACGCTATCACTCAACCCTTAACCCAAAGTACTTAAATCCTAACTCGGTACTCCCTAAGCTCGGTAATTCAGTCATCAGAGCGATACTTCGCTCTGATACCACTTTTTGTAACACCCCAACTACATCCATACATTTAACAACACATTGCAGCGGAAACTTAACTCATCTCATTACTTATTCCAATGGTGTTACACGCCGTTAACCACCCCGTGGCTAACAAGGCTAATACATATACATTTGTATCGGTCTGATGGACTAGATTCCCGAGCAACTACACAATACGATCCTCATTCCATTTTCAACATTTATTATATACATACATCCCACTGAACCGAGTGTTTACAAACTACTGCCGATAACAATTTCGGTCTTACTACGCCTATCATACTCACGCCATTTAAATGGCTACCCATGTATAGACATCTGCCCCGTCCTACTCTCGAACGGTTTCCAGCTCCTTGTACCTGAAATAGGAAAGGAGAGAAAGGGTGGCCCCAAGGGGCTCAGCACCTTTGCTGGTATGGTAATCCCGCAGCCCACATGCTACCGGGCCACGCACAACTAATTGTCGTCTTAGCATGCAGTTGATTATATTTAAATCATGCATACAAGCCATAACCATACAACACATAACATTTCGCCTCAATGGCTCAACCTATAACCAAAACATCCACACTTAACCACATCCAATGATTCCTTAAACCCAAGAGTGGCTCTCCTCTAAACGGAGCTACTTCCTTAACGAACGACGTGTACCCATCAATCGGGTTATCCTTAAACGCCTCTTGTCACAAGCTGGGATTCATTTCCATGATCCACACATTCCATATCATACAACACATCTCATTTCTCACATAATAAAAATAACAAACCTTTCTTGTTTCGACGTACACATGATAACATCACCATCATTTTAAACATCCATTATATATATATATATTATACCATAGCATAGCAAGGGAATTTGCATAGCACCATAACATTACATAACACCATAAAATCGGTTCTCACAAGGAACCTTCCAGTGTATATTTATACATTGAGCCTAGAGATATTACCGATCCCATTAGCTCGTTACCAACCTCGTTACCGTCCAGTTATATAGAACGGTTAACTACCCAAGGTGTGTCGGATATAGTGATCCCAAGCACACCGAAATAACATACGTATGCCCCTATGGCCCGACGTGAGTCAGTAACTAGCTTTGGATAAGCTAAGGGAAGGTAGAAACCAAATTGGAATACCACCTATACATACACCAAGAGAGCCGAACCGGATAAGATAACGACTCCCGTCCATCACACGCGTGGCCGGAACAACCGGACTCCTCACCCCCCATTAGTACATATACCATTATAAATAAGTAGTTAGGGATCCATTATGGAGCCTACCACATCCACACACCATACGGTATCATAACCGAGTTAAGCACACAAGGGAGGTTCACACACTTGCATCAACAACAACAATATCCAACTAACTCACACATAGCCGTGGTTAGCACGTTCCCAAGGTTTGGGCCGTCAACTCCGAATACCGATCACTCATGTGTTCCTAGTTTTGGTTAGCTAAGGTTTAACACATACTTGAGGTTAAATGGTATCGGAGACCAAATTCGCCACATAAATGAATTACTATAAACTCATTACATGTTTTAATCTTACAAGGTGGCAAACACTCAAGAAAACATATTGGCATACAAGCCGGTGTAATCCGGTAGGACACAGGTTGCAAGAAAACCATACCTGTCACCGGAGTCCACTTTACCACGTCCACTTATGTTCCTCGAGCAATTCTCGAACAACTGTTAACATCACATGTGTTTTTATTAACATTGGGGGTAACATGTTTGTTTAAAGTCTAACGCTTATAACTTTTCCCCGTTAACTTGGTTAAATAACTTTACATTTTAACTTGTTTTACTTTCACATTTTATTACAACCTTTCACCCACTTAATCACCATTAAAACTCACTTATCATGTCCTTAACAACCTTATAACATCATTACCTATCAATCCCCATCATTACATATCATTTCCTAACCTTAAACATCATTTTGGTCCGACCGACCTTACCGACCGAACTTGTCCAAGTTCGGTCCATTCCAGAACATATTTCCGTCAAAATTTTCTACTCCGACCGACCTTGTAAGTTCGGTCGCATGTTCGGTCTATTCCCGAGACTTTCTTCCCCTTTGAAAATTTAGCCCGACCGAACTTGCCAAGTCCGGTCCTATGTTCGGTCGGTTCCAGAAACTTAATCCGTACACAAAATACAAGCCCGACCGACCTTGCAAGTCCGGTCCCCAAGGTCGGCCTTTTCCAGAAACCAATTCTCGCAGGGTAAACTGGGCTCGACCGAACTTGCAAGTCCGGTCGCAAGTTCGGTCTGCCCCAGACCTTTGTTTTTCCTTTTCACATTCAACTCCAAACTTCACCCCATATAACCTAGTACCCCCTAACCTCATTTGGGTACTTCAAACACACCTTTAGCCATGTGCTAAACTCTTTAAATCACTCACCAAAACCATCTTATCATCCACAATTTCTTACCAAATTCCTAGCACTTGGAATGTTTTCTCCTTAAGATTTCTAGGTGGTATTTCACCTATAATGACCACTATACCAAGGTGTTTCCTCTACACCTTATCATCACCTCTCAAACTTCTTTTCTTACTAACTAAATCTCCTTTTTCACATCATACCTAAACATCACTTATTCCTTGAATATCAACATTACCTAAACCTTATACAAACTCCTCCAAGACTTAATACACTCTCAAAAACACATTGAATTCCTAGAACTTCCAAGATAACACCTAAACCCTTGCATCACTCTTAAACACCTTAACACTTGTTTTCTTCTCTAGTAAACATTCATTCACCTTTAACCCTTCCTAGTTCACCAAAACTCACTTACAACACTTAGAACTTCTTACACATTTCCCAAATTTGGCCATAGCTTCTCTAGTATATACCCACATCCAAACACTTAGGTTTTTATCTTAATTTATTCAAGAACACCTAAAATCCATCAAACACACTTTATACACAAACTTCACACATTTTGCACTACATCACAATATAGTGCATAACTTAAATTGCTTGGCACTTAGGCCCTTAAATAACATGGCTCTTAGGCCCTTAAATTGCATAAACCTTAAACACTGAATTTCCCACATAATAATGCCTTTGACCTGCAAATACACCCAACAATACATATTCCTTTAATAAACTCCTTGAGAGCATTTTACTAGCTCATTCACCATTGGCTCCTTAGGTATTTTAACAAGCATTATAAGCTTATTCCTCCTAAGGCATTAAACCACATTAAGATAGCATATTACCTTTTTCCCACTCAAACTTCTTCCTTGTTCCTTATAAACCGGTAAGGCATTTCCTTCCTTGTCAACAACTAAACAATATACCAACATTGAAATGAGTATATAAGCTTTAAGCTTCATCTCATTGTAAACCCTAGTTACATATATGTTTTTAACACATTAAGGTAATTGTTTTACCTTGGAATTGGAAGAGAACTTGAATAAGTATCAAGAGAGGACTCCTCCTAGCCCTTGGAAGATTCAAATGAAGCTAAAACAAGCAAGATAAATACACCATTGTGAGGTGAATTTCGGACAACATGAAAACATGGAGGAAACATGGATTTCTTTGAGTTTCCTTACCTTGAAGCAAAGGAGAGCATGAATATGTGAAAAGGTGAGCTCAAGCTCCTCCCATGGTGGTTTCTCTTGGCACCGAAATGGAGGTTTTGAAGTTTTGAAAAGACAAGATTGTAGAGCTTGGCTTAACTAAGAGAATGGTGGTCTTGAAATTGAATTTGGACCATGGAGCTAGGAGTTACAAGCATTCAAAGATGGAGTTCTTGTGTGGTGCTATGGAAAATCGTAAAAGAGAGAAGAAGGAAGGTAGAAGACGGTGGGAATTGGAGGAAATGAGAGAATGAAGTTTGGAGTCTACTTTTAGAAGATATTTATGTACTAAAGTAACTTTCCTCTTTACTTTCTTTTCCTTCCTTCCTTTAATTTATTTACATGGTGATGACTCACCTTACTAAAAACCGGCCCCCATAATATACTTAGGGGTAGTTTGGTCTTTGTGACTCATTTAATTACTTATAACATCATATGTTACAAACTAGCTTATAAAAGTTACTATTCACAAACTAAGGCACTAGAAGTGAAATTTTTGATTTCCCACTAATATGGCCACCCAAATGTGATACTATATAGTACATGTTAATTAAAGAGTAATGATGGACATTTAGCCATTCAAAACTCATTTACAAGGCAATTTTTCAAAAACGTGCTTAAGACTCCTTAAAGCACATTTGTGTTTTAACTTGTTTTCAAGCTTGGTTTCTTTGGTAATTGATTTAATATGTTCCTTAACATATAAAAAGGCATAGGTATGACCATTAGGCCTTATACATTTTATCCCAAGCTTAGAGCACATTTTTGCTCATATTGACTTTAAGGTATTACCTTGTGTTTTGTTTGGTTTCATTGTCTACCAAAGTTTCCTAAGGACTTAATTAGCCTTATAAAATCATAATTAAATGTTATTAAGTCTTGGTAGGCTCTCTGGGTCCTAACCAAGTTCACTCATAGCTTAGAGCATGTTTCGCTCGTACTGTGTCTTAGTGCTTTACTGCACTTTACTATATTTTAAATTGTCCACTGATGTTTCTAAGGCACTTTTAGCCTTTACATGCCATAGTTTGATATTTAAACAACATACCAAAGTTTGGGGTATTTCAATCTACCCCCCTTAAAAGACTTCGTCCTCGAAGTTCACATTTCCTCGCATCATTGGATAGAATACGGGAATTACTTATAGCCACAAGACTTCCATTACAACCACTCTCACATCCAACTCGGACTTAATGGTCCGGGCAACATATCCACCTTATACATAAAAATCATATTCACATGGTAACCTCGACTCAATGGTCGCGGGTACCTTCACCACACTTGCACCCATACAATATCCCTCAGACTCTTAGGTCTGGGTGACATAACCACATTTAGACTCATAGGTCTATGTAACACAAACATTTAGACTCATAGGTCTTGATAGCACACACTTTAGGAGATCAAAGTCAAATAACCCTTATCACCCATACCAAACAACATGCCATAGCATGATATCAAACAGAAATACCTTTCCATCTCTCCATGGGTTCGAATCCCACGTGAGTACATATACATTGTGATCCCGCAAACCGGTCGCGATGGACACCTTCCGGTCCCCGTTCCTTGGGAGGTCAAAACATTCACTCAACTTTCAACATATGTACTTCTCATGTCACCGGTCCGAAGACAAGGCTCATACGTCCTCAGCTCGTGAGCAAGTACTACAAAAATATTCTTTACTAGGTTAAGTATAGGAAGATCTTTTATTCAAATATTAATCGATTGTTTGAAAACACCAATTGAAAATTCTTTTGAAACACCATACAACTCCAAGTCCAATTTATGCTCCTTGTATTTTTCTTAACATGGTTGTTTGTGACCACTTACAGGGAGCTTCAAGAGTCACCCAACCCTGATGTGATCAGCATCAGTGTTGAACTATCTTTCCACCCCAATTTGTGTTCGGCTTCCCTTGATCTCATGATAATCAAGTTTCACCTCACTTCTTTTCAACCAACAATTAATTCAAGCATATTCCATTTTCTATCTTTGAATCCTTCTAGTCATAATCATAACATCTCCAAGGGATAGAACTCCATCTATCAATCATCATCCAAATCCAACTTAATTCAAGTTACCTAGGGAATTCAATTCTCACTAGGTTCTATGTCGGTCTCATAACCCTTCATAAATCACAACACTGTATATATATACATATATTTTTATCAAAATACAATACATGGCTTACATTTATGCACCATCGGGGTTTTAGATCCCCGGGAGTTTCTTTACTCCCTTCCACTTGTACTCTCACACACCACTGAACAAAATAAACACACTTCCCACAATGGTATTCGCATCCTCTGTGCGCAATTACCACAATTTACCCACAAATAAATGCGTATGTTTATTAACACACGCGCCAACCATCATAACAATTCATTTTGTGCTATGCACAACCCCATTCACGTACACTTGTACGGTAAAACACACTAAGTGGTTTCGCGCTCTACCCCCCTTAAAAGGGATTACGCCCACGTAATCAATCACTAAACCTTGGCTTAAAATGTTCTGCCGTCGTGAAGTGTTTTGACTTCCACGCGGTCTAAGAGGATCTTAACCATATTGGCGGTTTAGTCCCTAAACCAAGAATTCGCATTGGAGTTGTAACTCATAACCGGTTTCGGTCCTGGCCTGTGGGCTTTTAGGCACTGATAACCATCCATTCATATTCACAATGTATACCCGGTACCTGACGCATGGGCTCACTGGCCTTTGTTGCGCAACCCTGATAATTATAGAGCTAGTTTGCTCCATTCGTTACTGTTACTGTATTGTACATCTCCAATGTATTGCCCTTATCTTGGGAACAATGGGTTCTCAACCGACGCATGGTATCTCTTACCCTGAGCGAATTCGGGGTTTCACAATTTTCCATCCATTTCTCCAGTAGCTTACAGCATAAACTACTATGTAATTCGCAATGATTGACTTGCTTCTACCGACTTACTGTCGGTTGAGATTAAGCTATACCAAGTGTGTAGTGCTCTCTCAGCTATTTACAATATTTGGGGTATATTCCATACCGATATTTGGCAGTTAGTGCTACTGTAGTCGCTTACTGTTAATCATGTCTCCATATTTGGTTTTATACAAGTACTCTTTTATTGGTGCGGCCTTGCATTTCCTATGCAACCGCCATTATAACATTATTCCTCCACCATTACCATGCTTCGGATTCCTAGCTATCCCACTTGATCATTACTGCAAGTGCAATACCAAAACACTCAGTCATACAGAGTGCAGAGGCGTAAACTCCTGACAGTAAATCTTATGCGATGGTAATTAGGAATTTCACCGTGTTTCACTGAAATCCTTATCACATAACACTTGCTTCCGGCTTATTGCTCGGTTCGCTTGCTATCACTTACTGTCGCATCTTCACTGGGGTTAACTCATAACTCTGCTCACTCACCATTTTATCATCTAACAATACTCACACAACGGTCGCTCATTGCGCACGTATCCTTACTATTATAAACATCAACTTATACTGCATCCGCTATTACATTAGCTTCCGCTATCACGCTGGGTTTATCTGGCCATTTATTTGGCTGATTTTTTGAATATATTACTATTTTTCCCTTGAGCGTAGTTCGCTACACATTTAGCTTCACACACTACGGTGATTGCTATCAAACTTATTACTCTTCTGTGTACACAACAGGTACGAGTACTTCTTTTTTTTTTGTGTTATTTTATTCCAATCACCCTGGGGTAATAATAACGTGGTCCATCCTCCACATATCTTTGAACTTGATTCACATATCTACCGCTTCTGCGGTCTCACAATATCGAGAGGTATCCCACTCTTAGTGTAGTGGTTTCTTACCACTTTAACCACATACAATATAAACTTCTACAATCAATCGAATTTATGTAACATATCTTGCTTATGGTTTATAAGCCTTATTTGCCTTGAGCTGGGCTCGTTGTAGGCTGTCCACACATATGTACTTCTTTATACAACATTACATGTTTAGAGGTTGTAGTGGGCTCCATGACAAGGTCGTTGCATTCCGTTTCCTTTCATGGGATGCCCTTTTAGGTTTGTCAGTCCGTCCCCTGACAACTTATGTCTAAACTGGGTGTTAATTTCAACCCTCGTGTTTCTGTCATGTCATTTGTGCAACAATTATTGATGCGAACACCCTTTAAGGATTGCTCCTAGGTGTTGCTACTGGTATATTCAGTTAGCCACGCTGTTTGCGTCCTTAACCGGTTATTGTCTTCTTCTGTGAAGATCAATATTTCCTGATGGTGTATGTACTCATTCTGGGAGTTTCATCCCGTTCATTGCACATCAATATGTCCACATTAGGCATCTGCCTTGCCACGCATAGGCTGGGTCTCCGTTCCAGCTATCATGTTTTATCCCTCGGCTTATTAAGACATATGCGATGTCTTTACATAACATTTCGTGCTCTTCGCACTTCTTAACTCTATACTTTCCTTGAAATAAACTCACTAGTTCCTTTAGTCCTTTTTAACTTAACTGAGTTCCTTAATTTCAACCATTCCTTGTAATCTCTAGCTCTTGTTTGATTTATACTGCTGACCGTAGACGGAGTCGACTACTTCCCGTGTTCGGACTCTACTCGTATACATATATGGGGTATCATACTGATACATTACTACTTACCCAACTAACCTATAAGTAGGTCTGTCAGGCCCACATGCTCCTATCGGAGTGCGGTCGTCCCCACAACACAGTTTGTACACTTGTAGTGTCCGTCACACGCCTAGGTGAAGTATTCTGTTGCTAACTCCCTTATATTGTCCCGTGACAATATCTCCTTGCTTCCCGAACTTAATCGAGGGAAGGTTTATCCACTATTGTATCCTTGTCAATTGCCCCTGGTTCACTGGTTTGGTTTAAAAGAAGGTCGGAAAGAAGTGTTGGTTTGAAAGAAATCTGGTTTTGAAAAGAAAGGGTTTGTGAAAGATTAGGTTTGAAAGAAAAATTCCATGGTTTCACAACATCTTCTTACCTTAGCCAAGTCTAGGTTCTTGCTGGCTGGTGTACTTACGATTACAGAGGTTAGGCTAGCAGGCCCTTCCACTGTTATGACGATCACATTTAACTTTATGGTACTTACCAAATACTTTGTAGTGGTTATGAATTTCCTGAACAGCCCTGTTATAGCAGCACTTGCTATGGCAAGTGCGCCATGCTAACTGGCTATCGGTTTGACACATACCGGTTGTGGTATTGTTTTGACACATATTGTCATCAGCGGCCTTGTTGGCCCTCACTGACCTTACTGCCTTGATAATATCTCTTCTAGGTGACTTCTCACTGTCTTCGCATGACGATCATTAACTAGGGTGTTTCCCATTCTGGAAGACCCCTTTTTCTTAGTATTATATTCACCTTGTAGCCCGTTCCACATATTTGGGCACTACGTTGTAGTTCCCTTGTCGGTTGATATGCCGTTGGTGTATTATTTACCAACTGTGATCCCGTAGACACTCGTCTCGGGTTTTATTAATCCATTTCTTGCCTGTTGCGCGATTGGTGCGTTGCAAGCTGGTTATCCTCGACTGCTCGGCATGTCGACCCAGGTTGCCAGAAATTCTATTCTCTTATACACAAAATCCTTCATTCTTCGCTATTAAATGCGGTTAACATCATCCAGATGGAGACCGTCTCCGGGATTCCCAGTTTTCGGGATCTACGTATGACAGGTTCTCCGTACCCTAAAGGTATTTAACAACAGCCAGATCGGGTATTCCCGAGTAAGAGTGGACTTTCATCTCTCTGGCGTTGTTGCCCAAGTTATAAAACAGGGATTGTGGAGGGCGGGAAGGACATAGCAGGTTTCCAGTATTCCCTGGTAATACCTAACTAGCGTATCTCCACGCTATCACTCAACCCTTAACCCAAAGTACTTAAATCCTAACTCGGTATTCCCTAAGCTCGGTAATTCAGTCATCAGAGCGATACTTCGCTCTGATACCACTTTTTGTAACACCCCAACTACATCCATACATTTAACAACACATTGCAGCGGAAACTTAACTCATCTCATTACTTATTCCAATGGTGTTACACGCCGTTAACCACCCACGTGGCTAACAAGGCTAATACATATACATTTGTATCGGTCTGATGGACTAGATTCCCGAGCAACTACACAATACGATCCTCATTCCATTTTCAACATTTATTATATACATACATCCCCACTGAACCGAGTGTTTACAAACTACTGCCGATAACAATTTCGGTCTTACTACGCCTATCATACTCACGCCATTTAAATGGCTACCCATGTATAGACATCTGCCCCGTCCTACTCTCGAACGGTTTCCAGCCTTGTACCTGAAATAGGAAAGGAGAGAAAGGGTGGCCCCAAGGGGCTCAGCACCTTTGCTGGTATGGTAATCCCGCAGCCCACATGCTACCGGGCCACGCACAACTAATTGTCGTCTTAGCATGCAGTTGATTATATTTAAATCATGCATACAAGCCATAACCATACAACACATAACATTTCGCCTCAATGGCTCAACCTATAACCAAAACATCCACACTTAACCAACATCCAATGATTCCTTAAACCCAAGAGTGGCTCTCCTCTAAACGGAGCTACTTCCTTAACGAACGACGTGTACCCATCAATCGGGTTATCCTTAAACGCCTCTTGTCACAAGCTGGGATTCATTTCCATGATCCACACATTCCATATCATACAACACATCTCATTTCTCACATAATAAAAACATAACAAACCTTTCTTGTTTCGACGTACACATGATAACATCACCATCATTTTAAACATCCATTATATATATATATATATATACCATAGCATAGCAAGGGAATTTGCATAGCACCATAACATTACATAACACCATAAAATCGGTTCTCACAAGGAACCTTCCACCATAGTTAGTATACCATTGAGCCTAGAGATTATTACCGATCCCATGTTAAGCTCGTTACCAACCTCGTTACCGTCCAGTTATATAGAAAACGGTTAACTTATACCCAAGGTGTGTCGGATATAGTGATCCCAAGCACACCGAAATAACATACGTATGCCCCTATGGCCCGACGTGAGTCAGTAACTAGCTTTGGATAAGCTAAGGGAAGGTAGAAACCAAATTGGAATACCACCTATACATACACCAAGAGAGCCGAACCGGATAAGATAACGACTCCCGTCCATCACACGCGTGGCCGGAAAAACCGGACTCCTCACCCCCCATTAGTACATATACCATTATAAATAAGTAGTTAGGGATCCATTATGGAGCCTACCACATCCACACACCATACGGTATCATAACCGAGTTAAGCACACAAGGGAGGTTCACACACTTGCACAAACAATATCCAACTAACTCACACATAGCCGGTTAGCACGTTCCCAAGGTTTGGGCCGTCAACTCCGAATACCGATCACTCATGTGTTCCTAGTTTTGGTTAGCTAAGGTTTACACATACTTGAGGTTAAATGGTACGGAGACCAAATTCGCCACATAAATGAATTACTATAACTCATTACATGTTTTAATCTTACAAGGTGGCAACACTCAAGAAAACATATTGGCATAACAAGCGGTGTAATCCGGTAGGAACAGGTTGCAAGAAAACCATACCTGTCACCGGAGTCCACTTTACACGTCCACTTATGTTCCTCGAGCAATTCTCGAACAACTGTTAACATCACATGTGTTTTTATTAACATTGGGGTAACATGTTTGTTTAAAGTCCAACGCTTATAACTTTTCCCCGTTAACTTGGTTAAATAACTTTACATTTTAACTTGTTTTACCACATTTAGTACAACCTCACCACTTAATCACCATTAAAACTCACTTATCATGTCCTTGAACAACCTTAGAACATCATTACCTATCAATCCCCATCATTACATATCATTTCCTAACCTAAATCATTTTTGGTCCGACCGACCTTACCGACCGAACTGTCCAAGTTCGGTCCATTCCAGAACTATTTCCGTCAAAATTTTCTACTCCGACCGACCTTGTAAGTTCGGTCGCATGTTCGGTCTATTACCGAGATTTCTTCCCCTTTGAAAATTTAGCCCGACCGAACTTGCCAAGTCCGGTCCTATGTTCGGTCGGTTCCAGAAACTTAATCCGTACACAAAATACAAGCCCGACCGACCTTGCAAGTCCGGTCCCCAAGGTCGGCCTTTTCCAGAAACCAATTCTCGCAGGGTAAACTGGGCTCGACCGAACTTGCAAGTCCGGTCGCAAGTTCGGTCTGCCCCAGACCTTTGTTTTTCCTTTTCACATTCAACTCCAAACTTCACCCCATATAACCTAGTACCCCCTAACCTCATTTGGGTACTTCAAACACACCTTTAGCCATGTGCTAAACTCTTTAAATCACTCACCAAAACCATCTTATCATCCACAATTTCTTACCAAATTCCTAGCACTTGGAATGTTTTCTCCTAAGATTTCTAGGTGTATTTCACCTATAATGACCACTATACCAAGGTGTTTCCTCTACACCTTAACATCATCTCTCAACTTCTTTTCTTACTAACTAAATCTCCTTTTTCACATCACATACCTAAACATCACTTATTCCTTGAATTCAACATTACCTAACCTATACAAACTCCTCCAAGACTTTAATACTCCAAAACACACATTGAATTCCTAGAGCTTCCAATATAATACTAAACCCTTGCATCACTCTTAAACACCCTTACACATGTTTTCTTCTCTAGTAAACATTCATTCCCTTTAACCCTTCCTAGTTCACCAAAACTCACTTACAACACTTAGAACTTCTTACACATTTCCCAATTTGGCCTAGCTTCTCTAGTATATACTCACATCAACACTTAGGTTTTTATCTTAATTTATTCAAGAACACCTAAAATCCTCAAACACACTTTATACAAACTTCCACATTTGCACTACATCACAATATAGTGCATAACTTAATTGCTTGGCACTTAGGCCCTTAAATAACTGGCTCTTAGGCCCCTTATAGCATAAACCTTAAACCTGAATTCCCACATATAATGATGCCTTTGACCTGCAAATACACCCAACAATACATATTCCTTTAATAACTCCTTGAGAGCATTTTACTAGCTCATTCACCATTGGCTCCTTAGTATTTTAACAAGCATTATAAGCTTATTCCTCCTAAGCATTAACCACATTAAAGATAGCATATTTACCTTTTTCCCACTCAACTTCTTCCTTGTTTCCTTATAAACCGTAAGCATTTCCCTTCCTTGTCAACACTAAAACAATATACCAACATTGAAATGAGATATAAGCTTTAGCTTCATCTCATTGTAAACCCTAGTTACATATATTGTGTTTAACACATTAGGTAATTGTTTTACCTTGGAATTGGAGAAACTTGAATAAGTATCAGAGAGGACTCCCCTAGCCCTTGGAAGATTCAAATGAAGCTAAAACAAGCAAGATAAATACACCATTGTGAGGTGAATTTTCGGACAACATGAAACCATGGAGGAACATGGATTTCTCTTTGAGTTTCCTTACCTTGAAGCAAAGGAGAGCATGAATATGTGAAAAGGTGAGCTCAAGCTCCTCCCATGGTGGTTTCTCTGGCACCGAAATGGAGGTTTTGAAGTTTTAAAAGACAAGATTGTAGAGCTTGGCTTAACTAAAGAATGGTGGTCTTGAAATTGAATTTGGACCATGAGCTAGGAGTTACAAGCATTCAAAGATGGAGTTCTTGTGTGGTGCTATGGAAAAATCGTAAAGAGAGAAGAAGGAAGGTAGAAGACGTGGGAATTGAGGAAATGAGAGAATGAAGTTTGGAGTCTACTTTAGAAGTATTATGTCTAAATAACTTTCCTCTTTTACTTTCTTTTCCTTCCTTCCTTTGTAATTATTTTACATGGTGATGACTCACCTTACTAAAAACCGGCCCCCATAATATTAGGGGTAGTTTGGTCTTTGTTGACTCATTTAATTACTTTTATAACTCATATGTTACAAACTAGCTTATAAAAGTTACTATTCACAAACTAAACCATAGAAGTGAAATTTTTGATTTCCCACTAATTGGCCACCCAAATGTGATACTATAGTACCATGTTAATTAAAGATAATGATGGACATTTCGCCATTCAAAACTCATTACAAGGCAATTTTCAAAAAACGTGCTTTAAGACTCCTTAAAGCACATTTTGTGTTTTAACCTTGTTTCAAGCTTGGTTTTCTTTGGTAATTGAGTTAATATGTTCCTTAACATATAAATAAGGCATAGGTATGACATTAGGCCTTATACAATATTTCCCAAGCTTAGAGCACATTTTTGCTCATATTGACTTTAATGGTATTACCTTGTGTTTTTGTTTGGTTTCATTGTCTACCAAAGTTTCCTAAGGACTTAATTAGCCTTATAAAATCATAATTAAATGTTATTAAGTCTTGGTAGGCTCTCTGGGGTCCTAACCAAGTTCACTCATAGCTTAGAGCTGTTTTCGCTCGTACTGTGTCTTAGTGCTTTACTGCCTTTACTATATTAAATTGTCCACTGATGTTTCTAAGGCACTTTTAGCCTTTACATGCCATAGTTTGATATTTAAACAACATACCACTTTGGGGTATTTCAATCTACCCCCCTTAAAAGACTTCGTCCTCGAAGTTCACATTTCCTCGCATCATTGGATTAGAATACGGGAATTACTTATCCACAAGACTTCCATTACCAACCATCTCTCACATCCACCTCGACTTAATGGTCCGGGCAACATATCCACCTTATACATAAATATCATATTCACATGGTAACCTCGGACTCAATGTCCGGGTACCTTCACCACACTTGCACCCATACAATATCCCTCAGACTCTTAGGTCTGGGTGACAAACCACATTTAGACTCATAGGTCTATGTAACACAACACATTTAGACTCATAGGTCTTGATAGCACACACTTGGAGATCAAAGTCAAATAACCCTTATCACCCATACCAAACAACATGCAAGCATGTATATCAAAGAAATACCTTTCCATCTCTCCATGTTCGAATCCCACGTTAGTACATATACATTGTGATCCCGCAGAACCCGTCGCGAGGACACCTTCCGGTCCCCGTTCCTTTGGGAGGTCAAACATTCACTCACTTTCAACATATGTACTTCTCATGTCCCGGTCCGAAGACAAAGGCTCATACGTCCTCAGCTCGTTAGCAAGTACTACAAAATATCTTTTTACTAGGTTAAGTATAGAGATCTTTTATTCAAAATATTAATCGATTGTTTGAAAACCCATTGAAATTCTTTGAAAACACCATACCTCCAAGTCCAATTTATGCTCCTTTATTTTCTTAACATGGTGTTGTGACCACTTACAGGGCTTCAAGAGTCACCCAACCCCTGATTGATCAGCATCAGTGTTGAACTATCTTTCCACCCCAATTTGTGTTCGTCTTCCCTTGATCTCATGATAATCAGTTTCACCCCCTCCCACTTCTTTTCAACCAACAATTAATTCAAGCATATTCCATTTTCGATCTTTGAATCCTTCTAGTCATAATCATAAATCTCCAAGATAGAACTCCATCTATCAATCATCATCCAAATCCACTTAATTCAAGTTACCTAGGGAATTCAATTCTCACTAGGTTCTATGTCGGTCTCATACCCTTCATAAATCACAACACTGTATATATTACATATATTTTTTTTATCAAAATACATACATGGCTTACATTTATGCACCATCGGGGTTTTAGATCCCCGTGAGTTTCTTACTCCCTTCCACTGTACTCTCACACACCACTGTTAAACAAAATAAAACACCTTCCCACAAGGTATTCGCATCCTCTGTGCACAATTACCACTTTACCCACAAAAATGCGTATGTTTATTAACACACGCGCCAAACCATCATAACAATTCATTTTGTGCTATGCACAACCCCATTCACGTACACGTGTACGGGTAAACACACTAAGTGGTTTCCGCGCTCTACCCCCTTAAAATTGGATTCGCCCACGTAATCATCACTAAACCTTGGCTTAAAATGTTGCCGTCGTGAAGTGTTTTGACTTCCACGCGGTCTAAGAGGATCTTAACCATATTGCGGTTTAGTCCCTAAACCAAGAATTCGCATTGGAGTTGTAACTCATAACCGGTTTCGGTCCCTGGCCTGTGGGCTTTTAGGCACTGATAACTAGCCATCCATTCATATTCACAATGTATACCCGTACCTGACCATGGGCTCACTGGCCTTTGTTGCGCAACGATAATTATAGAGCAGTTTGCTCATTCGTTACTGGTTATGTATGTACATCTCCAATGTATTGCCCTTATCTTGGACAATGGGTTCTCAACCGACGCATGTATCTCTTACCCTGAGCGAATTCGGTGAGTTTTCACAATTTTCCATCCATTTCTCCAGTAGCTTACAGCATTAAACTACTATGTATTCGCATGATTGACTTGCTTCTACCGACTTACTGTCGGTTGAGATTAAGCTACTACCAATGTGTAGTGCTCTCTCAGCTATTCACAATATTTGGGGTATATTCCATACCGATATTTGGCAGTTAGTGCTACTGTAGTCACTTACTGATAATCATGTCTCCATATTTGGTTTTATAAAGTACTCTTTTATTGGTGCGGCCTTGCATTTCCTTGCACCCGCCATTATAAACATTATTCCTCCACCATTACCATGCTTCGATTCCTAGCTATCCCACTTGATCATTACTGCACATGCAATACCCAAACACTCAGTCATACAGAGTGCAGAGGCGTAAACTCCTGACAGTAAATCTCTTATGCGATGGGTACTTAGGAATTTCACCGTGTTTCCTGAAATCCTTATCACATAACACTTGCTTCCGGCTATTGCTCGGTTCGCTTGCTATCACTTACTGTCGCATCTCTTCACTGGGGTTACTCATAACTCTGCGTCACTCACCATTTTTATCATCTACAATACTCACACAACTCGCTCATTGCGCACCGTATCCTTACTCATTATACAACATCAACTTATACTGCATCCCTATTACATTAGCTTCCGCTATCACGCTGGGTTTATCTGGCCATTTATTGCTGATTTTTTTGAATATATTACTATTTTCCCTTGAGCGTAGTCGCTACACATTTAGCTTCACACACCCTACGGTGATTGCTATCAAACTTATTACTCTTCCTGTGTACACAAACAGGTACGAGTACCTTCTTTTTTTTTTTTGTGTTATTTTATTCCAATCCCCTGGGGTAATAATAACGTGGTCCATCTCCACATATCTTTGAACTTGATTCACAATATCTACCGCTTCTGCGGTCCTCACAATATCGAGAGGTATCCCCACTCTTAGTGTAGTGGTTCTCTTACCACTTTAACCACATATCAATATAAACTTCTACATCAATCACTGTTATGTAACATATCTTGCTTATGGTTTATAAGCCTTATTTGCCTTGAGCTGGCTCGTTGTAGGCTGTCCACACATATGTACTTCTTTGTATAACATTACAGTTTAGAGTTGTAGTGGGCTCCATGACAAGGTCGTTGCATTCCGTTTCATCCTTTCATGGGATGCCCTTTTAGGTTTTGTCAGTCGTTCCCCTGACACTATATGTCTAAACTGGGTGGTTAATTTCAACCCTCGTGTTTCTGTCAGTCATTTGTGCAAATTATTGATGCGAACACCCTTTAATTGCTCCTAGGTGTTGCTACTGGTATATTCAGTTAGCCACGCTGTTTGCGTCCTTACCGGTTATTGTTCTTCTTTCTGTGAAGATCAATATTTCCTGATGTTTGTATCATTCTGGGAGTTTTCATTCCCGTCATTGCACATCATATGTCCACATTAGGCATCTGCCTTGCCACGCATAGGCTGGTCTCCGTGCCAGCATCAGTTTTAATCCCTCGGCTTATTAAGACATATGCGATGTCTTTCCATAACATTTCGTGCTCTCGCACTTCTTAACTCTATACTTTTCCTTGAAATAACTCACTAGTTCCTTTAGTCCTTTTTAACTTAACTGAGTTCCTAATTTCAACCATTCCTTGTATCTCTAGCTCTTGTTTGATTTATACTGCTGACCGTAGACGGAGTCGACTACTTCCCGTGTTTCGGACTCTACTCGTATACATATATGGGGTATCATACTGATACATTACTACTTACCCAACTAACCTATAAGTGGTCTGTCAGGCCCACATGCTCCTATCGGAGTGCGGTCGTCCCACAACACAGTTTGTACACTTGTAGTGTCCGTCACACGCTGTGAGTATTCTGTTGCTAACTCCCTTATATTGTCCCGTGACAATATTCATTCCTTGCTCCCCGAACTTAATCGAGGGAAGGTTTATCCACTATTGTATCCTTGTCAATTGCCCCTGGTTTCACTGGTTTGGTTTAAAAGAAGGTCGGAAAGAAGTGTTGGTTTGAAAGAATCTGGTTTTGAAAAGAAAAGGGTTTGTGAAAGATTAGGTTTGAAAGAAAAATTTCCATGGTTTCACAACATCTTCTTACCTTAGCCAAGTCTAGGTTCTTGCTGGCTGGTGTACTTACGATTACAGAGGTTAGGCTAGCAGCCCTTCCACTGTTATGACGATCACATTTAACTTTATGGTACTTTACCAAATACTTTGTAGTGGTTATGAATTTCCTGAACAGCCCTGTTATAGCAGCACTTGCTATGGCAAGTGCGCCATGCTAACTGGCTATCGTTTGACACATACCGGTTGTGGTATTGTTTTGACACATATTGTCATCAGCGGCCTTGTTGGCCCTCACTGACCTTACTGCCTTGATAATCTCTTCTAGGTGACTTCACTGTCTTCGCATGACGATCATTAACTAGGGTGTTTCCCATTCTGGAAGACCCCTTTTTCTTAGTATTATATTCACCTTGTAGCCGTTCCACATATTTGGGCACTACGTGTAGTTCCCTTGTCGGTTGATTATGCCGTTGGTGTATTATTTACCACTGTGATCCCGTAGACACTCGTCTCGGGTTTTTATTAATCCATTTCTTGCCTGTTGCGCGATTGGTGCGTTGCAAGCTGGTTATCCTCGACTGCTCGGCATGTCGACCCAGGTTGCCAGAAATTCTATTCTCTTATACACAAAATCCTTCTTCTTCGCTATTAAATGCGGTTAACATCATCCAGATGGAGACCGTCTCCGGGATTCCCAGTTTTCGGGATCTACCGATGACAGGTTCTCCGTACCCTAAAGGTATTTAACAACAGCCAGATCGGGTATTCCCGAGTAAGAGTGGACTTCATCTCTCTGGCGTTGTTGCCCAAGTTATAAAACAGGGATTTGGAGGGCGGGAAGGACATAGCAGGTTTCCAGTATTCCCTGGTAATACCTAACTAGCGTATCTCTCACGCTATCACTCAACCCTTAACCCAAAGTACTTAAACCTAACTCGGTATTCCCTAAGCTCGGTAATTCAGTCATCAGACGATACTTCGCTCTGATACCACTTTTTGTAACAACCCCAACTACATCCATACATTAACAACACATTGCAGCGGAAACTTAACTCATCTCATTACTTATTCCAATGGTGTTACACCCGTTAACCACCCCGTGGCTAACAAGGCTAATACATATACATTGTATCGGTCTGATGGACTAGATTCCCGAGCAACTACATAACAACGATCCTCATTCCATTTTCAACATTTATTATATACATACATCCCCACTGAACCGAGTGTTTACAACTACTGCCGATAACAATTTCGGTCTTACTACTAGCCTATCACTCACGCCATTAAATGGCTACCCATGTTATAGACATCTGCCCCGTCCTACTCTCGAACGGTTTCCAGCTCCTTGTACCTGAAATAGGAAAGGAGAGAAAGGGTGGCCCCAAGGGGCTCAGCACCTTTGCTGGTATGGTAATCCCGCAGCCCACATGCTACCGGGCCACGCACAACTATTGTCGTCTTAGCATGCTTGATTATATTTAAATCATGCATACAAGCCATAACCATAACAACACACTAACATTTCGCCTCAATGGCTCAACCTATAACCAAAACATCCACACTTAACCAACATCCAATGATTCCTTAAACCCAAGAGTGGCTCTCCTCTAAACGGAGCTACTTCCTTAACGAACCGACGTGTACCCATCAATCGGGTTATCCTTAAACGCCTCTTGTCACAAGCTGGGATTCATTTCTCCATGATCACATTCCATATCATACAACACATCTCATTCTCACATAATAAACATAACAAAACCTTTCTGTTTCGACGTACACATGATAACATCACCATCATTTTAACATCCATTATATATATATATATTATATACCATAGCATAGCAGGGAATTTGCATAGCACCATAACATTACATAACACCATAAAATCGGTTCTCACAAGGAAACCTTCCACCATAGTTAGTTACCATTGAGCCTAGATTTATTACCGATCCCATGTTAAGCTCGTTACCAACCTCGTTACCGTCCAGTTTATATAGAACGGTTAACTTATACCCAAGGTGTGTCGGATATAGTGATCCCAAGCACACCGAATAACATACGTATGCCCCTATGGCCCGACGTGAGTCAGTAACTAGCTTGGATAAGCTAAGGGAGGTGAAACCAAATTGGAATACCACCTATACATACACCAAGAGAGCCGACCGGATAAGATAACGACTCCCTCCATCACACGCGTGGCCGAACAACCGACTCCTCACCCCCCATTAGTACATATCTATTATAAAATAAGTATGTTAGGGATCCATTAGGGAGCCTACACATCCACACACCATAGGCGGATCATAACCGAGTAAGCAACACAAAGGGAGGTTCACACACTGCATACACAACCAATATCCAACTAACTCACACATAGCCGTGGTTAGCACGTTCCCAAGGTTTGGGGCCGTCAACTCCGAATACCGATCACTCATGTGTTCCTAGTTTGGTTAGCTAAGGTTTACACATACTTGAGGTTAAATGGTATCGGCAGGACCAATTCGCCACATAAATGAATTACTATAAACTCATTAACATGTTTTAATCTTACAAGGTGGCAAACACTCAAGAAAACATATTGGCATACAGCCGGTGTAATCCGGTAGGACACAGGTTGCAAGAAACCATATCCTGTTCACCGGAGTCCTTTACCCACGTCCACTTATGTTCCGAGCAATTCTCGAACAACTGTTAACATCACATGTGTTTTTATTAACATTGGGGTACATGTTTGTTTAAAGTCCAACGCTTATAACTTTTCCCCGTTAACTTGGTTAAATAACTTTACATTTTAACTTGTTTTACTTTCACATTTTATTACAACCTTTCACCCCACTTAATCACCATTAAAACTCACTTATCATGTCCTTAACACCTTATAACATCATTACCTATCAATCCCCATCATTACATATCATTTCCTAACCTTAAACATCATTTTTGGTCCGACCGACCTTACCGACCGAACTTGTCCAGTTCGGTCCATTCCAGAACATATTTCCGTCAAAATTTTCTACTCCGACTCGACCTTGTAAGTTCGGTCGCATGTTCGGTCTATTCCCGAGACTTTCTTCCCCTTTTTGAAAATTTAGCCCGACCGAACTTGCCAAGTCCGGTCCTATGTTCGGCGGTCGTTCCAGAAACTTAATCCGTACACAAAATACAAGCCCGACCGACCTTTGCAAGTCCGGTCCCCAAGGTCGGCCTTTTCCAGAAACCAATTCTCGCAGGGTAAACTGGGCTCGACCGAACTTGCAAGTCCGGTCGCAAGTTCGGTCTGCCCGACCTTTGTTTTTCCTTTTCACATTCAACTCACAAACTTCACTCCCCATATAACAAGCCTAGTACCTACCCCCCCCTAACCTCATTTGGGTACTTCAAACCACACTCTTAGCCATGTGCTAAACTCTTAAATCACTCACCAAACCATCTTATCATCCACATTTCTTACCAAATTCCTAGCACTTGGAATGTT
Organism: Limonium bicolor; assembly: GCA_023374045.1. Taxonomy (NCBI): domain Eukaryota; kingdom Viridiplantae; phylum Streptophyta; class Magnoliopsida; order Caryophyllales; family Plumbaginaceae; genus Limonium; species Limonium bicolor. The sequence continues at coordinate 233,553,517 of CM041776.1, forward strand.
TTCTCCTTAAGATTTCTAGGTGGTATTTCACCTATAATGACCACTATACCAAGGTGTTTCCTCTACACCTTAACATCATCTCTCAAACTTCTTTTCTTACTAACTAAATCTCCTTTTTCACATCATACCTAAACATCACTTATTCCTTGAATATCAACATTACCTAAACCTTATACAAACTCCTCCAAGACTTAATACATTCTCAAAACACACATTGAATTCCTAGAGCTTCCAATATAATACCTAAACCCTTGCATCACTCTTAAACACCCTAACACTTGTTTTCTTCTCTAGTAAACACTCATTCACCTTTAACCCTTCCTAGTTCACCAAAACTCACTTACACACTTAGAACTTCTTACACATTTCCCAAATTTGGCCATAGCTTCTCTAGTATATACCCACATCCAAACACTTAGGTTTTTACCTTAATTTATTCAAGAACACCTAAAATCCATCAAACACACTTTATACACAAACTTCACACATTTTGCACTACATCACAATATAGTGCATAACTTAAATTGCTTGGCACTTAGGCCCTTAAATAACATGGCTCTTAGGCCCTTAAATAGCATAAACCTTAAACACTGAATTTCCCACATAATAATGCCTTTGACCTGCAAATACACCCAACAATACATATTCCTTTAATAAACTCCTTGAGAGCATTTTACTAGCTCATTCACCATTGGCTCCTTAGGTATTTTAACAAGCATTATAAGCTTATTCCTCCTAAGGCATTAAACCACATTAAGATAGCATATTTACCTTTTTTCCACTCAAACTTCTTCCTTGTTTCCTTATAAACCGGTAAGGCATTTCCTTCCTTGTCAACAACTAAACAATATACCAACATTGAAATGAGTATATAAGCTTTAAGCTTTATCTCATTGTAAACCCTAGTTACATATTGTTTTAACACATTAAGGTAATTGTTTTACCTTGGAATTGGAAGAGAACTTGAATAAGTATCAAGAGAGGACTCCTCCTAGCCCTTGGAAGATTCAAATGAAGCTAAAACAAGCAAGATAAATACACCATTGTGAGGTGAATTTTCGGACAACATGAAAACATGGAGGAAACATGGATTTTCTTTGAGTTTCCTTACCTTGAAGCAAAGGAGAGCATGAATATGTGAAAAGGTGAGCTCAAGCTCCTCCCATGGTGGTTTCTCTTGGCACCGAAATGGAGGTTTTGAAGTTTTGAAAAGACAAGATTGTAGAGCTTGGCTTAACTAAGAGAATGGTGGTCTTGAAATTGAATTTGGACCATGGAGCTAGGAGTTACAAGCATTCAAAGATGGAGTTCTTGTGTGGTGCTATGGAAAATCGTAAAAGAGAGAAAGAAGGAAGGTAGAAGACGGTGGGAATTGGAGGAAATGAGAGAATGAAGTTTGGAGTCTACTTTTAGAAGATATTTATGTACTAAAGTAACTTTCCTCTTTTACTTTCTTTTCCTTCCTTCCTTTAATTTATTTTACATGGTGATGACTCACCTTACTAAAAACCGGCCCCCATAATATACTTAGGGGTAGTTTGGTCTTTGTTGACTCATTTAATTACTTATAACATCATATGTTACAAACTAGCTTATAAAAGTTACTATTCACAAACTAAGGCACATAGAAGTGAAATTTTTGATTTCCCACTAATATGGCCACCCAAATGTGATACTATATAGTACACATGTTAATTAAAGAGTAATGATGGACATTTAGCCATTCAAAACTCATTTACAAGGCAATTTTTCAAAAACGTGCTTTAAGACTCCTTAAAGCACATTTTGTGTTTTAACTTGTTTTCAAGCTTGGTTTTCTTTGGTAATTGATTTAATATGTTCCTTAACATATAAATAAGGCATAGGTATGACCATTAGGCCTTATACATATTTATCCCAAGCTTAGAGCACATTTTTGCTCATATTGACTTTAAGGTATTACCTTGTGTTTTGTTTGGTTTCATTGTCTACCAAAGTTTCCTAAGGACTTAATTAGCCTTATAAAATCATAATTAAATGTTATTAAGTCTTGGTAGGCTCTCTGGGTCCTAACCAAGTTCACTCATAGCTTAGAGCATGTTTCTGCTCGTACTGTGTCTTAGTGCTTTACTGCACTTTACTATACTTTAAATTGTCCACTGATGTTTCTAAGGCACTTTTTAGCCTTTACATGCCATAGTTTGATATTTAAACAACATACCAAAGTTTGGGGTATTTCATAATTGGTACATTTATACCAAGGTAAAAGGTAAAGGGTGAAAGTTCTAAGGTAAAAATGCTGATTTAGGTACCTTTTTGACTCAAAAATAGGCCCCGGTCGTGCTATGATTTTAGCACTGGAATTAATTGATTTAGATGGTAAATTTATCCCCTTTTAAGATTATCAACTCGTGACTCCTCAAAAACTTCAAGGTAATTGCATAGAACGCATTTTTGTGACACCCGAAGGTGCGTTTTTGTGCTTTAAGGATTTTCTGAAAAATAAGTAGTCGCTATGGGTTCCAAGTGTTTATAAACATTGTTTATAGTCAATAATAATATTTTAAGGTGTTACATTGAGTTATATGGGGTTATATCAACTCGAAACACAACTCCCGGGCTAACCGGGGCAAAAAGGAGCGTTAAGAAATTCCTCCGAGCACTTTGTTTATTTTTGAAAAAGTAGCTTGACCATTTTCTTTAGAATGATGAATAATGATGTTAGGAACTCTAAGAATTAATTTTATAGGAGTTCGTGCCACCTGGGCACCCCTCTAGGGCATTCCCAGGGGTTTATGGGACCTCCATAAGGCATCTCCTAGCACTTTGCGTTTAACTGAGAATTTAGCATGAGGACTTCATCTTATATATCTTATAGAGTGTTATGGTGCATTTTGAATGAAGTGTAATTCTTTACTTCATCCTATAAAGTATTTCCGGGACTTCCGGGCCTTAAGGGCCTTTAGGGAACTCCCGAGCATCTTGTATTTTCACTCAGTTTTAGATGAGGTCCTGTGTTCTAAGGGTCATATAATGATCCTTGATTAAATTTACATGAAGTTTATAGCTTATATAACTTGTTTTACTTAAGGCCGGGCTTTAACGCACGTTTCTGACCTTAAGGAGTTTAGGTACGTTTTATCGCCTAAATGTTTATATACTTCCTTTAGGGTTTAATAATCCCCTAAATAATACTTATTTATCATTATTTATTATTTGAATGTTAGGGGTATTTCAACCCAAGCTTATCTGGAAAACATTTATAAACATCATGGTTTCCCTAGATCCATCACAGGTGACAGGGATGCAGTTTTCCTCAGTGAATTCTGGAAGGAGTTATTTTTTGCTCACGGTGTTGCTTTAAATTTTTATTCTGCTTACCATCCACAACCAGATGGCCAAACAAAAATAGTTAGTTGAAGCTCAGAGACCTATCTGAGATGCATGTGCAGCGACATACCTCATGTATGGAGTAAGTTCCTCCCTTTGGCTGAAGTTTGGTGTAACACTTCTTATCATACAACAACACACATGATGTAACACCCGACTCTATAAACCCGTAATAATCACTCCCGTAATAATCACTCTCGTAACATAATTAAAGACGTCTCACAGCGGAAGTTAAACTACATTAATCCTCACTTGGGTGTCACATGCCATTACTCGCCCATGCGAGTAACGAAGCATATCCGAAATATAACAAATGACAACAACAACTAACCGCAGTGATGAACGAGATATCTACTACATTATCCTATATACAAACCGGTACCTATAACAAGTGAGCACTTAAGAATTCCTAGATTACGACGTAACATGAAATAATCCTAGAAGCGTAATAAAAGTCGAGGTCATCTACCCACGATCCCGCACTCCGGCGTCAATCATCAATCACCTGAAACATAAAATATCGGTGCCCATGGAGGGCTCAGCACTTGGCCGAGTATGTTAAACTATGTTGTCCTAGACCCTTTAGGTCACTTAGGTCAATTAGCCGTCTGAACATGAGGTTGATTACATGCTGGTTCATTTTGCAGTTTATATACAGCAGTAAATAACATGCATAAGCATACAGTAATCCATCAAAGTGACAATCCATCCATTACATACAATCCACGACATACCAGATACCCTGTTCTATAAATAGTCACACAATATACAGTAAACATTTATACAAACACGTAGTTACTTCCATCGAGATGTTAGTAGTTTTTCCTTTAAATTATATTAACCACCATTTAGTCTTACTCTCAATACCATTGGGCGTCATGTTAGGACAACCCGGAAATAACCTTACTGGACAGTAGTCCTCCCGTACACACGAAGTGCTCATTGCCAAGGATCACTCGATCCTGGGGCTTCCACTTGCCTAATAAAGGCGTCCATGAATGGCCGAAGCCGTGTGCCAAAGTCGGCACCCTGGTCCAACAGTCTATCTAGGCCCGTCGGAATATAGAGGGAGTCGGTCCGATACGGACGTTATACTCCGGTGATCACCAATGCGCAACCAACTAGTCGAAACTAATTGGATTCCTATACCATGTACCTCAACCATCTCTCCAATATATGATTAATCCTTAATCAACTACCCTAGGTAAATGCTAGGTCTTGGAGAAGTCTTTACCATTTATTACCTTTGAAGTCTCATGTACTTCCCTAGAATTAGTCTAGGTTATAGTCATGTTCGAGTATCAAGCTCTAGAGACTGGGGATCCCGAGTCTCGTTCCTAGGTGTTTTACTTAGGTTAATTAGGAGTAAAGTTCTCGAATATTAGTATTCCAATCGCTTGAGAAATCATAGTAATATTGTCCGAAGACGTCGCGCACAATAATAATCGCTTAACAAATCAGGGAATTAATCCACAACATGCATAGCACACATATCACTCTTATCACATAACCAAACAATACCCGAACCCGAGGATTCCCTCAGGGGTTCAGACCACAGAATCCAACATACCGTACACCGTCGAGTGCTCGCGTGACAACCCCCGCGTAGTCTCTAGCGCTCCCAAGACTCGTGTCTACCAACTCGTACCTCTGGTACATATGTTGTTCTAATATTAGTATATGCATTTCAAACTCACTTAATCATCCTAGATCCAACCCTTACTTCCATCCGTAGCTAGCCCTTAGTTGATCTCTATTTCAACTCGATATTTGTTAATCTTAGGGATTTAGATTCCAACTACTCGTTATAGCCTACGGGTATGTAATAATTTCTACGATAATAATATTCATTACATGGAAGTTACATTCTCGAATTGTTCATGTAATTGTCGAGATGGATGCATGCGGAAATAACGTTTACGTGCACGCATGCATGTTGCCTAACCATTTCGTTATACGGGATAATCTACGTAGTTATACTTGCGAACATGTGCTGACATTTATATATACACCTGGGCACGTATATATTATAATTTTTGTTATACTTTATTGCTTAAGCACTTTTCACGCGCATATAAAAATGCTATATACTTGTATGTGTGTATAACGCAGTCGTTGTGATATTAACGTTCTACATGTAATTGTATAACCCCTGTTATGTGGTTTGTTAAACGCATCACAAATTCCTATCATATGAATTATAGAGTTCCTCTTATGGCAAAGTTTCCAACCTTACGATATACTTCCACAAATTTTCTAACTTACCCTATTATGTTATATAATGTTTATAATGCATATTTATTCCTTAACAACTTCCTTATGATATATATCCTCTTATACTTCAACATTATGTCAAACTATACTATCCCAACCTTATTATATATATTTTGTCCACATATTAACCATTCCCAAATCAGCCCATATATTATAACCATTGTATTTATAACCTTATTAATTTATAATCCAAGGTTTCCAAACATTATCATATACATGTGTTATGTAAATAATTCCGAACAGCACCTACTGTTTCCGGAAATCCCTATATCATTCCCACATGTTTTGATTATTTACAAAACTATCCCATATTTTATACTCATTACATTATTAACCTTATTCACTTATAACATAAGGTATTTAAACCTTATAATATACATGTGCACATATATATATATATATATTGAACAGTCCCGACCTGCTACCCAAATTTTTTATCCACCCATATATTTCTTTTATTTACACTATAACCCCTTTGTCTTGTAACCTTTAATTGTAATACTTAAAACTTTATAATATACACCTTAATTATTTTAAATACCAAAACTAACCCAATGTTTTCCCTCAATTCCAAACAGTCCCCTCTGTTCGATTTAATGCACCTTAACCTTTATCATTCATTATTTACATCTTGGCCCATATTTATTTTACAAGCTTACACTTTAATTTCACAACTTTATATTATACACATTGGTTTATTTAATTCCAAAGGCCAACCAATACTTTCCCTGAATTTCCGAACAGCCCCAAAGGTTGTTCTAATTCCCATTTCCACCAAAACTTTCGGTTATTCACCGAGTAGCCCATAAGTTTTATAAAATGTTATATTTTAATACTTAAACTATATGTCATACTCCTTAATTAAATTAATCACAAAACCAACTCATTATTTACCCAAATTACATACAGACCCCCAAGGTCATTTAAATTCCATTCCAACCCCTTATCTTTCAGAAATTACATTACATATCCATAGATTTTTAAATCGTTACAAATTAGTACTTAACCCATACATTATAATCCTTAATTAATTCATTCATAAAAACTAACCCAAAAATTCTTTAAAATTTTCAGACAGACCCCTAGGGTCTCAATATTTATTTTCCAACACTTACATTTTCAGTAATTACATAAACTACCCCATATCTTTTTATAATTGTCATTTTTGACTTAATATTTCTTTAAAGACCCAAAATACTTGTTCTTATCATTTTAATTTGGTCAAACATCACTTGTGGTCGAGGTTGACAACCTAAATTATCCTTTTGACAGATTTGTTTTTATTTATAAAAATACCCCAATTAATTCTTTATTTTTATATTTAACCCTTAATCTCATAAAATTCATATCTTATATTTATAAACTTCATAAAATTAATTCCTTTTAGTTTTAATTATATTTAGTGCTCTATATCTCTTTTAATTATGTTTTGACCCCATATATAATTTATTTACTTACTTAGACATTTTATAAGGTTTCAAAATTATTTAACCCATGTCATAAGCTTATAAATCTACCAATATCTTTCCAATATATTCCTAGATGGTTATAAGTACTAGTATTATTATTTTGCACCAGAAACTTATGCAACGTTTTAAATCAAATAAATTCAATAATAACCATTTAAAACTCAAAATATACAAAATAACGTATCCTAATTCCATGGCCTTAAAAATAGCCTAATAATAATTTTTAAATGACATTAAAATGTCCTCTAAGTCATACCATAGTTACGGTTCTGTATAGGATTTATAATTAACTTCTCTAAATCATTTTCTCCCATTTTCTTTTAATAAACAAACCGTTAGTGTTTTAATCTCACTAATTAAACATAATCCTTAATTTACTCCACGTATTTAGGATTTAACAGCTCATAAACAAACATATATTTACATATTTACATTAGTAAGCAATTTAGTAAATTTTAACGCATTAAAGAAAGTGCTTTAAACACTCTTACCTTAATTAAATCACCAAGACTCCTCAACCACCCAATATCTTCACGGCTGTAACTATACATATACATAGTATAGTTTAGATTTTGTGCTGAAAAATTCTTAAACCATTAATAAGGTTCTTAAGTACTTGGAGAGGTAATTACCTTCAATATTTGATTTTTTTTTCCTCTTTGGAGTGAGTCCCTAAGTTCACGGCAGTTTATGGGTACATATACCCTTTTTTTATCATTCGAGCCATAGAAAAGAGCTAGTTAGTAACCACATAAACTAGCTAATTAAGGAGGTTTTTAAACGTGGAGTTTTGACATAAAAAGGGAGGATCCTTACCGTGAGTTTTGGATGGGTTTTCAAGTAGTTTTTGTCAGCTAAAAAAAAACAGAGGAATAAGTTCAGTCTTTGCACGTAAACATGGAGAAGAAAGAAGGCTTGAAACAGTCATGGTTATCTCAGACTTTTACCTTGTTTTTGCACCTCTTTCATGTGCTTCTTTGGTGTGGTTCTTGCTTTATAAAACAGCTGGAAAGGGACCTCCATATATGGGCAACCAGAGGTGGAAGAAGGTGTTAAAAAAAACAACACACTTTCGGACATGTATATGAGGAAGGTGAAGATGATGTTTTACCTTGTCTTTGTGTTGTTACCCTTGCTGTTCCAATCCAGAAATGAGAGGGAAATGGATGGTGGTGCTGTTGTCTTATGGGGAGGAAGAAGGACAGCAGTATTTTAGCAAGGATGGAGAAGAAAATTTGATGAGAACAAGGCTACTGGAACCCGCCATGGATGGAGGGAAAAAGGTAAGTCCTTACCTTGTTTTTATGCTACTATCTTGTTGTTTGTAGACCAAGAATGAAGGGGATTAGATGGTGAGTGTTGCTGTAAAAAAAAAGGAAGGAAGAGGGCTGGAATGATGCAGGATAATGGAGGGAGATCTGGTAGTTCCATCCCATATAACCGCAAGTAAGAGAGGAGGAAAGGGAGATAAGTTCTGCCTTTGTTTTGTAGTGTTTAGTTGTTGTATCAACCGAGGATGATGAGGGATTAGATGTTGGTTGCTACTGTAATGAGAGGAGAGAAAGGGCTGGAAAGATGTGAAAAAAATACAACCGGAAGCTGTTGAAGGAACATGAGAAAAAGAAGAAGAAGGAGGAAGGAGATGGGCGTAGTGTCTATACTCCTGTTGCTGTAACCAGAATTGAGGGGAGGAGCAGGATAAATGTTGCTGTCGTGGGACAAGGGAGAAAGAACTGAAATGATGGGAAAAGAGTGGTCTGATCGAGAGTGTGGGAGAAAGTAAGAAAAGAGGTGACATTATAGGTAAGCTAGTCTTGTACTTATATGTACTTTATTACTAGTTTATGTTTCTAATTGTGTTGTTTGTTTTCTATTTCCTACGTGTGCAACCGGCTAGAGCATGTTTAAGAGGGAAAATTGAATTTTTCAACTCCTAATATTATGACACTAGTTGTACATGTATATATATATATGTGACTATATTGTGTGTTACATAGTACCTTATAGTATTTTTAGTCTAAGGGTGTATATATGAGTATATATATTGTATTTATGATTGTTTAGACTATATGAGTTATTTATATAATTTATAGAGTGATATTAATGGTGTTTAACTCATGTAATAATATGTTACACGTGATATTAAATTTGGGAGTTGATTTCACCTTAATAATATTTTCTCTTTGATTAGAGATTTAGTGTATAATTTAATGTCCATTTGGACTATATATTTATACAATAATATTTATAGCAATTATTGCTCGTGATTTATTTTAATCCATATTAATTAAGGTGGTAATTATTCGAGGTATTTCACATGACCCTTTTTTAGATTGTCTATAGCCAATCATTTCCCCCAACATTTACCCTACTTACCTGGAGAATCCAAAGTAGCAGTTATGGATCGAAGTCTGCAGGATCATGAAAACATGATTCAAGTCTTAAAGTTCCATCTGCTTCGTGCACAACATCGCATGGAACAGCAGAGCAATGCACATAGATTTGAAAGGATATTTGACATTGATGATCGAGTTTTTGTCAAACTCCAACCTTACAGACAACATTCCCTAGCCCTCTATCCGAATAAAAAACTTTCCCCTATGTACTTTGGGTCTTTCACAATAATTGATAAATGTGGAAGTTTTTCCTACAAGCTTGATCTACCAGCGTCAACCTTTATCCACAATGTGCTCCATGTTTTTCAACTTAAGCTACACATTGACAATACTACTCACTCTACCCAGTTACCCTCGAATGTCTCTGTTGCATTAGTCCATGAACCTGAGCGCATTTTGGAGCCCAAAATTGTAACACCTCAAAAGTTTTACACCTTTTATATGATATTAAATATGATCAAGTTACAATAGCGGAAGCATTAAACTAGCGGGGCGCTACCGCCACACTCACATCCTCTGTGAGTGATAAGGCTTAATTTTACATATCCAAAACTTAACAATGTTACAAACTAACTTTAAAACATGAAATCAAAACTCCAGAAGACTAGGTGGAAGTCTTTAATCCCTTAGCCCACGCTCTCGAGATCCTTCAAGACATCTTCGTTTCCTGTATCTATGGTCATTCAAACAATCACAGAGAAGGGACCATAGGGCATAACACCAAAAATCAGCAACACTGAGTAAAATCAAAGCTACCATCAAAAGAAGTAGTATATCAAAATAGCCATTGATTCATAACCACTCTTAATCATTTAATAGCTCAAGTAACATCAACAATAGTCCAAGCACTTACCATGACGATTCAAGTATTAACAGTAAGAATTTGAGTACAACAATAAGCCATCGAGATACATTTAGTTCACAAACAACCAATAGATCATGTAGGATAATTAACCATCCATAGATTCAAGTAAAAAAAAACATGGTATCCAAGTATGCTTAGATAGGATATGATCCAATTCATTATCTTACTTATCCATTCAACTCCTCCATTTCCATCCAAACCAAGTCAAGGGACGAATCCCGAACCTGTATGGGCGATCTAACCCAGTTTAAGGGATGAATCCCGATCATTGAGGCGATCCAACCTTTCCTAAACGCACTACAGACACTAAAAGATGTGCACACCCCTATAGTCCCTTTAAACTATAGTGTAGGAAACCATGAAGTATCCCATGAAGCCCGCGGGTATACCATGAGTTGAAATAAAGTATAATAAGGCAACAAATGCCAAAGTTCCAACATGGCCATATCATATCCACTTTCATATTCATTCTTACTTCTCACTTCTCATGTTCATATGATCCCTTAATTGCTTAACCATGGGCAGATTATACCAATGAATAACATAACATATTATATCGGCTAAACAATCACAATAAGAGCTCAAGTAATGTTCATATAGCATATAGCACAGCATAGCAGAACTTCTGGCCATTTAATGCCATAGCCCATTTTCATTTACTAAGCTACATAGCCATACTTCTTATCTTAATTCAAAGTCATAATCGACCAAACACTTACCAACCCATTTCGGCCTCATTGATAAACACCTTAATCAGATTAGTAAAACACTTCAATTAACCATAGATCACATCTTAAGACAAAGACATACTCATCCAAATAATTAAACATCAATTTGGTCATAATATACACCAATCATCCTAATAGTTTAACAAAACCAAATATCCATTAATCATACCTTGAAACAAGGTCACAATCATCCAAACAATCAAGACCCAATCGACCATATTATAAACTCATCCAACCGATTGGTTTCAAAGTACAAACAACCATAGCTAACCTCTTAAAACAACTCTAATGAGTTACTAATACATTTGACCTCAAGGACTTAAACCCTAAGTTAGCTTATACCATCATTTCCATCTTAAAACACAAGTTACTTAAATTAACCAAGATAGTTTACAAGTTCAACAATCATAGTTTGTATCATAGAACAATCCATCTAACACCATCAATCCGATTCGGCCTTAGGGCCTTAAACACTATATTAACCTTTAACATACCTTCTCCTTAGAACAAGGATCAAATCTTCTCAGAAAACATAATCACCTTCGGCCTTATCTATCCAGATTAGATTATACCTTAATTAAACTCATAAACTCATGACAACCTCATCTAAAATATTTCTAGTAACTTAGGAAATATGTATAGGTCTTGAAGCACAATTTTCTTAAAGAATCCTCATTAACTAATCTTGCTCTCTTCTGGCCATAATATCACTTCAATCATTCAGATTAGTTTCTAGCTTAGATCAACTCATAAACCATGTTAAATTCACATAGAAAACTTCCTACAATTTAAGAATTAGACTATAGGTCATAAAACACTAATTTCCTAAGATTTGTTCACCAAGCATACCATAACAAATCGATCTTAATCACACACATAACCAGATAAGTTTCCAGATCAAATAAGCTCATAACCATGATTTAAACATCTCAAATCAATTCCTATATATCAAGTTACATAGGTCAGGTCTTTAAGACACCTTTTTCTTCCTTAAAGCTCATTTCCAACTCTTTGGTTTTGTATCCCAAAACACCTATGAATTTATATAATACAAAAATAGATTCTAGTCTTTGATAACATATAGGTTTGAGAAGGGACAGTAACCTTGAATTAACCTTAAGAATTGAAGAAGAAAACCTTCTTTAAGACCTTGGAAACTCTTGCTAGAACTAGGACACCCTTAGACAATCTTGGAGCACCAAACATGGACATGAGAATAGAGTGAGCTCTCTTGGTTTCTCCTCTGATTTTCGGCCACCAACATCTAGGAATGGATGAAGAGCTTCTAGGAACACCTTACTTCAACGATTAGAATTGGTATGGAGCTCCCCACCTCCCTTCCTTTCTCTCAGCCATGGTTACCTTCTTAGGTGGGTTTCCTTCTTTGCTCTTGTCCTTACTGATTAATAAGAGGTTTAGATGGTGTATGAATGATTTGGAAAGATAATAGTTGACATGGCTTCTCTTCTTCTCCTTGCTCTCGGCCAACACTAGAACAGCAAGGTAGCCTTCTCTCTCTCCCCTCTCTTCCTCTCTTGATGAAGGTGGACATTTAGGAGGTGAATGGGGTGTTTTGAAGGGGTTTTGGTCGTGGGTTGATATAGACAAGGGGGCATCATCTTAGTCAATTTCCTCCTTGCACTCTACATGGCACACTCCCATTGGTTCTAGTTAAGGCTTAACATAAGGATGACACATAAGGGCCAACTAAGGGGAGGTAGGGAGGCAGCCTACTCTTATTGGACCAAAGTGTGACCTAATAATATGGTGACACCTCGCTAGGTTGCTTAGGTGTAAGGCTCCTATTGGACTTAGTGTTAACCAATCCTAGCTTGACACCTCGTGCTTAAGATGTCCTACTTGCCTACTAGCTTGCTCGGGATTATAATGTCCTACTAGCTTGCTGAGTCACCTACTTACTAGCTTACTAGCTGAGTCAGCTACCTGTGTGCTTACTACACAAGCTAGCTGCTGCATCACCTACTAGCTTGGTTTCACAATGCCATTGGAGTATTCTAGCTAAATACTTCCAAAGGGTACTAAGAGTGCTATTAAGGACATTTCTGGCCCCAGTGTGTATTCATATTAATAATAAGGTATAAAGATGTTTTTATAGCTCATTAGGACATAATTAACAAGATAAATCATTCCTTAGAAACTTGGGGTATTTCAAAAATGGTTAATAGACAAGGCAAGGCTGCTACTAAAGTGTTGATCAAATGGTCTGATCCATGAGAGGAAGAAACTACATGGGAATTCTATTATGATTTACTTAGGCATTTTCCGAAATTCCAACCTTTGAGGACTAGGTTTCTAGAGAGGAGGATCTGTTACAGGAAATAAGTTTGTGGTTTTAGCAACTATATTGTGCCTTTGAGACATTTTGTTAAGCCACGTTATTAGTTGTTGATAGTTAGTTTTGTATACTCATACATATACAACAATGATTGTTTCAAAGTAATAACAACATCAATCATTCATTGTCAATTCTCTATTCTTTCTCTATCTCTCGTCTTCCTAATATGAGTGTGACTGTCTTCTTCCTCTGTACAGTCATCAAGGTTAGTTGAGTTGTAGTTTAGTGAACATCAACTCTTCCGTCTATCCTACATCTAATCATAGCTTATGTTACAAATCTGTAACAGATAACCTTTTAGAAGGGATATCTCTCGCCCTACTCGCTTAGTGTTGGTGTTATTGATTTGAATTAATTATTATTTAGTCTTATCTAGAATAATAGATTTGTAGGATTTTGTTGAGGGGTTGTTAGTACAATTTTAAATAAATTAAATTAGGAATATTAGCCTATAAAAGGATATGTATTCCTATCAGTATTGAATGCAAAAAGTCATATTGTTATTCTCTACTCATGTCTTCACATTCTTTATTTTCAACATGGTATCAGAGCAATTCGAATGAAGTCATATCTACGAGCTTTCAATTTGTGGGAAGTCGTTGAAACCAATTTTGAGCCTACTCCTCAGCCGTCAAATCCATCAGCTACACAGACGAAAAGATATGAAGAAGAAATGATGAAGATTCAAAAGGTGTTATCTTGCATATATTCAGCGGTGTCTGAAGAAGTTTTCACTAGCATAATGGCTTGTGAATATGCAAAAGAAGCATGAGAGACGCTTGTTAAAGATCCTTTAGTTTTGATGATATCAAACCTTGTGTTGTCTATCTAATGCGTTTGTCAAGATTCATGATTTCAGATAGACAAATGAATAAGTGGCTTAGCACGCAAGGTTACAAGTGCACTTAAGTCATGAGTGGCTTAGCACGCAAGGTTGTAAGAGCGCTTAATCCACGACATGTACTCTACCAGTCGAGCACCTGTCGACGAGAGCTCCGGAGGACTTTTAGCAAGACACAAGCAGTCAAGAACCACACCATCACATATCTCTTACATCAGACGTCAAACAAGGACCAAACGGAGTTAGCAACATTGACAAACTCACTCAGATTTCACAACCACACAAACAACTTGTTCATGACAAAGACACGACAAAAGGTGTATCTCATTAATGTGTAAGATAACAAGATAAACAAAGCTATTGATGAAAATCATTACATAGCCGTAATACTTCAGAAGAGAGCATTTATGAACATTAATGAGCCAGACAAGTTCAGAAAAGTTGAAGTGTGCAAGTGGTGACCGACCACTTGGGAGACGTACCGTCAACTTGGCCATTCACAAGGCAATGCGTGTGCTGGTGGCTCCAGATCAAGTTAGACGGAAAGTCTACAGTAGGGTGCAGATATTATATTTGTAGAAGAATGAGTATTCTACTCTTAGAGTCTACAACTCCTAGGTTGTTAGTTGGCATCTCAACTAACTTGTATAAATACGTGCTTTAATGTTCCTTGTAAAGCAAGCCCTGTACGAGATAAAATAGAGATAATCTGGGCAAGTATGGATCAGACTTAGGAGTGTGTGTAAGTGTTAGAGAGTTGGTGAGCTAGTGAGGAATGGGTTAGTGTATTAATACATTGGGTATTTGATAGGACGACAAGTCGGGGAACGGTCGGTGAACCGTAGGCCGAAAGTCAAGAATGGTTGACGACTTTAGGGGTAAAGTCAAAACTATCCTGGGAGTCCATTTGTGGGGGCAAGGGAGGTTGAGTGAATTTCGTGTGCCTGAATTCTCAATCGAAATAGGTTTTCCAGTTTAAGAGTTGCCTCTCGTGTATCAAGTTTTATTAAGAGTCCACGATACGTCCACGACACGTCGGGGACGCATCAGGAGCGCTTGCGAGTTTCAATTGGTATCAGAACAGGTCACTTCTAGAAAGCTAACTGCTTTGGAAGACGATCACGATGTCTTATGCAAGCATTCTAGCAGCAGAAGAAGGTTCTGCACCGACTCGACCACCACTCTTCAATGGAGACAACAACACTCACTGGAAGAACAAGATGGAGTTTCATATCAAGTCTAACGATCCAAGAATGTGGAGGGTGATAACACATCAAGAGTACACCTTCCAGAATCCACAAGGAAAAGACATATCTATTGACAGCATGGCGGATGAGCAAATCAAGAAGCTGGTATTCAACGCTCGAGCTGTAAGAATACTTCACTGTGCACTACTACCTGAGCAATACTCAAAGATTGCTTTGGCTAAAAAGGCCCAAGAGATTTGGAAAACTCTTGAGGTCATCTATGAAGGGAATGATGAGATAAAAAAGACTCGCATTGAGTTGCTACTCACTCACTGGGAGCTATTCAAGAAGGAAGAAAAGGAGAGCATCTCTGAAATGCATACAAGGTTCACTAAGCTGATCAACGAAATGTTGGTGCTTGGAAGAACTATCTCTAACGAGGATCAAATTCGGAAGTTCCTCAGATCTCTTCGTGCCTCCTTTGATATCAAAGTCAATGCCATGCAAAGTGCATGATCTCTCTAAAATGTCTCTCGCAGACATGCTAAGATCTCTAATGGCTTTCGAGTTAAAACTACAACACAGAAACTCGGAAAGCTCATCAAGAGATAGAGGGAAAGGCATAGCCCTTCAAGTAGCTGAAAATGAAAGGTCCGAGTCAGGAGACGACAATGACGAAATGGTCCTCTATGCTAAGAGGTACGTTCGAAAGTTCATAAGAACAAAATGAGGAAAGGCAAGGAGTCCAAGGAGTTGGATGATCAGAAAAAAAGCAATGACAAGTGTTATGGGTGTTCAAAACACGGACATCTATCAAAGACTGTCCTCAGCAATCACGGGAGGACAACGACAGGGTCAAGAAGCCTGTCCGACGATCATTCAACAAAGGACCAAAGAAGGAAGCCTTCGTTGTCGTATGGGGAGATTCTGAACAGAGTGATGAAAATCAAACCTCAGACATCGACACCTCAGAAGAGGAGAAGGCTCACCTATGCCTTGAAAATGTGTGCTTGATGGCACAAGACAATGACGCCTCAGAATCAGAAGGAGAAGAAGAACAACATAAGGTAAACTATTCTAAACTTAGAAGAAGAATTCAAAAGGCTGAACTTCTAGGGCTTAGAAAGTTTTCTCTTACATTAGTTGATCACCTAGAGGCATTAGAAACTGAAAATGATGAACTTTTGGAAAAAAATGAAAAATTAAGAAAAACCTAGGATAAAAGCAAGGTAGAAAATATCATGAGGGCACTTATGATATTACAAAGAGACTATAATTCTCACCGTTCATGAAAAGTTGAAGTATGAAAAATAACCTGAAATCGATGAATTGATTGTTTCTCTTAACACTAAAGAAAAGGAACTAGCTACCATCAAAGAAAAGTAATCTAAGGTAGATGTTGTTCCTAAGACACCCATGAGGAAAAACAAACGACAGGTCGGATGCCAGTCAGAGACTAGTCGTAGAGATGTCTGCAGCTTATGCAGACAACCCCGTCATCATGAATCCAGTTGCCATAAAATGAGTTTTATGAGGCATTGGCAACTCAAGAAACTAGGACTAAAATGGGTAGTCAAAAATGATCTTAGAGTATTAAATGGTGGTGAAATACCCCAAACCTTGATATGTAGTTTAAATACCAAACTATGTTATATAAAGGCTAAAGTGCCTTAGAAACATCAGTGAATAATTTAAACCATAGTAAATGCAATAAAGCACTAAGATACAGTTTGAGCAAAAACATGCTATAAGCTATGAGTGAACTTGGTTAGGACCCGAAGAGCCTACCAAGACTTAATAATATTCAATTATGATTTAATAAGGCTAATTAAGTCCTTAGGAAACTTTGGTAGACATTGGAACCAAACAAAACACAAATAAATACCTTAAAGTCAATAAGAGCAAAAATGTGCTCTAAGCTTGGGATAAATTTGTAAAAGACCTAATGGTCATACCTATACCTTATAAATATGTTAATGAACATATTAAATCATTACCAAAGAAAACCAAGCTTGAAAACAAGTTAAAACACAAAATGTGCTTTAAGGAGTCTTAAAGCACGTTTTTGAAAAATTGTCTTGTAAATGAGTTTTGAATGGCTAAATGTCCATCATTACTCTTTAATTAACATGTGTACTATATAGTATCACATTTGGAAGTCTATATCAATGGGAAATCAAAAATTTCACTTCTATGTGCCTTGTTTTGTGAATAGTGATTTTTATAAGCTAGTTTGTAACATATATTGTTATAAGTAATTAAATTGGTCAACACAGACTATAATACCCTTCTAACTAAAAGGGGGGCCGGTTTTTAAGTGTGGTGACTCACCACTCTTGTTAACATATCAAATAAGTAAAGAATGACTAGTTAAGGTACTATTTGCTTTATAAGTTACAAATATCTTCTAAAAAGCAAGTCTCTCTTCATTCTCACTTCCTTTCTCATTTCACACGGTTCCAACCTTCTTCTTCCTCCCTTCTTGCTGTTCTCTCTCGGTAATACACCAATACCACCATTAACTCCATCTTTGAACCCTTGTAAAATCTAACTCACTTATCCAAATCAAAAACAAACACCACCATTCTCTTTGTCTCATCAAGCTCTTCAATTCTATCCTTTCAAAACTTCAAAAGCCCCATTTCGGTGCCATGGAGTTCCACCATTGAAGGAGCTTGAGCTTGTCTTTCCACATATTATTGATCTCCTTTGCTTCTAGGTAAGGAATCTCAAAGAAAATCAAGTTTCCTCCATGTTTTGTGTTTGACCGAAAATACTCATTGATGGAGCTCTTTGTGTGACTTTGTTCTAGCTTCATTCCAATCTCTTATGGACTAGGTGGAGTCCTCTCTTCATAGATATTCAAACTCCCTTCAAAGATCAAGGTAAAACAACTACCTTAATGTTTTTGAAATAATGTAAACCTAGGGTTTACAATGAGATGAAGCTTAAAGCTTGAATACTCATTATGTTGTTTGTACAATGTATAGAACTTGACAAGGAATCAAATACCTTACCGGTTTATAAGGAAACAAGAAAGAAGTTTGTTTGGAAAAGAGGTAATATACTAACCTAATGTTGTTTAATGCCTTAGGAGAAATGAGCTTATAATGCTTGTTAAAACTACCTAAAGAGCAAATGGTGAATGACTTAGTAAAGTGTTCTCAAGGAGACTAGTAAAAGAACATATGTCTTGGTGTGTGTATTCGCAGGTTGAAGGCATTTAAATGTGGAGATTCAGTGTTTAAGTTTAATGCAATTTGAGGGCCTAAGAGCCATGTTATTTAAGGGCCTAAGTGCCAAGCAATTTAAGTTTATGCACTATATTGTGATGTAGTGTAGTTTAAGGTTTAGTTGTGTGTAAAGAACATCTCTTGTGAAGGTGAATGTGTTTGATGGTTAAAGGATGAAAAACCATATGTTTGTGTATAAGAATGTGTATTAAGAGATTGAATGTTCTTGATTGTCTAAAGGTGAAAAACAACGTGTTTTGGTGTAAGGTGATACAAGGGAAGCTATGGCGAAATTTAGTTGATAAACAAAAGAGTTTATGTGTTGTAATGAGATTTTATGACCTAGAAGGTACTAGGAATTTTTAAGTGTTAAGATGGCAAAAGAAAGTGAATTAAGGTGTTCTTAGGTGTTAAGATGCCTTAGGCATAGTCTTGGAGATTTAGGGAACTAATGGATGATTTCTTGATACACCAAGGTGATGGTGGAGGTGTCGTAAAGTCTTGTGCAAAGTTTGGTGAACAATGAAAGTGTAACGCCTTGTGAAGGTTTAATTATGAACTTGTGGGAAAGACTTGAGGAGTGTGTGTAAAGGGGATGAGTGTAGTACAAATGATGTTTAAAAGGGTGGTTTAAGGTAGTGAGGGAGTACTTTGGTTAGGTGAAGTTTTAGGCAAGAATACAAGTTACAAGTGTAAGAAAAAAAATATACGTGTAGCATCTGTTGTGGACCGCCCCTGGAGGGGCGGTCCAGACCAGAAATGAAGAAAAAAATTTGTTTAAGGCTCCTAATGATGGGGGATTGAATGGTAATGGTTTTAGATGATGTTTACGCCTTGTTTGGTGACATGTAAAGGCCTTAAGAGGTGTAAACAAGTATGAGGTGTAATGAGAAGTGATTAACTTATATGAAAGTTTAAATTACAATGACTTAGTGGTCCAACATTAGGGAGTGATGATGGTTAGAAAGATAAGCATTAGACTTTAAACAATCATGTTACATCGATGTTAATAAAAGTACATGTAATGTTATCAGTTGTTCGAGAATTGCTCGAGGAACATAAGTGGACGTGGTAAAGTGGACTCCGGTGACAGGTATGGTTTTCTTGCAACCTGTGTCCTACCGGATTACACCGGCTTGTATGCCAATGTGTTTTTCTGTGTGTTTGCCACGTTATAAGATAAATCATGAAACGAGTTTACAGTCGTTATTGTAATTGTATGTTTACGTGCCGATACCGGTAACCTCGAATGCGCTTGAAGGGCTAGTTAACCACTATTAGGTAAACGTAGGAGAACGGTATCCGGTAACAACGTTTCCGACCTAAGGAACGTTCTAACCACGGCTATGCGTGAGTTAGTTATGTGATGTTTGTGTGTGATGTTTGTGTGTGATTTTATGTCTCTCTCTCCCTTCCCTTGTGTGTGTCTAACAAGACTTAACCCTATGTTGTGATTGTTTAACTAAGTTCAATGATGAACTTCTGACAAGTGCTAACGGGGGAAGTGAGGAGTCCGGTCTGTTCCGGCCACGCGTGTGAGTATGGGGGTCGTTGTCATAGCAGGTTCGATCCTCTCCGTATGTTATGGTTGTTTTCCAATTTGGTTCCCAACCTTCCCTTTAGCTTAACCAAGGCTATTACTGACTCACGTCGGGCCACAGGGGCATACTATGTTATGTTTGTTCGGTGTGCTTGGATCACTATATCCGAGACACCTTGTGTTAAGTTATCCGTTCATTTAACGAGACGGTAACGAGTTATGTAACGAGCTTATCATGAGACTGGCAACATTCTCTAGGCTCACCAGTGTATTAACAATGTTTGGGTCGGTTCCTAAGAGATCCATTCCCGTTATGTTATGTGATGTTGTTGTAATGCAATTCCTATTGCGATGTTATTATGTGCACGTTGAAACGTGAAAGTGTTGTTATGTTTTGTTATGCGAGGAATGAGATGTGTTGTAAGATATGGAGTGTGTGGGTCATGGAAATGAATCCCAGTGTGTGACAAGAGGTGTTTAAGGATAACCCGATTTAAGGGTAAGTGTCGTCTATTAAGGAAGTAGCTCCATTAGAGGAGGAACACTCTAGGGATAATGAATACCATGAGTGACTTATCAAGTAAGGATGCATTATCCGTTTGTTGAGCCCATAGGGGCGAAATGTTATGTGTTGTGTGTTTACAGTTGCATGCATGATTTAAAAATAATCAACCGATGCTAAGACGACAATTAGTTGTGCGTGGCCCGGTAGCATGTGGGCTGCGGGATTAACATACCAGCAAAGGTGCTGAGCCCCTTGGGGGCCACCCTTTTCCCTTCTTTTCCTATTTCAGGTACAAGGAGCTGGAAGCCGTTCGAGAGTAGGACGGGTAGTCGTTTGTACATGGGAAATCGTTTATGTAGTATATATACAGTAGGTGTAGTAAGACCGAAATTGTTATCGGCATTAGTTATAAATACTCGGTATAGTTGGAAGGTGTATGTTGTTGTTGTGTTAATGGAAAGGGATAGTAATGTGTAGTCGCTCGGGAATTTAGCCCATCAGACCGGTACAATGTGTATGTATTAGCCTTGTTAGCCACGTGGGTGGCTAACGGCGTGTAACACCAACGAGTTAAGTAATGTGATGAGGTTGTTTTTCCGCTGCAGTTTATTGTAAGTGTGTTAATGTTGGATGGGGTGTTACAAAAAGTGGTATCAGAGCGAAGTATCGCTCTGATGACTGAATTACCGAGCTTAGGAAGTACCGAGTTAGGATTTAAGTACTTTGGGTTAAGGGTTGAGTGATAGCGTGAGAGATATGCTAGATAGGAATTTCCAGTGTGTACTAGAAACCTACAATATCCATCCCGCCCTCCACAATCCCTGTTATACTTGGGAAAGAACGCCAGAGAGATGGAAGTCCACTCTTACTCGGGAATACCCGATCTGGCTGTTATTAAATACCTTTAGGGTACGGAGAACCTGTCATACGGTAGATCCCGAAAACTGGGAATCCCGGAGACGGTCTCCATCTGAACAATGTTAACCGCATTTAATAGCGAAGAATGAAGGACTTTGTGTATAAGAGAATAGAATTTCCGGCAACCTGGGTCGACATGCAGAGCAGTCAAGAATAACCAGCTTGCAACGCACCGACCGTGCAACAAGCAAGAAGTGGATTCATGAAACCCGAGACGAGTGTCTACGGAACCGCAATTGATAAATAATACACCAACGGTATATCAACCGACAAGGGAACTACAACGTAGTGCCCAAACAAGAGACAAGTCTCAGTAACCACGACAAATACGTGGAACGGGCTACGAAGAGGAAACAATACAAAAGAAAAGGGGGTCTCCCAGAATGGGAAACACCCTAGTTGATGATCATCATGTGAAGACAGTGAGAAGTCACCTAGTATCAAGGTAGTAAGATCAGTGAGGGCCAACAAGGCCACTGATGACAGTATGGGTAAAAACAATACCACAACCGGTATGTGTTAAGCCGATAGCCAGTTAGCATGGCGCACTTGCCATAGCAAGTGCTGCTATAACAAGGCTGTTCGGGAAATTTATAACCACTACAAAGTACTTAGTAAAGTACTAGAAAGTTAAATGTGATCGTCATAACAGTGGAAGGGCCTGTTAGCCTAACCCCTATAATTGTAAGTACACCAGTCAGCAAGAAGCTAGTCTTGGTTAAGGTGAGAAGATGTTGTGAAACCATGAAAATTTTCTTTCAAACTCAGATTTACTCAAACCTTTTTCTTTTCAAAACCAGATTTTCTTTCAAACCAATACTTCCTTCTAACCTTCTTCTAAACCAAACCAGTAAAAACCCAAGGGCAGTTGATAAAGATACAACAGTGGATAAACTTTCCCTCGATTAAATTCGGGAAGCAAGGAATGAATATTGTCACGGGACAATATAAGGGAGTTGACAACAGAATACTTCACCTAGGCGTGTGACGGACACTACGAGTGTACCAACTGAATTGTGGGACGACCGCACTCCGATAGGAGCTTGTGGGCCTGACAGACCTAATTATGGGTTAGTTGGGTAAGTAGCAATGTATCAGTATGGTACCCCACATATGTATACGAGTAGAGTCCGAAACACGGGAAGTAGTCGACTCCGTTCTACGGTCAGCAGTATAAATCAAACAAGGGCTAAGGATTACAAGGAATAATTGAAGTTAAGGAACTCAGTTAAGTTAACGAGATTAAAAGGATTAGTGAATTCCTTTCAAGGGAATGTTTAAGAGTTAGGAAGTGCGAAGTGCACAAACTGTTAAGTAAAGACATAGCATATGTCTTAAGAATCCTCGGGATAAACATGATAGCTAGAAAGCAAGGCAAGGCAGATGCCTAATGTGGACATTAATGTGCAATGGACGGGATGAAACTCCCAGAATGAGTACCTACACTACCAGGAAGTGTTGATCTTCACAGAAGAAGATAATAAGCCAGTTTAAGAACGCAAACGGCATGGCTAACGGAATGTACCAATAAGTGTGAACCAGATGTAAGGGCATGACTTAGCACACCCAGGAGCAATCCTTAAAGGGTGTTTGCATCAGTAATTGTTGCACGAAATGCATAACAGAAGCATAAGGGTTGAAACTAACACCCAGTTTAGACATAAGTTGTCAGGAGACGGACTGACAAACCTAAGGGGCGTCCCATGAAAGGAAACGGAATGTAACGACCTTGTCATGGAGCCCAATGTAATATCCCAACCATGTAATGTTGTACAGAGAAGTACATATGTGTGGACAGCCTACAATGAGCACAGCTCAAGGCAGTAAGGCTTATAAGCCACAAATAAAATGTGTTATGAAAATTAGATTGACTGCAAAAGTTTATGTTATATGAGTAAATAGAGTGGTAAATGAACCACTGCATTAAGAGTGGGGAAACCTCTCGATATTGTGAGACCGCAGGAGCGGTAGTTATGTTATCAAGCCCAAGAAATATGTTAAGGATTGACCATATTGTTATTGAGAGAGCAGTTAGCTTAGTAACATGTGTGTATAAAGTGAAGCACCGAGCTGAATAATGCCGGCTTGTGACTCGAATGATCGATGCTCAAGGAGCATTCAGTAGTCATCCAAATGAGTGATGCACCATAGTGTGAATAATATAAGTATATGTGTGGAAGTTAATATGATAGTAAATACTATGTAAGTTATTGTTATGCAGTGAGTAAGAGCACGGTTCGCAGCTGGCGACCGTGGTATAAGTATTGTTAAACGATAATGTGGCAGATAAGACCAGTTGTGAGTTAAACTCAGTGGAGATGCAAGGTAAGCGATGAGGAACTCAGTGTGAATTCCATGGCGAATCGCATAAGGGATTTACTGTCAAGAGTTTACGCCTCTGCACTCGGTATGACTGAGTGTTTTGGTATTGCACTTGCGCAGTGATGATCGAGTGGGATAGCTAGGAATTGGAAACATGTTAATTGTAGAGGAATAATGTTATAATGGCCGATGCATAGGAAATGCAAGGCCGCACCAATAAAAGAGTGCTTGTACAAAACCAAATGTGGAGACATGATTAACAGTAGGTGACCACAGTAGCACTAACTGCCAAATAGCGGTATGGAATATACCCCAAATGTTGTAAATAGCTGAGAGAGCACTACACACTAGGTAGTAGCTCAATCTCAACCGACAGTAAGTCGGAAGGGAACAAGTCAATCATTGTGAAATACATAACTATTTACATAGTAAATTGTTATGGAAGTGGATAGAAAGTTCATAACTCACCGAATTCGCTAACGGTAAGAGATACCACGCGTCGGTAGAGAACCATTGTTACCAAGATGAAGGTGACAATTGGGGATGTAAGAATAACAAATGGGGCAATTAAGCTCTACAGTTATTGAAGTTTCGCAGCAGAAACTAGTGAGCCAGTGATTCAAGTGTTGAATGTACATGGTGAACATGAATGAATGGCTAATTAATAACGCTTAGAAGCCTAACAGGCCAGAATCGAAACCAACTAAGAGTTTAAACAAACTCCAATGAGAATTCTTGGTTTAGGAACTAAACCACCAATATGGTTAAGATCCTCTAATCAGAATCCATTGTGTAATAGACCGCGTGGAAGTTAAAACACTTCACGACGGCAGAACATTTAAGCCAATGTTTAGTGATTGATTACGTGGGCGTAATCCCTTTTAAGAGGGGTAGAGCGCAAACCACTTAGTGTATATTACCGTACAAGAGTACGTAGTGTATGTGACTTATATTGTGCATAGCACAAAATTATTGTTTTGATGATTGGTGTGTGTGTTACGTAAACATACACATTCATTCATGGTTTAATTGTGGTAATTACGCACAGAAGATGCGAATACCATTGCGATAAGTGTGTTTATTTGTTAATAATACAAGTGTGGGGAGTGGAGAAACTCCCGGGGGAACAAACCCCGACAGTGTATAAATGTGAAATTGTGTGTTGTATTTTGATAAATAATGTGTATATATATACTATATAGTGATTCATGAAAGGTTATGAAACCGATATAGAACCTAGTGAGAATAAGATTCCCTAGGTAACAACATTAAAGCGAATGGAAATAACTGATAGACGAAGTTCTATCCCTTGGAGATGTTATGATCATGACTAGAATGATTTAAAAGATAGAAAATTGGAAAGGAGTGATTTAATTGATGCTTGAAAATGAAGTGGGAGGTGGAACTTGATTTGCATGTGATCAAGGGAAGCCGAACACAAATTGGGGTGGAAGGATAGTTCAACACTGATGCTGATCACATCAGGGTTGGATGACTCTTGAAACTCCCTATAAGTGGTCACAATAACCACGCTAAGAAAAGAAGCAAAGAGCTTAAGTTGGACTTGGAGTTGTGTTGTTTTCAAAAGGATTTTCAATTGGTATTTATAAAACGTTGATAGATACTTTATATAATTAAAGTCTTCTTACTTACCTCACAAGGAAAAATTTTAACTTAAGTGATTGTTTTGATCTCCCAAGGACACGGGGACGGAAGGTGTCCATCGCGACCGGGTTCTGCGGGATCACAGTGTATACCAAAGATATTTTTGATTGTTATACATGCTATGACATGTTGTTTGGTATGTGTGATAAATGTTATTTTGACTTTGATTTCCTAAAGTGTATGCTATTAAGACCTATGAGTCTAAATGTGTGGTGTTACATAGACCTATGTGTCTAAAGGTTGTTATGTTACCCAGACCAGTGAGTCAAAGGGGTTGTTATGTATGTGTAAATGTTGTTAAGATACCCGGACCATTGAGTCCGAGGTTATCATGTGAGTATGTTATGTTATGTGTGGATGTGAATGCGTTGCCCGGACCATTAAGTCCGAGGTTGTGATGTAAAGTGTGTTTGTTTATGGAAGTTTTATGGCTGTAAGTAATCCCCGTATTCTAATCTAAGGATGTGTGGGAAATGTGAACTTCGAGGACGAAGTTCTTTTAAGGGGGGTAGATTGAAATACCCCAAACCTTGATATGTAGTTTAAATACCAAACTATGTTATATAAAGGCTAAAAGTGCCTTAGAAACATCAGTGAATAATTTAAACCATAGTAAATGCAATAAAGCACTAAGATACAGTTTGAGCAAAACATGCTCTAAGCTATGAGTGAACTTGGTTAGGACCCGAAGAGCCTACCAAGACTTAATAATATTCAGTTATGATTTAATAAGGCTAATTAAGTCCTTAGGAAACTTTGGTAGACATTGGAACCAAGCAAAACACAAATAAATACCTTAAAGTCAATAAGAGCAAAAATGTGCTCTAAGCTTGGGATAAATTTGTAAAAGACCTAATGGTCATACCTATACCTTATAAATATGTTAATGAACATATTAAATCAATTACCAAAGAAAACCAAGCTTGAAAACAAGTTAAAACACAAAATGTGCTTTAAGGAGTCTTAAAGCACGTTTTTGAAAAATTGTCTTGTAAATGAGTTTTGAATGGCTAAATGTCCATCATTACTCTTTAATTAACATGTGTACTATATAGTATCACATTTGGAAGTCTATATCAATGGGAAATCAAAATTTCACTTCTATGTGCCTTGTCTTGTGAATAGTGATTTTTATAAGCTAGTTTGTAACATATATTGTTATAAGTAATTAAATTGGTCAACAAGACTATAATACCCTTCTAACTAAAAGGGGGGCCGGTTTTTAAGTGTGGTGACTCACCACTCTTGTTAACATATCAAATAAGTAAAGAATGACTAGTTAAGGTACTATTTACTTTATAAGTTACAAATATCTTCTAAAAAGCAAGTCTATCTTCATTCTCACTTCCTTTCTCATTTCACACGGTTCCAACCTTCTTCTTCCTCCCTTCTTGCTGTTCTCTCTCGGTAATACACCAATACCACCATTAACTCCATCTTTGAACCCTTGTAAAATCTAACTCACTTATCCAAATCAAAAACAAACACCACCATCCTCTTTGTCTCATCAAGCTCTTCAATTCTATCCTTTCAAAACTTCAAAGCCCCATTTTCGGTGCCATGGAGTTCCACCATTGAAGGAGCTTGAGCTTGTCTTTCCACATATTATTGATCTCCTTTGCTTCTAGGTAAGGAATCTCAAAGAAAAATCAAGTTTCCTCCATGTTTTGTGTTTGACCGAAAATACTCATTGATGGAGCTCTTTGTGTGACTTTGTTCTAGCTTCATTCCAATCTCTTATGGACTAGGTGGAGTCCTCTCTTCATAGATATTCAAACTCCCTTCAAAGATCAAGGTAAAACACTACCTTAATGTTTTTGAAATAATGTAAACCTAGGGTTTACATAAGATGAAGCTTAAAGCTTGAATACTCATTATGTTGTTTGTACAATGTATAGAACTTGACAAGGAATCAATACCTTACCGGTTTTATAAGGAAACAAGAAAGAAGTTTGTTTGGAAAAGAGGTAAATATACTAACCTAATGTTGTTTAATGCCTTAGGAGAAATGAGCTTATAATGCTTGTTAAAACTACCTAAAGAGCAAATGGTGAATGACTTAGTAAAGTGTTCTCAAGGAGACTAGTAAAAGAACATATGTCTTGGTGTGTGTATTCGCAGGTTGAAGGCATTTAAATGTGGAGATTCAGTGTTTAAGTTTAATGCAATTTAAGGGCCTAAGAGCCATGTTATTTAAGGGCCTAAGTGCCAAGCAATTTAAGTTTGCACTATATTGTGATGTAGTGTAGTTTAAAGGTTTAGTTGTGTGTAAAGAACATCTCTTGTGAAGGTGAATGTGTTTGATGGTTAAAGGATGAAAAACCATATGTTTGTGTATAAGAATGTGTATTAAGGAATTGAATGTTCTTGATTGTCTAAAGGTGAAAAACAACGTGTTTTTGGTGTAAGGTGATACAAGGGAAGCTATGGCGAAATTTAGTTGATAAACAAAAGAGTTTATGTGTTGTAATGAGATTTTATGACCTAGAAGGTACTAGGAATTTTTAAGTGTTAGATGGCAAAGAAAGTGAATTAAGGTGTTCTTAGGTGTTAAGTGCCTTAGGCATAGTCTTGGAGATTTAGGGAACTAATGGATGATTTCTTGATACACCAAGGTGATGGTGGAGGTGTCGTAAAGTCTTGTGCAAAGTTTGGTGAACAATGAAGTGTAACGCCTTGTGAAGGTTTAATTATGAACTTGTGGGAAAGACTTGAGGAGTGTGTGTAAAGGGGATGAGTGTAGTACAAATGATGTTTAAAAGGGTGGTTATAAGGTAGTGAGGGAGTACTTGGTTAGGTGAAGTTTTAGGCAAGAATACAAGTTACAAGTGTAAGAAAAAAAAATATACGTGTAGCATCTGTTGTGGACCGCCCCTGGAGGGGGCGGTCCAGACCAGAAATGAAGAAAAAAATTTGTTTAAGGCTCCTAATGATGGGGGATTGGAATGGTAATGGTTTTAGTATGATGTTTAGGCCTTGTTTGTGTGACATGTAAAGGCCTTAAGAGGTGTAAACAAGTATGAGGTGTAATGAGAAGTGATTAACTTATATGATTAAGTTTAAATTACAATGACTTAGTGGTCCAACATTAGGGAGTGATGATGGTTAGAAAGATAAGCATTAGACTTTAAACAATCATGTTACACCGATGTTAAAAAGTACATGTAATGTTATCAGTTGTTCGAGAATTGCTCGAGGAACATAAGTGGACTGGTAAAGGGACTCTGGTGACAGGTATGGTTTTCTTGCAACCTGTGTCCTACCGGATTACACCGGCTTTGCCAATGTGTTTTTTCTGTGTGTTTGCCACGTTATAAAATAAATCGAAACGAGTTTCAGTCGTTATTGTAATTGTATGTTTTACGTGCCGATACCGGTAACCTCGAATGCGCTTGAAGGGCTAGTTTAACCACTATTAGGTAAACGTAGAGAACGGTATCCGGTAACAACGTTTCCGACCTAAGGAACGTTCTAACCACGGCTATGCGTGAGTTAGTTATGTGATGTTTGTGTGTGCTGTTTGTGTGTGATTTTATGTCTCTCCCTTCCCTTGTGTGTGCTAACAAGACTTAACCCTATGTTGTGATTGTTTAACTAAGTTCAATGATGAACTTCTGACAGTGCTAACGGGGAAGTGAGGAGTCCGGTCTGTTCCGGCCACGCGTGTGAGTATGGGGGTCGTTGTCATAGCAGGTTCGATCCTCTCCGTATGTTATGGTTGTTTTCCAATTTGGTTCCCAACCTTCCCTTTAGCTTAACCAAGGCTATTACTGACTCACGTCGGGCCACAGGGGCATACTATGTTATGTTTGTTCGGTGTGCTTGGATCACTATATCCGAGACACCTTGTGTTAAGTTATCCGTTCATTTAACGAGACGGTGACGAGTTATGTAACGAGCTTATCATGAGACTGGCAACATTCTCTAGGCTCACCAGTGTATTAACAATGTGTGGGTCGGTTCCTAAGAGATCCATTCCCGTTATGTTATGTGATGTTTTGTAATGCAATTTCTATTGCGATGTTATTATGTGCACGTTGAAACGTGAAAGTGTTGTTATGTTTTGTTATGCGAGGAATGAGATGTGTTGTAAGATATGGAGTGTGTGGGTCATGGAAATGAATCCCAGTGTGTGACAAGAGGTGTTTAAGGATAACCCGATTTAAGGGTAAGTGTCGTCTATTAAGGAAGTAGCTCCATTAGAGGAGGAACACTCTAGGGATAATGAATACCATGAGTGACTTATCAAGTAAGGATGCATTATCCGTTTGTTGAGCCCATAGGGGCGAAATGTTATGTGTTGTGTGTTTACAGTTGCATGCATGATTTAAAAATAATCAACCGCATGCTAAGACGACAATTAGTTGTGCGTGGCCCGGTAGCATGTGGGCTGCGGGATTACCATACCAGCAAAGGTGCTGAGCCCCTTGGGGGCCACCCTTTCTCTTCTTCTCCTATTTCAGGTACAAGGAGCTGGAAGCCGTTCGAGAGTAGGACGGGGTAGTCGTTGTACATGGGAAATCGTTTATGTTGTATATATACAGTAGGTGTAGTAAGACCGAAATTGTTGTCGGCATTAGTTATAAATACTCGGTATAGTTGGAAGGTGTATGTTGTTGTTGTGTTAATGGAAAGGGGTAGTAATGTGTAGTCGCTCGGGAATTTAGCCCATCAGACCGGTACAATGTGTATGTATTAGCCTTGTTAGCGACGTGGGTGGCTAACGGCGTGTAACACCAACGAGTTAAGTAATGTGATGAGGTTGTTTTTTCCGCTGCAGTTTATTGTAAGTGTGTTAATGTTGGATGGGGTGTTACAGGTGGAAATGGGTCCAAACTTTCTGTGGACCCTAACCCCACACCACTAACGTGTTGAGTGCAGAATCGAGTGAGAATGGACCCCTGCTGGTACATCGACAGTGGGTGCTCTAAACACATGACAGGAAACAAGAAGTAGTTCTTCTCACTCGAACCAGGAAGCCAAGGAACCGTTTCCTTTGGCGACAACAAGAAAGGAAAAATCATCGGTGTAGGTAAGGTTGTTAAAGGGAAAAAGGTGGAAAAATGTTTATGTAACAAGCTTAGAGGATATTGACAGTCCAAATCTTCCATGCTTGACTGCTTCAATGGATGACTCTACTCTATGGCACAAAAGACTAGGGCATGTTAGCACTTCTTTACTAAGAAAACTTGTCAAGAAACAGTTGGTAAAAGGTCTTCCTGAGATTAACAAATCTGAGACCAATCTTTGTGATGCTTGTGTTAGAAGCAAACAAACCAAGACTTCTTTTAGATCAAAGAACTTAGTTACTACATCCAAACCACTTGAATTACTTCACATGGACTTATGTGGACCTATGAGAGTCAAAAGTTTTGGAGGAAACTGGTACGTGTTTGTAATTGTTGATGATTACTCATGGTTTGTTTGGACACTCTTTATTGCTTCCAAAGACGAAGTCTTTGAGAAATTTCAAGCCTTTACAGGAAAAGTCCAAGTACAACTCAATCTCAAGATCAAGACTCTTCGGTCTGATCATGGGTCAGAATTTAAGAATCAACAATTCATGGATATGTGTAAACAACATGGGATTAGTCACACATATTCAGCACCAAGAACGCCCCAACAGAATGGGGTAGTTGAGCGAAAGAACAGAACACTACAAGAGGTAGCCAGGGCCATGCTATTGGGGAGCAATCTTCCTCATGTCTTATGGGTAGAAGCTGTGGTGACTGTATGCTACATCACAAATAGAACGCTCATACGACCAATCCTCAACAGAACTCCCTATGAGTTAATCAAGGGAAGAAGGCCAAACATAAGTCACTTCAGGACATTTGGTTACAAATGTTATGTCCACAACAATGAAAAGAGTCCCCTTGGAAAGTTTGATGCTAGAACTGATGTGGCGATCTTCCTTGGATACTCTGAAAGAAGCCGGGCATACAAAGTGTACAACAAAAGGACACTAGAGGTGGAGGAAAATGTGCACGTAGTCTTTGATGAAGCTGATGTACACAAAGTCAAGGAATATGATGAAGATAAAGAGCTTGGATTCAATCCAGCTGATCAAGAACACATAGATAATCCCAAAGATGAATCACCTACTAAAGAAAACCTGCCCGACAGGTCAACAACAGGTCAACGAAGGAAACAATGATGTCAAGGATCCTCTCTCTCCATCAACCATTCATCAATCTCGTGCTCTGTACAAGAATCATCCATTGGAGAATATCATATCAGATATATCCAAAGGAACTCAGACAAGAGCACAAACTCGAGATCTTCTAGCCATCTCAACGACAGTCTCACCCATCGAGCCTAAGAACGTCAAAGAAGCTCTTCGAGACTTAGACTGGATCAATACAATGCAAGAAGAAATAAACCAGTTTGAAAGATGCAAAGTCTGGCATCTTGTGCCTCGTCCTACTCATCAAGGAGTACTTGGCACAAAATGGGTCTTTAGAAACAAGATGAATGAAATAGGAGAAGTTGTCAGGAACAAAGCTCGTCTGGTAGCTCAAGGATATCGTCAACAAGAAGGACTAGACTTCCAAGAAACCTTCACTCCAGTAGCAAGGATGGAATCTATCAGATTACTAATTGCATTTGCTGTGCACAAAGGAATCAAACTCTTCCAACTTGACATCAAGAGTGCCTTCCTAAATGGGTATGTGAAAGAGGAAGTGTATGTTGAGCAACCTCCAGGTTTTGAGACACAAGAAGGGAAAGACATGGTACTCAAACTCGACAAAGCTCTTTACGGGCTCAAACAAGCTCCAAGATCATGGTATGATTGCCTGTCCTCATATCTATTGGAAAACCACTTTAAAAGAGGTAAAGTAGACAAAACTCTATTTGTTTACAACAACAAAAGAGATTTCCTAATTGTGCAAGTATAAGTGATGATATAATCTTTGGAGCCTCTGATGAGAAATATTGCAAGAAGTTCGAAGCATTGATGAAAAAGGAATTCGAGATGAGTGATCTGGGAGAATTAAAGTTCTTCCTAGGACTTCAAGTCAAGCAAAATGATGAAGGGACCATCATATCCCAAGAGAAGTACGTGAAAGACTTGCTGAAGAGATTTGGAATGGAGGGATGTAAGACGTTTGACACACCAATGGCAGTTGGCACTAAGATGGGTATCATGACTGGTGACTGACCGGTCGACCAACGATCTTATAGAGAGATGATTGATTCTCTACTATATTTAACTGCTAGTAGACCTGACATCATGTATAGCGTTTGCTTATGTGCCAGGTTTCAAGCAGATCCAAGAGAAAGTCACCTCAACTGTAAAAAGAATCCTACGTTACTTAAAAGGAACCATGAATCTTGGTCACTTTATCCTAAGTTCAATAATTGTAACGTTGTAGGATTTTCAGATGTAGACTATGGAGGATCTATCACCGATAGAAAGAGCACCTCAGGGACAGCATTCTTTGTTGGGTCATGTCTGATTGTATGGGGATAAAAGAAACAACAAAGTGTTGTAATCTCAACAGCTGAATCTGAATACATTGTTGCGGCAAGCTGCTGTGCTCAAATCCTATGGCTTAAGCAACAAATTGGTGATTATGGCATCAAAACAGGTACTTTACCAATTATGTGTGATAATACAAGTGCCATCTCTATTTCCAAAAAATCCTGTGCATCATTCTCGTACCAAACATATTGACATTAGACATCATTTTCTTAGTGATTGTTGTGAAAAAGAATTAGTTGTTTTAAAATATATTTCTATTGAGAATCAACTAGCTGACATCTTCACTAAGCCATTAAGTAGAGAAAGGTTTACTAAGATTGTTCATGATCTTGGAATGATATTCATTAATCACAGTTAAATTGCTTGTTATTTCCCATGACCGGTCAACGACATGTGAGCAACACCTGTTATATTGTTGTTCAGTAGTCAACGATCAGTTTAATGCATAAAAAACATGTCAAAAAACTACTTGAAGCAGATATGTCATTTTTCACAAAAGTGAGATTAAGTTAGAGACAGTCCAACGGATAGAAATGGGAAACTTCTCAACGAATCGCTGACAACCGTCACGACCGCTGCCCGTTATGAATAGTACCATTAAGATATGTCAGCGAGCGGACGAGGAGCGGTCACCGACCGTTACTCGATATCTATAAAAGGGCAATAGGAGTTTTACTCCTGTCACACTATTACCCTCTCCTTTTCTAATCTCTCTAAGCGGTCAAAGCATATTCTATTCTCTCTCACAAACATTCTGCAAGACTTAGAGCAAAAGAACCTCACCTCACAGCATCTCTAAAGATTTCTCTAGCAAAGGTCATAAAATCCAGGAATCTCTTCGAAATATCATGGCACCAAAATCGACTCTCCGCTCCAAGAAGAAAGTTGTCTCCAACAAATTATCCTCATAACAAGTAGCCGAGGCCGACAGAGGCAGCAACTGAATCACCGCCCCCTCACCTCTCTAAAGAATTAGAAAATCAGCTTGTGCGCAGGGTAACCGATGAAGGAGAGGTGTACCAAGATGAAATTCTCTATATAAGTCACCACCTCCCTAATATTCATCACTGCATCCAAGCCGAGATTCTAAAATCCAAGATTCTTCCAACTCCTACCTCGACAGTAAAACAAATCATGTCCTCTCCTGCTCCATCACCTGCTATCGGCACCAAACACTATAAAGTCAAAAATCCCAAAAAGAACCAAGATCTCTCCACTGCCACTACAAGTCGTGTAGCTCGCGAGACTCGCGCCTGCAAACGAGCCAAAACACAGAAAGAAACTCCACAAAGAGCTCATTCAACACATGAAGGAGCAACTCACAAGTTGCACTTTACCGACGATGAGGAAGGAACCCCACAAGCGGTTGCCCAAGGTATTGTTCAGCAGGAAGAAGTGGAGGAAGTACAAAGTGAGGAAAGGTCACAACAGGAAGCCTCAGTGGAAGAAAAAGGTCAAGAGGAAGACATAAGGGAGCCTGACCCAGAGACTAAAGCAATGTTATCTAAGTATTTGGGGAACCAGGCGATGACAGGTCCCCGACGCCTCGTGAAACCAGTCATGACACCAACAGCGATACAGAGTCCTCCCCTATCATACCGACAATTGAACAACGTCAAAAGGAAGAGAAGAAGAAAGGAAAGAAAAAGATGGCGCTGTCTCCACATGGACAAAAGCGCAAAGAACTCTTCCAAGACAAAAAAGGCCACTGTAAAGCCACAGTTAACTCATACTCTCTCACGCCTAAAGAAGATAAAGGAGTTAAAACCAGCTATGTTCCAAGCAGAGAACGTCAACGACAAATCCTGTCCTGTCTTACCCAAGACATTGGACTTGGTCTGGATGGAGCAAATGGGTCTTGAAAAGATTCAAGAGCTCCTGGAATTCCAAGGATGGGTGGACTTCTTTCAAGAACCAATCCCCGTCTATACAGAGCTGCTCAAGGAACACATGACTTCTTGGACCACTCTAGAGCGATAATGACGACGACTATCTCACCTCTACAATCCAAGGTATTACCGTCAATATCACTAAGTCATGGATATGCAAAAACTTTGGTTTAGAAAATGAAGGGATCGTGGTTCCAAAGGAGACCTCCTGGAATAACTTAGGACCTCAAGGGGGAAAAATGGTCCAGCTTCTCAACCCTGGGGCTACAATGAAGAACTTCAACGCCATAGACATGTCTATCCCCGACACGGTGCTCTTCAGTCTGCTCACCCATAATATCACCCCACGGAACCAACGCACTCACATTGTCAATGCAAGATATGTAAGATTGCTTTATGCACTAAAGACAAAGGAGAAAATAGACCTTCCTACAATGATTCTTCTTACCATTGAGGAAAGTCGTTTCGTCAATCTAGGACTCGTGCATGGGGGAGTAGTGACCAGGGCGCTACAACAAAACGGAGTGGACACCAACATGTTCCACAAGTACGTGCGCACTGCTCAAGACAACATCTGCTCGGAGATGTTGTCCAAAATGGGGATCAAGACAAAGTGTAACACCCCTACTACGCACATCACATTACTTGGAATCGCAGCGGAATATAAATGACTAAACAGTAACTAAACGATTGGTGCTACAACGCCGTCAACCACCCACGTGGTTAACAAGGCTGAATAAATACAAGTGTACCGGTCTGACGATCAGACTCCCGAGCATAGAACTAATAACCATATATATACATCAACAAAATATCGAGTGTTTACATACATCCTTCACTGTATACCGTCACTGTAAACCGTCATAATCAAGTATAAACACGCCACGGGAGCACAGGCGCATCCCGGGCAAACATCCAAAAGTACTCCAAAAGTAAACTACACCCTAGGATCTAGAGCCACTCCGCTTCTTCGATCCTCATCCTGCAGTAAAAGAAATATGGATCCCCCGAGGGGGTCAGCAACCCTTGGCTGGCCCATCGACTACCGGAATGCGCGCAAACTATTTGTCATGATGACATGGTATTTATTTTAAAACACACCACTCATACATATATAACATGACATGGGTATTTTACACATCATAACACACATCACACACATACAATTCCTTTTAGGAGGAGAACCAACACAGTTAGTCCCCATTGAGAGCCTAGAGAATGTTGCCATGCTCATACTTAGCTCGTTACATAACTCGTTACCGTCCGGTTAGATTGAACGGTTAACTTAACACAAGGTGCCTTGGATATAGTGATCCAAGCACACCGAAATAACACATAGTATGCCCCTGTGGCCCGACGTGAGTCAGTAAAATAGCCTTGGCTAAGCTAAAGGGAAGGTTAGAAACCAAATTGGAAACTTAACCATAACATACAAAGAGAATCGAACCGGTTATGACATCGACTCCCATACTCACACGCGTGGCCGGAACAGACCGGACTCCTCACTTCCCCGTTAGCCCTTGTTAGTAGTTCATCATTGAACTCAACAAACAATTCACAATAATAGGTCAAGTCTTGTTAGACACACAAGGGAAGAGAGAGTCATACTTAACAACATAATAATATTTAACAACTGTAAACTCTTTACATGGTTTAATCTTACAAAGTCATAAACACACAGAAAAACAAACAACACACAAGCCGGTGTAGACCGGTAGGCAACAGACTGCAAGAAAACCATACCTTGGTCCTTGCCTTGATTTGTTTCCACCGTAGGTCACTCCTATACATGATTCAAGAATGTCGGTTAATTAGCTTACTTAACCCCCAAATTTACTAAGTGTTTAACATGATTATTTGACATGTTTAAATGTCCAACTTACCCTAGGTTACCTTCATTATACACCCTAGGGTTAACTACATAAGTCACATTCTTTTCTGTTTTTTTTTACAAGTTTTGGTATGTCCGACCCACCGTCCTGGGTCGGACCATTCCAGAGACATGTCCGACCCAAGTCCGACTCACTAGACTGGGTCGGACCATTACAGAGAATTCCATCGACCTCAGAACACCATGTCCGACCCATGTCCGACCCACCCTTCTGGGTCGGACCATTACAGAACGTTTCACCGCCTTACAAACATGCCGTCCGACCCACGTCCGACTCACTCGACTAGGTCGGACCATTCCAGAAACATTTTCCCTCCTTTGAAATATACCGTCCGACCCATGTCCGACCCACCCTTTTGGGTCGGACCATTACAGAACACTTTCCTAACGTCTAACAGAGGCTGTCCGACCCAAAACTGGGTCGGACCCCTGGGTCGGACGTCCTCTAAACTTACCCAAACTTTGTCAAATCTTCACCAAATTTCTCCTAAAGCCTCTTAATGCTTCCTAAAACATTTGGTAATCTTATATCCACATACAACTTCTATGAAACTCATTTTCTAATTCCTTAAGCCTTTACTTATTTCCTTGTAAAATTCCTTAACACTTACAACATTTATACTAGGTTTCTAAATGGTGTTTCTCACCTATGATAACTACTATCCCAAAATGCTTTCTCCTCATCTTAACATCATCTCTTAAGCATTATTTCTCACAAACCAACTCCTTATGTTACTCTTGAAATTCTTTTCCAAGTTTACACTTTCTCCTTATTTTACCAAAGTTTGCCTAAGTCTTTATCTAAGTCCAAAATGACTTTGGTACATACTAAAACCTCAAGATCATGCCTAATCCTTGTTACATCCTAAATCACCTTAATGCATGTTTCTCACACAAGAACAACACTTAACCATTCTAAATACTCCTTAACTTATCAATCTCATTTAAACTCCTAGAACTTCTCATTTATTACCTAAATTTCGACATAGGTTCCCCTAGAACATTACTAAACCAAAACACATTGTTTTTTTTTCCAACAAACAACCAAGAACACTAAAAATCAATCAAGCACCTTTTATACACAAACTCCACTCACAAAGCACTACATCACAATATAGTGCATAATTTAAATTGCATAGCACTTAGGCCCTTAAATAACATGGCTCTTAGGCCCTTAAGATGCATAAATCATAAACACTGAATTTCCACAATATATTTGCCTTTAACCTGCCAATACACTCAACAACAATATGCCTTTTACTAAGCTCTTGAGAACACTTTACTAAGTCATTCACCATTTGCTCTTTAGGTAGTTTTAACAAGCATTATAAGCTCATTTCTCCTAAGGCATTAAACAACATTAGGTTAGTAGATTTACCTCTTTTTCCAAATAACTTCTTTCTTGTTTCCTTTAAAAACCAGTAGGGTATTTGATTCTTTGACAAGTTCTAAACAATATACAAACATTATAATGAGTATTCAAGCTATAAGCTTCATCTCATTGTAAACCCTAATTTTACATTGTTTCAAAAACATTAATGTAGTTGTTTTACCTTGATCTTTGAAGAGAGTTTGAATATATAACAAGAGAGGACTCCACCTAGTCCATGAAGAGTTGAAATGAGGCTAGAACAAAGTCACACAAAGAGCTATATCAATGTGTATTTTCGGTCAAGGTAAAAACATGGAGGAAACATGATTTTTCTTCGAGATTCCTTACCTAGAAGCAAAGGAGAGTAATAATATGTAGAAATACAAGCTCAAGCTCCTTCAATGGTGGAACTCCATGGCACCGAAATGGGGCTCTTGAAGCTTTAAGAAGATAGAAATGAAGAGCTTGATGAGAGGAAGAGATTGGTGGTGTTTGTTTTTGATTTGGACAAGTGAGCTAGATTTTACAAGAGATCAAAGAAGAGGTTTAATGGAGGTGGTGTGGTATTACCGTGGAAGAGAAGGAAAAAGAGAGGTGTGGAGCCGTGTGAACAAGGGAGGAAATGGAGAATGAGATAGAATTACTTTTGAAGATATTTGTAGTAATAAGTAAAAGTAAGTTTAATTAGTCATTTATTTGTCTAACAAAATAACAAGTGAGTGGTGAGTCACCACACTTAAGAAAACCGGCCCCCATTTACACTTAGGGGTAATATAGTCTTTGTTTGTCAATTTAATTACTTAATACAACATATGTTATAAAATAGCTTATAAAAATCACTATTCATGAAAACAAGGCACATAGAAGTGAAATTTTGATTTCCCATTGATATAGACATCCAAATGTGATATTATATAGTACACATATATATTTAAGAGTAATTATGGACATCTAGCCACTCAAAACTCATTTACAAGACAATTTTTCAAAAATGTGCTTTAAGACTCCTTAAAGCACATTTTGTGTTTAAACTTGTTTTCAAGCTTGGTTTTTCTTTGGTAATTGGTTTAATATGTTCATTAGAGTATAAATGAGGTCTTGGTAAGCTCATTAGGTCTTAACCAAGTTTATCCCAAGCTTAGAGCACATTTTGGCTCTTATTGACTTTAAAGCACATTTTGTGTTTCCTTTTGTTTAAATTTGTTACTAATGTTTCTAAGACTCTTTTTAGTCTTATTACACCATATTTAGGTGTTTAAACAACATAGCTAGGTTTGGGGTATTTCAATCTACCCCCTTAAAAGAAACTTTGTCCCCAAAGTTCATACTTCCACATAGCCTAATATTAGAACATGAGAACACATATCAACACACTTCCATATCACATTAACAACATCTTACATCACATCGGACACATGGTCCAAACAACAAAACATCACAACATCATTCAGACTCAGCGGTCGGTCTGTAACATTAACAACATGACAACACGACACGGACAATGTATTCAAATACATGTCATACACATAACCGAAACGGCTCTACCCCCCTTAAATAGGGGTACGCCCCGTACCCTATACATACAAACACTAAGAATAAACAACGACGGGTTACTTCGCCTTCATCTTATCTTCCAGCTCCCAAGTGGCCTCCTCAACGTCTTGGTTAGACCAGAGAACCTTCACCAGTCTCACAGACTTATGGCGAGTGTCTCGAGTTAGTGTCCAGAATCCGTACCGGAGTCTCCACTGATCGCATGGTCGGCTCTAAAGTTAGCCTTTCAGGCTGAAGCACATGAGACGGATGAGACATACTTCTTCAACTGGGACACATGAAATACATCATGTACCTCGCCCAGCTCGGCGGGTAAATCAAGTCTATAAGCTACCGGGCCGATCCGCTCCGTCACAACATAAGGCCCCACATACTTTGGGCTCAACTTGCCTTTCTGGCCAAAACGAAATACTCCCTTCATGGGGGATACTCTCAAAAATACCTGATCGCCCACGGCGAACTCCAGGTCACGTCGGCGCACATCTGCGTACGACTTCTGTCTATCCTCTGCTTTCATATTAGCCCGGATCTGGCGAACTTCTGCCTGAACTTGCTCAAGATACTCTGGTCCTATAATGACCATCTCACTCGACTCATCCCAGCATAATGGCGTGCGGCATGGTCTACCGTACAATGCCTGGAAGGGAGACATCTTGATCGAAGCATGATAGCTGTTATTGTAACTAAACTCGATCAGATGTAACTTATCAATCCAGCTGGTCTGAAAGTCAAGTGCACATGCACGTAGCATATCCTCAAGTGTCTGAATGGTGCGCTCACTCTGACCATCTGTCTGTGGGTGAAACGCTGTACTCAATTTCAGTTCGGTTCCCAGTGCCTCTCGTGTGGACTTCCAATATCTGGATAGGAATCTGGTATCTCTGTCAGATACAATCGTCTTTGGTACACCATGATGTCTTACAATTTCTTTGTCGAAGAGTTCTGCCAATTTTGCCACTTTCCAGGTGTCCTTCATCGGAATGAATCGGGCCACCTTGGTCAGTCGGTCTACCACAACCCAAATCATATTCAGACCTCCCCTTGTAGGCGGAAGCCCTACCACGAAGTCCATAGATATGTCATGGAACTTCCACTCCGGTACTGGCATTGGCTGCACCATACCACCAGGCCGTCGGTGCTCAAACTTGACCTTCTGACAAGTGAGACACCTCAACACATAGTCATTCACATCCTTTTTCATTCCAGTCCACCAAAAATATCTTTTCATACCTTTATAACATCTTTGAAGCTCCGGGGTGAATCGAAGTAGTAGAACAATGGGATTCACTCAATATGCGCTCCTTCAACTCAGCGCTACTCCTGGGTATACACAATCGGCCATTAAGCCTAATCAGGTCATCATCGTGGAGTCTGAAGTCGTACTTCTGACCCTCGAATGTGCCATCAATAAGCTTCTGTCTAATCTCCATCATGTACTGATCCGTCATCTGAGCACTCCGCACCTCTTCAACCAAGCCAGTATGAGAGACTAGCGAATGGAGAGAGTGTGCTCGGCGACTCAATGCGTCAGCTACCACATTTGCCTTACCCTCCTTATACTGTAAATTGATGTCATAATCATTTAAGAACTCGACCCACCTCCTTTGCCTCATGTTCAACTCTTTCTGAGTGAACAAGTATTTCAAACTCTTATGGTCGGAATAGATTGTCACGCTTACCCCATACAAATGATGTCGCCATATCTTCAGTGCGAAGACAATGGCCCCCAATTCTAAGTCGTGGGTAGGGTAGTTCTCCTCATGTTTCTTCAGCTGTCGGGAGGCGTAAGCTACGACCTTCCCGTGTTGCATCAACACACAACCCATACCCCTGCCTGATGCGTCGCAATAGACCTCAAAACCATCTGGACCGTCTGGTAATGTCAGAACCGGTGCAGATGTCAGAGCATCCTTGAGACTTGTGAAAGAACTCTCACAGTCGACTGTCCACTCGAATGGTGCATCCTTTTTCATCAAGGAAGTCATCGGCTTCGAGACACTGAGAAGTTCTTCACAAACCTCCTATAGTAACCTGCCAGACCGAGGAAGCTCCTGATGTCGGTAACTGTCTTCGGCCTAGGCCAGGTGCGCACTGCATCTATCTTTGCCGGATCAACACGTCCCGGCCTCAGAAATCACATGTCCAAGAAATGATACTTGGTTCAACCAAAATTCACACTTAGAAAATTTAGCATACAACTGATTCTTCCTCAACGTTTGCAATACATCTCTCAGGTGGCTTTCATGCTCACCTCTCGATTTCGAATACACAAGTATGTCATCGATGAAGACTACCACTGATTTGTCCAACTGATCTTGGAACAAACGTTCATTAAGTCCATGAACTTTGCTGGTGCATTTGACAAGCCAAACGGCATAACTGTGACTCATAATGCCCATACCTAGTTCTGAACGCTGTCTTTTCGATATCATTGTCACGGATGGCAATCTGGTGGTATCCGGAACGTAGGTCTATCTTGGAGAATACTGATGCTCCCCTCAGCTGATCAAATAGATCGTCGATGCGTGGTAAGGGGTAACGGTTTTTCACCGTAACAGCGTTCAGCTCCCGATAATCAATACACAGGCGGAGGCTACCGTCCTTCTTCTTCACGAAGAGGACCGGCGCTCCCCATGGTGAAACACTAGGGCGGATAAAGCCCTTGTCGATAGGTCTCTCAGC
This sequence comes from Limonium bicolor, assembly GCA_023374045.1. Taxonomy (NCBI): domain Eukaryota; kingdom Viridiplantae; phylum Streptophyta; class Magnoliopsida; order Caryophyllales; family Plumbaginaceae; genus Limonium; species Limonium bicolor. Next base: position 233,596,059 of record CM041776.1, read on the forward strand.
TGCTCCTTGAGCTCTGTCATCTCTGCTGGAGCCATACGATAAGGTGCTTTCGCAATGGGTCCGGTGCCCGGAACTAAATCAATCTCAAACTCAACCTCTCGTGCTGGCGGCATGCCCGGCAGTTCCTTAGGAAATACATCAGAAACTCCGACACTACCGGCACATCTGGGCTAAACTCAGGGTCTCTCTCTAGTCCTGGACATAGCAGAGGTATATATCACTCCCTCGTCGTAACTCGTGATACATAGCCATGGCGGTGATGATCTGAGTCGAAGGCTCCCTGGGCCTCTGGCGGTAAGATATGGTAACCCCAGATGGACTCCGAAGAAGCAGTCGATGCTCGGCACACAGGATTCTGCCCTTGTACCGCTCCAACCAGTTCATCCCGACAATCACATCAAAGCCTAGCCCGTCGAACTCTATCAAGTCGATCGGAAACTCTTCACCCCTAATTCGAACAATAGCATCTCGGTAGTAGCGGGTACATCTGATCCGCTCTTTCGACGGGAGAGTGACCACGAAGTCTGGCATCTCTTCACCGACTAACCCCAGCCTCTTCGCAAATGATAGCGAAATGAATGTGTGTGAGGCTCCAGAGTCGAACAAGATCGATGCATCCAAGCCATTCACTGGAAAGGTACCGGTGGAGGTTGTGCCACTCTTGCCGGCTTCTGCCTTATTGCAGACACTCAGTATACCTCCCGTTCCGAGTGCATAGCCTAATTCATTGGCAAAATAATAAGTATTGGGTAACAACACGATTTATAGCTTCAAACAACTCCACTTTATTCATTAACGCACTCTTTTTACAACATTCATTGCTTATACTGTCGCCATGATTCACACTTACAACATCCTTAATACACACTGGTTTATCACATAATTATACAAGGCTTAAAACTGTCTGAAGGTCAAATTCAAACGTCCGGGTTTCATGTGTGTGGCATTGATCACTGCCGACGGTGCGGTATTCAGTTTGATCTTTCTGATGCCATGGTATAGCATCCTTGATTGCCCACCCATGATTAATACATCTCCCGATTTCACAATAGCTTCTTTGCGAGGTCAGCACGCTTCTGCTCGCCATATAAAACACTGCGGTATCACCAATGGACCAAGACACCACGGGTACTCCCTTACTTAGAGACTCGGGTGACTCGTCCTTGTCTTGGTGTATACCTAACCGTCCACCTTTTGGTAGAAGTTCACAATACATAGATCTGCTTTCACACTTGGAATTGAATCCGTTTCAACTTGCTGAGCAATTCCCACGGCGTGGTTAACGACCGCATGGAACTCCTCTGGTATACTTGGTACTGTTACTCCGTCTTCGGCTCGCATTTCTTGATATGTCTTGGTGTAAGGGTTCCAGCCTTACCCATGCACATCATCTTCAATTGCATCCTCGCTCCGTTCGGGTATTGGGTGTGTAGAACCCTCCTGGTTTTGCTCCAAGTTCGTTGCAGTCTGTTGATGATATGGATTTGCGCTTCCGGTGTCAGGTATCCATTTAAGAGATCATACCTGGCTGGAAACATGACATTGCTCCAATGGAAGTCGGTGATGTTTGATGGTGGTTTCTTCAGGGTTGGTGTGGGTGGGATTGGATAACATATATTGAAGGTTCCTTTAAGTTTAGAGTACTCTAATTAGGTAAATCGCACTATACTTTATTCATTTACTCATATGGTTGTTTATTTTAAAACTCGCTCACACACATGCATGAAATGCGGTATGCAGACACTCATTACATTCAACAGTTTAGGCGGTACCTGGTATAGAAGAGGGCCCCTGGCGCCTCAGACCGGTCCACCACATTCGGGTGGCCTTGTTGGACCGAACCCCTTCCCTTTTCTGGGACTTTGTGTACCTCTGATCTGGGGGTGGCTGGTTTGCCGTCTTCTGGCCATCGGTGGTTGCAGTGGCCTTACCCTTCCATTGCCCCTTGGGCCTGTAGTTCCTACTGTTTGGGTTCTGCCAGCATTCGTGATCGCGGTGACCCATTCTTACAGTATCGGCACTGAACATCGTTACCTTGCAGTCCTTGCCGGGGTGGTCTCCGTTGCACCACTTGCAGTAATAGTGACGCTCCGGTCCAGAGCCGTGCTAGCTGCTATCACAATACACAATCAATACTTGTTCCACAACTTATCAACATATACTCTAACTTATCACACAGGATTGACAATACCCTTAGGTGGGTAAGAACGTAGGGGCTTGGCCGCATACGCATAGGTGAGCCTGCAGAAGGCTCCTCAGCAGTGGTGGTCTGGGTCTGGGCCCTTTGCCACCTTGTTGCTGTCCTTTCTGGGACTGGGGGTATGATTTCTTTTTTCCCTCCCCATGCCCTTGCGTGCCGTGGCCCTTGTTCTGAGCCTTGCGCTTGAGCGCACTCTCCTCGTCCCTGAGCGGACGGTGATCTCCACAATAGCAGCGGCATGATAGCACTCCTATATTTAGGTGTCAGTTATGCCCCGCCAAATAAATTCACAACACATTAACACATCGTACACACTTATTCACTTACACTGTAGTTCCTTTACCTGCAAAGTGGTATATCCAGTAGGCCCCATGCCGTAGCGTAGGCGATAGTTCAGTCCGTTGTAGAAAGGTTCACAAGAATCCGGTCTGAGTAACCTAGATCCGGTAGCAGGTGGATGAGTCCATGAAGGCTGAGTAGTACTCATCTACCGTCATCTTATCCCCTTGCCTCAGATTGTCCAACTCCAGGCGCTTGGCCTCTTGCACGTGTATCAGGTAGTATTTGGCTCGCAGCAGAGCCGTGTACTCCTCTATGAAAAGGGGTCAGCAACTCTGCCCTCTCGCACAAGCTTCCACCAGTTCTGTGCCGAGACCCTTTAAGTAATAAGCAGCAAGTGTACCTTGACCTGCTCAGGTGGTGCTAGGGTTTCGAAGGCGGTCTCCATTTCGGAGATGTACGCCTCGAGCTTAGGGATCGGTTCCCCACTGAACGAGGGCGGCCTCAGATCAGCCAACACCTTGACCCAATTGGTCTTCGTGGCGGTGGTGGTGGTGGCGAACCGGCGTGCCCTTGCTGTATTAGTAGCAACCAAATACGGGTACCAACTGGGCTACGGCGGCTGTAACTGCCTACAGCCAATGGTCTGTGCCGTAGTATCATCGCCCTGGTCACCCATACCTCCAGTACCGCCCCGCGGCCTCTACCTCGTGGTCTACCTGCCATCTGAATTCATGAACATCTCATTAGCATTATGCTTGCACACTTATCGGTCCAACGATTGTAACGCTTCCCGATATAAGGTATCTCCACACTTAGTTAGTGGTCAACCTTTCCAAATCTGTTCACTTAGGTATCTGTAGTTAGGTTTCCTAACTCGGTATATCCCTAAGCTCGGTATTCTAGTCATCAGAGCGATACTTAGCTCTGATACCACTTTTTGTAACACCCCTACTACGCACATCACATTACTTGGAATCGCAGCGGAATATAAACGACTAAACAGTAACTAAACGATTGGTGCTACAACGCCGTCAACCACCCACGTGGTTAACAAGGCTGAATAAATACAAGTGTACCGGTCTGATGATCAGACTCCCGAGCATAGAACTAATAACCATATATATACATCAACAAAATACCGAGTGTTTACATAATCCTTCACTGTATACCGTCACTGTAAACCATCATAATCAAGTATATAACACGCCACGGGAGCACAGGCGCATCCCGGGCAAACATCCAAAAGTACTCCAAAAGTAAACTACACCCTAGGATCTAGAGCCACTCCGCTTCTTCGATCCTCATCCTGCAGTAAAAGAAATATGGATCCCCCGAGGGGGTCAGCAACCCTTGGCTGGCATGGTTAACGCGCAGCCCATCGACTACCGGAATGCGCGCAAACTATTTGTCATGATGACATGGTATTTATTTTAAAACACACAACCACTCATACATATAACATACATGGGTATTGTACACATCATAACACACATCACACACATACAATTCCTTTTAGGAGGAAACCACACAGTTAGTCCCCATTGAGAGCCTAGAGAATGTTGCCATGCTCATACTTAGCTCGTTACATAACTCGTTACCGTCCGGTTAGATTGAACGGTTAACTTAACACAAGGTGCCTCGGATATAGTGATCCAAGCACACCGAAATAACACATAGTATGCCCCTGTGGCCCGACGTGAGTCAGTAAAATAGCCTTGGTTAAGCTAAAGGGAAGGTTAGAAACCAAATTGGAAACTTAACCATAACATACAGAGAGAATCGAACCGGTTATGACATCGACTCCCATACTCACACGCGTGGCCGGAACAGACCGGACTCCTCACTTCCCCCGTTAGCCCTTGTTAGTAGTTCATCATTGAACTCAACAAACAATTCACAATAATAGGTCAAGTCTTGTTAGACACACACAAGGGAAGAGAGAGTCATACTTAACAACATAATAATATTTAACAACTGTAAACTCTTTACATGGTTTAATCTTACAAAGTCATAAACACACAGAAAAACAAACACACACAAGCCGGTGTAGACCGGTAGGCAACAGACTGTAAGAAAATACCTTGGTCCTTGCCTTGATTTGTTTCCACCGTAGGTCACTCCTATACATGATTCAAGAATGTCGGTTAATTAGCTTACTTAACCCCCAAATTTACTAAGTGTTTAACATGATTATTTGACATGTTTAAATGTCCAACTTACCCTAGGTTACCTTCATTATACACCCTAGGGTTAACTACATAAGTCACATTCTTTTCTGTTTTTTTTTTACAAGTTTTGGTATGTCCGACCACCGTCCTGGGTCGGACCATTCCAGAGACATGTCCGACCCAAGTCCGACTCACTAGACTGGGTCGGACCATTACGAGAATTCCATCGACCTCAGAACACCCATGTCCGACCCATGTCCGACCCACCCTTCTGGGTCGGACCATTACAGAACGTTTCACCGCCTTACAAACATGCCCGTCCGACCCACGTCCGACTCACTCGACTGGGTCGGACCATTCCAGAAACATTTTCCCTCCTTTGAAATAGGACCGTCCGACCCATGTCCGACCCACCCTTTTGGGTCGGACCATTACAGAACACTTTCCTAACGTCTAACAGAGGCTGTCCGACCCAAAACTGGGTCGGACCCCTGGGTCGGACGTCCTCTAAACTTACCCAAACTTTGTCAAATCTTCACCAAATTTCTCCTAAAGCCTCTTAATGCTTCCTAACAACATTTGGTAACCTTATATCCACATACAACTTCTATGAAACTCATTTCTAATTCCTTAAGCCTTTACTTATTTCCTTGTAAAATTCCTTAACACTTACAACATTTTATACTAGGTTTCTAAATGGTGTTTCTCACCTATGATAACTACTATCCCAAAATGCTTTCTCCTCATCTTAACATCATCTCTTAAGCATTATTTCTCACAACCAACTCCTTATGTTACTCTTGAAATTCTTTTCCAAGTTTACACTTTCTCCTTATTTTACCAAAGTTTGCCTAAGTCTTTATCTAAGTCCAAAATGACTTTGGTACATACTAAAACCTCAAGATCATGAAATCCTTGTTACATCCTAAATCACCTTAATGCATGTTTCTCACACAAGAACAACACTTAACCATTCTAAATACTCCTTAACTTATCAAACTCATTTTAAACTCCTAGAACTTCTCATTTATTACCTAAATTTCGACATAGGTTCCCCTAGAACATTACTAAACCAAAACACATTGTTTTTTTTTCCAACAAACAACCAAGAACACTAAAAATCCATCAAGCACTTTTTATACACAAACTCCACTCACAAAGCACTACATCACAATATAGTGCATAATTTAAATTGCATAGCACTTAGGCCCTTAAATAACATGGCTCTTAGGCCCTTAAGATGCATAAATCATAAACACTGAATTTCCACAATATATTTGCCTTTAACCTGCGAATACACTCAACAACACATATGCCTTTTACTAAGCTCTTGAGAACACTTTACTAAGTCATTCACCATTTGCTCTTTAGGTAGTTTTAACAAGCATTATAAGCTCATTTCCTAAGGCATTAAACAACATTAGGTTAGTAGATTTACCTCTTTTTCCAAATAACTTCTTTCTTGTTTCCTTTAAAAACCGGTAGGGTATTTGATTCTTTGACAAGTTCTAAACAATATACAAACATTATAATGAGTATTCAAGCTATAAGCTTCATCTCATTGTAAACCCTAATTTTACATTGTTTCAAAAACATTAATGTAGTTGTTTTACCTTGATCTTTGAAGAGAGTTTGAATATATAACAAGAGAGGACTCCACCTAGTCCATGAAGAGTTGAAATGAGGCTAGAACAAAGTCACACAAAGAGCTATATCAATGTGTATTTTCGGTCAAGGTAAAAACATGGAGGAAACATGATTTTTCTTCGAGATTCCTTACCTAGAAGCAAAGGAGAGTAATAATATGTAGAAATACAAGCTCAAGCTCCTTCAATGGTGAACTCCATGGCACCGAAATGGGGCTCTTGAAGCTTTAAGAAGATAGAAATGAAGAGCTTGATGAGAGGAAGAGATTGGTGGTGTTTGTTTTGATTTGGACAAGTGAGCTAGATTTTACAAGAGATCAAAGAAGAGGTTTAATGGAGGTGGTGTGGTATTACCGTGGAAGAGAAGGAAGAAGAGAGGTGTGGAGCCGTGTGAACAAGGGAGGAAATGAGAGAATGAGATAGAATTACTTTTGAAGATATTTGTAGTAATAAAGTAAAAGTAAGTTTAATTAGTCATCTTTATTTGTCTAACAAAATAAAAAGTGAGTGGTGAGTCACCACACTTAGAAAACCGGCCCCCATTTACACTTAGGGGTAATATAGTCTTTGTTTGTCAATTTAATTACTTAATACAACATATGTTATAAAATAGCTTATAAAAATCACTATTCATGAAAACAAGGCACATAGAATGAAATTTTTGATTTCCCATTGATATAGACATCCAAATGTGATATTATATAGTACACATATATATTTAAGAGTAATGATGGACATCTAGCCACTCAAACTCATTTACAAGACAATTTTTCAAAAATGTGCTTTAAGACTCCTTAAAGCACATTTTGTGTTTAAACTTGTTTTCAAGCTTGGTTTTCTTTGGTAATTGGTTTAATATGTTCATTAGTGTATAAATGAGGTCTTGGTAAGCTCATTAGGTCTTAACCAAGTTTATCCCAAGCTTAGAGCACATTTTGGCTCTTATTGACTTTAAAGCACATTTTGTGTTTCCTTTTGTTTAAATTTGTTTACTAATGTTTCTAAGACTCTTTTAGTCTTATTACACCATATTTAGTGTTTAAACAACATAACTAGGTTTGGGGTATTTCACAAAGGGAGACCAACTAGTGGTAGCTCATAAGCCAACCAAAAGTGAAGACTCAAAGTCAGAATCACACCCAACTGAGAGCATCAGGAGTAAAATGAAAAAGGAGTCTTTCACCGTCCACGATAGGTCAGAGACCAGTCTGGATACCTCAACTAGAGATATTCTTCAGAGAGTGAGAGTCACTCTCACAGCTGTGCAGGCCAACTCCTCTTAACCAAGTGTTCATAACATGACTCATGGAGCAATAGACTTTATAGACTCCCATATTGCCTGAGAGTTCTTAGTCTTTTAGAGACATGAGCGAGCTGTGAGAAAAATTAGATCTAGGCTTAGATTTTGTTTCTCCATTACTATGTTTCATTGCCTTTGACTATCTATTTCACAGTACCTTTTGGGATATCAATGAAAAATGCAACTGATTTTTGTTACTTGAATGCTTATGATGGGTACGAAAATATTATTGTCTTGGCTGCTTCTTCCTTGATTAAAATTACAAAATGATCTGAGATATTTAGTCCCATCCATTCCACTAATCCAAACTCTGACCTTGACACCTAAAAAGCCTACAAACATAGCCCACAAGACGTAGCACCTCATTAAATGCCACTCACCGATCAGTCGTTGAGTATATCCAAAGTGTCTATAAAACTAGCTCACTCCTTTTACCACTCACTCATATCTCACGCAATGGCTTAATACCCACAAAGCTCATCCAGCTCGAATGTGCAAACCATTCACTCCACCATTCACAAGTTTATGACCACCAAACACACAAAAAATACGTCGCCCAGACTATGTTCAACCAGACTCCGACTCCCTTACACCTTGGACTATCCCTCAAGTATCACTCTATCACAATCACGTTCTCCACACTGCATGGAGTACTCCATAGATTCTGATGAGTCTAACCTTACTACCACAGCTGAATCACCTTTGATCAAACCAACCGAAGCCAAACCTTCTTGGATCAAAACCAGTTTTTCAGAGGATGAGCCTACTTGCTTAGAGGATTATGAATGAGATACCCAACTACTTCACTCCTCTAGATTATCTTGATCATATTTTGTAGTTTGTAATCTATGGAATGTCATGGCCTTACAACATTCTACGTCGTGTAGTTGTTCTCTATTTTGCTGTATGGCAAAGGGGAAAGAAAGAAGTATATGTACTTAGGAGAGTACTTGTGAGACTATGTTTATCATCCTTGTATTATGTATCATCTGAATGAAACTTTATCTATGATATAACATAAAAGTTGTTACTTTTTGCATAACATAAAAGCTATCACTTATGCTATCATTCGTTAAATTTTTTTTCATTCTTAAAACCCTTAATAAACTCAGGGGGAATCTCTCAATCTTTGATTGCCAAGTACATATAAGTATAGGTTGCCATCATCAAAAAGGGGGAAATTGTTAAGACAATATCCTTTAGTTTTGATGATAGCAAACCTTGCGTTGTCTATTTAATGCGTTTGTCAATTCATGATTTCATATAGACAGGTGAATAAGTGGCTTAGCACACAAGGTTGCAAGCGCACTTAAGTCATGAGTGGCTTAGCCGCAAGGTTGCAAGCGCGCTCAATCCGACATGTGCTCACCATTCGGGCACCTGTTGGCGAGAGCTCCGGAGGACTTATAGCAAGACATAAGCAGTCAAGAACCACACCATCACATATCTCTTACATCAGGCATCAAAAAAGGACCAAACGAAGTTAGCAACGTCGACAAACTCACTCATATTACGCATAACCACACAAACAACTTGTTCATGACAAAGACACGACAAAAGGTGTATCTCATTAATGTGCAAGATAACAAGATAAACAAAGGCTGTTGATGAACATCATTACATAGCCGTAATACTTCAGAAGAGAGCATTTACGAGCATTAATGAGCCAGACAAGTTCAAACAAGTTGAAGTGTGCAAGTGGTGACCGACCACTTGGGAGACGCACCGCCAACTTGGCCATTCACAAGGCAACGCGTGTGCTGGTGGCTCTAGATCATGTTAGACGGAAAGGCTGCAGTAGGGTGCAGATATTATATTTGTAGAAGAATGAGTATTATACTCTTAGAGTCTACAACTCCTAGGTTGTTAGTTGGCATCTCAACTAACTTGTATAAATACGTGCTTTAATGTTCCTTGTAAAGCAAGCCCTATACGAGAGAAAAGATAGAGATAATCTGGGCAAGTGTGGATCAGACTTAGGAGTGTGTGTAAGTGCTAGAGAGTTGGTGAGCTAGTGAGGACGGGGTTAGTGTATCAATACATTGGGTATTTGATAGGACGATAGGTCGGGGATCGGTCGGTGAACCGTAGGCCGATAGTCAAGAGAGGGTTGACGACTTTAGGGGTAAAGTCGAAACTGTCTCGGGAGTCCGTGTGGGGGGTAAGGGAAGTTGAGTGAATTTCGTGTGTCTAAATTCTCAATCGAAATAGGTTTTCTAGTTTAAGAGTTGTCTCTTGTCTATCAAGTTTTATTAAGATTCCACGATACGTCCAAGACACGTCGGGGACGCATCAGGAGCGCTTGAGAGTTTCAACGCTCTAGGAAGAATTTGAAGGTAATAGACAAACCAAATTGATACAAATTATGAATCTCAAAATAGAGTTTGAGACGGTTAGAATGAAAAAATATGAGAATGTGAAGGAGTATGGAAGTCAAATTTTATCGATCTCCAACCAAATTAAACTTCTTGGTGAACTGCTTCCGCCTCAAAGACTTGTAGAAAAACTTCTCGTCACACTTCCTAACATGTATGAATCCAAAATCTAATCTCTTGAGGATTCAAAGGATTTGTCCAAATAAATTTTGCAGAATTGATCAGTACGCTTCAAGCGGTTGATCAACGAAGGACGATGAGAGGGGAAGGAAGTGAAGACAATGTTGAAGCCGCCTTTATGGTTAAGTCTTCAAAATTTAAAGGAAAAGGCAAATTTTAACAGTGTACTAATTGTAAAAAATTTGGCCATGAAGAAGATGATTGCTGGCACAAAGAGAATAAAGAAACAAAGATGACTCAGTTCGCAGAAGAAAAATTGTTTTAGAAGTAAGGAGAGATGTGCTCCTAGAATAGATTATTGGTGAGATGTGCACCATAATTGCTGAAGAAGATGAGAAGTGTATCTAGATTGCATGCTGAAGAAGATGAGAAGTGCATCTAGTTTTTGGAGAGAAGTGCTCCGTCAAAGATTTAAAAATTGAAGAGATGTGCTTCAAATATTATTTTTTTTGGTTGTTAAGTTTTCTTTCATATTTTTTTTTTTTGAGAATTTTCAAATCAAGAGAAAGTGTTGGTTTTATTGATTTGAAAATATTTATTATTGATTTGAAAATAATTATTTTATAGTCTTATCTAGAATAATAGATTTTGTAGGAGTTTGTTGAGGGGTTATTAGTACAATTTTAAATAAATTAAATTAGGAATATTAGCCTATAAAAGGATATGTATTCCTATGAGTATTGAATGCAAAAAGTCATATTGTTATTCCTCTACTCATTTTTTCACATTCTTATATTTTCAACACAAGTATGCTTATGATGTTCAATCAATTTATTGAGCCGGCGATAACAATATGTTATGAAGAAGTAGCAAATTTAAAAAATTAATTTGACTTAAGCTATGTCTAGGGGTTCGAAACTAATACCCTTGTTGGAGCTGGTGGAAATATTTCAATTCGAAGTGTTGCTATTCATGTGATTAGTGTATCAACTATGCATTTCATTTGCTAGATTCTTCTACGCTTACAGTTTCTTGTTAACATCTGAAATCTCTGATTAATATCGGTTCCTCTGATATTTAAGCCTAGAGCTCTTTTCTAAGTGTGCTCTGTGTTTTCCAACCGGTTATTTTGTAATTGATTGTTAGCTCATATCATCAATTGCGTTGTGGCCAAGTTAATCAATACAAAGCCCTATGCTTCGACTGGCGTATTCATGGCTGAAGTTTAAAAATTATTCAGCTATTTGACACGGAAACTACCGATTTTGTTCCTTACTGGTGTGAACTCATGGTTTTATTAATACTGCATTTCAGGCTAATGATTGAAGACTTCAGACTGCAATGCAAAGACCTGTGTTATAGGGGTAGGGTATATTCCAGGATTTTAGATGGATAGAATCGGTAACCTCCCAGATAGCATCATCGAGAAAATTCTTGGATGCTTACCCCTTGTTGATGCAGTAAGAACAAGTATCTTATCAAAGGCTTGGAGAGGCAGATGGGTTTCCCTTCTTGCTCGTGTTTGACCAAGCCTTTTTTTGTCAGGTTTTTAGAAACAGGCGATCACTGTCAGTCGAGTACTTGAAAGTCATGAACATTACTGTTATACATCATGATGGCCCCCTGCACGAATTTTCCCTCTTCATTCCCAATATTCACGTGGATGATAACTTGGTTATTTGTGAGTCAATTGACAGGGTTTTGAAAAAAGGTGCCAAGAAACTCTCTGTGCATAAAACAGGATTTTCTCCATGTGTGCTTTCTTCCCAACTCTTTTTCTCCTTGCAGCTGACTCACCTAGGTCTGCGATGTTGCTGGATTGACCCTATTGATTCATTTGGTGACTTGCCGAATCTCAGGGTTCTTAAATTATTTTTAGTTTCATATCATCCGGTATGCGGATTTAGGAATCACCACTTCCTTATACAGAGTGAAACAAGAAGGCAAAGAGAAGTGAAAGGCCATAAGAGTTCTTATTCTCACTTTGTATGTTTGTTACAATAGAAAGGGGCAGGAACATGTCCTATTTATAATGACAATGAGGAAGAGTCTAGAGACTAATGACAGCTGTAATAATAAGAATGTAAATACTACTTATCAATATAACAGTATATCCTTACCCCCCTCAAGAGTAGGCAGAGAGGATTTCTGACTAGTCTTGCAAGTAGAAACACTTGCAGAAGAAATCCCCATATGCTCGAATCGTCGTATATACTCTTTCCCAGTTAGATTCTTGGTGAACATGTCTGCTAACTGAGTAGTGTTAGGAATGTGAGTTACTGAAATCAAACCTTGTTAAATCTGTTCTCGAACGTAGTGGACAGTCCAATTCAACATGTTTGGTTCTCTCATTGAGAAAAGGGTTGGTGGCGATGAAGACAGCAGAGCGGTTGTCACATTTACGTGGAATGGGAGTGATCTCAGTCAGACCCAAATCCAGTATTAAACGAGTTAACCAAGCTAACTGTGAAGTAACCTTGTGCATCGCCCTATACTCAGCTTCAGCTGAGGATAAAGAAACGCATGCTTGTTTCTTCGACTTCCATGACAAGGGAGAACCACCAAAACAGATATAGAACCCACTGACAGAATGTCGAGAAATAGGGCATGACGCCCAATCTGAGTCGCAATAAGCGATTAGATCATAAGTGGGCTTGCTGTTGAGAAAAATACCATTAGACAACATTCCTTTGATATACCGTAGAACGTGCAATGCAGCAGATTATTGTTGTGTCCGTGGATGTTGCAAGAATTGGCTGAGCAACTGAACACTAAAACAGAGATCTGGGCGAGTTTTTGTGAGATAATTAAGCTTGCCCACCAATTCGCGATACAATTCTGGGTTCTCCAAAAGATCACCATCATCAGGCAACAATTTGAGACCGACTTCCAAAGGACTGGCAACGGGTCTGCAATTGCTAAGCTCAAAATCATCTAGAAGTTCCCGTGCAAACTTTTGTTGAGTAATTATCATGCCTTTGGCTGTGTGAGTGAATTCCAGCCCCAGAAAGAAGTGTAAACATCCAAGGTCCTTGATCTTGAACATTCTGTCTAAATTGATTTTTAGTTGTAAAATGGCATCTTCATCATTCCCATAAACCAGTAAATCATCAACATATACCCCGACAAAAATAACATTATTTTTGCGGTGGTTGTAAAAGAGGAAATAATCATTCTCAAAGCTAGTGAATCCTTGAGTGATGAGAAAAGTGGTTAATTTGGAATACCACTGTCTGCTGGCCTGTTTTAGACCGTACAATGGTTTCAATAATCTGCACACTTTATCTTGTCCATCCGCAGTAACTCCTTCAGGTAGTTTCATGTATATTTATTCATGTAACTCACCGTGGAGAAACGACTTCCCAAGTGCCATTTCTAGCCAAAGCTGGCAATTCTTCATTCATGGCTGAACGCCACTTAGGATCTTTATTAGCCTCTTTAAAAGTCGTGGGTTCTGTCAATTCGCTAATAGCAAAACCATTTGCTTTAGAAGCAAAACTAATACCAGAAGCACCATTGTTTTGTGCAGGAACAATGTTTGTACGAGAGAACAAAGCAAGTCATTGCTGCTTCGATGTATATGATGAGACAGGATAGATGTGAAGATATCATCATATTGACTATTGGCTGTCCCAACAAAATAATCCTGAAGATAGGATGGTTGGTGTCTAACCCTGGCTGATCTTCTACCAACCGCAGTTTGTTCAGGAAGAGATTCATGAGATATGCTTGAATCTGATAATTCTTGTATATCAGTGGTGACCCGTGACTGGAGTGTGCTCATTGCTGCTAACCGTGGGCTCAGTATTACTAATGGTAGTAGAATTATCTGAAGATGATATATGACAATCATCATCATCTATGATTGCAGAAGTTCTGAAACCAGGAAATCTTTCCAAGGCAGATTCTGTTTTCTCTTTTCTGTAAAAGGGAAAATTTCTTCATAGAATTTGACATCTCTGCTATGCATTATAGTGTAATATGAGAGCCTTAAGAGTTTGAAGCCCTTACTGATAAGACTTAGCCCAAGATAAACACACTTAAAGGTTCTTTCTTCAAATTTCTGTTTGTGAGATTTTACATTTGTTGCAAAGGCCAGGCAACCAAATGTTTTAAGGACGGTGAGGTCTGGTTCCTTTTTATCTAGCACTTGATAAGGAATTTTTGCTTTAAGAATAGTAGATGGTAACCGATTGATAACAGTTGTGGCAAATAACACACTTTTCCCCAGTATTTTAACAGCATTTGGGACTGAAAATAAACAGCTTGTGCAGTTTCCAAAAGAAACCAATTTTCTTCCCACCACTTCATTCTGCTGTGGGGAATGAGGACAGCTTCGTTGATGAATAATGCCCAGCTGTTGAAAAAGTCTAGTTCCTTCTGATGATGCCCCAAATTCAAAGGCATTATATGTTCTTATTATCTTAACTTTCTTTGAAAATTGTCTTTTCAATGAAAGCTAAAAAATCCTTTATGCAACTGAATGCCTAAGACTTAGTTCTCATCAGCTTCACCCATAAAGCCTTGCTTTTATCTTCGACTATGCTTAGGAAATACCTGTTTCCATTATAGTTTTCCTTAGAACATGGACCTCAGACATCTATGTGTAATAGATCAAAACAATCAACACTGTTGCTAAATGAAATTGGAAAGGGTAGTATGTGCCCCTTTGCTTTATTACATGCTTCACAAGTAAAAGTTTCAGGTATTTCTTTCCTTCTTATCAAGCCAAGTTTCAATAAATTTTCAAATGAAGTGTGGCCTAATTTATAGTGCCAATATGTCCCAGATTTATTTGAAATTGAATTACAACTACTATTGATATTTCTCTTGGAAATCCTTTCTTCACAGAACTGTCTGAAAGCTTCTACATTCAGTATGTATAAGCCATGTTGTTCCTTTTCAATGACCTTCTCAAGCATCAACATCGGGTCCTACATAATGCAAGAATTGCCATGAAAAGTCACACTACAACCAGTTTGATGAACCAATTTGCTAACTAACAACATATCACACTTGAAACCAGAAGCAAACAACACGTCTTGCAAACAGGAATTTTCAGATAGTTTAACCTTTCCTGAAACACTAATATCCTGCATTCTTTCATCAGGTAAAGAAACTGAATGATTGTTTCTTAATACCTTCTTATCAATCATGATCCCTTATCTTCCTGTCAATAATCCAACAGCCTTTCCTATAACTTCCTTCGAATTCCTTTATCACATTTTAATTGTAATGTGAATATAGAGTTCGAGTAGAAGTTTTACCTGTGAAATTGCACAAGGAGTTTTCATCTTTGTGACCGACATTGATTTTCTACAAATAGCCTACAAGAAGTTCCATATGCTCATGAGACAAACCAAGGACAGGTGATACAGCTACATCATTTCTCAGAACCATTGTTTTGGCTAGCAGAATTAGCTGAAGCATCAGATTTTCCATTTTTTCCATGTTTCCATCCATTTGGAAATCCATGTTTCTCAAAGCGATTATCTTCGTTATGCTCGTACTTATCACAGTAAGTACAATTCTCTTTCTTCTTCACCTTGTTCGATTTCCATTTCACAACCTGCTATCATTTATTTCCTCTCTAAACATTACTTGCGAAACTCCCTGTCTCCTGATCATTCCTTCTCTTTTATTAATTTCCCTTTGTCCTTCTTCTGACAGAAGTAAAGAGTAAGCATTTTCAAGACTCGACAGGGAATTCAACATTAGTATGTTACCTCTAATGTTGATATAACAATCATTGTAGGATTGGACGGCTGACTCAAATCAACTCAAGGTGTTAGTCTGTGAGATGGTTTGACTCAATCTAACTAAGTATACGGAAGCACTAGAGATGTGGAAACACTTAGTCGAACTAAGTGTGCGGAAGCTATTGTTAATAAGGCACCCAAAAGTAAAGGAACTTTGAAGAACTAGTAAATGGAACACTTGAAAGATGGAAATACTCAAAGTAACTCAGGAAGATACACAATATAAGTTATTTTATTTCCTGGTCAAAACAAAATAACTTACAATGTCCACTCCGTAGATAAAATCTACTTTGTGGTTTTCACTCACTCATCCAATACAATCTCTGATCAGCTCGATGAAAAGCATAGTGAAACTAGGATCTGCCTAGAAAGAATCTTTCTAAAAGCTCTAAGTGAATTTGGTATGAATTCTCTCTAAATCGGAAGGTAGCTCTCTCTCTCTCTCTCTCTCTCTAATCTCTTACAAGTTCTCAATCAATAAGCACACTTTAAACTCACAATTACATCGCTATTTATAATGTCCTAAAGTACAAAGGCTTGAGGGAGTTAGTTCCTGAAATGTCGGAACTAACTTAGTGGGCACATGCTAGGCATTGTTGCGCCAGTCTTTGGGTGAAAACTTCAGAATCAACTAAGTGACTTTTTTTTCCGTTGGAGTGTTTGACCTCTGACGCGTTCCTTCCTTAAATATCACAACGATATGGCGGAGTTAGTCATTCTTCATTGTTCTGCGTAGACTCTGTTGTGTTTTGTCACGGACGCCTTTCTTTGTATTTTGTCGTGGATGAGAGACTCCGTCAAAGTGATTGACTATCTCAGCAACACCTTCATACACCAACAATCATTAAGCCCCATTAGAAAGTATAGTACATTATCCTCATCCAAAAGTTTCTTAACTTTCTCAGAATAGCCACATTTATAACACTTACAAGTGGCGAGATCCACTATTGATGTAAGTTCATCCTAAACTGCTTTAAATTTGGTAAAATAGACACTAACCGTGCCATTTCCTTGCTCTAGATCACAAAGTTCCTTCTTAAGATTGAACTGTCTGGTACCGTCGATTCTATCGTATCTTGTGAGAAGATTATCCCACATTCCTTTAACTGTGGTGTTGTAGATTATGATGTCGCTGATTCGCTAATCCAGCGCACTAAGAAACCAAGCCAGGACGAGACTATTGCATCTGTGCCACGACAAGGCTTTTGCACCATCTTCTCCAGATTGCTCTACCTTTCCATCTATTATTCCAAGTTTATTTTTCACCATTAATGCAATGAGAACATACCTTTTCCACGTCTAGAAACCACTGTCGATAAATTTTGTGGTGATAGTTATTCCTAGATGATCGGGAGGATGAATGTAGAGAGGATCGGCCGGATCAACCATATTGTTCCCTCTGGTCCTTGATTCAGTAAGAGATCGAAGCAAATCTTCAAACGAGTTATTGGTGTCGATAGCCATTGAAGATGTAGTAGAGGAGGAACGATCAGCGGACATAAAGAGAGAAAATTTGGCGCTAATCTACGTCTCCTGCTCTGATACCATGTGGATTAATGAATCACCACTTCCTTATGCAGAGAGAAATGAGAAGAAGGCAGAGAGAAGTGAAAGGCCATAAGAGTTCTTATTCTCACTTTGTAAGTTCGTTACAATAGAAAGGGGCGGGAACAGGTCCTATTTATAATGACAATTAGGAAGAGTCTAGAGACTAATGACTGTTGTAATAACAAGAATGTAAAGACTACTTATGTAATACCCCAACCCGAAATCCAATAAACTGAACGGCGATCACTCCCAAATAAAATACAACTGCAGCGGAAATAAATACAACAACCGGGCGGTATCACAATGCCGTTGGCCACCCTTGTGACCAACAAGGCTAAGTCCGAATACAATCCTCAAATGTCACGGTCTGGAATACAGATACAACCCGAGATACTAGGAATCAAACTCAAAAGTACAATACTGAAATAAAACAAATAACTAATAGTAGACTCCCAAGGCTTGGTCTACCCCACCTACACTCAGTGTAGTGAACTTCTCAATCTTCAGGTACCTGAAAAATGGGGGTGCCCCCAAAGGGGCTCAGCAAACAACGCTGGTATGGAAAACGTGCAGCCCATCGTCTACCGGGCCACACCAAACTACTTTGTCGAATACATGCAGTTCATTTTTTTATAAAGCTGTAAACAAGCATAATCTGATGATAACAAGTATCCACACAAGGACAATAATGTCACATAGAACAAGACACAGAAGGTCGAGTTAGCTGAACTGAAATTCTTTACTGATAGTCGGTCCACACAATGGGACTGACAGTTATAACTGAATATCTGAAATAGTGGAGGTATAGTGACCTCGTCATAGAGTAAGTTGGGTATAGAAACCCCAGGAGATGACGTAGTCAAACCCTGAACTGAATGGCGTGGGAAATAAGAACCCACTGAGGAATAAAGTCTTCCTCGAACTGAAGGGCACACGAAGTCCCGGGTGGAATAGAGTCTTCCTCCCAACTGAATTTTCCGTCGCGACGTAGTAGGAGACGACCTGTGACAGGTACAGCTCCTGTAGCATGCATGGCCAGATCCAACTGGGCTCCTCATTCTCGTAGTATAGAGTTGTTAGGTGTCATATAAAGATGTTGACAAGAACCCAATGTATAATGTCAATTATCACGTTTAGGATAATGACGTTTGTTATAAACTGAAGTTAGTGAGAGACTTGAGTACAAGTCCTCGGTATACTGAAACGCAGGTATTTAATCCACTGGTATAGTAGTGTTTGTATGCGTGGGACATACACGTTGTAGTCAGCAACAATCACGCACATAAAATAACACCACAGTGTGCAAGAGTAAAACAACAGTTTACATTAATTATTGGTCGTTATTTCAAACAACAGATAGCACACAAGCCAATGTAATCCGTTAGAAAACAGGTTGCAAGAATCCCATACCGTTCACCGTAGACTGTACTTGTAAATTCCCGGTCAACGTCTGGTCAAACAAAGTCCTAGAATAGGATTTAACTGAAAGGGTTAATTTATGTTACCCTTATATAATAACTCTATTGGATCTTTTAACAAATCTCATATTTGTTATTTCATGTGAGGTTTTATTCCTTTTAATTACCTCATGATTTTATGTATAACTTATTTGTTATTCCTTTTGATTTATTCACAAATCCTTTAATGCACATCTATGTGTTCATTGCATTTGTTGTTTATTTAATTTGTCTAGGTGACATAACAACTTATAATTTTCTTAACAATATTTAAATGTCTTACAATGACATAAAAATCTTATAGTTTTCATTATTCCTCCTTTAACCATAAATAATATTTATTGTTTATCTTTTAATTCCTAATAACCATGTAAGCCACAGCTTTAATTCCATAATTTCCTTTAATCAAAATTCTTTCTTCTAAATCCTCCAAATATCCATATAGGACCTATATTTATTTAAATCTAAATTCTTAAACTTATATTTAGGTTATTTACAAAACAACCACATTAATTCATAAACTTTACATTTAAATTCTAATCTTTATATAACCTAATTTTAATTCCTTGTTCAATTAAATTACAAAACTACCACCAATAATTTTGGACATAACTATAAATATAATAACTTTCGGAAATTACATCCTAGCCCCTCAAAATTTCGGCATGTATATAATACTTCTTATATTTGCAATCTAACCACAAAATCTTATAATCTTTACATAAAGTCTTATAAACTATAGTTTTAATTTTAATTCTCCATAAATGCTGAATATAATTATATAAATTCTTAAATTACCAAACTAACCCAACTAAATCGGTTTTGGTCTAGAACTTTCCATTAATTACATTTTCACCCCAACTTATAATAGTCACTAAATAACTTATAAACTAAAGTTTAAATATTTAATTCTTCCAAATTTCGAAAGTAACCCCAATAATTCTCTTAATTATGAATTCGCCCATATTCAACTCCAACTTTAATAACAACTTTCATAAATTACATAATAGCCCAAAACTTATAAAAAGTTATTTTAGAGCTTGTTTAAATTATCTAGAATTCATAAACTTAATTCCTAACCTTATATTATTTTATATTTACACCAAACAGCCCTTTTGTTCTCGGCCTTCACAATATATACACTAAATTTTGTAGAAATTACATTTAAGCCTTATAACTAAATTAATTAGTCATTTAAACACTAATAGAATATTTTTATCTCACCAAACTTTATGATATAAATTTATATACCTAAGTAGCTCATTAAAATCCATTTAACACATAAAGCTTTCGGCCATAATTTAAATGAGACCATATGTTATATAAAAGTGGATTTATATGTCTAAGTAATTATAGATAAATTCATAGGAGTCATATAACTCATGTATAAATTATTGTAATGTCTTATATAAATTCTTAGCCCAAAATAGAGCATTTTTGCCCAAGACAATTCGGCCTAATTTAATTTGTAACATAGATAATTTTTGTGACACAAAAATGTGTCTTAAGGTAAATATTTTCTATATATGTTATAGTTTATATTTTTGGCATATAAAACCATATAGTTTCGGTATTAATATACCTAAGAGGTGTACATAATTTTTGTACAATTTTTAGAAGCTTAACAAAGCTTATAATATAAGGATTTACTTAGTGAACTTACTTCTTTAACAAAGGTGGTTAAGTGCTTGAACTTCTTCTTGAATCTCCAAGCTTTCTCCTAGGTAAACTTGATGTTCCTCTTCGGTTTTATGCAAGAGGTGAAGGTGTTTAGGAGTTAGATCTTGAATAAAGATCTTAAGTAGATTTGGAAGTAGTTTTATAAGACTTTACCTTAGACTTTGCTCCTTATAAATTCGCCACTCCTAAGGTAGATGAAGAACAAGTTTTCCTTCATCAAAATGAAGAAGAAAAGAGACTTAGAAGAGGTAGAACTTGGTTACACACAAAAATGTGTTTTAAGGATTTCCAAGCTTTAAAACCTACCTTGAGATGCTCCTTGGTTTAATGTTGGTTTGGACAATCTCCTTGGAGAACTAAGTGAAGCCGAACACACCTTGTTATGCTAGGAAGAGTTTTGCTTCAAGACTTGCCAAGAAATGCAAGGAATTTACCTTAAAGATGAAGATAGAAGTTAAATCTCCATTAATGGACTTAAGAGCTTCAAAGGAAGAAGATGAAGCTAGAAGAGAGAGGAGAGAGCCTTACCAATTCGTTGATGAAGAGTGCAAGGAGGGAAATGTGACTAAACTTACGTATAAGGTAAGAATTGCACTTTGGAATTGATTTTTGTTTTGTCAATTTTTAATGTCAAATGACAATTCTTTTCCTTAGTTTAATTCATGGTTGATTGGCTCAATAAATGATCTCTTTTCCAGCCTAAAAACCGGCCATGAGGTGTGACTAAGCAAGAGTTGGAAAGACAATACTTTTGGCTAGATGACAAGGTAAGAAAAGGTGAGTTTATTCTTTGATTTTTCAATGTCACATGGCTTGTCTTCTCCTTCATGTAGGTCACGAATTTAAGGTCTGAATGGAGCTCCAAAAACCGGCCATGAATAGCTTGGAAGGAGCATGGAAGTTCACATGTGGAAGAAGGAATCAAATAAAGTAGATCTTAGATCTACTTTTCTACTTTTTCATTTTTGTTTTGTTCTAGCTCACATGGCCTTATTCCATGGCCTAATTTCGACAGCTTGCTGGTCAAATGAGACCTACATACTTAGACATTAAGTAATATAGCACATGGGAAGGTGAGTCACCATGTTCTATGCTTTTTATAAACTTTTAATGCAATTTTTATACTAGTTTTTGCCCCTAAAATCGGCCCCTATAGAGAGCCTTGTTGACTAGTCACACCAACTGATTTAGAAGGTCATTTTAACCCTTTTTAAGATTACCAATTCGTGGCATGTCAAAAACTACAAGGTAATTGCGTAAAACGCATTTTCGTGACACCCGAAGGTGTGTTTTTGTGCTCTAAGGAAATTTTGGGAAACTAATTGTTTTTATGAGTTCCAAGTGTTTGGAAACACTTATTATGGTAAATAAACATTTACTAAGGTGTTACATTGAGTTATATGGGGTTATATCAACCCATGACATAATTTACGGGCCATCGGGACACACCCGGGCCAAAAGGAGCGCTAAGAAATCCTCCTTTGGTTTTTGCTGAATTTTGAGAAACCACTTCGTGGGTTCTCTTTAGAATGATAAATAATGATGTTAGGAACTCTAGGAATTAATTTTATAGGAGTTCGTGCCACCTCGGCACTCCTCCGGACTTTTCGTGCTTTAAGGAGCGGGTGTGAGCACTCCCGAGCATTTTGCGTATTTGACTGAATATAGCTTAGGGAATATATTTGTATATTCATATGATAATTGTATGACCATATAGTTTGAATATTAGAGGGTCATACAAGGTCATGTTTGACCATATGCTTCAAAGGCGTTTTAGCGTTTATGGTGAAACGACTGTTTTTACGTAACGTTTTCATGCATGGGTTTGCATGCGTACGTGAAATGATTTATATTTGGATTATATTCCAATAAATAATGATTAAATAATATTATTTAGATTTGGGGTATTTCAACTTATATCAATATTACATGATAGAATTCAGAGGGAATAAGGTATAATTGATAGAATTCAGAGGGAATAAGGTATTCTCTCTGCCTAAACAATCCTCAAAGAGGCCAAGTCTATACAATTCCACGATGATGCTTCCTACAACCCCCACTCTCTATTTAAACTAATAAACTTGCCAAATACCAATTCCTTCCATATTCTATTTCTGCTACTAATAAATGCTAATCCTTCCATATTCTATTTCTGCTACTAATAAATGCTAATCCTTCCATATTCTATTTCTGCAACTAATAAATGCTAATTGTAAAACCAAATCCTCAATTCCTTCCATATTCTACTTCTGCTACTAATAAATGCTAATTGCAAAACCAAATCTTTCCCACTTTCCTAAACACTTACTGTCTGCTAACCCTTCCTTTTCCTAGCGTAAACTTTCCCATAATATTTATCCGCATCAGTCTTATCATCACTCCCCCGCTGCACATCCACCTTGTCCTCAAGGTGGAACCAAGGAAACTGCTGGGATGGCGGGCACCTCCTCCCAAGTAGCATCAGTCGCCGGGCTGTCTTGCCACAAAATAAGGACCTCACGGGGGTGACCGTCGCGCTATCGGTAAGCCAAAGCCTTCTCTGGTTGTTGCAGCCATTCCAATGCTGAAGTGAGACCAGCTGGTAGAGGCATGGGTGTAGCAGAGGTACTAATGGCCTTGCGTAGCTGAGAAACATGAACCGTGGGATGAATCCTTGTTCCTGGAGGCAGTAGCAAAGTATAAGCCACTGGCCCAACTTTTTCAGCGATCTCATATGGGCCAAAGTACCGTGGGCTCAGCTTCGCATTCCGTTTCTTGGTCAAGGTGGGATACTTATAAGGATGGATGCGCAGGAAGACGAAGTCGCCCACCTGAAATTCCACATTCCTGCGGTGTCAGTCAGCCAGAGACTTCATCCTCTGCTGGGCTTGCAGTAATTTCTCCCTGAGTTCATCCAAGAACTGATCTCTCTCTGCCAGACAAACATCAACTTCTTCCACAAGGGAACCCAAGGGTGAATACTTCAATAGAATTGGAGGATCGCGACCGTACAAGGCGTGAAATGGAGAAGTGTCCAATCCATGGTGAAAGGAAGTGTTATACCAATATTCAGCCCAAGGGAGAGCTTTCAGCCAAAGTGTAGGTTTTGGAAACAGAAACAACGAAGGTAGTCTTCCAAACAGCGGTTAACAACTTCGGTTTGTCCGTCTGTTTGTGGGTGGTAAGCAGTGCTAAGACACAACTTAGTGCCTACCTTTAAACAGCTCTTTCCAAAACAAACTTACAAAAATTGGGTCCCGGTCGGAGATGATAGTTCGCGGGACACCATGCAACCTGACCACTTCTTTTATAAACACTGAAGCGACGTCGGTGGCTGAGAAAGGATGCTTAAGGGGACAGAAGTGGGCAAATTTGGTGAGTCTGTCTACTACTAAAAAAAATTACCTCATACCCCTGGATTTTGGGTAAGCGGGTGATAAAGTCCATTGAGATGTCCTCCCAAACTCGCGTAGGAATTGGAAGTGGTTGGAGCAAGCCAGCCGGAGAGCAAGCACTATATTTCACCCGCTGGCAGACATCACAAGACTGAACAAAAGTTTTAATCTGTTGTCGCATCCCGATCCAAAAACAACACCAGCAATGCGCTTGTAAGTACGTAAGAATCCTGAATGTCCTCCTGCTGGAGTGGCATGAAATTCTTGGAGAATTCGAGGAACTAATTGTGAATGTTGTGGTATGACCAGCTTCCCCTTATAGAACAAGTGAGAATTCTTCAGGTTGTAGCCTGGATGGCTATCATCGGCAACCACTAGATCCTGTATGATCTTGGTCAGCGTAGGGTCTTGAACAATTTCGGCATCCAAACTCTTCCATCCATCAAAGACAACTGTCGAAAGCTGATGAAGCCGAGGCCTGTCCTCAATTCGAGAGAGTGCATCAGCAGCTGAGTTCTCCTTGCCAGTCCGATAACAAATCTGAAAATCAAAACCCATCAACTTCGTGACCCACTTATATTGTTCCTCCGTCATCAGCTGCTGTTCCCAAAGGTGCTTGAGACTTTTTTGATCAGTCTTAATCGTGAAACGATTACCCAACAAATAGTGTCACCATTTCTGCACTGCAAACACAACGGCCATCAGCTCTTTTTCGTAGACAGATTTGGACAAGGCACGCTGAGAAAAGGCTTGACTGAGGAATGCTATTGGGCGCCCCTGTTGCATGAGAACAGCGCCGATGCCCTTGCCCGAAGCATCTGTCTCCACCGTGAAAGGAAAGGAAAAATCAGGAGCAGCCAGGATGAGGGCAGTTGACAGAGCCTTCTTCAGACCCTCAAATGCTATTTGTGCTGTTTCAGTCCAAACAAAGGCATTTTTCCTTGTTAAAGCAGTTAGAGGTGCTGCAATCAGTCCGTAACCTTTAATAAAGCCCCGGTAGTAACCCGTCAGTCCTAGGAAGGAACGGAGTTCTTTGACTGATTTCGGTGTTGGCCAAGACACCATCGCTTGTACCTTTGTTGGATCCACCTCCACTCCGCTGCCGGAAATGAAATGACCCAAGTAATCCACCCTCTGTTTAGCAAAACCGCACTTCTTTCTGTTAACCCGCAGCTGGTGGTGGGACAGAATGGACAAGGTCTGCCGTAGGTGATCCAGGTGGTCCTCAAAGGTCTTGCTGTATACTAAAATGTCGTCAAAAAATACCAGAATGAAGCGCCGAAGGAATGGTCTGAAAACCTCATTCATTAGTGCTTGAAACGAGGCTGGAGCGTTCTTGAGACCAAATGGCATTACGAGGAATTCGTAATGACCCTCATGAGTGCGAAAGGCTGTCTTCTCTACATCGTTTTCATTCACTCTGATTTGGTGGTAACCTGATTTAAGGTCTAGTTTAGAGAAGACAGCAGCCCCATTCAGCTCATCTAATAATTCGTCAATTGTGGGAAGCGGGAACTTGTCCGGAATCGTGATGTTATTCAGCGCTCGGTAATCCACGCAGAACCGCCAATCGCCTGTCTTCTTCTTAACCAGCAGGACTGGGCTAGAAAAAGGGCTAGTGCTGGGTCGGATAAAGCCCGCTGTCCGCAGTTCTTCAACGATCTGCTCGATCTGGTCCTTCTGGTAGTGTGGGTAACGGTAAGGGCGAATGTTTGGAGGAACTGTTCCGTGCTGTAAAGGGATCCGATGGTCGTGAAACCGTGCAGGAGGCAAGGGGTCAAGGGGCTGGAATACTTCAGGAAATTCATCTAGAACCCGCTGTAACTTCAACTCATCCGAAGGTTCTAAGGCTTCAGTACTCAAGTATTTTTCAGATTGGATGGAGTCGGGAAAACAGAACCACCCACTACCACCGTCTTCTAATGCTTGCAAAGCTGGTTGTACTTCAATGTGGGACAAGGAACACGAAGGATTACCTAGAAGCTCCACCCAATTGCCATCCCACCAGAATGATATTGAGAGGGTACTCCAGTTGATCGTGGTATCACCCAGTTTCATGAGCCAATCGATGCCTAAAATGACGTCCACACCCGAAAATAAGGGAGGCAGTCGATGAGGAACTCCGCTCCACCGAGATCAAGAAGTAGATTCTTACATATCCCCTTTCCTACTTCAGTTACACCGTTACCCACGGTTACGCCAAAACAAGAGGAATCATCGACTGGGAGATCCCACTCTTGAACCAAGCTTCCCTGAATAAGTTGTGGGTTGCCCCACTGTCAACAAGAATCACCACTTTGCGTCCCATGAGAAGACCCACCAATTTCATGGCCTTGCGAACCGGTATTCCCATTAACGACATAAGGGACAATTCTGCTTCGAACAAGGATGGAATCGATGTACTGCCGTCCCCGTCAGGACTGAATTCGTAAGCCTCATCCTCTCCTTCCGAATTATTGGTGAGAAGAAGTTGTAGACCAGCAATCTTGCATCTGTGCGTAGGGAGCCATTTTTCGCCGCACTTGTAACAAAGCCCAAGTGAGCGTCTTCTCTGCATCTCCGCATCAGGGACACGCCTGAAATTCGACAGCCGGCCGGTCGATGCCACGGAGGGCGCTACTGAAGCAGCAGACCCGGTCGTCATGGAGTGAGTCGAATTATAATTAGGGTTTGATTTGGGGATTTCCCTAATTTTGTCGGTTCTATCGTATGTTCCAGTGTGGACCGGTTTAGAGGTGTTGGGTCCATTAAGTCGTGAACCAGAATATGACCCACGTGGCCGGTCGATTTCCTTTCTCCCACCTCCAGAAAGCCATTCATTCTTCTCTTCAATTTTGCGGGCAAGTTGCATCATCTCTCGAAGGCTCTGAGGAGCGTGCATCGCCAGTTCTGCGCAAACAGCAGAGTCCAAGCCGTTCTTGAAGATTCCTCTAAGGACAGGATCAGGGATGTCGGGAAGATGCGCCGAGTAGAACTCGAATCGCCGACGGTATTCCTCCACCGTTCCAGTTTGTCGCAGAGCACAGAGGAGATCCATTCTGTCCCCGTTAATGGAGGAACCAAACCGCTCCAGTAGTGCCTCCTGGAGGTCGACCCAATCGCGGAACCCTCCATGACTCTTCATCCATTCGAACCAATGCAAGGTGTCTTCTTCCATGCAGATTCTGGCCGTCTGAACTTTCTCTGCGGTCGAAACCTTATTCAGAGTAAAGTATCTTTCTGCACGGTAGATCCATCCTTGAGGGTCATCGCCGGTGAAGAGGGGCTTGTCAAGCTTGCGAACTCGAAATTCCCTGCGTTCGGTGTTCTCCCCAGAATCATTTCTGAAGGAACCAGACCGCCGGTCATCGCTGCTGCCTGAATCTCTCCGCTGCAACAGTTGAAGTATGGACTGAATGTCCTTCTGGACGGCCACCACAGAGACCGATAGGTTCTCTACTCTCTCTTCGATAACCCCCACCCGAGAATTCATGGCGGACAGATCACCAAGGGAACCCTCACTTTCTGGCGTATTTCTGGTGGTCACCATCACTCGATTGCCAGGATCGGACTTCTGATACCAAATTGATAGAATTCAGAGGGAATAAGGTATAATTGATAGAATTCAGAGGGAATAAGGTATTCTCTCTGCCTAAACAATCCTCAAAGAGGCCAAGTCTATACAATTCCACGATGATGCTTCCTACAACCCCCACTCTCTATTTAAACTAATAAACTTGCCAAATACCAATTCCTTCCATATTCTATTTCTGCTACTAATAAATGCTAATCCTTCCATATTCTATTTATGCTACTAATAAATGCTAAATGTAAAACCAAATCCTCAATTCCTTCCATATTCTACTTCTGCTACTAATAAATGCTAATTGCAAAACCAAATCTTTCCCACTTTCCTAAACACCTACTGTCTGCTAACCCTTCCTTTTCCTAGCGTAAACTTTCCCATAATATTTATCCGCATCAGTCGTATCATCACAGTATATCCTTACACGGTAACAGATGAGCAAAATCAGTTTGATTCTCAAACTCATGGTTCTAAAATAATGTCGAGTTTCATCTCTGCCTGCCCTCAGCTTGAAATTGTGTCACTTAGGGAGTTCTTTAATACGAGTCTGACATTGCATTTCCATTCTTCAAGACTTGAAAGCTTGTGCATAGAGACAAAAGTTACATCCTTGTACATTCAAGAGACACGTAGATTGAAGAGATTAGTGCTTCTTTTTGATGAGACAGATAGTCACAATGTCTCTATGGGATGGTTGACTTTTTCAAGTGCTTACCCAAACTAGAACACCTTTCACTGGCTAACTGTGCATATCAGGTGAGTTGAAGCTAGTAAACTATTGCTGCATCATGTTTGGTCGTTGCTGTTCCATGAATGGTAGGGTGTTTAATTCTTGATTTCTTATTTCATCACAAAGCTACTTACTAAAGGTGGCATCCCACATGTGCTTTCTGGAAGCTTTGATCACCTAAGGAAGCTTGAGTTGTATAACCTGTGTCTGAATTCCGTAGAAGAACTCCAGTTTGATCTGTGCTTGATTGTGAGCTCTTTAGAACTGCGTGAACTTCAAACCTGTGTAAGTTTCATTCATTTTGTTCCATGCTGTTGTGTTTGTTTTAATTTCTTCCTTCCTCATTTGTAGGATAAAATCTCTTTACACAAGACTGTCAAATCAGGTATGGAAGACTTCATTGTAAAATCTGAATTTCATATGCTATCTTAACCAGCAACATTGAAGGAGGGCCACAATGTAGAGTTAAAGTCAGAAATAGATAGGTATGGGAGTTGCAAATTTGAGAAGCTCTACAGTGTGGAATTTACTGCTACAGTAGGTACACAAACTGAGATTAGAATGATTGATTTTCTACTCCGTTGCTCACCTTCCCTGAAAACAATGGATATCATGTTTGAAGAGGAGATCTTGGCTTGTAACATTGATGACTTACAATTCTCCCCTGCTTCGAGGCAGGTCAAAATACTAATTACCTAAAAGGTTTTGTACGCCCCTGTTATTTGCTGATGTACAGAGACAGTGACTCTTTATTTGTGCTTATGATATGAATATACTTATTTAAACTACTTGTCGGACTTGACTTGAGGATTTGGTGACGGAGAGCATGAGGATTTGGTGACGGAGAGCATACGTTGCTGACGGTGTAATTTTGACCATTGATGGGTTTTAATCTTGTCCGTTTATTTTGTCACATAAGGCCTTTTTGTTTCTTTCTACTGCTCAATCCCAATCCCAGGTTCATTGGTAGTTTCTAACTCAAGTTTCTAACTCATCATTTCTTATGCATCATGTAGTTTTAATTCCTTCTATTATACACAAGAAGAAAATACTACAAAAAATATTATAACTAAGATAGAATATTATTTCTCTAGAGTATCAAACTGGATATATAAGATAACTGTCAGTTATAATCCACCTAGCTCCCATAATTCTATGATAAAAATATACGTCACTAGTCTATTTCTTAATTGAAAAAGAAAAACACAAGTTGTAATGTTTTCCGAAACAATTGTTGATCTTGTTTTTTTATTATTAATTTCTTTTTATAATTATTATTTTACTCTCTATTCTTAACAATTTATAATTCAAACTCCAACCTTTAATTTTTACAAACATCTTTTTATACCCGTCACATGGGTCTTTCACTCACACACGTACAAAAACGGTCTTTACGTCAACAATCTTTCATTCTTTTTAAATTACAATGATGATACAATATAATTTAGATAGCCTAATGTTACCATTTTTATATTATAAATATTTGTTTTTTATAATTATATTGTAAATACTTGTTAGTGTGCTTAGAAGAGTGAAATTGATAAGTATTATTATATTAAAATATGAGATAGAGTATCTTTTTCAATTTGTTTTATACTTTATAAATGTTTTCATTGATGATTAAAAACATTTCCACAACTTTATGTAATCGTTTTCTTCACTATTCTAGAAAAGATGAACACTAATTGTTATATATATTTACCTTGGTCGTTATCATTGAATTATTGTGTATTAGAATTTTTTGTAGCATTTATCAGTTTACAAAGATTGAGTAATTGATAAACGGAAGGCTATAAATTTTGAAACGATAAACTGAGTTGTTGAAGTCGATTTTATGTACCCATTAGTCTTAGTTTTAACGTATCCATGATAATTTATAAACATTTCTACCGATGATTAAAAACATTTCCGCATTCTTTTATAATCCTTTCCATCACAATTATAAAAAAGATGACACTAACTATATATATTCCCTTAGTCGTTCTCATCAAATCACTGTGTGTAATAATATTTATTAGCATTTATCAGTTTATAAAGTTTGATTGATTGATGAAACTAAAAGCTATAAACATTTGGAAACGAAACTGAGTTGTTAGATTCAAGTTTACGTATTCATTTAACTCTTGGTTTCTCATATCCATGATAATTTATATATGTTTCCACTGGTGATTGGAAACAAATACATAATGTTATATATCGATTCCACCATTATAATGGAAAAGATGATACTGACTGTATATTATATATATATATCTTTTTCTATGGTCGTTCTTATTGAATCGTTGTCTATAAAAATATTTTCTTAGCATTTATCAATTTACAGAACTTGACTGATTGATAAACCTGAAGGCTGTAAATGTTTGGAAACAATAAACTGAGTTGTTGGATTCTATTTTATGTATTCATTAACCTTGAGATTTACGTACCCACAATAACTTATAAACGTTTTCACTGATGATTAAAGACATGGACACAACCTTCTATAATCGTTTCAATCACTATTATAAAAAGATGACACTAACGGTTATATATCATTTCCTTTGGTCGTTCTTATCGGATCATAGTGTATTGCATTTACCAGTTTACAGAGCTTGACTAATTGATAGACCTGAAGACTATAAACGTTTAGATATGATAAACTTTGTTGTTGGATTCAATTTTACGTATTCGTTAACCTTGATTTTTACGTATCCACGATAACTTATAAATGTTTTCATTGATGATTAGAAACATGTACACAACCTTGTAAAATCGTTTACATCACTATTATAGAAAAGATGACACTAACGGTTATATATTTTTCCTTGGACCATTCTTATCGAATCATAGTGTATAAGAACATTTTCTTTGCATTTACTAGTTTATAGAGCTAGAAGCAATGATGAACATCAGTAAAGAAAATCGATGCTAAAAGATACAATTTTTTTTTGCTAAATTTGGATAGCAACATAAAATAGCATCAATATGCAAAGTATGGAATTTTGCATTCCATCACTTGTATTGTATTCTAAACAAACGTACCACACATATTCAACATTCTCTAAAAACTGATGAAAATATCATTATGTAGTCATGGATGTATCTTCAGCTATTAACGACCACATTTATTGAATATTATGGATACATTTCTTACATACAATTGAAATATTCATCAATTATCATGTATACATTTTACTAATTAATGAAACATCTATAAATAATTATGTGTATATTTAAGGATGCATATTTAGCTACAGAAATGCCTCCTACACATCTATTACTTCTGTGGTGTTGATACTGTCTGAAAGATTGCTACTCAACACTTTGGTTCTTTTCATGCTTGATTTCCTCATGCAGCCCCTATAGGTTTTGTTCAAGAGATCTCTAAGTAGAGCTGCGAAAGATTCCCTCTGAAACTTAACAAAGAGGGTGAGATTTCTGAAATGAATTTTTCCCCTGCTTCTGTCATAACCTTCCCTGATGAATCACACCTAACGTTTAGGAGGATCTTTTCTCAGCCGTGCCAAGTAACCAAAATACAAGGAGTCTGGGAGCGTGTCTAAACCAACAAAGGGAAGAACAACTAGCTATCACTGGTGAGTATTCTTGAACTGGGTTCAGAATCAGAAAACAAAAGAAAAGAGATCAAACCTGTCAAAACTGATAACCATGCAAATCTGTAACCTGTAGCCTCGGTGTATCAACTGTCCTAGGATAATTTGAGTTGTCAATACATTTACAAACTTATACATGCTCCTGATTGAGGACTTATGCGTGAGATTGTAAAAGAAGAAAAGAAAACAGACATTTCAATAAAAGAACGGAAGAAGCAACAACAAAAGAAAAACATCAGTTTCAATTTCTAAAAGAAATATATGTTTTCTGTATATGAACTTCTTAGGGGTGTGACTGCCATTGTTGGGGTTAAAATGTTAATAGAACCTGAAACTAAGTGAACAAACAGAAATCAAATTAGAAGAAACAGAAGAAAATAACCACAGAAAAACTAGACATCGATTATACCCCAGTTTTTGCAACATATTGCAGTTCTGTATAAATGTTTACAGTGACATGTTCCCCACTGTTTGGGTTTGTTTTGTATGTTAAGACTGTACTAAAGATACCTAACTAAATAGTTAGACAACCTGGGGAAGCTAGAGATCAAATTAAACAGAATAGCAGCAACTGATAACAAAAGAAAAGGCATCAACTATAGTTCTAAAAATTTTGCTTTCTGCATATTAAGTTCTCAGGGTGTAGGTTTGTTGTTTGGGTGGCCTTGAAGTTAAAACTGTATTAGTGTCCTAACTAAGCAGCTAAACCAGTTGAGGGAAGTAGTAACCTAAGGCCCTTCTCGAAACAGAAAGAAAAAAAATGAAGGATGGAAATACAACCTTATCAGATTTCATGTTTCAGTCTTACAATTTCTCTAATTCTGTTTAGTGAGTTTTAGTGACTTTCATAATGTCGATTTAGGATTTCTCTTGAAGTAAAACAGTGGTAAACCTTTTAACTGAATGAGAAAGTAGGTTGGGAAGAATAGAAACAGACTGAGGAGCAGTAGGAAAATAACAGCAGAGAAAGTGTATTAAATTCAGATCCTGATTCTGAAATTTCATTTGGGTTTCTGTTACAGATGGAGTTTGAGTGTTGTATGGGTTTAAAACGAAGATAAGAAATTTCTAACACATCTTACAAGGAAACTATATGATCTGGGAAGAAATTTGAAGGTCAGACTAGAAAGAACTAGAAAGACAACAACAGAAAGGATTTCATCAGTTTCAGTCTTATTCTCTTAGGTTCTGTGTAGCAGTTCTTCTCAGAAACGTGGTCTTATGGCCTGGGTCTGTCTAAGAGTTTAAATCCATACTCACACACTTAGCTAAGTACAGATACTTGGGAGGGAACAGAAAATAGATTGGGAACAGAAAAGAAAGACAAAGGAAATTATAGAAAGACATAGCAGTTTCTGTTTTCAGTTTTATATTTGTTTCTGGAAGGTTATTTCTGTTTCTGTACAGAGGGTTAGGTGAGTGTTATTTGTGAAGTTTTGAGTTAAGATGGAGATAAAACAAGTATTTGGATAAGGAGTACATGGGGATGAATCAGAGACAGATGTGTTAATGTGCAGAAGGAATCAACAGAATTATTCAGGTCATAAGTATCAGTTTTCAGATTTAGGTTCTGTGAAACGTAACCTTATAACCTTGGTTCTGTCTAGGAATCTAAAGCCACACCAAGACACTTAATAAAAGGGCTAAATAAACTGAGGAAAAAGAAACCAAGATAAGGGATTAAACAGAAAGATAGAACAGACCCGATTCAAATCCCAGGTTTACCAGCTTTGAATTAACCTCAGATTTCAGTCTTTCATATTTCTGTATCATGGAACTTCAGAGGCTCTTATTTGGATACCTCGAGCTGGCCTAGGATTGAAGACTGACCTATTACATTTAACTATCTGATAAGTCAAGTTGGGGAAAACATTGGGAGTTTGATTTTGATTAAACAGAAAGGAAACAAGGAAGAGGTATCTGGTTTCATGGTTTTCGGTTCCAGTTTTCTGATTTCCTTTTTGGTATCTGTTTCTGTGTAACAGATTACTGAGGTGTTAGTAGTGCTATGATGTCTTAGGTATGAACTAGGAACATTGTTAAAGAGGTAAAGTAATTGGGCAAAATCATTTGAGGATTTAGGAGTCAAGTAACCGATGACAAAAGAAAGGTATAAGTAAGGGTTAGTGCAAAATGTTGTTTAAGATCCCACTGATATTATAGTTTCGGTGTAACTAAATTCTAGAGGGACTAGAGAGGTGATGATAGCTTATTAATGGACCCAAACCAGAGCTAATGTACCTAGTTAGTTGATAAAACATTTTGGGATAAAGTAAGCCACCATTGATACATTAAATGAGAGGTTAAGTGTGATTCAAAACCGGGACTATGTAACAGTTTCATAAACTTGGGAACTTCTGTATAAATGGATTTTAGGGGTATTCTAGGGCTATATTATCACTATACAAGGGTTAAAACATTGCTCACCTATTTATCTAAGGGGGGAAAACACAATAGACAAGTTATATCTATGTTATACGAACTTGTTACATAACTAGCGCTTACAACGCCCTAAAACATTAACTAAGGAAAAAGGGCTTAGTTAACATGTAACTAAAGATATGAATATCCTAGGAGTAAGTCAAGCCTAGAATTAATGCATGTGAAGTTCTAAGAGTCAATATAAACTAAGCATGTGACAACATACCTAGGGAATAACATACGATATAAAGTGTCGTCACATAAAATAATAAACTGACACACTGTTTTAATTAACTCTAGGACCGTAGCGAGCTCCGACCGGGACTTCGAGTGTAAGACAACTCGTGCTTTCGAATAAGGTATGGACATGTGTGGTTCGTATGTTGCCGTGTTACACGGCTTGTGTGATGTGTGCTCTGTGTGAAAAGACCTTAAGATCAAAGCATGAAATTGGATTACTTGCTTATCGTGTTGTATGATTTTATATCATTGCTGTATATTAATGCGCGCACACAGTAGTTTAGTCCCTTCGCGTTTATGGAATTTGAGATGAAACACTGAGAACTATGAAAACAAAGAAAATGCTATAAAAGGGGAACTCCTCTCTAACTATGGAGGACGTACCATGACACCCACTATGGTGTCTATTCATGAATAATATTGAAGAGCAAAATCTCAATTGGTGGAACATGCGGATAACCCGGGAAGACGACATCTCGGGCCGCGCGGTATGGAATACTCGGGAGTTGGTATCTGCATCAGATCCTTCGCCCTTCTATGTGGAGCACATCCTGGAGTCTAGAGGTGACGCCGCTTTCTCGACCCTGGGTGTCGGGAATGGGGGAGTGACAATTTGGTGGAGCTTATCCTGGAGTCTAGAGGCGACTCCGCTTTCTCGGCACATGACGTCGGGAATGGGGGACTAGCAATGGAGGAGACGTCCTCCAACGTGCGGTAACAAAAAGAACTCACAATGAATCTATAAAGAAGCAAAGAAAGATGGGCACCCATACTATATGTCACGGGAAGCAATCTATATCCCCAGACCTGGTGCAAAGAAAGAGAACGAGAAGTATACATAATGGAACAAAGAAAAGAGATGAGAACACTCAACATTGAATGATCCCACTGTGAGGATCATCATTATTCAAATTCTTTTGTAAACCCTACTTGTTGTTACATGCTTTGAGGTGCTTGATGATATCACTATGCCCAACCTGTTGTGATATGCTATGTTGTCGTTGTGTGCAGTGTGTTACTGTTTTATTATAGCATGCAAATTGAACTTAATCATATTCGACCAAGTAGTCGTGTGGCCCGACAACATGCGGGCTACACACGTTCATACTCAACATAGTTTGCTGAGTCCTTTATTTTTACAGGTATGAAGCGGGAAGCAGGCAGAGAGTAGGCAAGGTGACTACCATGGGGATAGTCTTTATGGGCAGAACTTTTTAGTAGTATGTTTTTAATGTCTGGGCTGTGACTTTGTAATACTAAACCCTAGTTGTATTTTCAGGTTATGTTGCTGGATTAAGAACTTATGTTGTAGACTCTCGGTACTCGATTTGTATCTTCTGTTTTGGATTTGGTTATGGTTGAATCCCAGTCATTCAGACCGCAGCATGGTATTGAGAGTGTTGTTGTGTCAACCACGTGGGTGGTTGGCGTCTGTGACACCCGGTTGGAAATGTGACTTCGGTGTATCATCGTTTGGCGCATCGTTGGGACTACGGTTGGTTAATCGGGGGTGTTACAAACTCACTGAAAAAATATTATCTATATATGATGATTAGAATACTGTATACAAAATTAATGGTGGGGATGGTTTCCCTCGCTGACGGAAAATTTGGATCCGTCCAAGGATCCATACCCACTTGTCGGTGCTATTTAATCTTACGGATCAATAAAAAATCAGATAGTACATTTTTTAATACTAATAAATCACTGTACATATCTCCTACTTATTGATACTATTTGAAAAATATTTAGATAACCCTTTGAATATAGGGTTTGTTATTTTATTAGTATTACTATTATATTATAATTGAGAACTTTCTTTTTATATTCTAGATCTTTTTCATTATATTGTTTAACACATCGATTTATTTATAATTATGGATCACATCTTCTAAAAAAGAACTATGGTTGAATCCATCCTGTTAAGGGAAGAAGTGCTTTGGTTTCAGAAATCTAGGGATACTTGGCTGAAATTTGGGGATAAAAATACTAGCTATTTCCATAGGAAAACCATGATCAGGCGTGCCAGAGCTAGAGTTCTTTCTCTCCAGGATGGG
The DNA here is from genome assembly GCA_023374045.1 of Limonium bicolor. Taxonomy (NCBI): domain Eukaryota; kingdom Viridiplantae; phylum Streptophyta; class Magnoliopsida; order Caryophyllales; family Plumbaginaceae; genus Limonium; species Limonium bicolor. Next base: position 233,632,574 of record CM041776.1, read on the forward strand.
AATGGAAATATTATTGAGGGTGAGCAGAATTTAATGAATCTGGCTGTTGATTTCTTCAGGAAGCTGTATCACCATGATCCTACTATTACTTGTATTACTAACTTCCTTGATTTTCCCTCTCTTAGTGAGGAGCATTAAGCGATTGTGGTAATATTCCTACTCATCTAGAGGTGGATTATGTGTGATTAGATCGATGGGTAATTTTAAAGCTCCAGGCCCTGATGGGTTCCATGCTTGGTTTTTAAGAATCATTGGGACAAAATTAAGTCTAAAGTCTATGAGTTTATCTTTGAGAGCTTCATAAAATCTATATTCAGTACAGAACTGAATGAGACCCTCCTCTGTCTAACTAAGGTTTCCTCCCCCTCTTCTATGAGTCAGTTTAGACCTATTGCTCTCTGTAATACAAGTTACAAAATCATCTCCAAAATTCTGGCCAACAAAATAAAATCGTTCCTGCCTGAAATTGTTTCTCCCTTGCAGAACAGCTTTATTCCTCGAAGACACATCCAAGATAATCATGTTATTATGCAAGAGGTCATTCACGCGATGGGGAAACTGCCTGCAAAGATGGCTGGGTGGTTATGAAAATTGATCTTGAGAAAGCCTATGATAAGTTATCCTGGGCCTTCATTAAAAATACCCTTCACGGGTCGTTTGGTTATTGGAATGTAAATTCCAAGAATTTAGTTCTTAGGATACAATTCTTGGAATTAAACATTCCCTTGTTTGGTTGTTAATATCAAAATTCTTGGAATCAGTTTTGTTTTTGTTTGGTTGAAAATTATATTCTTGGAATCCACCTAGATTATAAAATACAATAACCATATTTCTCTCGTATTCTTTTGTTTGGTTATAAAAAATTCTTGAAATAAAACTTAGAATAGAGAATAACTAAGTTTATTAATCATAAATTATATGAATCATATAAAAATACTAAATGCTAAGTTATTATGTACACAATTGTAATGTTATAAAAAAAATGAGAACTGTATAACAAAAAAGTTGTTCATGTATATTTTTAATGTGGAAACTTTTATTTATTAATTAAATTATGATTTTCTTAATTTGTGAACAAAGAAAACATGTATATAGTATAAAATTGAAAAAAAAAGAATTGAAGTAAATTAAGTAATTGAAGGAGAGAGAATTGTAGGTCCTATAACAATGGTGCCAACTATGTAAATAAATATTCTAAAAAGAAATTAACTTGTAATTTAGCATGTAATATGGACGTGGCTCTCGGGAGAACAAATTTGGAATAACAATTTCTACCTATTTTAGAGGGAATCAAATTCTCAATGAGTGACCTCTTTTTTGGAATTGGGATAATTCTCAAATTAAAATTCCATTAACCAAACATTGGCACATCTCAAATTCCAGGAATTCTTATTCTATGACCCCGTACCAAATGACCCGTCAGTGCTTAAATCTCCGCAGCAATTTCATTGATTTAATCATGTTCAGTATTGAAACCCCTTATATGAGAGTGTTATAGAACGGCTGTCAGTCTGATTGTTTCCAGCCCACTGAGGGTATTAGACTAGAAGATCCTATATCCCCCTACATTTTTGTTCTTTGTATGGAGAGGTTATCCCATTTAATTGATAAGGCCATAGAGACTAAGAACTGGATTCCGATCAAAGTTAGCAGGAATGGTCCCAAGTTATCATATATTTTCTTTGCTAATGATTTGATTCTTATGGGGCTGCCTCAAAATCTAATGCCCTTATGCACTTCTGTTCGGCTTCTGGAGAGCAAATTAGCCGGGACAAATCTAAACTCCTCTTTTCTGAAAATGACTCTCCTGGTAAGAAACTGGAATTAAGCAGACTTTTAGGCATTCCTGTTACAGATAATTTGGGAAAACACCTGGGACTGATTCATGGAAGAATGCAGGCTAATCACTTTGATAATCTTGTTGAAAAAATCCAAAAAGAGACTTAATGGCTGGAAGGCCAAATCTTTATCCTTTGCTGGCAGATTAACGCTAGCAAAATCTGTGTTAAATTTTATTCCAATTTTTAATATGATGTCTTAGAAAGTCTCTAACTCTACTTGTTTAAAAATTGACAAATTGAGCAGGAGTTTTCTTTGGGGTCATTGAAATACCCCGTAATTAAAAATAGTGATTAATTAGGCTAATAAATATTTTAGAAGCTTAATTAAGTATAAATAATCATGAGGGAACAAATCCCTAAGAAAACGGATCCTTAAAACGGTTTAAAAACGCTAACGAACCTTAAAGCACGTTTTTCGAGGAAACCGGGAAAACGTGACTTTAAGCGGGTCAAATAGACTCGTAACAATTTTGGTCAACTAAATAATCATTAATAAATATTAGTGAAGCTTTAGAACCAATAAAATCAATAAAACGAGAAATTAGTGAAAACTGTCAAAAACGGGAAGTTGTGGGGTAGAAACATAAATAACCAGAACTTATGTGTCCACTTTTAAAATAAAAAGTAAAGGTTGTATGTGTGTGCTGTGTGTGTCCGATTTGGACCCCCCTCTCACACCCTCACATAACACTCCCTTCTTATACACAAAACAACAAAAATAATAAAGTAAAACACTCACCTACTTTATTCTACTTCACACTCTCACTCTCTCTCTCCTACCCTCATTCTCTTCTCACGTAACAGCACCCCCTTCCCCCTCACTCTCTTTTTTCTTCTTCCTCACCACACCATCAATGGAGAAATAAGAAACCCCCACAAAACCTCTACTTCTCTCCTCTTGTTGAGTGACCAAACCTTCTCCAAAAATTATAAAAAATACCACCATTGTGTTCCTCTCACCAAGTAGAGCATTCCCCTCTTTTCAAAATCCGAAAAGGAGCATTTTCATCTCCATGGGTGTGGAGCATTTGGAGCTTCAAGACTACCATTAGGACCACCTCCTTCTCCTTGTTCCTTTGAGGTAAAAATCTTCTTGAAACTCCATTGTTTTTCTAGCCTTATGGGCAAAACGAAATTTAAAGCTAAACCCTTTCTTGCTTCTTTGTATCCTAGCCGATTTTGGCATTGTTGGAGAGTGGGAAACCTTGTTCTTGAGCCATTCCAAGATTCACTTATACCCTTGTAAGGTAAAGAAATTTCTAAACCCTAAAACTTGCATTAAAACTTAAATAATGGTTAGGGTTAGTTAGTGTATTAAAATGGTGTGTATATATGTGGGCTGTAGTGTTAGAATTTTGGTTGCTAAACCAGTGGGAAGAGGAAGAGGAAGGAAAGAGAGAAGGAAGAAGGAAGAAACAAGAAGAAGAAATCTAGAGGAGAAACAAGGTAATTACACTCACCTTTGTGTAGCTTTGTATATATATGTGTAACAGATTTTAAAAGGAGTAGAATTTGCATTGTAAAATGGTAATGAACAATAATGTAATGTGGAAGAATAATTGGATTGTATTGAAGCTTTGAAAGCAATTAAAAACTGTTACAAACTAGATTGGGATTGGGATGTTTGAGTGCAGGAATTTAATGTTGTTTAGTGTGGTATTTGTGTATGAGAGTTGGGTATATTTGTAATGGCTATAAACAGGTGGTGTGGATCATATATGTGAGTGTGAAACAATGTGGTGAGAGTATAAAAATAGGGGAGACTATGGCAAACTTTACATAGGATTAGAACACTTAGTGAACTAGAAACTAGGTGACTAATATGTGTTTGTAACAGATTTTGCTGGAGGTAGTTAGAGGGTAGATTGGGAGTGATAGTTAATGTAATTGTAATGCATTAGATATGTTAGAAATGACATTAGAAGAGGGAGCTATAGATGGGGAGTGTTAGAGCAAAAATCTGTAGCAAAATGCATTAAGGAAGAAAACAATGTAAGTGTTGAATTGGAACTTAGAAAATTGTGTGTATAAGTTAGTATAGGATTGGGTAATGAATTAAGGAATGAAATAACATGATTTAGAGTGTTTAATTAGTACTAAAACATGTTGGAATGTATGTAGGAAGATTGGAGAAGGAATGGGTGAAAATGGGAAAGAAAAATAAGGTCTGTAGCAATGTTCTGCTACCGACCGACCCAGAGCCTGAGTCGGACATGGGTCGGTCGGGCCAAAAATTCCTGTTGACGAAGTTTCTGACTCCGACCGACCCAGAGGTTGGGTCGGCCGTGGGTCGGACGGAGCTTGGACAACAGGACCGAAACTTTCTGGATTGGACCGACCCAGAGGTGTATGGGTCGGTCGGAACAGTGCTGGGTCGGACGGGAGGAATTTCAGAGAACGAAAACCTACTGGAATGGACCGACCCAGGGCTTGGGTCGGACGGTGGGTCGGACGACCCATAACTTACAAAAAAAAAACTAAATGATTATTACTAGTATATATATATATATATATATATGTATACCCACCTATACATATGTACATATATATGTAAGCACACCAAAGTAAAGTGAGTAAACAAAGTATAAGTGTAAGAATTGTAAAGACTCAGTAAGTATAAGTAGGAACCGTAAGAGTAATCGAATTAAGTTAATGATGGTTAGATTAATCATTCGATTTCATGTACATCATAGGAATTGATTTGTGAACACCGGAGGAACGTTGGGATACAAGTACAACGGTGAACGGTATGAATTTCTCATGCCCCGTATGCTACCTTGGTTACTCTGATTTGTGTGTTGTGTGCTAATTGATCACCAAATAAGATAAATGTACGAATCGGAGTTATCATGCTTACTCGTGAATATGTAGTGTTGTGTATCGTTGTATATTTTCTTTAAATCATAGTTTGTATAATTCATGAAATGTATGGATGAATATGAGTGTGTGTATGTATGTTGCATCGTATTGTGACCGAGTGTGATTGCTATTGGACTTCTAACTGATTCCTAACAAGCTAACCAATAACTTAAATTGGTAATTAAATTGGAATGAGTAGAAGTTCGATATAGTTTCGGCCACGCGTGAGGATGCGGAGACACAAGAGGTTGGATCCAAATCCTGACTCTTAAACTGGTCCGCGGCCCAAATCCCTTAAGTGGGTAGCATCCCGGATTGGCGAGTCAAGTAAATCCCGGTGGTGGGACGGTGTAGTCCCCGGGCCGGAGGTCATACCGACTTAACATGAGTAAAAGTAAGTAAGTAAGAATGAGTACGTAAGTAAATGAAAGTAATAGTAAAGTAAGTAGGAATGGGTAACGAGTAAAAGAGTAATAAGCATTCCGATTAACCCGGATGCGTAATTTGGCTAACCTTGTGAAGGTAAGTATTGTATGGATTATTGTATTGTTGCCTTGGATTGTGTAATGTATTATATATGCATGTATGATGTAAGCAAAGCATGTTTGTATGAATGAAATGAACCGCATGCCTATTTGACCTTAATTAGTCGGCGTGCCCTTGTTAGCACGCGTATATGTGAAGTTCATGCGCAGCTTTTGCTGAGCCCCTTGGGGCAATGTTTTTAATATGAATGCAGGTACACGAGAAGGTTGAAGATGATGAAGCCTTAGTTAGATTTCTTTTTGTCTGTAAACAATGAATTGTGGAAGGTGTAATATGTTGTACACGGCTGTAGGTTTTGATTTGCCGGTGTACCATAGGGTACACCCTTTTGGATATTGAATGATGGAAATTGGTATAGATGAGTAGTGGTAGAAACTCATTCTTATGGGAAAGTTGAAAGAGGATGTAAATGAATACTCTAAATACTCGGTAATCCAGTAATGCAAGTATATTATCTTTCGTAATGGGTAAGTGAATATAGTAGCTCGGTAAACTTTGATCATCAGACCGTGACGTAAGTAAGGTAAGCCTAGCTAGCCGTATGGGCGGTTAGCAGCGTTGTACCCCCACCGTAGTAAGTAGTAGTCTTCCGCTGCGAACAGATAGGATTAAAAGGATGATTGGACGGTAAGCACAAGATTAACGGTAGGGGTGTTGCAAAAAGTGGTATCAGAGTGTAGTTACGCTCTGATGTCCTAAGTTACCGAGCATAGGGAATTACCGAGTTAGGATTTCAACCGTCTTAAGACGGATACTTAGAAACCTAACTAGGAACTACCGTTGTTAACAACGGATACCCTTGACGTTCTTTGGAACGATACCTTGCTTAAATTCCAAGACCATTGAGTCATATCTTGCGGAGCCTAATGTAAATGCTAAATGTTCAGATGTCAGGAAGAGGCCGAGGCGAGCTAGAGGCGAAGCCTCTGAAGGACCTGGCGCGCAGACGATAGCTGAGATCGTCGCCGCCACGGTAGCGCAGATGCTACCGCAAGTAATCACTGTTATGCAGTAGACACAGCAAAATCAACAGGCACAAACCGGACCAATCCCGCCCCCTCCACCCAGAGAAGTAAACTGGGTAAAGGCCATCGCAGATCTCCGTCCTCCATGCTTAGGGCGAGGAGCGATCCTGCCAAACTTGAAGCTTACATCTCCGAAATGGAGACCGCATTCGAAACCCTCGAAGCTCCTGCTGGAGTTCGAGTGAGATTAGCAGCTTATTATCTGAAAGACGCAGCCATGGATTGGTGGAAGCTAATAAAAATGAGCACGTCAACGACCCCACCTTCGATTGGGAGTCTTTTGCATCACTTCTCCGATCCAAATACTATCCGAAGCACGTGAAAACCAAGAAAAGGCTTGAACTGGACGCCTTGAAAATGACAGAGAAGATGTCTGTCGATGAATACTACAGAACTTTCACCTCCATCCTCCGTCTTCTACCCGATCTAGGATACACCGGCCAGGTGTTGGTTGATCGCTTCTATGGCGGTCTGAGCCATCGCCTTCGGTACGGTATGGGCTACACTCGATTTACCTCCCTTCAGGTAAATATCGGTTAACCCTAAGTACCATCGTAATTCCATAATTCCTTAAATTTCTTGAATTCCTTGAATCTTTCCCTATCTTTTAAATAAGAATCCCGGCTAATACCTGAAACTTCAGGAGTGTTATCACGCGGCTTCCCGCGTTGAGATCACTTGCCAACTTCGGGATGAAGAAACCACGCTGAAGCGCAAGGCTAATAGTAAGAACACAAGTGCTGAGGAGCAGAACCAGGGTAAAAGCTGGAAAAAGAAGAAAGGGAAATTCTTTCATCAAACCCAAAAGAATTTCCCGAGTGAGAGCAGTGCCCATGCTGAGCAGGGCAAACCAGTTGAGCTTTTTCAACTAGGTTCTTCTGCACCGGTGGCTGCGAAGCCACTGAGATCACACCCACCTAAGGGTAAACTTCTAATCCAATCCGTATTTGCATAAGTATCATTCCTAGTATATCCACGCACACATGTGCTAACCCTCTAAACCTTAGGTTCTGGCTCTGGTTTCACCAAAACCTTCTCCGACGGCCGCACCTATGTGTACAGGAAGTGCAACCAAGACCATCCCAGCAAGGACTGCTATGGGAGAGAAATCAAATGCTACAATTGCCAGAAACCGGGACATACGGCCAATAGATGCCCAGAGAATGCTAAGCCAAAGGGGAACTTCCAAAGCTACAAGCAGAGGGAAGGCAAGGAGGTTGCATCTGGCGATGCACCGACCCAGCAGGCACCACAGGGACAGGGATCCCGGGGTCCTCAGAGGGGCGCACCCCAGAGGCAGCCTGTCCTTCATGTTATCGACCGTGATGGGTCCGGTTCTAAGTCCGGCCCAGGTAAATATCTAAACCTTGAATCCTTGAGAAGCATGACTAGGTATTGAAGTAACTGTTTGAATGAATGTGTTATACCCAAAATTTCAACCCCCCGGAAGAGAGTCTCTACTAATAGGCTAGTAGCGAGGGTTCCCAATTCGATCGGCACATTTCAGAGTACTAGGGACAGCTTAGTCATCTCCAAGGGCATTTTCGTAATTTTTCAAGGCTCCTAAGCCCCCTATAGGATTTCTCTCTCCTCCAAATAAGGGTCAAATCAATTCAAAATGCTTTGAAATGTTAACCCATGATAGAGGATGACATCTGAAGCATAATGGCGTTGGAATTTTGATTTTTCGAATTTCCAATAATTTTCTAGCAATTTCTGATTGAATCTGACGAGAAATTGAATTTAAAAATATTCCAATGTCCGAAAAATTCGATTCCACTTTAGAAAATTCAGAAATATCCTTTACCCATGTGTAAAATTTCATAATCAAATTCCTTTTGGAAGCCCTTGAGCTAAAACATCGGTAAATCTCGGTTTTTACCGGATTTTTCTATCTTTAAGGAAGCCTATATAAGGAACCTTATCCCATGATCAAAGGAGAACCTCAAGAACCCTAGACTCTCAAAGAAGGCAGCCGTCTCTCTCTCTCCACGTTTTGAACTCCGGAGCCACAGTCAAACACCAAAATCTCACCAAAATCAACACCAAAACACGTTTTTCAACTCCCATAACATCATCCATCATCAAACCCTCACCAAAACAGCACCAAAACGTGAAGAACATCAAGAACAGCAAGGAGTCAGAAGCTCGGTTCGAAGTTCCTCCGGATCCGCCATCAACGAGGCCTCCGAAGAATCCCGACGTGAAGAAGCACCACGAATCTGAAGGTAAAACAGGTTGCAATTCTACTTTTCTAACTCTCCATGACCGTATTAACTCTCTGTCAAATTTTGGGTTCAAACTAACCTTTTTACGCTTCTGTATTGCTAATTACTTTTGTTTCTGCCTTGTTACTTGTTCGTCAAGTTTCGTACATAATTCGACTTCAAACTGCAATCTTTCAATTACTAACGAATTGTACATCTTTCAGGCTACACACCCATAAAATTTGAGCCAAAAACACCTTCGGGAACAGCCTCAACGCCGCCGTCCGAGGGCGGTCCGCACCCACGGACGTCATGTCCGGGGTCCCGGACTCCCTGTCCGTAAGCCCGGACGCCCACGGACGGCGGCGGGATTTTTAAAAAATTCAAAATTTAGGTTTTCTAATAATGTCCGGGCCCACGGACAGCCTGTCTGTGGCCCCGGACTTTGCAAATTTTTGTTTTCCTTTAAATTTCGACTCTTCTGTATAATTAGGTTAACTGGGGTCCGTGGTCTCGGACATGGGGTCCGTGGCTACGGACATAAGCAAAATTCGACCTAATTCTGCCTCCGGAACCCTAGTTTAGATAGCTTTTAATTTCACTTTAATTTTCTGTCAAAAAATGCTAAAAAACACAAAAAACAGAAGCTCGCGCACTTAGGTTAAAACGACTCGTAATAAGCCGTAATTAAACTAAGTAGAGGAAAAACGACTTCTAGGGGTAATGAAAGTAATTGAACCCTAAATAAGTCGAATAACAAGCCCCCGAGCCCGAACTCTACCTTTCCTGATTTACTCTAGGTTAAAATTAGGTGGCGACTCATAATAGGTTCCAGTGAGATAGCTTAGGTTTTGATAATTATTGTTATATGACATAGTTATTAATCTTAGGTTATAAGTGGACCTAAAACCCGATTAGATCCCAATCAGCTTTAGTCAGCACAGGATAGGGTTTAAAATCGAGGCTCACAGAATGCATGAGTAAATAAATGAAGTATGTATGGAGCATGAAACGAAGTAGTTGAAACTAGTACTCACCGTAGATGAAATTTATCACCATAGGAAGCTTTAGTATCTGTTACCCGATACCTCCAAAACTGAATCAAGAAGAAATCGACATCACCAATCACTACTACACCAGCGAACAGTGTCAGGTCATCCGACCAGGTATGATTCTATTAAAGGAATACCTGACACCTGAAGCCCAAATTTCAATCATTCGACGATGCAACGAACTAGGAACGGGTCAAGGTGGATTTTATACACCCGAATTCCCCGGTGGAGCGAAGATGAAGCTAAAGATGATGTGCTTGGGAAAGGATTGGAATCCTTATACCAAGACATACCAGGAGACACGAACACAAGACGGAGCAATGCCACCGACAATACCTTCAGAATTTCAGACACTAGTCACACAATCAGTAGAACTTGCACAACAATGCGAACATGATCCGATTCCCGCACTTGAAGCGGACCTTTGTATCGTCAACTTCTATGAGAAAGAAGGATGACTTGGGTTACACCAAGACAAGGACGAGACAGCGGAATCCCTTGAACAGGGAGTGCCCATAGTGTCTTGGTCCATTGGTGATGACGCTGTATTTATGTATAGCGAGCAGAAGCGTATGGACCTCGCACAGAAACTGTTATTGAGATCAGGAGATGTCCTAATCATGGGTGGAAAATCTAGGATGCTGTATCACGGGATCAACAAGATCAAGTTGAATACGGCACCGCCGGCAATAATCATGCCACACACATGAAACCAGGACGCCTGAACCTTACCTTTAGGAAGTATTAAATTCATAGTATCATGTAATCTATTAGTAACGTGTATTAGAGACACGGTATGTATGATGGTTGGTTTATCAATAAAGAGCAGTGTTGATTTAAATTCCACTTGTGTCCACCATCAATACTTATCCACTTGTGAATCCAATAGGTTGTGGACTCGGTACCGAAGGTAACCTGAGTATCCTTACCGAAGCACAAGCCGGCAAAAGCGGCACCATCTTAACGGGAACATTCCCAGTGAACGGCATTGAAGCCAATGTGTTATTCGACTCCGGCGCCTCTCACACTTTTGTATCACCATCTTTTGTGAAGAGGTTGAAGCTAGATGCAGATGAGCTACCGAACTTCATGGTTACTCTCCCATCGAAGGAGCGAGAGAGTAGTAAAGTGCACCAAATACTATCTATCAGCCACGATCGAAATCAAAAAGGAAGCGTTTCCCATTTCCTTCATCGAATTCAATGGATTGGGATTCGACTTGATCATCGGAATGAATTGGTTGGAGCGGCACAAGGGTAGAATCCACTGCGCCGAGCATTGATTGCTGCTCAAGAGTCTTGCTGGGGTTACCGTATCTTACCGCCAGAGACCTAGAGAGCCTTTGACCACACTCGTCTTCACCATGGCTATGTACCGGGAGCTCAGAAAGGGCCACAAAGTGTATCTGTGTTATGTACAAGACCTGGAGAGAGATCCAGAGTTCAGTGAAGATGTACCGATTGTATCCGAATTCCCTGATGTATTCCCTAAGGAGCTACCCGGCATGCCACCTCCGAGAGCGGTAGAATTTGAAATTGATCTTTTGTCAGGTACCGGTCCCATTGCTAGGGCACCGTACCGCATGGCACCTGCTGAAATGACCGAATTGAAAGAACAACTACGTGATCTTCTCGACAAAGGGTTTATACGCCCGAGCGTATCACCCTGGGGAGCACCGGTCCTCTTCGTGAAGAAGAAGGACGGTAGCCTCCGACTATGTATTGACTACCGCGAGTTGAATGCGGTCACAGTCAAAAATAAATACCCATTGCCATGCATCGACGACCTGTTCGACCAACTGAAAGGAGCCTCAGTCTTCTCCAAGATCGACCTCCGTTCTGGGTATCATCAGATTGCTATCAGAGAGCAAGACATTGAGAAAACGGCATTCCGTACCAGATATGGCCACTACGAATTCACCGTCATGCCATTCGGTTTGTCAAATGCACCAGCCAAATTCATGGACCTTATGAATCGACTATTCAGTGAGCAGTTGGACACCTCAGTTGTTGTATTTATCGATGACATACGTGTACTCCAAATCAGCAGAGGAACATGAAATTCATTTGAGGAAAGTGCTTGAGACACTGCGCGAGAACCAGCTGTACGTGAAGTTCTCCAAATGCGAGTTCTGGCTAGATCAGGTATCATTCCTCGGTCATGTCATCTCGAGCGCAGGCATTTCAGTTGACCCTTCTAAGATTGAAGCTGTACGATCATGGCCTAGACCTAAGACTGTCACTGACATCCGGAGCTTTCTTGGTCTAGCCGGTTACTACCGGAGATTTGTCAAGGAGTTCTCGAAAGTCGCTAAGCCCATGACTACACTGATGAAGAAAGATGCACCGTTTTTATGGACGAACGAGTGCGAATTATCATTTCAGAGCCTTAAAGACTCATTGACCTCAACGCCCATCCTTACTCTTCCAGAGGGCACAGAGGGATTTGAGGTATATTACGGTGTGCATCAGGCAAAGGAATGTGATGCGTGCTCATGCAGCATGGCAAGGTTGTTGCTTATGCCTCCCGCCAGCTGAAGAAACATGAGGAGAATTACCCGACTCATGACTTAGAGTTAGGAGCCATTGTCTTCGCCTTGAAGATATGGCGACACTATCTCTATGGGGTAAGCATCACCATCTACTCCGACCATAAGAGCTTACAGTATGTATTCACGCAGAAAGAACTGAATTTGAGACAGAGAAGGTGGATGGAGTTTCTTTCAGACTACGACATCGACCTACAGTATAAGGAAGGGAAGGCAAACGTTGTAGCCGACGCCCTGAGCCGTCGAGCACACTCGCTCCATTCACTACTCGCTTCTTCTAGCTTGGTTGACGAGGTGCGAGATGCTCAGTTGAGCGACCCTTACCTAACCGAAATCAGACAAAAGATCGAGAATGGTACATTCGAGAAAAAAAGTATGACTTCAAGCTACATGAAGATGGTTTGATTCGGTTGAATGGCAGACTATGCGTCCCCCGAAGCAATGCTGAGCTAAGGGATCGCATCCTGCGAGAGTCACCACAGTTCCACATTGTCAGTCCATCCGGGAGCCTCTAAGATGTACAAAGACATGAGGAGGTACTTCTGGTGGTCTGGGATGAAATCGGATGTGACAGAATTTGTATTGAGATGCTTAACATGCCAGAAGGTGAAATTTGAACATCGTAGACCGGGCGGAATGGTACAATCGATGCCAGTTCCGGAGTGGAAGTTTCATGATATCTCCATGGATTTTGTTGCTGGACTCCCACCTGCCAGTGGAGGACTCAACATGATCTGGGTTGTGGTCGATCGCCTCACCAAGGTTGCCAGATTCATACCGATGAAGGACACCTGGAAGGTAGTGAAGCTCGCAGAGCTATTCGACAAGGAGATTATCAGACATCACGGAGTCCCGAAAACCATAGTATCTGACCGTGACACCAAATTTCTTTCGAGATACTGGAGAGCTACACGGGAAGCGTTGGGTACAGAATTGAAGCTGAGTACCTCCTTCCATCCTCAGACCGACGGTCAGACAGAAAGGACCATCCAGACATTGGAGGACATGCTTCGGGCATGTGCCTTAGACTTTCAGGGGAGTTGGTTAGATAAGCTTCATCTTATCGAATTCTCGTATAATAATAGTTATCACGCTTCAATTAAGATTCGCCTTTCCAAGCCCTATACGGTAGACCTTGCCGTACTCCCTTGTGTTGGGATGAGTCAAGTGAAGCGGTCATCATAGGACCGGAGTACTTAGAACAAGTCCAAGCGGAAGTGCAACAAATCCGAGCCAATATGAAGGCAGCCCAAGATAGACAGAAATTCTATGCGGATGTGAGACGACGCGACCTTGAGTTCGCCGTGGGCGACCAAGTGTTCTTGCGAGTCTCACCTATGAAGGGCGTATTCCGTTTTGGCCAGAAGGGCAAGCTAAGCCCAAAATTCGTAGGGCCGTACACCATCACCGAAAGAGTTGGATCTGTAGCCTACAAGTTAGCATTGCCTGAGGACTTGGGACGTGTCCATGATGTATTTCATGTGTCACAACTCAAGAAGTACATCGCCGATCCTTCTCATGTCTTAGAGCCCGAGAGACTATCCATTGAGCCGAACATGAGATACATTGAAACCCCAGTGAGAATCCTTGATAGGAAGACCAGAGACACTCGCCATAAGTCTATACGAATGGTGAAGGTCCTATGGTCTAACCACGATGTCGAAGAAGCGACATGGGAGCTGGAAGATGCCATGAAGGCTAAGTACCCACAGTTGTTTATAGACTAGAGAGTCTAGTATTTAGTAATACGGGTACGGGGCGTACCCCTTTTTAAGGGGGGTAGAGCCTTTTTGCTTTTGCATTGCTTCGGGGTAAGCATTGCATAGTGTGTAGGTATTGTAATAGATTTTTGTATGGCACATGTAGTGCAAGTAAATTTGGTATGTGTATGTATGTATGTGTAATGTAGTGTATGGATGTGCATGTACGATGTGTGATGGATGTGTAATGTGTATTGTGAATTGCAGTAATGTATTGTGTATTATGGAATGGTATGAATTGAAAATGATGGATTGTGTATGATGCTTGAAGAGTGTATGCTTGCAAGGTGGAATGAAGTAAACACCTCATAGGTGGTAGTAAGACACATTATGGCAATTGGTTTGCCTAATGAGTAGAATTATTAAACTATTAACCTTGAGCAACTTTGAGGGCAAAGTTTCTTAAGGGGGGTAGATTGAAATACCCCGTAATTAAAAATAGTGATTAATTAGGCTAATAAATATTTTAGAAGCTTAATTAAGTATAAATAATCATGAGGGAACAAATCCCGAAGAAAACGGATCCTTAAAACGGTTTTAAAAACGCTAATGAACCTTAAAGCACGTTTTTTGAGGAAACCGGGAAAACGTGACTTTAAGCGGGTCAAATAGACTCGTAACAATTTTGGTCAACTAAATAATCATTAATAAATATTAGTGAAGCTTTAGAACCAATAAAATCAATAAAACGAGAAATTAGTGAAAACTGTCAAAAACGGGAAGTTGTGGGGTAGAAACATAAATAACCAGAACTTATGTGTCCACTTTTAAAATAAAAAGTAAAGGTTGTATGTGTGTGCTGTGTGTCCGATTTGGACCCCCCTCTCACACCCTCACATAACACTCCCTTCTTATACACAAAACAACAAAAATAATAAAGTAAAACACTCACCTACTTTATTCTACTTCACACTCTCACTCTCTCTCTCCTACCCTCATTCTCTTCTCACGTAACAGCACCCCCTTCCCCCTCACTCTCTTTTCTTCTTCTTCCTCACCGGACATCAATGGAGAAATAAGAAACCCCCACAAAACCTCTACTCTTCTCTTGTTGAGTGACCAAACCTTCTCCAAAAATTATAAAAATACCACCATTGTGTTCCTCTCACCAAGTAGAGCATTCCCCTCTTTTCAAAATCCGAAAAGGAGCATTTTCATCTCCATGGGTGTGGAGCATTTGGAGCTTCAAGACTACCATTAGGACCACCTCCTTCTCCTTCCTTTGAGGTAAAAATCTTCTTGAAACTCCATTGTTTTTCTAGCCTTATGGGCAAAATGAAATTTAAAGCTAAACCCTTGCTTGCTTCTTTGTATCCTAGCCGATTTTGGCATTGTTGGAGAGTGGGAAACCTTGTTCTTGAGCCATTCCAAGATTCACTTATACCCTTGTAAGGTAAAGAAATTTCTAAACCCTAAAACTTGCATTAAAACTTAAATAATGGTTAGGGTTAGTTAGTGTATTAAAATGGTGTGTATATATGTGGGCTGTAGTGTGTTAGAATTTTGGTTGCTAAACCAGTGGGAAGAAGAAGAGGAAGGAAAGAGAGAAGGAAGAAGGAAGAAACAAGAAGAAGAAAGAAATCTAGAGGAGAAACAAGGTAATTACACTCACCTTTGTGTAGCTTTGTATATATATGTGTAACAGATTTTAAAAGGAGTAGAATTTGCATTGTAAAATGGTAATGAACAATAATGTAATGTGGAAGAAGAATTGGATTGTATTGAAGCTTTGAAAGCAATTAAAAACTGTTACAAACTAGATTGGGATTGGGATGTTTGAGTGCAGGAATTTAATGTTGTTTAGTGTGGTATTTGTGTATGAGAGTTGGGTATATTTGTAATGGCTATAAACAGGTGGTGTGGATCATATATGTGAGTGTATAACAATGTGGTGAGAGTATAAAAATATAGGGAGACTATGGCAAATTTTACATAGGATTAGAACACTTAGTGAACTAGAACTAGGTGACTAATATGTGTTTGTAACAGATTTTGCTGGAGGTAGTTAGAGGGTAGATTGGGAGAGATAGTTAATGTAATTGTAATGCATTAGAGGTGTTAGAAATGACATTAGAAGAGGGAGCTATAGATGGGGAGTGTTAGAGCAAAAATCTGTAGCAAAATGCATTAAGGAAGAAAACAATGTAAGTGTTGAATTGGAACTTAGAAAATTGTGTGTATAAGTTAGTATAGGATTGGGTAATGAATTAAGGAATGAAATAACATGATTTAGAGTGTTTAATTAGTACTAAAACATGTTGGAATGTATGTAGGAAGATTGGAGAAGGAATGGGTGAAAATGGGAAAGAAAAATAAGGTCTGTAGCAATGTTCTGCTACCGACCGACCCAGAGCCTGGGTTGGACCGTGGGTCGATCGGGGCTTAAGCAACGAAAATAAAAGAATCTGGAACGGACCGGCCCAGGAGCCGTGAGTCGGACGTGGGTCGGTCGGGCCAAAAATTCCTGTTGACGAAGTTTCTGACTTCGACGACCCAGAGGTTGGGTCGGCCGTGGGTCGGACGGAGCTTGGCAACAGGACCGAAACTTTCTGGAATGGACCGACCTAGAGGTGTATGGGTCGGTCGGAACAGTGATGGGTCGGACGGGAGGAATTTCAGAGAACGAAAACCTACTGGAATGGACCGACCTAGGGCTTGGGTCGGACGGTGGGGCGAACGACCCATAACTTAAAAAAAAAACTAAATGATATTACTAGTATATATATATATATGTATACCCACCTATACATATGTACATACATATGTAAGCACCCAAAGTAAAGTGAGTAAACAAAGTATAAGTGTAAGAATTGTAAAGACTCAGTAAGTATAAGTAGGAACCGTAAGAGTAATCGAATTAAGTTAACGATGGTTAGATTAATCATTCAATTCATGTACATCATAGGAATTGATTTGTGAACACCAGAGGAACGTTGGGATACAAGTACAACGGTGAAGGTATGAATTTCTCATGCCCCGTATGCTACCTTGGTTACTCTGATTTGTGTGTTGTGTGCTAATTGATCACCAAATAAGATAAATGCACGAATCGGAGTTATCATGCTTACTCGTGAATATGTAGTGTTGTGTATCGTTGTATATTTTCTTTAAATCATAGTTTGTATAATTCATGAAATGTATGGATGAATATGAGTGTGTGTATGTATGTGCATCGTATTGTGACCGAGTGTGATTGCTATTGGACTTCTTACTGATTCCTAACAAGCTAACCAATCTAACTTAAATTGGTAATTAAATTGGAATGATAGAAGTTCGATATAGTTTCGGCCAGCGTGAGGATGCGGAGACACAAATTGGATCTAAATCCTGACTCTTAAACTGGTCCGTGGCCCAAATCCCTTAAGTGGGTAGCATCCCGGATTGGTGAGTAGTAAATCCCGGTGGTGGGACGGTGTAGTCCCCGGGCCGGAGGTCATACCGACTTAACATGAGTAAAAGTAAGTAAGTAAGAATGAGTACGTAAGTAAATGAAAGTAAGTAAGTAAATTAAGAGTAAGGAATAGGTAACGAGTAAAAGAGTAATAAGCATTCCGATTAACCCGGATGCGTAATTTGGCTAACCTTGTGAAGGTAAGTATTGTATGGATTATTGTATTGTTGCCTTGGATTGTGTAATGTATTATATATGCATGTATGATGTAAGCAAAGCATGTTTGTATGAATGAAATGAACCGCATGCCTATTTGACCTTAATTAGTCGGCTGCCCTTGTTAGCACGCGGTATATGCGAAGTTCATGCGCAGCTTTTGCTGAGCCCCTTGGGGCAATGTTTTTAATATGAATGCAGGTACACGAGAAGGGTGAAGATGATGAAGCCTTAGTTAGATTTCTTTTTGTCTGTAAACAATGAATTGTGGAAGGTGTACTATGTTGTACACGACTGTAGGTTTTGATTTGCCGGTGTACCATAGGGTACACCCTTTTGGATATTGAATGATGGAAATTGGTATAGATGAGTAGTGGTAGAAACTCATTCTTTTGGGAAAGTTGAAAGAGGATGTAAATGAATACTCTAAATACTCGGTAATCCAGTAATGCAAGTATATTATCTTTCATAATGGGTAAGTGAATATAGTAGCTCGGTATACTTTGATCATCAGACCGTGACTGTAAGTAAGGTAAGCCTAGCTAGTGAAATACCCCAAACCTTAATAAGTTGTTTAAACATTAAATAATAAATTATTAAGCCTAAAAAGAGTCTTAGTAACATTAGTAAACAATTTAAAAGACAGTAAATACAGTAAAATGCCTTAAAGGCAATAAGGACAAAGTATGCTCTAAGCTTGGGATAATTTTGATTAAGGCTTGATGAACTTACCAAGACCTTACTTATATATTAATGAGCCTATTAAATCAATTATCAAAGAAAACCGAGCTTGGAAACAAGTTAAAACACAAAATGTGCTTTAAGGAGCCTTAAAGCACATTTTTGAAAAAATTGTCTTGTAAATGAGTTTTGAATGGCTAGATGTCCATCATTACTCTTTAATTAACATGTGTACTATTTAGTATCACATTTGGAAGTTTAAATTAATGGGAAAGTAAAAAATTGCGTTTCTACGTGTCTTGTTTTAGTGAATAGTAACTAAAATAAGCTAGTTTGTAATTATGTCAATATAAGTAATTTAATTGATCAATAATGACTTGGTAACCCCTTATATTTAAATGGGGGCCGGTTTTGCATGTGGTGAGTCGTCACCCTTGCTAGCTGATTAACAAATAAATGAGTAAATAAGAGAGCACTATTTGCTTTATGTAAACAAATAATATCTTCAAAAGCATTACAATCAGTGAATCCTCTTCATTTCCTCCTTGCTGTCTCACGTAGACTATCTCCTTCCCTGCTCTCTTTCACGATCGAACCAGCACAGCACCATATGCCATCTTCGAATCCTTGTAACTTCTAGCTCACTTGTCCAAATTAAAAACTAAGACCACCGATCTCTTAGTCTCGTCAAGCTCTTCGACCTAGTCCTTTCAAATCTTCAAGAGCTCCATTTTGGTGCCAAGAGAATCTCCATGGAAGGAGCTTGAGTTCATCTTTCCATATTTATTGTGCTCCTTTGCTGCAAGGTAAGGAAACTCAAAGAAAAATGATGTTTCCTCCATGTTTTATGTTGTTCGAAAATTTGCCTTAAATGGTGTTCTTACGTTGCCTTGTTCTAGCTTCATTCCAACCTTTCAAGGACTGGGTGGAGTCCTCTCTTGACACGTTTCCAAACTCTCTTCAAGTTCTAAGTTGACAAGCAAGCAAATATCCTTACCGATTTCTGAAACAGGAAAGAAATTGTGAGGAAAGGAGGTAATTATGCTAACCAAAAATAGCTTGAAATTCCTTTGGAAAATGAACGTATTTGTCTACTGAAACTACCTAAAGAGCCAATGGTAAATGACTTAGAAAGTGTTCAAAGAGACTAGTAAAGGACATACGTATTATTGTGTGTATTTGCAGGTCAAAGGCAAATTTATTGTGGGAAATTCAGTGTTTAAGATTTATGCATTTTAAGAGCCTAAGTGCTATGCAATTTAAATTGTGCACTATGTTGTTATGTGGTGTACATTTGGTGAAGTTTTTGAGTATAAGAGTGTACTGGGAAGTTTATACATATGCTGGGCGTAAAGAGCTTAAGCAGCAGGACTGAAAAAAATGCAGTACGTCGATTCTGTAGGTTGGGTCCGGGACCTAGGTTGTGGGTCATGTCCCGGACCAGAGGTGCAAAATAGGCCGAGAGTTATACACAGATTTGGGTCCGGGACTTGGGTCTTATACAAGGACCCGGACCAACCCTCAAATTACCCGAGAGTTTTGCCTAGAATGGTCCGGGACTTAGGACCTGTATGAGGTCCCGGACCACCCTGTTAAATGTAGCCGAGATACAAGATTGCCTTGGTCCGGGACTTAGGGTGAGTACAAGGTCCCGGACCACCCTATCAAAACATACCGTGAGTTTGTGTAAGTGTTGATCCGGGACTTAAGGTAAGGACCAAGTCCCGGACCACTCTAAAGATGATGTTTAAGGTATAAAAATGATGTGTAAAGATGGGGATTGATAAGTAATGATGTTGTAAGGATGTTAAGGACATGTTAGATGTGATATAAAGACAACCAAGTGGGTGGAAAGTTGTAATAAAATGTGAAAGTAAAACAAGTTAAAAATGTCAAGTTGTTTAACTAGTTAACGAGGGTAAGTTATGAGCATTAGACTTTAAACAAACATGTTACCCCGATGTTAATAAAAGTACATGTGATGTTGTCAGTTGTTCGAGAATTGCTCGAGGAACATAAATGGACATGATAAAGTGGACTCCGGTGACAGGTATGGTTTTCTTGCAACCTATGTCCTACCGGATTACACCGGCTTGTATGCCAATGTGTTTTTCTGTATGTTTGCCACGTTGTAAGATAAAACATGTAATGAGTTTACAGTAATTCATATATGTGGCGTGTACAACTCCGATACCATTTAACCTCGGAAGTGTTAACCTTAGTTGACTGAGTCTAGGATCACATGAGATTTGGTATTCGGAGTGAACGACCCGAACCATGGGACGTACTAACCACAGCTATGCGTGTTAATTGTGTATATGTATATGTGAATGTAGGGATCTCCTTGTATGTTTAACCCAGTTGTAATACTGTATGTGTGTAGGTGTGATAGACCCATAGTGGGGTTCTAACTAATATTCTAAAGTAAGTATGTACTAACAGTAGTGAGGAATCCGGTTAGGCCGGTCGCGCGCGTTGTTTGGGAGTGGGTATCTTTTTTAGCTTTACCCTTCTCTCTGTTATGGTTGTTTCCCTCACGGGTTATGATCTCCCATTAGCTTTCCCAAAGCTTAGCTATTCTGACTTACGATCGGTTTAGGGGGAACATGTGTTTGTGTGGTGAGTTCGGGTCACAAATCCGATCCATCTTTAGGTAAGTTACTCGTCCGACTATTAGGGCGGTAATGAGTTTTTATAACGAGCTTAACATGGGGTGATATCTTTCCCTAGGCTCACCAGTGTATTAACTATGTTTGGGCCGGTTCCTAAGAGATCCGTACCCGTTATGTATGTGTTATTTGTATGTTGCAAAGTTATTGTGATGTGTTGTTATATGTGCTTAGAATTGAAATATGAGGATCATGGATATGATTCCTAGTATGTAAAGGGGACGTTTGTGTGGAAACCCGATAGTGGGTAAATGTCGTCTGTTAAGGTAATAGCTCCGTTAGAGGAGAATACATAGGGTTGAAGAACTCAAAGAGTGATTGGTTAAGTATAAATGAGTTGTATTTGTTAAGCCCATTGGGTGAAATGTATCGTGTTGTGAGTTT
Organism: Limonium bicolor; assembly: GCA_023374045.1. Classification (NCBI taxonomy): domain Eukaryota; kingdom Viridiplantae; phylum Streptophyta; class Magnoliopsida; order Caryophyllales; family Plumbaginaceae; genus Limonium; species Limonium bicolor. The sequence goes on from CM041776.1 coordinate 233,653,753, forward strand.
ATGTTTCACATGCTTGATTTAAATAATCAACTGCATGCTAAGACGACAAATAGTTGTGCGTGGCCCGGTAGCATGTGGGCTGCGGGATTACCATACCAGCAAAGGTGCTGAGCCCCTGGGGGGCCACCCTTTCTTTTCCTTTTCTATTTCAGGTACAAGGAGCTGGAGCCGTTCGAGAGTAGGACGGGGTAGTTGATCGTACGGGTAATTGATATAATCACTTGTAACCTGTAGGTGTAGTAAGACCGAATTTGTTCTCGACATTAGTTGTAAATACTCGGTACATTGGAAGTTGGAAGGTATTTGTAAATGAATGTTGGTGTTGATAAAGGAGACGTATTGTATAGTTGCTCGGGGATCTAGTCCATCAGACCGATACAGTTTGTAAATGTTAGCCTTGTTAGCCACGTGGGTGGTTAACGGCGTGTAACACCGATGAGTTAAGTTATGTGATGATGTGTATTTTCCGCTGCAGTTTGTTGTTAAGTATGTTGTTGTATGTTGGGGTGTTACAAAAAGTGGTATCAGAGCGAAGTGTCGCTCTGATGACTGAATTACCGAGCTTAGGAAGTACCGAGTTAGGATTTCAGTACATGTGGGTTAAGGGATGAGTGATAGCGTGAGAGATACGCTAGTTAGGAGGACCAGTGAATATTGGAAACCTACCATATACATCCCACCCTCCACAATCCCTGATTATAACTGGGAAAGAACGCCAGAGAGATGGAAGCCCCCTCTTACTCGGAATACCCGCCTGGCTGCATTTAAATGTCCTTATAAGTACGGAGAGCCTGTCATACGGTAGATTCCGAAAGGTGTGTCCCGAAGACGGTTCCCATTTTAACAATGTCTGCCGCATAAGGTAGCGAAAGTGAAGAATCATGCGATAAGAGAATAGAATTTCCAGCAACCTGGATCGACATGCCGAGCAGTCGAGAAAAACCAGCTTGCAACGCACCAAGCGTGCAACAGGCAAAAGTGAGGTAATGAAACCCGAGACAAGTGTCCACGGGACTACAATGTTAACTAATACACCAATGGTATACCGACCGATTAAGGAACTACAACGTAGTATGAGGAGGATGTAATACTAAGTAAAAGGGTCTCCTAGAAGGGGAAACACCCTAGTTAAGGTCACCATGTGAAAATAGTGAGAAAAACCCAGAGGATTTATTGTTAAGACTGTGAGATCAAGTAAGGGCCAGCAAGGCCACTAATGTCAGAGTAAGCGGAACAATACCGCAACCATGTTTATTGGACCAGTAGCCAGTTAGCATGGCGCACTTGCCATGGCAAGTGCCGCTATAACAGGCTGTACGAAACTTAAAACAACTACAGGTACTTAGAAAAGTACCGTGAAGTTAAGTGAGATCAGCATAGTTGTGGAAGGGCTTAGCAGCCTGACCTCTGCAATTGGAAGTACACCAGTCAGCAGGAAGCTAGACTTGGTTAAAGCAAGGAAATGTTGTGAAGCCACGAGAATTAATCTTTTAGACTTAAATTCATCTTCAAAACCTTTTTCCAAACCAAATTTTCTTCCAAACCCATTTATTTCCAACCTTCCTTGAAACCAGACCAGAGACCTACACCGGCCTCAGTACCACGTGGTAGGTAAGTTATACCCAGTGACCTTTAAATAACCGGATGGAAACCGGTAAACCCAAGGGTAGCAACCCGAGGGAATGGATGGAGACCATAAAAAAAAACACAATAGTGGATAAACCTTCCCTTGATTAAGATCGGGAAGCACGGAATGCATATTATCACAGGATAATATAAGGGAGTTGACAACAGAATACTTCACCTAGGCGCGTGACGGACACTACGAGTGTACCAACTGAATTGTGGGACGACCGCACTCCGATAGGAGCTTGTGGGCCTGGCAGACCTTCTTATAGGTTAACCGGGTAAGTAGCAATGTATCAACAGGATACCCCACATATGTATACGAGTGGAGTCTGAAACACGGGAAGTAGTCGACTCCATACTACGGTCCGAAGTAAAAGTCAGACAAAGTAAAAAATTACCAAGAATGGTAGAAGTAAAGAAACCAGTAAGGTCAATAAGACTACAAGAATCAGTGAATTTATTTGAAGGAAATGTTTAAAGGTGAACAAGTGCGAAGTGCACTAGTTGGTAAATAAGGACATGGAATGTCTTAAGAATCCTGAGGGATGAATGTAATAGCTGGAGGAAAGCCCCAGCCTACAGATGTGAGGCAGATGCCTATTATGGATTTTAATGTGCAATGACCGGGATAAGACTCCCGAGATGATCACTAGGGATATCAATCCACTGAAGAGAATATTTAACCCAGGCAAGAATACAAGGAAATGCAGTTAATTGAATGTACCCATAAGTGAAAGCCAGATGTAATGGCATAACCTAGTAACACCCAGGAGCTATCCTGAAAGGGGTGTTTGGATCAACAGTGGTTGAACGGAATAACGTGACAGAAACGCGGGGTTGAAACTACCACCCAGTTTAATCTTAAGGCGTCAGGAGGAAGTCTGACATCCTTGAAGGGACACCCCATGAAAGGCATAACGACCTTGTCATGGAGCCCAGTACAACCTGCAAACCGTGTAATGTTGTTCGAAGAAGTAAATGAATGTGAACAGCCTATAATGAGCGGAGCTCGAGGCAATAGGGCTTATAAGCCACAAGTAAAATGTCATAAGTGAATTTTGTCGACTACGAAAGTTTATGGTATATAAGTAATAAAAGCGGATAACGAACCACTATCTAAAGAGTGGGGACACCTCTTAGTATTGTGAAACCGCCAGAACGGTAGTAATGAGTAGGAATATGTCTAGAGAATATGTTAAGGGTTGACCATATCGTTATTATCCAGAAATGATGTGAGTAGAAAAGTACGAAAATGAGTGTTCGTACCAGTTGTGGAGACCGAAGGGTAAAAGTCTAATAGCAACCACCAGAGGTGTGTGATGCTAAATGTGTAATGAGCAACGCTCAAGGAACAGAAGACCCAAAGAATAGAGTATTCAGTAATCAGCCAAATAAATGGCGAAACACAGTGTAATGGCGGAAGCTAATATAATAGCTGATGCAGTGTGAATTGATGTTATACAATGAGTAACCGCACGATGCGCAGTAAGCGACCGTTGCATGGGTATTGTTAAATAATAAAATGGTCAACAAGCACAGTTATGAGTTAGACACAGTGAACACGTAAGATAAGTGATGACATACAGACTGGGCAACAAGCCAGTACTTGATACTATGTGATAAGGAATACAGTGTGAATCCCTTGCAATCGCATAAGAGATTTACTGCAAGAGTTTACGCCTCTGCACTCTGTATGACTGAGTGTTTTGGTATTGCTCTTGTGCAATAATGATCGAGGGATAGTTAGAAATTCGGGAAATGTCAATTGTGGTAGAAGTATAAAGAGAATTATAACAGGATAAAGACCGAAGCATAGGAAATGCAAGGTCGTATCAATGGAAGGATACTTGATTCACAATAAGTGACTATAGTTACACAGTATGTTAAATATTGGTATGGAATGTACCAAAGTTGTTGGAAATGACTGAAAGTATACTACACATTAGGTAGTAGCTCAAATTCAACCGACAGTAAGTCGGAAGAAATCAAGTAAATCAGGTGAGTACAGTAAGTTATCATGGAAATGCATAGAAAGTTGAAACTCACCGAGTTCGCTCGTGGTAAGAAATACCACGCGTCGGTTGAGAAACCGTTATTACCTAGATAAGGGTGATAATAGAGAATGTACAATACAGTAGGAATAATGTATGAACAACTAAGTTCTAAATTACAGGAATCGCATAGCAGAAACTAGTGAGCCAGCGATCCAAGTGTTGGATGTGCGTTGTGAATATGAGTGAATGGCTAAATAGCAACGCCTAGAAGTTTCACAGGCCAGAATCGAAACTGGTTATGAATTAAATAACTCTAAAGAGAACTCTTGGTTAGGGACTAAACCGCCAATATGGCTAAGATCCTCAAACCAGAATACATTGTATAATAAACCGTGTGGAGATTAAACACTTCACGACGGTGGAATGTTATAGCACAGTGAGTAAGTGATTGATTACGTGGGCGTAATCCCTTTTAAGGGGGGTAGAGCGCAAAACCACTTAGTGTCTATTACCGTACAAGTGAACGTGAACTATGGTGTGCATAGCACAAAATAATTTGTTTTGATGAGTGGTGTGTGTGTTACATAAACATACACATTCATTCATGGTTTAATTGTGGTAATTACGCACAGAAGATGCGAATACCATTGTGATGAATGTGTTCATTTTGGCAACAGTTGTGTGTGAGAGTACAAGTGTGGGAGTAAAGAAACTCCCGGGGAACTAAGACCCCGACAGTATATGTTCATATGATACTAAATGTTAAACTGTGTGTTGTATTTTGATAAAATATATGTATGTACAATATAGTGATCTATGAAAGGGTATGAAACCGACATAGAACCTAGTGAGAATAGGATTCCCTAGGTAACTGGATTAAAGTGAATGGAGAATGACTGATAGACAGAGTTCTATCCTTGGAGATGTATGTTTATGACTAGAAGGATTAAAGATAGAAAATGATACATGTTTGAATTAGTTGCTGTTTGAAAATGAAGTGGGAGGTGGAACTTGATTTGCATGCGATCAAGGGAAGCCGAACACAAATTGGGGTGGAAGGATAGTTCAACATTGATGCTGATCACATCAGGGTTGGATGATTCTTGAAGCTCCCTACAAGTGGTCACAAATAACCACGCTGGAAAAAAGGGAATAAAGAGCATAAGTTGGACTTGGAGTTGTATGTGTTTTCAAAAGGTTTTGAACCGGTATTTATAAAACGTCGATAGATACCTTACATAGCTAAGTTCTCTTACTTAACCTCATAAGGAAATTTTAAATTTAAGTGATTGTTTTGACCTCCCAAAGGAACGGGGACAATATGTGTCCATCGCGACCGGGTTCTGCGGGAGCACAGTGTATGTAAAAGAAATTTTTAGTTGCTATACGTGCTAAAACGTGTTGTGTGGAATGTGTAAGGAAAAAAATTTAATTGGACCTTGAGTCCTAACGTGGTTAAGTCCGAAGTGTTATGTTATCAAGACCTATGAGTCTAAATGATGTTGTGTTACCTAGACCCATGTGTCTAAAGGATGTTATGTTATCAGGACCTATGGGTCTAAATGTTGTTATGTTGCCCAGACAAGAGAGTCTAAGGGTTGTTATGTATGTGCAAATGTTGTTAAGGTACCCCGGACCATTAAGTCCGAGGTTACTATGTAAGTATGTTATGTGATGTATGGATGTGGATATGTTACTCGGACCGCTAAGTCCGGGACTGTGATGTAAAGTATGTTTGGTTATGGAAGTGTTTTATTATACAAGTAATTCCCGTATTCTAACCCAATGATATGTGGGAAGTGTGAACTTCGGGGACGAAGTTCTTTTAAGGGGGTAGATTGAAATACCCCAAACCTTAATAAGTTTTAAAACATTAAATAATAAATTATTAAGACTAAAAAGAGTCTTAGAAACTAGTAAACAATTTAAAAGACAGTAAATACAGTAAACTGCCTTAAAGGCAATAAGGACAAAGTATGCTCTAAGCTTGGGATAATTTTGATTAAGGCTTGATGAACTTACCAAGACCTTACTTATATATTAATGAGCCTATTAAATCAATTATCAAAGAAAACCGAGCTGGAAACAAGTTAAAACACAAAATGTGCTTTAAGGAGCC